>JAWMRA010000001.1:66762033-66887031 GCA_035584735.1 Pseudotriccus pelzelni | reverse complement strand
CACCCCCAGGTCCCTTTCTGCCTGGCTGCTCTCCAGCCACTCTCTGCCCAGCCTGTAGCGCTGCAGGGGGTTGTTGCGGCCGATGGTTTGGGTTGGAAGGGACCTTAAAAATCATCTAGTTCCAACACCTCTGCCATGTTCAGGGGCACCTTCCACTAGATCAAGTTGCTCAGAGCCCCATCCAACCTGGTCTTGAATGCTTTCAGGGATAGCAACTATCTCTCTCCCTAGATCGTGCAATGGGAGCACAATTTGCCAATGCCTCAAAATGCATCTACATGTTCTCTCACTTTTCTGCTTTATGCAACTCTAGAACAGGAAAAGTTTTACCAATAAATATTCATTTAGGAGACCTGACATGATGGTTTTAATTCCATTGGTTTGGAAAATTTCAAGTTGATAACAGTTTGCTCTTTTTTTTAATAATTTGGAAAAAACTCCTGTTTCTTGGGTTTTTTTCCACTTTTCAAAGTTCCAGATGTTGATAGATATAGAAATGTGTGTCCTTGTTAACAAGAGTTAATTTAAGCACAGGTAAATAATTTGTGGTTCCTTCACAATCTATTATAATGAAAACTGGCAACAGACTTCCGGTCAAACTGGAATATCATTAAAAACAAATTTACAGCATTGTCTAAATTTTCTACTATCTGACAGGAGTAATGATATTGGATTACTCTATACAGTATAGGAAAACCCTTTACAGGAGCAAGAATACAGAATTATCATAATTATGTCAGAAAAAAATATTCTAGTTCCTTGTTTCTGTTCCCTAGAAATTGCCTCAGCTGGAACATTTTCTTCAACCTGACTGCTGTAGATGGCATACCAAAAAGATATGCTTATGTAAATCTTTCTACAATATGCCCTGTGTTCCTACAGACTAATAGTCATTTGCTAGTAGCAGAGAATCTCGCCACAGATGCTTTACAAGCTGAGTGGGATCTCCCTTTAATTTCTTATATAGCCACTGTTACGATCACCTCAAAAGCTTCTCCTTAAGTATGTCCAACACGAATTCTGATGTATCTATGCAATTTAGAAGATAAATTCATCACTTCCACAATTTATGAACTCTTGGAAATATGGCTTTTTGATTATTCTGCATCTTTTGGTGGTAATACCTTTGTTAATGCCCTGATAAATGTAGTCCACTGTGACAAATACATTACTTTCTGTAATGATGTGTGTGTATATATATATATGTGTAAGGAAGCAGTGTAGATGAATACAAGTGAATCCCATTATAAAAGCATTTGTTAGAAATACACATTTTTTCACCTTAACTGTAATCGTCAATGAAAGATTGTCTAAAGCTCTGTTAAGCACCCTCAAGATGTTTGAAGTAGTTTAACAAAATTTTTTACTGAACATAGTTCTTTAAAGGACTCTGGCTTTTAAACACCTGCAGTTGATGGCGGCTACAATTATGTAGTGGAAAAATGCAGAGTGAGAATCTTGGATCTTCACCGAAGTGGAAATAAAACACAAAAAAAAAGAACCTGATAAGCAATGAATAAAAGGCCCATTGAAGAAATCAGAAAAATGCCCCTGTATGTAGGCAGTGTAGTGCTCATCTGCTGCTGCATTTGGTGATACCAATAGACCTGATTTGACCTATTATGCTCTGAAAAATGCACAATTATTAGGCATTAGTTATCTTTACTTTTCCTGTGTCCTAGCCTACTTATGCTGTCTAGGGTATCTATAAATGCCCTAACTAATCACGAGATGCCTTTTTTGTTTTGTTAATCATATCCAAAAGGTGGAGGTCCATATGTCCATGCCTCTAGATACGAGATAGGTATATATATTATTGTATACTCTGTGTTTTAAGATGAATGCCATGTCTAACTTTTGTCCATGAAAACAATGCAAAATTCCTTTTTACATAAACAGAATCAATGTCAGACCTTACATGGAACACTACACAATGAAGCTTACACTTTTAGCCAGAAGAGATAGTATCTGACACCCTTTTCAGGTAAATCCCTTCTGAAAGATTTTCCTTGTATCACTGACCAGTTTGATAGAAAGCCAATTGCCATTTTCTGCTTATTACTGAAATTAATTAATTTTTTCTTTAACATCCCTATCAGAATCCTGAGTGGAAGATAAGTAATCAATTGAGTATGAGTTTTAAAAGTATTACCTGAAAATCTTTCCATTCCAAGTAAAAATATAGGAAACCAAAGTATGTAAGTTAAAATAATATTCTACTAAAAACTGATGTTAATATACTTGCTCTTCATGTATACTTCCCCTGTGTGACACAACCACTTTTACCAAAAATGTAGTATTTTTATGGCATCTTTAATAGAAAAACAGCACTTCTGCTGACAGCTGATTAAAACATTTTTGGTTAGCGTAAATTTAACAGAAGTCTGTAGTTTTGTGAAGCTAACACATCAGCAGCAGATGGATGACATCTGAAGCACCAGCCAAATGTAAAGGAATTAATAGCAGCAGTAGAGAGGGCTGAATTTTACCCACTAAGATTACAGACTACTTACAGTTTATATACTGACACAAAAAGCAGTGCAGTGTTGCCATAGAAACTTGTAGACCAGTAAAATATTCCTCCAGCTCTTCACCAATGAAGAGACAGGAATACAGAGCTTGATATGGTAATGAGAGCAACCAGGGGGTGATGAATGTGAACTGATTGAGGGTGAGGATTAAGGAAGACCTTAAAAAGCCTTTAGGAGTGAAGAATGGCTGTGACTCCCACAGTTAATACAGTGGCATATTTAATTCTCTAAGATCTCCCACGTTTGTTAATAGGAAAATGTTTCAGTGAAACATTGCTTGTTTTCTAGGGATTATGCTGTCAGGCATCTTTTGGATACTTTCTTAGTAATTTTGTACTGATTTTACATACTGAGGACTTTGGGGGAGGGGTACACAATTCCAAATAGCATAGATTTTAGCTTAAGACCCAAAAAACCTGAACTTTATGATCAAATTAATTAAAATTAGGTAATTTAAATTAATTTTAGTGACTGAACCATGTAATATTTCTAAGTAAAAATGGCAAAATGAGCTTCTGTAATTCTCAGTGCGTATCTAAAAATCTGTTTCTAATTAATTCAATTTTTAATTGCGTATTCAGGCCTTTTATTCTGTTCAAGGTCACAGAATAAAATTTTTTGCGTGTTTATAGAATCACAGAATCATAGAATGGCTTGGGTTGAAAGGTAACTTAAATATCACCTGGCTCTAAGCTTTTTGCCATGGACAGGGACACCTTTCGCAAGATCAGGTTGCTTAGAGTCCCACGGCCTTGAACATTTCCAGGGGTGGGGCAGTTATTGCTGATTGTTTTGAGAAATATAACATATCCATTAGTACAGAGCCTTACAATTTGCTGAAGTTTTAGTTAAAAAAAGTCCCTGTCTTTTCCACCAATAAGTTTTCTGGTGTTCTATACTCTTTCCAAGATTAGTACACGTGCCATCTAACTCATACCACAAGAACAAGTCCATCTGTTTAAACATACTAATTTTGTCACACTAAATCTCTGTGTTGGGATTTTACTATTTAAAATGTTAACACTGCAGTGCATGAATTGGGGTGTTTTTATATACATAGTAATGTGTAGTTATTACCTCTCCCACAATGTACTGAAGAGCAAAGAAAATACACTCTATAATACATGCTACTTGCATTTTTCTGTTTCAAAACATTTGCAGCATCTGTATGCTGCTTTTCAAGATGCAGGCTAGACAGACTAAAAGATTAAAAAATGAAACATCTGAGAAAACTTAGCAAGTCAATGAGATGGAACTAGAAGTTTGTACTTCCAGGTCAATGGTTAGGACTAGATAAATGCCGCATTAATCACACACATGTCCAAATGAGATATCAAATACAGTAATAAAAGAACTGGAGTGCTTACTATCATGTTTGTCAATGCTAATCAAATATTGTTTTTATGTTACCTTGCTGTAGCTTGAACATCCACATCAGTCTTTGATTTCGGAAGGGTCACCTGTTCTGATGAAAGGGCAGCCCTGCAACAGAAATGGTGAAAATGTGCTGAAGGTACAAGACTATTTCCAAGAGCCTGTAGTAACAAGACAAGAGGGAGTGGGTTCAAATGGAAAAAGAGTAGGTTCGGATTAGATATTAGGAAAAAATTCCTTACTGGGTGGTGGTGGTGAAGCACTGGCACAGGTTGCCCACTGAAATTGTGGATGCCCCATCCTTGGAGGTGTTCAGGACCAGGCTGGATGGGGCTCTGAGCAACCTGGTCTAGTGGAAAGTGTCCCTGCCTATGGCAGGGGGCTTTGAACTAAATGATCTTCAAGACCCTCTTCCAACCCAAACCATTCTATGATTCTATGAAATGGTTTACTGTTGTGAGTTTGAATTTTCTTTGAGAAATTTTTTCTCTTTTTGTCTCTAAATATATAATCTATATATAAAATATGCCTATAAAGAATTATACACATATAAAAATAAATATATAAAGAGCTCTGTGTAATACTTTAGTTCACTAGATTGCGGCATACACTGAGTCTTTTGAAAAATTAGTATCCCAAGAGTCTCTGTTTTGCTAGTGTGGACGTAATAGTTGACTGCCATTTCTTTACTGTTTCAAAATTATTTTAGTAATAAAGGAACTTCTAAATCCTTCTCTCCTACCTAATACATACATTTTATTTATTATATATAGAAAGACAAAACTAGCAAAGTATTGATTTTTTAAAAGCTAAATGAGTAAAAAATTACACTTACCAATTTTTATTTATTTATGTGAACAATCAGTTTGGTCACTACAGGAATACTAAAGTTATAAGAAATTATAAGGAAGGGAGAAGGTGGCTGATGCAGTTAATGAGGGTTGTCTACTTCTTTAGAGAATTTTTCTATTAGTATTGCAACTAAACCATGACAAGCTGTGAAGCCGTCTTAATTATAAGGCATGAAATTGCAGGTTGGTTAAGTAATCCTTTCTTAATTTAGACCATGTAAAATATACATTTGATTAATGAATTAATTAAATAAATTAGACACTCAAATAAGTTCGGAGTACTTTACATCAATTCGTCTTATGTTAATGACATCTATTACAAGCTTTTGCATATGCAAATGTACCACTTTCTTTACTTTCTTTACTGTGTCTTTTTCATTCTGTCCTTAGAGCATCAGTTGTATATAAAAGAATATTTGCATTAGTGATATATGTAACCATGGAACTAAAATTGTGAAGCAGTTTTTAATTTTTTATGCAGTTACAGTTGTGGGTTTTTTTCAATTTGAATAAATATCCAATTAAATTTTCAAGCTATATGAAAATAATTGCATTTCTGGAAGGAAGTCGTTTTCATGCTGTTCTGTGACATGGATTATAGAGGAACCCTTCCAGGTAAATTATACAGTGTTTATATTTTAAGTAAATCTAAAATAATACTCAAGGTTTATGCATAGGAGTGTGTTACATTTCTAAATCTATTGAGAAGCAAAGTAAGCAAGACATACCTTGTTGGAGCCTCTGAATTTTCCGAAGTGACCCTAGAGAAAGAACAGAGTAACCATTTCAGAAACCAAGTAGCTAGTAGTTCAGAAACCAAAATGCTAGTATTGAAGCACTTTGCAAGATTTAGATGAATCTACAGCAATTAATTTTACTTTTCCTTCCTTACAAGATGATATTTTTCTTTTTTTCTTAATGCAGAATACGTTTAAGTCAAGTAGCATAATACCAAGTTTTAATCATATTGTTGATATAGTACTAAGATAATCATTCCTTAATTGACATTCTCCAGTCAATCATTCTGACTAACAGTGTTTTGTTTTCAGTGTAAAAATCACAACCAAAACATTCAATTCCAGTGAGCTGCTTGTAGTCTTAGCTCCAACTGCAATTTCTTTTAAGTGTTCTGTAAATGGTGCTTAATCAGCTGGGAAGTGAGGCAAAGAACTCTGGAAGTTTACATATCATGTTTATCATGTGTATCGTGCTGGTATATAAATAACCCTGACCAAAAAACCCACATACCCATGACTGCTGAACTCCCTTCCTGAGGACAGCAGAACAGTCAGCCATTCTCAAATTTGAAGATAAGACATAGCTCTTTACTCAGTCTTTAAGACTGATGGTGACTTTTAAAAACTGTGTATATTAGCATCTATGCATGGCACTTTATTTTCTGAAACTTGCAGGCAAGTAGAAGGCTTTCCTTCGGTGACTAATATTAGTAATATCAACAGTTTGAAATTGCTTTCATATCTTAAAAGCACTTTTAAAAGATAAACCAATTAATCATTAAATGACCATCACTTTTTAGCCAACTGTCCTTGATGACATCATTGTTAGAGGATCCAGGAAGGGTCATGAAAGCTTCAGACAGAATATGCCTGTGTTTCAGTCTTCTCTGAACTATGAGACTAGAGAAGTAGTTAGATAATTAGTGTTGAGAAGAATATAGGAATCCCAGCTTCCTGTTGAAAGATGGGTCGATAGCATATAGAGGATGCATCTTATCTTAAGCTTTCAAAATTAACACGATCTTAGCAAGATATCGAAGTGAAGCCAGATAAATTCACCACAGTGGGCATATTAGAAACATCTAGTAAGGACTGACTTAAAAAAAAATAAACTTTAGCATCTATGAGCTACCTTTGTGCTGGGTAGAGAGCGACTTTGAATATTTGGCCAAAGAGAGAGAAAGTAGTAAACACATAAGATTTAAAATAATTGCTAAACTTAGTTTTAAGGATTCACCTTGAAGCCTTCCAGTAACAGAGATTCCATAAACACCCTGGGCAATAGTCTACCAGGGATTATACCTAACACAACAATGTATCCATGAGTTTCTGTTTCATTTAATTCTGGTTATTGCTATGCATGAGACTCATGTTGGAATTTTCTGAGATTAAAACTAGGGAAACAGAAGGCCATACTGCACCCAATAGGGGACCTAAGCAAAGAATACCATGGAAGCTCATTCATTAATATTTTAAACCATCCATATTCTGATTTTAAATAAGGCACAAGAAATGTTTTCTGTCTAATCTGCCAGGAAGCAATCACAACTTCAGAAATACACATTAAGTGTTCATCTGCAAGTAACTTTATCCTGATCTTTTCTTCTAAACTATTTCTTAGACACTTAACTGACAGGTGACTAAGCAGATCTTGAGGTTTCGTTGACACTGTTAAGCAAAAAGGCCAAGGGTTAAGCCCCTGGCTGTCAACCCAAATGGCACCAATAGATTCCTACCCTTATGGCCAGTCTCTCTTTTGCAGATTTGCCTTGAGGCAAAATCACTGAAATAGTTCAAAAGGAAACCATGAAGAAAACATGCAAGCATGATAGAATAATTTGGGGGGTGCTTATGTAACCTCAAGTTGCTGGCACTTCATATTATCAGACCTCAGTCATCTCTGGGCATAAGGCTGCCAAGAGCCAAAAAAAGTACTTAGGTGTGGGATGCTTTCTCTTTGCATGGCATCTTACACATCAAAGAACTGCCCTATTGTATCACTCCCAAAACTGGCTCTAGCCAAGAATTATGAAATAGCTAGTAATCATTCATACTTACTGTTTGGTTTCCACTGCTTGTGTTGTGGTCTTAGTGCTCGAAACCGGGGGAGGCATCCAAGATTGCCTGTCAGTGTTAATAAATAAATTTATGGGTATTCATTTAATGCCATGGGGCTGAACAGCACACTGTGAATGTAAGAATGTCAAAAGTGGTGTAAAAATACCTGGAATTTTCCTTCAATTGTCAGCATTTTGAAACTCTGCATGTATATACTTTATAGACCATTTTTTTACATACAACTGAATGGAATAGGAAATAATACACTAATTTTAATTATCATTATAAAAAATGTATTCTGTGACTCTAGTCGATTTTTTTCTGCAATCTGAATGGTAGAAATAAATGGATCATTCATGGAGAGGACAACCAGATAAGGTGCACAAAGGAAAGGGTGTAAAGTATTAACCCAAGGAACAAACTCAGACTATTACAGGTTACATAAACAGCACATGCTGTTCCTTATTTTCTTTTTTTTGCCCTCTAAATATCAATCCAGGAATTGTTTCTGAGGAAAAAACACTTGCACCAGAAACAGTTCAACTCATTGATGGCCTTTTGGATCTTCAAAGAGCCTGAAGAGAACTACTGGACTGAAAACACCTTAAGCTTCCACCAAATAAGTAGGGCTATTAATATAGAAATGATCACATTTTAACTTCTACATTCATAATTCTACAAATCACATTTTTATGCATGAAATATGAAAGATAAAATCACAAACTAACAGAATTTGCATCTGGGAAGGATACAGAAAAATATGGTTATCAGTGCATTTTAAATTAAAAATTTACGTTGTTCTACACCCTATTTTTATTCTTCCCCAGAAAATACTATCTGAAATGCAGATTTTTAAAGGTAGCTCTATATCATTTAGAAAACTGTGTGCTTCATATTTGCTGCCACAGCACAGGGTCAAGTTTGGCATCAGAGATTTCACAAGCTACAACGCTTTAAATTCAGACAGTGAAAATGCACATGCTAGCTGAGTTAGGGGCTGCAGCAAGGAGTTAGCACCAGTTGTGCCATGTCCACTGGGCTCACAAAGCTGGCTCTAGAGAGACAATATTGGAGCTCCCAAGGAAAAAACCAGAGCATGCAAAAGTTTAATTCTTGAAGCTTGCTGAGGAGTTTGGGTGTGCTGGAGGAGGAAGTTGGTAATGTTTTTTTATGTAATTGTGATACATTACTGAGGCTTAATACAGTGCTATATATTCTCTAGCAACCAAGCAATGGTGGCAATGAATACCTTTTTTTCTTGGTTGAAGAAATGGTAGCAGTGTTTGTGAGTGCTGCATTAGGAGTCCAAGATTGCCTGTTAAGGAAATATACTAAATTCATTAATCTTCAACAGAAGTATCATTTTAAACTATAAAACCCCCCAATTATAAGAAATCATTTTTCTACCATCAGAATCATACAACTGTGTATGGTAAGTGGTGTAACTATATTTATACATGCCAACTGAAGTTTTGGGAATACCTCAAAGAATATAAAATTTGGGACACCTGAAGAGATTCTGATGTTTGGAGAACAGATGCATTTTTACTTGATAATGAAAGTAATTTCTGACTTCTTAAAATCTTGACTTCTGTGCCTATGCTTTAGTCTCCAACCACTACAATATTTAAAATCTTTATTTTTCATACTTCAAATTTTATGTTTCTTGTTCAAGTAAGCTGCTCTATGCTATAATATGCCTGTAAAGGAGATGGTATTCCTCATACTCCTAAACCATATAATATCCAAGCCAGTGATTTTTCTCATAAAATATATCAAAAAGTTATTGTCTTATTCTCTTCAAATCAATTATAGTAATGGAAGTATAGAGTTTTAGAGCTTTACAAATCATTTTATCAGCCTCTGGAAGGAAAAAATATATTCAACTGAAGTCTCACTTAAGACCCTCTTCAGAATTCATGGTTGATCTGTTAAAAAACCATCTCCAGACAAAATAACATAAAATCCAGTTTATATGACTCTTCGTGTGTCATCATCGCCATGATTTACTACATAATGGTGCAAAACCATAATTTGAAAGAACGACCTCTGTTGAACTTTAAATGCCAGAGATATTCATTTGCTCTTCAGAGCAATATCTCAGCTCTTCACAAGATGACTTTTAATTGCTGTGCTCTTTAGCAAGTATATTCTGTGTAATTTATTACTGATAGAAGTGTGCTGACATCGATGAAGGCACAAAGCGATGTATTTGTCCCTTTACATTTATAGGTGCGGTGGCTGAGATCTCCTGACTTCGTTTTCTTTAGGAAAAATTTCAGTTAGGTGATAGCTGTAAGTTCTTTAGAAAACTTTATGAAAAAAAAATTTAGAAAAAAAACTTTAGAAAAGTTTTTATGTTTTGGTACCCAAGTTTTCCACTGGCAATGTACAATGGCATTTTCCACCAAGAACATTGATTAGAATTTTTCATGTAGTCCTCCCTCAGAATTATGTAATATATTTGGTAGAGTTCGTGTAGAGAGATCTAGAGCTCTAGAAGATACCTATACTTTTAGAAACACTCTGCTTCTTTCTTCTTGCATTTAAAATGTAATTTTTTTAACAGTCGCTATGCTGAGCAAATGTATGATATGAGCTGGTCTCTCTTTTAATCTGTGTGGAGAAATAGGCTTTTTTAAGGAAAATTCCTCTTACTGTAAAGAAAATATCTGAGAAACACCAGAGGAATTGTCCTCCAAAAGACCCTTTCTCTCCTCATTGGCTATAAAAAGTCTCTGGCAATCTGAATATAGATGTCTACATTCCAGCTGTCAGGTGATTAAATGAAGCCAACCACTAGGCCATATGCCATACAAGTCATTTCTCTATATATTATTGGTATGTACATGTGTTCTAAAGTTATGATAATGATAATGCATGATAAATTATAAATTATAATACATAATATTTAGATGATAATGTTTCCAGAACTCATACCTGTTGTTTTGCTTATCAGTCAGAATTGGGTACTTATTTACTTTATCAGTATCACTTCTGGTTGGAATTCTGTAAGAAACACAGAAATTATTGATAATAGACAATTTCATATTTTTTTAAACTCACTTTCAATAAAATTAAAAGATGTAGTATCAATTTGCCCTGTGTATAGATTAAAAATTCCCCAGCATCAAAATAGGTACAGAACAGAAGCTGAAATTATATAAATTTAGTGCATTACCTGAAGAATCTAAGTAGCTCACTGAAAAAGACTTTTCAAAGGTGACATTCAAACAGTAATAGATATACTGTATTAAGCCTCACTGTTGCTAAAAATTTATTACAACTCCTTTGAATTAGACCAGAACACTAGAAAAAAACCAGCGTTCAGTCAATCAGTACACACAGAACTAGTGCCTTTCACTCTCCCTCACCATCCCTTGAGAGATACAAGAGTCTTGTTTTCTTTACAGATTTTAGACACCAATGTGGTAAGAAAATACTCTGGTCTAAAATACCTGGCAAAGCATTGTAATGACCTACAGGAATAACTTCTATCAAAGAATTTGTATTATTTGTGTTTAAACTAATATCATTAAGCCATGCAACTTACGTGAAGAAACAACCACATGATTTTTCAAGCCTATTATGGATTCTGCAATTGTTGCCTAAAACTCTTCAGAATTTTCACAGAAAGCACCATGTAGCTATCCCAGCTGAGGCAGATTAAGTTCTTATTTTATTCCAACTTTCTTCCCATATGTGGAATATCCTTTAGTAAGAACAGGGGGACTCCAAAAAGCTCAAATATATAGAGATGTACATTGAAATAAATGACAAATGCTGAGTTGAGAGGATTATCCCAAGTATTTGGTTAAATCAGCTGAAACACATCTTGAGCTACAACTTATTTACATATAGAAATGTCTCAAATTTAGTTATCTATTCCCAACTATAAACTGAAGCTATAGATGCAAAATAACTAATCCTAGAAATATAATCTAACATTATGTAAAAACCTTTTGTATCCTGCCTTCAGCCAAGCAGGACGGAATACTGTTGCATTTAATTCAAAACTGTCCAGGGGGTTCTGGGAAACGATCTGCAGCAGCATGTGCTCTGTGCCTTTTGCAAATCCTAAATTTAATTGTGCAAATAACAGTCTCGAGTCAGGGCAGCTTCTGACTGTGATGGCAGCTACAGTTACTCAGAAGATCACTAGAGGTCTCACTAAACTTGCTGGTGTTGCTGCAGATGCAAACCTGTGCGTTCCTTCTCATTGTCAGCTACCCAACGAACCAGCATGTCTGTCGTCTGTCGTCTGTCGTTGTGGATTTTCAAAATTTCGGCACAACACTTTATTTAATTTTGTATTTCCTCATTTTAAAGTATTCAAGATTCTATCTGGCATCCTGCTCCATTGCTGCCCAGGGTAGCAGAAGCTTTGGGAAACAAATGTGCTCTTTCTTCTTCATTTTTTTCTTAAATCATAACACAAACATTTATAGAGTGTCTCCTCATTCTTACAGTGCAACAGAAAATACTCCTTCCTCACTCACTTTCCCTATATTACTCTTTTCCAAGCTGAGGATTCTTTGTCTCTTCAGATATTCTGCATATGAAAGCTATTTCATCCTTTCTCACCTTTTTCTTTAATTTTTTTTTTGTGGTTCTGTTGTAATTTCTTCACATTAGTGAAATGATGCATGCAGTGTTCAAGATGTTCAAAGCACGTTGAAACCACATATCAAAGTAGTTTCTGGTTTGCTCTCTGGTCCTTTCCTAATAAATTCTACCATTCCAAAGGATTACATTATTGATAAAGTGTACAATGAAGTGTCTCATTTGCTTCAGTGCCATCTATTCAGATCTAATTCCTATAAATGTGCTTAGGATTTAGTGTTTCTGGAGTTATTCTGGACTTAGCAGAATTTAGTACTTGAAAAAATAGCAATGTAATTTTCATCACTATCTGACTTTTAAGTTTTCTCCCGTCTTTCATCATATTTAGTTAGTTGCTAATAATAAGAGAGAAATAAAAGGATAAATAAAATTTTTCTACCCATCCAAAAAGTCTGTCTGTGATCATTTGCACAAAACAATTGTTGTCTGAGTTCGAAGCAGTGTAGATCTACATGACAGTATAGGTGCATCTACTGCCATCAGTCTTTGGATTTCTGAAAACAACTTAATAGTGTTCAGCGTTTTCTTGTGCTTGCAGCCAATGGTGTGATTGCACGTAGTCATCTGCAATGTCTCTCCCAGCTCCTTAATATGGAAAATGATCTTTAAATTTTGTAAACACTGGGTTAGGCAGAATTCAACTATGAAAAAAGGTACTAAGTGAAAAGACGTCACCGCACCCTGTTATGCCTCAGGTTGCAAATTTGAGGAGTAGCAGAACACGTGGTCACCCCTTACAGAACTGCATTCTGGCAACAGGTGTGCTCAAATTAATCTTGGAATGGCTATATTTCACAGTTTTAAGAAGACCATTGATGACTGAGGAAAAAAACCCAACTTGACCACAGCTTCCTCACTGTGATAATTTCAGGATAGAAGCACCATTATTTGCTCCATTTATGGACATTTTCTGCACTAATTATCAGAAGTGTATATTCACACCTATAATCCTTTCTTTGTATTCTCTCTCATCAGCCTCATATTAAGAACCCTTTATGTTAGATATTTGTGTATATGAAAACACAAAGACAGCTTACAATCGCAATTAGCTCGGATATTTGTATATCTCAGCAAAAAGATATAGAGTACAAAAGGATAATGCTCTTCAGTGACACCGTAGAAACTGGAACTGTCCTATGACTTCTAAATCAGTAATCAGGGTTTGAAGTGTGAAAATTAAGCCTTAAAAATTGTTTTGAAGTCAATGAGCACGTGAATAAGTGTGACATAGCTGATATATTCTACTAGAATTTCAAAAAAGCTTCACAGAAATTTGCTTTAAGTGCCCTTAAATAAACTGATCTCCTATTGATAATAGAGAAGGTCCTTCCATGCATAAATAGCTGCTTAAAAAAGTGGGAAAGGTTTGATATAAACAGGAAGTTTTCAGAGTGGAAGGCGAGATCTGTATAAGACCTGTGTTTTTCCAGTGTACATGAATTAGCTGGAAAAGAAGGAGAGTTAGATGATGTTGCTTGCCAGTGTCATTGATTCATGGTAGTCAAAACAAATCCCAACTGGCAAAGTTTTCAGAAATCATCTGCTAACATATCAGATTTCTAGAACAGCAGATGACACTCACTTTTCTTGGATGCAAAGTAATGCCTGCCAAGCAAAACAATTGATCTCTGAACAAAATGTTATGACTAAGGCGAGAAATCTTGGAATTATATAGATAACGTTATGAAAATCAAAACTCAGTTCTCAGGATGAAGAGCAAATTCAGTGTTATTAAGCGCAAGGAAAGGAAAAGCAAATGAACTAGAAGTCATTGTTATACTCCTCTGTGTACATACAATTTGTGCATACGTCTTAAATATGTGCATTGGGACTTGGATCCCCAGATCAAAAAGACTAATATAGAAATATAAAAGATACAGAGAAGAGCAATAGGTAAATTGAGGTTATAGAATGGCTTCCTCATGATGAAAGAACAAATACAGCGGGATTCACTGGGCTGTAGAAGAATAGACTGGGGGATATTACCACACAGATTTCTAGCCTACTCTTTTCCAGACTTCTGTGGGGAAGGTAAATCTTATCTAAAAATTTTGCATTGTTTCTTACAGCAGTAGTAAGGATCACAAAATAAAACAACACAATGCTAAGAAACAAGTAAACAAGTGCACTTTTTCCACAGTGTGTGTTTATGTGCAGATACTCGTAGCATCAGCATGTTTTGGATTCCAGATGCTAATGGGGATTGGATTTTGAAGAGGCAACTCAGAAAGAATCTGCAAACACAAGCATGATCATGTCTTAACAGAGGTCAGGGCTGAACAGAACATTCAAATTACATGAAAAGTATATGATTCTGATGTTTGTACCGATCATGGTATGAAGTGGCAGAGAGGATTTGCAAAGAACAAGAGGTTTAGCCATGTTGTGCTTAACTATTAGAGATAGGACTTTGATTTATAGTTTGAAAAGCAGAAAATTGAGAAGAAATAGTTATCATTCATGGAAAGATACATGCATCTATAAGGACGAGAATACACAGAAATTGTAACAGAAAAAAAGGTGTCGAAAGAACCTTTCCTCAAATCACATTTCCATTTGTCTCATTGAAAATTAATGTAAGAATCATTCAAAGTCTTTTAATTAGATTATTAATAACTAACAAAACTTTAAAAACCCCACTGATTTCATTCATGCTTTTGTTTTTAAGACCTCTCACAGGTACGAGAATCACAAAATATAATACATCCAGAAAAAAGCTCTACCTGTCCAATGTGGTATCAGATCTGTATCGTCCAAGTACAGCTGTCTGATCTTCCTTTTCATTTGTGCTACTGCCGTAAAAGAAAGTTAGAAATGACACTTTGGTCATTGTTTTTATTAAACAACTCATCACGAAACCCCCCAATATCTATGTCTCAAATTGAAGTATCATACAAGATTTTTGACCATCCAAGTGTCAATAGATCCAACCCTGCATTCATTGCAGTGATCAACTTAAGAATTATTGACATGGGAGTCGGATTTATAGTGGAAATATGTATAGACTAAAATTGAACAAAGCAAGCTCTTGCTGCAAACAGGATATAGTAAAAGCTTTCTTTGGTAATATCATTAGAAAAGTGTTAAGATACTCTACCATACCTGTGTAGGCTGTCTTGGGATTTGTATTGATTAAGCACAGCCCTTCCATAGTTTTCATCAGCACTTCAAGAGAAAGAAAAATAATCATTAGTTAAAAATGCAGTATTAAAAACAGAGCACTTTTTCATGGCAAAAGATTTCTGTCTTCCATCAGATTTCACAACTGTCCACTACCACTGTGATTGCACCATCTATAGATCTCTGCAATAGATTTCAGACATTTTGGAGTAAGAATTATCTCTTCCTACAAGCTGTTCATGGACCATATAATGAGGGCATGGCCTCAAGGTGTTGTTTCTGCTGTAATACAAGTCCTAGTTTACATTAAACTGATTCTGACATAAGGTACTTAAAAAAACTTGCGAAGGTTTATAATCTTCATGGTTGTAAAAAGTCAAATCATGGTCTTACATCCTAAATATGTAAAATATGGGATTTTTCTTGTAGAGCAGAAACCTGGCACCTCATTAAATACTCAGAGCTTGAAAGTCCCAATGAAAAACACAGTCAGTGAATATTCAGCAAACTAATACTTTCAAAAGGCAATCAATACCTCATCAAGTTATTTAATTCATCTAATTCCAATTGATACCACCCATGCAAAAATAGATACTCCAAGAAAATGTACATGGCATACTGAATTAAATACAGAAGAAATGCATTTCATATTTTTCTTACCTTTCCTCTTCAGGCCTCTTCTTTATCCAGCTGTTGTCTTGCAAAAGTGTCCGTCGTTTATTAATATCATGAGAAGCCTGTTGTCTGCTTTTCATTGCAACAGAGGGGCTCTTCTTATCTGCAAATGCAGAGACACATGTCTTGAAAATGAACATGGGAATAACTTTGGAAACCTCAAGTACTATTACAAAGGTTGAAATATGTAAAAGTTTAGCCCAGATTGAATTTTCATTTATGACACCTATTTAGTGAAGATTGTTTCCTTGATAAGTTTGTGAGTTCAACCTTGAAGAGACTGCAGAAGCCAGTTTACCAAACTAAATCGTTTTCATCCTTCATATGAAAGAACTTTGTATATTTTTAATGTAAACAAATTTCACAGATCTGATAAAGGAATTATGAAATTTGCATACCACAGTAATCCCAGGAAAGTCAAACTAATGAATCCTGTTTCCTGGGGTGTTGTCTGTGGGTTTTATGTTTGAAGATGTGTGACATGATGCAAATTTTGAACGGAAGCTAATCTTGAGTTGACCACATGGTCCTCCAGCTACACTCAGCCCAACATATGTGGATTTTCATGTTTCTCAAAATGTCGAACTCCCTCTGAAGCTTTTTCCTTAATGGTTGAATGAACAGTTTGTTTTCTAATGAGCTATTAGTTTTACTGAACCTTAATAAAAGTGATACCTTCACATCAAATTTAACTAAAATTGGTGCATGGTTTCAGAGGTTACTGGGGGAGACAGACAGACATGCACACTTATGTGCTGTACGAACACAGAAGCCGTATTTACTTATGAAAACAACCTAAAATATCTTTGTCCAACAGTGCTAATATTTAGTATACTGAAGAACTAACAATATGATACTGACTTGATTTGGGAGATTTTGGATTCCTCCCTGTATTAGAAAGCTGGTGTTTATCTCCTTTGGTTTCCTTTTATGAGGATTTTGGTCCTTTCTAGCAAGCAAAACTGTGCAATGACTATTCTCCAGCGTTCTTTCTCCCTACCTAAGTTTCATAGTATCAGCCTGTTTCAGTTGAGAGGAAATATTATTGTGATATTTTAATATTCCCTTTTCAAATGAAAAGCTAGAAGTTCAGACCAAATAAAAATTCCATTTTTAATTGCAATATTTACTCCAAATTTTTCCAGAAAAGAAAAGGTAAAAAATATTAAATATGCAAAACCTTTGTTAATACATCCAATTAATCAGTAAAATTAATGATGAAAAATAGTGAGTTTCTTGGGTTTTCCTTTAGACAACTTTATGATTTTATACATTAATTCCTCACTTTCTGAGCGTTCACACAAAAGGAGTGCAACACCATCAGATTTCAGGAAACATGACTATCGGGTGTTCAGTAAGGACATTTGACTGTAAAGATGGTGCATAGAAAGACCACACTCCACAGAAAACACATGTAGTCAGTAATATGTCATTTGTCAGAGACCCGCTTTGGCATTCTGCTGTGATTTATAAGGAAATGCAATTCTTGCTTTCAATACAGGAACTTCAGCTCTAGTGATACATTAAAAAATGGCAAATGGCTACAGTGAGTGGACGATGAAATAACAAAAAAGCACCAAAACATTTATTTAAGTGATAGTTGTCAAGACTGACTTTTTAAATAAATTTTTCTCGTGGAAGAAAACCACTGCAGGACAAAGATAAAATTCAGTCTAAAACTGTGTATCTGACTGTAACTCAAATTGTGTCTGCTCTTATCTGTTTATATTCACTGTACATATGTCCATACTGCCAAACGAAAGAAGGCCAGAGAAGGAATGAAAGGCTTAGGCTCATCATTCATGTTTGCTTAGTTGCAAATGTTCTCTGGTTCTGTGTTGGACTTGCTCTCCCCAAGACTGAGTTGCTGGAGAAGTGACAAAGGTTTAAGAAGCACAGCTGTGATAGCACAGATATGTGCTTCTGGTTTTTGGTCTTGATGACAAGGTTTGGCTTTCTTTTTTTAAGCAGCATAGATACAGCCCTTTGACAAATGACCAGGGACATCAAAGATGATGTTTTTAGGAATGTGCCAAGAATCATGGTAGATTAACAAAAAGTAGTCTACCCTTACTTCACGATTTCTGCATTAGCCTGTTCACCGCCAATTGAGCTAGGTTTTCTTTTAAAAAGATTTATTAAAATCTCACTTTAAAGACTTCAAAAAATGAAGGCATCTCAGGCTTGTCTGAATAGTTCATTAAAACATCTACTAAAATAAACACTTCTTGCAAACCAAAAAGAGGAGGGACCTCCACCTGTTTAACAATAACATAGTCTCATAGTCACTAGCGAGAATGAAGATAGTTTTAATTAGCCACAAAGATCGTATGAAGTGTGTTTGCTCTAAAAATGTATACCTTTCCATTCACATAAATATTTAGGTATTTTTAATTTGGCACCATCATTTGTATTGGAGAAAAAAAAAAAAAGTTAAATTTTCAAAAGTAGGAGGAAAAATGAGTGCTCAAGTTTATGCATTCCAGAGAGAAAACTTCTTTACAGTAAGGATAGCGGATGACAGCTAAAGGAGTGGAAATGATTCCAACATTCTTCTCATTCTAATAGTTTTAGCCAAAGATGCTTTGATCTGTTTCCAATGCATTTTAATCTGTGCTCTTCTACTGTCAGCCATAACCTCCTCTGAATCTTGAAAAAAAACTTCAGTGACATGAACATCACATAAACACTTCTGTGTAATCAAGAAGTACTCAGTATATATCAAACTATTAAAATTAACCATGCATGTGACATATTGCCTTTTTTTCCAATAGCAATCTAAGAAAACTGTTATCACCTACCCAAAAATCATTTGTATTTCACAGAAATCACGGCTTTTTAAACTGCTTTGTGCAAAGATTTTGGGAAACTTCCTATAAAGGCAGGAGGCAAGGAATATACACTGTTTTCTTGTCAAGAAATAGCGCAAGTATTTTTTTGCTGCCTGAGGCTCTGGCTTTGCTGAAGAGTACTGATTTCTGGTCTAATGAATTTTCTCCCAGCCTTCAACTAAAAAAATCAAGCATAGATCTGATACAAAAGTTCAGGTCACATGAGTGCAGGCAGATGCAGCTTACCCCGTCTTAATCCAGCAGTAAAAAGTTTATGTCCTCAACACAGTACAGCCAAGCAGCTCCTTGCCGTGGCTGCACTAATTTTGGTGTACCTAGGCCTAGCACATCCCACCCGCATGCATTTCAAAAGGTTTCAGTCTTTAGAAATATTTTTTGATTTCAGGAAAATGGAAAATATTATGTCTACAGTTTGCCTCTGGTAATTTCTCTGCATAGAAAGCAAATTCTAACTCTCCTCAAGTTTTTTTCCTCCAGCGGAACAAACAATCCCATCAGACAATGATTAAATAGCTTTCCTCTCCCCTTCCCTCATTCTGATTTTCCTCAGTTTCTCCTCATTTTCCCTGAGCGAGTCAAAGAGTCGGTGCTGAGATCAGTGAATGTGCCCACTGCCCTTCCAGCTGCTGTGCTCCTGTGGGCTTTCCACAACAACCACAGCCCTCGGCAGGCGGAACCACCACCTTACACCACACCGCCTGCCTCCCCCGCTGCACCACACAACGCTGCCCAGTGGGATGTTCCGGCCTGAATCCCTGCCAGCGACAATTTGGGCACAACACCAATAGTCTGGCATTCGAAACGGGTCGTACTGTGACCAATAACCATCCCGTCACTGCTGCAGAGTGGCAGTGTGCCCGGTGAGGGAGCTGTGGGATGGGCATGGCAATGCTTAGAAAGGAGGGAGGCCACACCTCAGCCTCCAAGTGCCCTGGGAGCAGAAAATGGAGAAGACTTGGTATTACCGCTTTGATTCGAAGACTGTTTTCGTATACTGAAAGCTGACATTTGTTCCGTGGTATGTTGTCCTCTTCTACGGATCTAAAAGAAAACATGACAAAAGAAGGAAGGGATTAGGAATCAGCCCCAAAACCAGCTCGAGTTTATCGTCGACTTCAACCACCTCCTTGCACAAGTTTAGTGTGACAGGGTGGAACGGTTTAGTGCTGGCTGCAGCCCTCCTAAGACTGAATCTGGGGCACAGTGGAGGCTTTTCCCTGCCTGGTAATGGCTGCATGTACTCCTGCCCTGTACCTCTGTCTTTCACACCTCCTCTCCTTCGCTTCCTTTGTTGGGAACATCTTCCCTGAGAGAACACACGATGTGGTGAGAGCCTTCGGAGGGCCACACTGAGTAATGAAGAATGGGGTGAGGTGATAAGCTTAATGGGAAGACAGTATCAGTCAGTGGCTCAGAGTGGCACCTGGAGCACAGGTGGACTCATCCAGCCCTGCTGATGGGTCTTACAGCTACAGTGGTCAGCAGCTAACACAAGGGGCCAGGACAGAGACAGTTCTGCTGCCCTGCAACAGTCTTCCATTCACTGACTTCTTCCCTTATCTCAAGTCAACTTACAAAATGAGCCTCCAAAACTGCCAATTTAAAAACAAATAAACAAACAAACAAGCAAACAATTATTTGGGAGTTAAGCCACTCAGAAGTTTTCGTGGTTTTGCTTTGGAACTGGATTGTGAATACCAGCTCTCCTAGAGAAATCATCAAGCAGAATATAATGACATTTCAATAACAAAAATTTCTCCTTTAAGTTAAAAAAACCTAGTTCTGACATTGACTTAATCAGAAACATTCCCAGTTCTCTGGGTGACACAGCTGTTGTATTTTTCTTATTGCAGATGTAAAGTGTATTGCTCCCACATCCAAGATAGAGTTGATGGAGACTGGAGCCTGTGGATCTTTCTTTACTGATGGGAGGGGAAGAAGATTCTGGATTCTGGCAAAAGCAAATAGTACTGGAGTATAAAAGTTCGCATGTGTCTTATCCAGTTGTGAAATTCCAGATATTTGTAGGAGTTTAAAATTCTGGCATGTTGATGGAAAGCTCTGACCCACACTCTTGTTTTTTTAAGCTTAGTTGTTGGTATCAGACAGGCATTGGCACAGTAGGTGTAGAAAACATGTGACTGCTGGATCTGGTTCCCACACAATAAAAATTTGCTCGGGGCTATGGTGAGTCGTATTTATTTTGCAATTGGTTATAAAATAGCTTTTAAAAATATTTTTATAAGAAGGTTTAAGACGTATATACACTGAATTTCATAGAAACTGTTCAGGTGGGTAATCAAATAATGAGTTTTAGATAGTGACCATTCTAACTATAAATTTTCCTGAACTGTCCCAAGATGATAGAGAGTTCTCTGATTTATTCATGTTTTCAGCTTAGCAACAGCTGTACATCTGATGCAGTCAGTCAGTCCTGGGATAATAGGCAGTTTGATATTTCAGTATATTTTATAAGCAATGAGAACTGGCACTTCTTCATCTCCAGAAGAAGTAGCAGTTTGTATAGAAGGAATTTGGATTTATTTTCTAATAAATACATTTAAAGCCATTTGCTAAGGGAAATAAATCATAAAACTTTGAAAAAGGAGACTTCTTTCATGAAAATTAAGCCACATGCAATCATTTTAAGACTTAGAAGATCTTGTTTAAAAACACACATTTTGCAATTTAAATATTTCATACTAAAAATAACAGGAAACTCTTATGTAGACTTCATGTTAGACTACAGCCCTCCTTCCTATATATTTATAATTGAAACAGAAATTTCTCACAGAACTGACAAGGAAGTATCATACACCTTTGTTAGAAATGAACAAAAAAACCTCAGGCATTTGTTCTGAAGTAAAATTTATGGCCAAAGTAAAAAATCCATATGTTTTGAGGCTTGTCTTTAAAATCTACAGGTTACTGCAAATGTATTAATGACACTGAGACCATGAAAAGCAAATATAAAGTGGGTTTGCAACTCCTGGTTGTATCCATGCAAGACAAAAGAAAGTCCAGCAAGTGTGTTTGTCTCATCCTCCTTAATTTAATTAAAACTGTGCTTTTTCTCTTGTCCTATATTCATTTTTTAATGGTTTAAGGGCAAAACAATATTTCTGTTGCACATGTGTACAGCATCCAGAATAAACTGCTACCTAGTCTCCCAACCCAAATGTAGTATGCATAAATGAATACAAAAACCAGGCACGCTCCCTTTTACAGTCAGGACTGAAAATGTTCCATGTATTCTGAAATTTAAAATCCAAGCATTTCAATCCTACAGAATACTGCCATATTGTCACAAGCCTTGCTTCTTGCTTCAGCTTTCTAGTTGTATATCAAAGATTGATCCATTAAAATTTAAAATGCAAATTAAAAGCTACTTCAGTCTGTAGCACAGACAATCAAGAATCATCAGAGTAAGACTTAAATTTTAGGATCTTAAATTAAAAGGATCTTGCATAAAGAGGCAGGACGCAGCTCATCAAAGCATTTTTTCCTTGGTCTTCACTGTTTTGAACTGTGTGTGTATCTGTGTATTTGGAAAGGGGAATGGGCAAAAGATCATGAAGATCCCATTAGTTTAAAATTTCCAACTAATAAAGATGTGAAACTGTCACATTGTTCACTCAGGTCAGTGAATATCTTATCTTCAGCCCATAGGGAGATTTTTAAAAAAGTTTTTAACTTTGTGAGAAAGAGGAGTTACAGGTTTCTAAAGTATACTATGGTAGTAAATTTAGTTCAGACATTCTTAAGAGGATCTCAACCACTGAAGCAAAACAACTCAGCTGGAATGTAAAACAAAAACAAACAGGAATGCAGCTCCAGTGTAATTTGAATTTAAAAACAGCGTCAGGTAACTTAAAAAGAAAATTAAAACTGCCCCAGCCAGTCCAGTGAGCAGTTCCCAAATGGTTTTAAGACATGCCAGTCCTGGATTCAGACCCTCCCCATTTTTGAAGAAACCCAAATATAATACCAAAGAAATTCAGAAAAAAATTCAAACATAACTTCAGGGAAAGTCAAATGCCTCTCCAACCTGGAAGGAAGGTATTCCAAAAGCAGTGCCGGTCTCTAATCTTATTTTTATTACAAATATCGGTATTCACAGTTCTACATTTCCTTTCCACCTCCTGCAGTGACTGATCAGCAGAATACCTCAGGCCTGCCTTAAATTCTGAAAGCTAGATCTTCTAGTTTTCAGATGGTCTGAACACACCCATTCTTCCATCACAGATCCCTTTTGCCTCACTTCTTCTGCTCTTGGCTGTAACTTTCTATGTGTTGAGGCTTCACATATATGCATAGCTGTATTTAAAAAAATACATAAGAATAATACAAACATTTCCTGTAAGATTCATGTTTTCCACATCAGACTGACCTAGTTGCAACAAACTAGTCTTTGTTCTTTGGCTTCTAGCTATGACAGTGATTAAGATCTTATTTATAAATATTCAGTTTATATACATTTTTCTTTTAATAAACAATATTTATTTTCACAACTTAGAGGCAAGAAGCACTGCATATATACTGTATAATAAGTAATTCAACATAGTAAATGTTGAAGGAGGGGTGTGAGAGGGACTCTTTCTTCTTTTAAAAGTCAAAACATTTGTTTTTATACTGAGGTTTTTCATATAAAGCTTTGCCAAATGTAAATGCCTAAAATGTCAAACTTCCTAATATTATTTATTAACTGGGTGATACAAAAAGTTGTAACTGAACAACAAGTTTAAAATAAAAATGTTTCAGAATTTTCCTGTTGTCCAACTTCTCGTGCTGCATTGCTAAAGCAGCCTGGATTGTAGAGAAGCAGCTGAGTTTGGTATGTCCAAATGAAACACCAGCTGGAACTAATAGGTTCCTTATATATGGCTCTACAGAACCACAGCTTGCTGACTACTGTTTGCTGTATGTCCTTCCAGTTCCAGCTTTTCAAAAGCATCTAATATTTGCCATATGGATAAGAAAATAGACATATATACTTTTTCCTTTGTTTATCCCAAATATGAAACTTGACACCAAAATTTCATCTTCTTGAAGAAATATTCTGTTCTGAAATAAGATGAACTTTCAGTACCTTGTAAGTGAAGCTCAAAATTTTAGACCTATTCCATTAGAAATGAAGGCTTACATCAGCTTTATTTTTCTGTTTGCTTTGTTTTCCATTGTCACCCTTAATGTTAATTCTATAGTACATGGCTTATCTTTCATTTATATGAGATGAATGTGGAGAATGTGACATTTTAAAGAAAAGCACATTTGGTCTTAATCACAGTTATGAAACACACAGCAATATTTCCTTGCTTTCACTTAACAACTTTCATGTCAGCAAACCTTATTATTTTCTCCATCATTTCTCTTGGATACAGAAAGTGTGAGCAAGCAACTAATTAAAGTAATTCTGACTTTATACAGCATGAAGACCTCCAAGCCTTAAAACTAAGGCACTGAGGACATACATCATAACAGTTGTTCTTCTAGACAGGGATCCATAGGTGTGTGAGGTAAAACCTTCCTGCTTTGGAAGTCAATACCAATTTTGCTGTTCTCTACATCCATCATTGCCCCTCTCAGATATCAAAAGTGCTGTGATTGGGCTGTCAGATCTGGCTACCTATATTTAAACTCCAGTAAGAATTCGTTTTCCTGATTCCAGATAAAGCTTGTTTTGCAAATCACCATCACAGCCAGAGCCAGTCAATGCTGTACCATCCTTTATACATCCAAACTTGTTATTTCACATGAGAATATGATATCTTCAAATAGCCTCAAAGGTCCACTATGTGCAGTGCAGGTCTATATGTATAACTGATCCCCTACTTTCTTCCCTACAAAATTGCCACTAGTGATTTTATTTGTTTGTCAGTTAGTTACTCTTTTTGCTGAAATTACATTTAAAAATAACTAAATTTATTCTACAGACATTAAAGAATAATAAAAATGCGTTCCTAGACATTTTTTTTTCAAGAGTTACATATCAGAACAATAGCCGTATAATATATTTGTGAACCTCTGGAATTAATACATTGTGTTTAAATGAATATTTTACTCTACAGTTTTGGCCACAGAATTAATAGCAACTCTCACAGAAAATAAAAATATGTATGTGTGTAAAAGAGAAAACAAGCAAGGTTGGAACAGGCAAGGTAGGACTAGAGAACATGTGAATGTATGACAGAAATCATTCATCTTTGTAGCTGAAAGAGCTCTCAAAACTGGTTTTTCGAGATGTGGGCGGAGGAGATTCTGTTTTGAAAGAAGCTTTGGAACTGTCATTAATGTAAAATCAGCTGCAAAGTCAGAACACAAACTTGTATGTATTTTCAAATTAGAAATTTATGATCAGTTTTAAATGTAGTGGGGTTTTGTTGGTTTTTTTTAATAGAGTCCAAAAGAGGGAGTAATCATTTTATTTATTCAACTACGTCATTCATTTTCCTAGATTTTTGGTGAAGGACACATCCTGTCTGTACATGGGTTCAGCAAATTGTATAGAGAGGTCATTGTATCAAAGCAGAATAGGTATTTTTGCTATTCCTTTTGCAAAGGTGAAAATGAAATAAAACTATTTTTGCCAAAATAATAAACTTGAAGCAAATTCAAGTAAAGGAGAAAAGAGTAAATACTCTTTAATTTTAGATAAAAATTACAAATAATAAAGAAACAATAAAATTAACCAAACAGCAAAAGTGACATTTAAACAGCTATTCATGAAAAGTGGTCTGAACAGTGAGTTTTCATCAGAGAATTAGCACTAGAATAAAATACAATTAGCAATATAGTGTAAATAATGAAGTAATTGAGATCATATAGCCAGGAGAAGTCAAAAAGATCTGGGGAATCTGAACACCTAAACTGTAAAACTTCTAGACCTGGATTTTCAAGTTCTCCACACTTCTGGAAAATCAGATTCTCTGAAGTGGGATCTTGAATTGGACACTAAGAAATCACAGAACATCTGAAAATGTAGGACTTTCCATACATGCTGTGTAAAGCCAGAAGAGGAAACATCCTTACCTAGGTATGGTAGAAGTTACTGTCCTAGCGTGGCTCAGGGTGGTAAGTCAGCCTGGAAACAGCTGGGAGTGAGGCACAGTCAAAGCAGACAGAGAGCTGAATTGTCCTTCCCCATCCAGCTGTCTGAAAACTCAAGAGATTTCTTCTTCAGAGGCTGAGTCACTTAAGGAGGAGGTAGGAGGTGTGGAAAAGGGTGGCACCTTGTAGAAATACCATATCAATTAAAAATACGGGTGAGTTGTTACGCTTCTGTGCTTGCTGTGCTTTTCAAGTGCAGTAGGGCTGGGTTTCACAAAATGAACTGCTTTCACAGACCTTGAAACAGAAAACCAAGCAATTACCATTTGGAAAAATATACTACAGTCATTCTGATTTTCCACATCTATATTGCAGAGCTGTAGGGCTGCCTCTCAGCTATCAGGTTCCAGGTATTTACACAGGTGAACATGAAGGAACACTGTATTTCATCACAGAAAAATTCTGGAGAAGTGCTACATGGGGAACACACACTGGAATCTGATCTGCATAAAGTATTTGCCCTGTTTGAGTACGTAGGCAGAGGCAAAAGATCTGGGGGGAAACCCCTCCCATGTGAGATCTTGTTGCAAGACTCTCTTATCTGTGTACATTTGCATTCTCCTTTCAGTACAGCCAGCAACAAACAGAAAGAAGAGCTTGCCCTTGCTTATTTTTTTCTCTCTTTAAAATGGCTGCAAATAAATTCTGTAGGCTAAGAACTGCCTTGCTATTAGTAAATACAGTAGTAGTATAGAATCAATAATTTTCTTACTGAAATACTGTATACAACTCCATGTTTCTGTTTAAGATACAGAGGCTGGTTTCAATGTAGCTTATGAGAGCCCATGCTTCTTTTACATTCTGGGAACTTTTGCAATAAAATATGTGAGAGATCATTCAGCAAGATGCTGGCCAACCTTTACTCCTATCATCTTCTGTGAAAGTTAAGAGTTTCTTCAAACACAGACAAATCAAACTCTGTCACGAATTAGTTTAGCAACAGTCCTTATTTTTGTTGATGCTTACCTCTTCATAGGCTTGGTACTTAGTAGTGTGAAGTTATTGTCTAAACATTAGTTATATCTGATGAAATAGAGCTGATGAAACAGAGCAGCAGACAAGAAAATACCAAGTATAAACTACTAACTACCACAAGTATCAGAATTAATGAATACAAGCAAGTAAACATTTCTGAAATTTGTACATCTCAACTTCGGTGTTTCTGGAAGTTAAGAATACTTATAGCAGTCCTGGAATGTTTACCTTTTTGCAATCATAAAGAAACTTTTATTAATATATCTCTTTAGAGACTTATTGGGACTTTATAGTTGACTCCCAAATGAAACAGATGTCTTTCCTTGTAAGAAATGCAGATTTATCATTAAATGGGAATTAACTTTTAAAATAAATACCCTTTAATTTGAAATGTATGTCTAGCTTTGATTTATAATAACAATGCCTGAGACTAGGAATAACTTTTTGTTTTGAAACATTTTTCTTTCACAATCCAGGTGCTACATTATATGAATTTGTTATCATTTTACATTCAACCAGACAAGTTCTGCTTGTAAATCAGAGATAAACTTAACCTGTCTCACAGCACTGACTTCTTTAGCCAAAATGTTTTAGAAACACATATAGAGATGCAAACAATACAGTCTGGAGAAATTAAATTGATATTTTCCTATATTTATGGCCTTTGAACACAGAGAAGAAATTATGGGACAGAGCAAGCCAGTTCTGCTACACAAAATAAGCCCAAGGGTTATTCTGAGTCAGTCCTTGCTAAGTCTTTGGCATCTGGTGTGACAGAATAGGTGGTCTACAGGAAAGTGCACACAATATAAGAAATTCCAACAATGGTACTGACCTTGGCTTAAGAATCAAGTGGGCCAGCTGTCTATTACTGGCTGATCTGCAACAACCAGTATATTCAATGCATGGTGAATTTTTGATGTTAGCTGTACTGATTACTTACTATTTCAAAGACAAAAAAAAAATCAAGTATTTTTTTCAGACCAAAGGAATTCTAACTTACTGCTAAACATTGTCTCATTTTCTGTATGGTAACAATGTACAAGTATTGTTCCTGGTGAATAAAGAATACATGATGCAGTGCCATTTATCAGGAATTGAACAGTTCAGCATAACATACAATAAAAATGACCTGTAACTATTTTCCATTAACAAATTTCCCACACTCTGAAGAAATTCAGGTTTCAGAAACTGAGAGGAACTCAAACATTTCCTCTAGATCTCAGTATAACAAATGAGATCAATCACAAATCCAGCCCAGACTGTGTGAACTGTTCTGCAGTCAGGTTTGTTTTCCTTCAGTTCTCTAGTTTAAGGTCTGTATTTAACTGAAGGAAGGACAGAAATATAGATACAGTGAAATTTAATTTCTCAGGCTGTTTCAGAACTTGAATTGTGTCACCTTTATTCCCTTTCTCAGTCTCAAGTAAGCAGCCAAGTTGAAGCACAGACAGACTATTCTAGACACATGTTTCCAAAGAGCAGTGCGAGAGTAGTAGCACATATACATATGTGTGTGTGTATATATATATATATATATATATATATGCCTCTGTACTGGCAACCAATGACTTTTAATCAAGGATGCAATTTACCTGGTCATTACACTGGGCTGTGTTCTACTATTGATTTATCAGATTTGGGGGATTTGGGGTCTTTTTCAGTTCAACCAGTAAGGTGCTTCGGAGCTGACAACTAACTTGTTTCACATCTACCTATCAGTAACCTACTTGCTGGGAGTTAGGTAAATGCTCTTCTTTTGTTTGCCATTCTCTCAGGAAAAAAAGGGGGAGTTCTCTGAAAAACAGATACAAACATAAATTGCCACATCCCAGGCTTAACAGGATGTAACTCCACCAAAATAATTCTGATAGCTTGATTTAGCAGAGTGCGTGGCCTGACACGATTTATAAGAGAAAGAAAGAAATGTCTTAGAATTCCTTCCTCCATTAAAACCTCTTCATAATTTATTACTAACAAGCAATAGGGACATATTACTGATTAGTAATCAGAGGCCACTATCTCTTGCTGCTTAGATTTCTAGCACATTTTGGAGGACATTTCTAGCAGGCTCATTTTAAATACCTCATCAACAGTGGGGGCTTATTTGTCATCCACTGAATTCTTACAAGGCCTGGTAAGAAGCTGCCAGAGGGGGATGTTGTCTTAT
The DNA here is from genome assembly GCA_035584735.1 of Pseudotriccus pelzelni. Taxonomy (NCBI): domain Eukaryota; kingdom Metazoa; phylum Chordata; class Aves; order Passeriformes; family Tyrannidae; genus Pseudotriccus; species Pseudotriccus pelzelni. The sequence goes on along the minus strand of JAWMRA010000001.1, from coordinate 66,857,958 downwards.
TTTTAAATAGAGTAGCACTGGAAGAAAACTGAATATAAGGAGTTCAGAAAGGCCATAATTTAGATTTGAATTCTTTATTTAGTATTATCAAAGTTCAAATGCTTATAGCAGCCTACAGTGGCAATACATTATCACATTTCTCAATTCTCATGGTTATCTGAACAAGATGGTTGTGTTCAGTGTTCTTAACTGTAGTTTATACACTTTTCTACAAAGTGTGTCCCTTGACTGCTAGTAAAACACATTTTTCTCTGCATGACTTTCTTGTCAGTATTTGTTGTTTCCATTTTTCAGTACAAAATGTATTACAAAATATTGTGCTACATCCACATCCTTACTAAGGTTTAAAAGATGGCATAATGAAAATAACATCATGTAGCCTAACTCTATTGAGTTTTTATGTAGATTCACAACAGAGAGCTGGGAATGAGTAGTGACTCAGAAGGCAACTTTTTGGACAAATAGGATTCTGTGACTCCTCCCAAAAAGAGAGGAATATTTACTGAACACATTTTTTTCATACACTCAGTCCTCCAAAAGAGAAGTCCTTTAACACTTCTGACTTTCCAAGTAGGATCGGTTAACTACTGTGTTTTAATAAGATTCTATTATTGCAACTGATGTGTCCAAAAGATTTGAAGACAGCCTAGCAAGTACTGTTCAATTTTTTCTTTTCAAGATACAGATAAAGCAGCTACATTTATTGTATTAAATTAAACTTACCAAGGCCCAATCTTTGGCCTGAGGACAAGTGGCACAGCATGTTCTGTACCTGTATCACTAAATTTGCTTTCCAAAAAGAACTGTGTGGCCTCATCCACACTCCTTTTGAAAAAAGTCCAGAGTTTGTACTAGACAGATCTGTGCACAAGCCTTTCTTTCAGAGATAGTCAATTGGCAGGAACAAAACTGTGTCAAGGAGTGTGCATGATAGTAGTATGGAAAACAGAGGATATTTCTAAAGCCCAGATCCTACTCTTAATTATTTAACTGTCATTATTAGTAGTAGTATGGTTGTATTCACTGGACCTGATTTTTCAATTTTGATATAACTCATGTCAAAAGGTGACTGAAACTAAACACTGAAACATACGGATAGGTGTCAGCAGAGGATGAGGGCCAGCTACCAGGCAGCATTTAGCAGGAGGACTCAGCTAGTTAATGTAACCTTTATCTGGGAGGTGGGTTGCATATCTGTGCCACCTGCACATTTTTCTTGGTCAGGGTTGGTCTAAGATCTTCTATATATGTAGGCAGCAGTTCTAACAGCTGAAGTCAAAATGGGAAGGGTCACTTACAGAAAAAAAGAACCCAAGGAAGCAAACAGAAAAAGAAATTATGCTCTTGCCTAGGGTGACACCTTCCTCTTGAAGGTGACTAACACAAGGTCTGCTCCTCCCTAAATTCCCAGTCCAGCCCTACATAAAATAAGCTGATGCTTAGGACCTGTGATACCTCTTTGTACAGAGGTACTTTTCACCCTGGTCAAAATAATTAACCAAGGGAACGTATTGCCTATGGGTACACCCTTACCAAGAGGTATGCGTGACTCAGAACCAGATTTGAAATGGCTGTACGAATCCCAGTACCATTAATGACAGCAAGACAGCGGAGAGGGAGAAATAAGGAGTATGATTTTTTCCCATGGGCAAGTTATTCTATCATTTGACTTCATGTGATTTCTTTATTTTCCGCTGAAGCTTCTGGTTCTCTTGCTCCTAGACAGACACCTCAAAGTAAAATATACTAATGATCTGACGTGAGATGGAAAGCCCCTTTCTCTGTGGGCATCCTAGATTATACTAAGATACAAGTTTTAAAGGTAGATAAGCAATGTCCTGGGATGGCTTGCAAAGTGCAAATACTGGTAGAGCCAAGTGCCTGGGGTCCTTTGTAACAACTTTGTTCTTTCCTTCATGCTCAAAAATTAGAATTCTTCAGCCCAATCCACATGCAAGGCTCATCTCCAAACATGCGGTTACAATCCTAATAGTGAGAGATGCCTTTGCCTCTTATCTCTCCACAGATGAGACCATAGGCCCAGGTCTATAATACAGATTTTATTTAACAGTGAATGTCAGGTAGAGAGGTAGAAAGAAGTAGAAAATGGGGGAGAGGAGGAGAGAGAGAGACAGACAGAGAGAGAGAGAGAGAGAGAGGGGGAGAGAGGGAAGGAGGGAGGGAGAGAGATCAAGCAGAATATAGTCACCACCCTGGACCCAGTGGTGTTCTGTTGATCCTTCTTCTCGGTGGTGAGAGTCTCAGGGTTGTTCAAAACTTTTCATTGTTTATACATCTTAGTAAACATGGGAATTAATGCTCATTGGGTACAAGTTACGTGGTTCTCTTAATAATTAGTATTCCATCTTCTATTGGTTAAATGTTTCCCTCACCTTTGATGCTAATTAGTCTGCATGCTCAGTCTTTCTCTTCTTTTGATTCAGTGGGTTTCTTGGGTCAGAGGGCCATGAGTCTGTGTTTGCAATCTTGCCCTGCCAGAACTACCTTTCACCCACTCTGAGCTGATTCAGCACAGTTGCTGAGTTGGTTTTACTGGTTTCTTCCTTATCTTGGAAGTTCTGTCAAATGTCCTTGTGATCCGTAAATTCTGCATTCTTTGTGTCCACTATCAGTGGTACATTCTTCTTCCCAAGCTTTTTTTAATCTCTCCCTAGGTCTGAGATCATTGGAGCATGTCAAGCCCTAAACTTCAGCAAGTTCTACAGACAAGTAATTTATCTTCCTAACACCTGGAGAACAGTACCACCTTCGTATAGTCCAGGTTCTGGGTATCCACAGAGGTGTATTCAGGGGTGCTTCTGTGGTCATTTGTGGTCACAGATGCTATGTATCCCATAACTTGGGGTGATCTTTGTTTGACCAGGGACTTTCCATACAGTTTGCCACGGTGGGATTTTTTGTCTGGATGCATTAACCAGCACGTGCTAACGAGACCTGGCCTCTGCCAGGCCTGGAATTAGAGTTTTCCCGCCACAAATTTCTCCCTTCTGTGCTCCTCTCCTTCTCACTTTGGTGGCTTATCTTATGGCAAGTTCCTTCTGTGGCCTTGACACTGTTTGAGACAGACAACTGTGCTCTTTAACTTCTTACACATGCTTAACTCTTTATAAGAACAGGACAAGAAAGCAAAAGCTTAACAACTGGAAAAATCACTCAGCCTATGACTAAACCCAAGTTCAAATCATTCCTCCTTTTGATAGCAGCCCATTTTTACCAGCAGACTACCTTACCACTGAGTTGCTATTTTTTGTTTGAGTGACACAATCATCACAGTTTCTCTACCTCCTGAAAATTTAAATATTCACTGGAGAGAGAATAATGCTACAGCTCTTTTACTATGGCATACAGATATTGGTCTCACCACTGTCTAAATAAGTATTGAGATATTATATATAGAATTCTCCTTTTTCTTTTTGTGTTGTAATTTGTCAGCGTTTTATCACTTTTCCTACATTAGATCACATTTCCTACATTTCCTATAGCTGTTTCAGGTTGCTGTTCCTGGGGAAGACCTTTCAGCAGCTTAAAGTAAGGCATGCAATCTTTTTTAACCACACCTTTATGAATACAGGAAGGAGCACTGTCAGAGCTCTTTTATATGCATTTTTTAAATGCTAAGAAAACCTTAGTCACAATGCAGATGTATTTGCTGCTTACTGTTCTCCCAAAAGGTGTGGCAAAGTTCATAAACTAAAGAAGGATGAAAAAAGGCTATAAATAGTATGCAAAATGTCTAAACCTTTTGACAGTTTCTAGTTGCCACAGAAAATTCTTGAGCAGTGTCTTCTGTTCTTAGCAGGTGTCAACACATTTCATAGAGATACACAGTCTACGATGTTAGTGGGCATGATTTTCCCACAATTTGAATAGCTCTTTACTCTGCAAATAAGTGAAATATCTTGCAGAAGTCCCTGAAAGTCTGGTCCATAGCATGCTAAACTTGAGTATCTTGACCTTGCACACTGCCATTACTGTCTTAGCTAAAGAACACAGAGTTACTGATAAAATCAGTTATTTAAGGAAAACTGCGCTGAAAATCTGGCTAAGTCAAATGACGTCTTTGTGGTACCAGATGAATGGCTGTAACCAGTTTTGTATCTTATGTTATTGATAAATAACTTATTGGTTAATTTGTTACCATCATCTGAATTAACAAAGAACATTCTTACAGGAGGGTAAAGAAATTAAAATCAGACCAACAGCAGAGGGAGTGTGAGAATTATGATTAGATGTGCTTTTTTTCATTAAAAAATAAGAAAGACTGTAACATCTCTATCACCTCAAAATGCCCACTGACACAGCTCTGGAAAAGAACCAGCTGGGCTGATCTCAGGGAAAGACATGCTTTTAAAAGATGTTAGAGGAGGTGAAGTTAAAGGGAAAGAATTTTTTTCTTGCTCCCTATCTGAAATTTTCTTGTAGCAATTAGTTGGTCACGGGCATTATAAATACATAGGAGAAAACCTCCCCAGGCTGTTCTTTTTATGATGCAGATAGGGAGATATATCTGCCCCACAGAATGATATCCACGTGAGGAACTTCACATTACACTCATCTGATAGACTGGGTTTCTTCTCCTTGCTGGGAGATTATTGTGGATAATCTGGATATTGTGCAAGGATTATCTGCTAGGGCTAAGCACTCTTCTCTGGTAATTCTTTCTCTTATAATTTGGATCAAATTAGTCAACTGGGAACTTGACAGTGATTTGAAAACTTATATGGAATTTTATTCTAGTCAAAAAATCACGGTGAATCAATATTCCACCTAGTTAATGAAATCTTGACAGGCGCATTCCATACTGCTGTTATCAGCACACATAACTGTTATGCACGCTAGCCAAATCTTACAGACTGTGATCATGTTCTCTATCCACATCAAAGCTGAATATGAGCATGGAAGAAAGGTAGGGTTTTCCCTGTTCCTGGAAGATGCTGGCTGTAGTACAGTGAGCATAGAACACCTTACTGTAGAAGAGTTCTTAGAAAATGTGTTCCAAAACCAGTAACTGCAGAAATATGACAAAGGCAAAAAATGGGAATCAGAAAGGATGGAGTTGAACTTAGAAAGGTTCAAAGAGGGTCATAAAAGATGATGGAAGATGCAAAATTACTTCTCCACACAAGGAACAAATGCATCAGCTAAGATTCTTTTAGTGTGGTGAAAGGTGTGAAAACATCAAAAAGTGGTATAAAAACATCACAAAGTGGTGTAAAAGTATCACAAACAGTATGAGAAGGATGTATTTCAATTCTCCCCCAGTACAAGAGCATTAGCATTAAGTCAGTAGGAAGAAAAAGAAAGAAAAAGAGAAAAAGACAAAAAGAAGAAAGAGAGAAAAAGAAAAAACAAAAAAGAGATATTTCTTCCTAGAGTATGTATGTAAGCTGTCCTTGCTTCAGGAAGATGCGTTTCCCATAGTTTATGAAATGCAACAGTTTATTTATGGGTGTTTGTATACATAAATACTTATATATGTGTGTGTGTGTGTATGCCCATACATAAAATGGTTCAATGAGGCATAAGACAAACTTGGGGAAGAGAAACGCACCGATGCTTACTAAGTAAACAGAAACTGCACTGGGCTAAGAAAGACCCTGACAAACAAATTAATAGAGACCATAAGGGCACTTAAGGAATGCAATTTGGATGCTTCCACTCTTTCCTGAGCATTTGCTTTTGGCAACTGTTGGAGGCAGAATACTGGGCTAGGGAGACCTTTGGGCTGACCAAGGACTGCCATTGCTACGTTATGCGGTCAAAACTTGTATAAGATGCATAAGTAAAATTGCATTAAAATTATTTCCTAATTCTTTGATGATAAAGTAAACAAATAGCAGTACAACCAATGTTATACTATTTTTTTGTGTGGACTGTTGATGTTTTAGATATTAAAATAAGCCAAAAAAACCCCCATCACTCCTCAGTGATGGAGTTGTCATTCAGCCCTTTAGCTGAGAGTCATTCAGCATTGTCATTTTAGTTTCTTCAGAATTAATTTCTTCTCTAGTTACATGACAAATGTGGAGAGTATGTATATATGTAAATATGAAGAGAACTTTACTTTGCTAGCACATGTTTAAGACCCTTTCCTTACTAATAAATACCTTTGCAATCCAATAAAATTGCTCACCTGTTCAAATAACAGGAAAAAAAACCAAGGCAGATTTATGATATGTGTTGAAATGTAGGTAATCTGCAGAAGTAAAATTGAAAATGGTATCACAGAAATGTCATCTTTCCTCCACATTTCCCTCACAGCTTCTCTGGAGAATTCAGCTGTGTTTTTGTCCTCCCCTACCCACAGAAGTAGAAGGTTTAATGGCATTTCCAAGCATCTTCCAAGGACTAAATTTGAGGTACAAATTTTAATCACAAACTACATGAAAGAAAGAAGAATACATTTCCTAAATTAGCACATCTGCAAGCAGGGCTTTATGAGTTGAGAAGCTGAAGAAGCAGCTGATCTCTCTTCTTGCCTTTGCAAAATACTTGTCCTTTGATATAAACTGGCCAATAGACTTTTACAATCTGTGGAAGTTAGTGCATTTTAAATATCTTCTCTTTTGTTTTTATTTTCATTAAATTATATGCTTCTATTAATTGTTTTCTAAACTGTGAGTACTTTGTAAAGAATTTTGGCAGAAAAAAATCTTTTACATAACTTTTAATGTTCAGTACTCAAAGAAATGAACCATGGGTTTTTTCATTTGTTTTTGTTGCTGTTGTTAAGTGAAATGAAAACAAGACTGCACTTTGGAATGGGATGATTTCTAAATAATTTAGGGGAGATTACAGGGAAAGAGTCAGAACAGAATGATTATAATTATCTGCATTTAATCACAGAGGCCCAGGTAAGTTCCTCAGGCTCCAAATCTTACCACATTGCTTTAAGAGCCTAAAGTGAAGAACCCAATAATTTCAGGCTGCTCTGGATCCTCATGCAGATTATTAGCCTAAGAGACCTAAATGCCAATTAATTTTTGAGCAAATAATTTGAACTCTACTCAGTGAAGAAGAAGCCAAACTGGTAACAGCTATTTTCAAACATTGGTTTCCTCAGAACTGGGCAAGACTTTCCATCCAGGCCCTATTTAGCCAAAAAGCTAGGCTACATCAAAAGCTAGGCTCCTACCTCTAAATTTGTCACTCAAGACACCTCTAATGTAATCTCATACTAATGTAGATGACTAAAGTAGGTCAGAGGATTGGGCTGTAGAAGTTACTATTTCTCTCCCCTATTTTGAAAGGGAGCCTAAAAATTACAAATCAGATATAGACATCTGCATCGTTGTTAAACACCTAGACATGTCAGATGAATTCCATGTAATAGCAGGATTTAAAATAATTTTTTTCTCTTGTAGAAAGAGATTCTTGCTAAATTAAAAGGAGAAGGAAACAAGGATGCAGATTTTTTTCTTTCTCTCTCTCTCTCTGGCCAACATTCAAGCTGTAAGGCTCATTCTGCAGCCTCAACAGTACTGCATCTATGAAATCAGCTTCCCTGCTGCACTGTGTCCACTTACACAAGAAGTGTGACAGGGAAGCTATAATCTGGCCATGTAGGAGTCTGAACCATAAAGAAATTGTAACATGAGAGGACAGGAAAAAACACAAAAAAATCATTATGCTTTCCTGGAAGTTCTGTCCCTTTCACTCACAGGTACAAAGGAAATATTCCTCACATTTTAGAAGGAATACGTCAGATTTTTATGGATTCGAATCCTATAGCTATAACAAAAGTAAGACTTGAATTTGGGCGTTTAGCTGCTTTATTTGTAGATATCTATATTCACTCTGTTCAGATCTCTGAGCTCCTGACAAACTAGTATAAATGAGGTTTGGCATCGTCTATAAATCTGTGAGCAGAATCTTGCAGCATTGTGCCTAAATCACAATCTTTCTATTCTAAATATTTTATTAATGTTCCTAACTTAATTTTGAAATATACAATTCTGCTCCAGCATATTTGAAACATTTAAACTCACAGTGCTGAACTCATTTTAGGTTGAAGCAGAAAGCTCCAAGCCAGTGAGCTCTGTTGTAGCTTAATTATATGACCAAGCTGGGTGTGTGAGAATAGCCAGCACACACTGGAGAATAAATTGCTGGGTTTGGTTTTTCTTGATTTACAAGTTGCTATAAGTGGTGCATGTTCCCAGGGAGTGGTGAAAAGTAGGGGTGTGTTAAACAGGTTTAAGGACATTTTAAAGAAACACTGTCAGGTTTGAGACATAGTAGATGTGGTGTACATCCTCCTTCCTTCCAAATAACATTTTCTGTTTCTGTGGTTACAAACACCTGAGCTGCACCCTGACTCTCCGTTTAAGGAATACCACAAAACCCAGTGTTGCAGTTATGTGTCATACTGGTTGCTCTCTTTTGTTTCTTTTTTTTTTTTTTTTTCTGCCATGAGTGGGGAAACCAAACTGCCAGAACTGCTGTTCTTTGCACTCCTTGGGGAGCTCAATTCACATGCCGTTGCATTCAGCCAGTAAAAATCTTGTGGTTTTCTGCAAAAATAGCTGCCGTGAGGACAAGCAACATTTGGATACAACAGTTTCTCCACTCAGAGTGGTACAACAGTTAGTTGCTAGTGTTGCTGGGCCACCACTTTGAGGTCTGAAACTTCCCAATCCAAAGTCTGGGCTCCAAGTTCCCAGGAACCTTGGCAAAAGTCACATGACTGAGAACTTGAATTTTTTTCTCAGAAGTTTTGCATGGACAATGGGCATAATTTTAAAACTTTTATATGCATAGCATTGGTTTCGAGCCTTGGAGACCTACTGGGTATTTTCTCCTTCTGGGTATCCTAAGGATAATTGCAACTGAAAATGAGAGCAAACTTTCTTAAACAAGAGATGTCTGGAATATCCATTGCAATCCCTTGCTTAGTATAGGAGAATAGAATTAGCTGAGCACAATGTACACACGAACTTCAGTATATACAAACAACTATTTACCATTATTGCAAGTAACACTGAAATATTTGTTTGAAAGGATTAAACCTCATTCCATAGGCGACATTTTTAAATCACTTTTTTTCCCACATGTTGGTAAACATGTTAATTTTTTGGATCTCTCCTGTGGCACTGTGCTATTGTACTTACAGTGCTATTCATTATTCTATGTAGTAAAAATACTCAACACCAAAAAGTCCAGTACAATAACAGAATATCCTGAGTTTGAAGGGACCCACAGGATCATTGAGTACAACTCCTGGCCCTGCACAGGACAAGCTCAAGAACCATACCACGTGCCTGAGAGCATTGTCCAAATGCATCTTGAATTCTGGCAGGCTTGATGCTATAAAGGTTTCTCCAAGGACTCTGTTCAGTATTCAGTTATTTGAATAAACACATCTTTTAAATTCCCCCTTCCAAAGATAATAAGGGAGCAGCATGACACACACACAAATCATTGTTAGCCAGACCAAAACTTAGTCCATGAAAAGAGCAGAGTGGAGTTGTCACTTGCAAGTGCCACTGTTTAAAAGACACAGAGCTCAGGGAGACTGAAATTTGGAAGTCGGTAGCACAGTAACTGAAGAGGATTTGAAATAAAAATGAAGCAGAAAGATGTCAAAAAGAAGATGAAGCAGGCAGGAAAGGATTTCAAAGGTCAAAGATCACTTGGTTAGAGCATGGCACCAATAACACCAAGGTTGTGGGTTCAATCCCTATATGGGCTGTTCACCTAAGAGCTGGACTTGATGATCCTTGTGGGTCCCTTCCAACTCAGAATATTCTGTGAAATCTGTGAAATCTGTGAAATATATTGGCAAATCCTACAGGCCAGTGTTCATGAAGGGTTTCAAGAACTGTATTCTTGTGAATGAAATTAATGCATCCTACTGGTTTTATGCAATGGTAGAGGTGTTCGTATAAAAACCAGAAAATTCTTTGCCTGGAAATTGTACAGTTTAGAAAAACTGTGGTCAAATGAAGAGAAACAGGATGAGCAGTGATGTTACATGAGGACTATGCAATGAACAATGCATGGCATGTCAGCTATTTCATCCACATGGCTTGTGTTTGGGATAGATTAATATCTGAATTATACTGCAAAAGGAGCAAATAAAGACAAGCACACAGAATGAAAAAAAAAAAAAAGAGTTGCTCAGTAGCAAACAAGGGAACCAAGTGATTTGACGACAATGCCACAAACTAGCAACTCTCAGAAGTTCATGCATAAGTGTAAGTGCAGTTATAGCCTCTCGATACAATTTTTTCTCAGGGTTTTGCAGGGTCAGTCTTCTAAACAGTCAAAGGTATAACTGCAGGGACTACCTGTTCAGGAAACGACACAGAGATTGTCATGAATGAGTATCTCTGTCATTTATCTAGCTGTACAGTGCAGTGATCCAGTAAATGGGTGTTGACAATAGGTTTTGCAGTGAACAGCAAGGGTGCGGTTTCTTTATCAGTTTAAACTGATCTAGTACTACATTCCTACCGAAAGTAACAGTTGTGCCTGCCCTGTCCTGCCCTTGGCGATACTCTCCAAATAGTACCTCAGATAGCCTTGGTCAGAGCAGCAAACATCAAGATCTAACTCACTACAAGTCTCACAATCAAAAGAACTGAAGAAAAGCATGTGGAAAGCAAAAAATATTCAGAATGGACCAAGACCATTCCATTGTCATAGTGTGCTATTGGGTGATTTACATCAGTCAGGAAACCAGCTTTTTTAATTCAGCTACTCCATTTAGTAACTACTGAAACAAAAGGACAGTTCACATGTCAAAACAAATATTTTAACATCTCTGTAAATTCAGTCATATTGTTATTACTCATTTTCCTTCAATAATTTCCCTGCCCTAACAGCTACAAGAGAAGTCTCCCACAGAATTTCAATTGAAAGGACTTGCTGACATTTAGAAGGAATTATCTATGGCCTTCCAAAGGACGTCCTAAGTTTCTTGAAGTACTGTATTAGCTTTCCTCTCATTTACAAACCAATTTCTACATATACACATATGGGAAAGGCTATTAACATAATTTGATATATATAGGTAATTTGCCAATTATTATCAATTCATGTCCTTTTCCACATGGAAGAACTTCTTCTGATCCCAACATTTCTTTTCGTGTTAGTGGTCTTTGACATCATTCAGGCACTGTTGGGAAGGGTAAAACTTGAAAATGGGATTTGAATGACAGGCAGGAACTGCAAGTTTTAAAGAAGCCATCTGACCTCCAAAGTAGTCAAATGTGTTCCAGTACTTTAATCATCCCAGCACTGGACTTGGTCCAGTAAGTCCATATCTTTTTTTCTGTACTGGGTAGTCCAGAACTGGACACAGTACTCCAGATGTGGGCTTATCAATGCTGAAGAGAAAAGGATTACCTTCCTCATTTTGCTGAAAATGCTCTTACTAACATTGCTCAAGAAGCTGCTGTCCTTCTCTTGCCATGAATGGTGCATTGGTAGCTCGTGGTCGTCTTATCCGTTTCCTGGAAACTTTCACTCCAAGGACCTTTTAAGCAAAGCAACTCTCCTGACAGTGGGTCCCCAGAATGTACTGGTTCCTGGGGTTATTCCTCAACACATATAAGTCTTTGCCTTTTCCGTTGTTGAAGTTGATGAGATTCCCTTCTGGCCTGTTCTCCAGCTTGTCGAGGTCCCTCTAAATGGTGGCATAGCCATCTGGCACATAAGCCAGTCTGCCCAGTTTTGTATGGTCTGTGAACCTGAGGAAGGTGAACCGTGCTCCTGTGTCCAGATCATTAATGAATATGGAGAACAGTATTTGGCCCCAGTATTAAGCCCTGGGATACACCAGTAGTGACTGCATTAGATTAGATTCAACAATCTAAAGCACAGACCGTCTCCTTGTGATGAAAGACAATTTTTCTCTCTAAGCTGCATGTATACCATATAAATTGCTGCTTCCCCATAGGGAAGATCAAGCTATAATTAATAACTTTGAAAAGAAGTGCACACTCTCTCTAATTATATATGTCTTCTTTTCATTAGACAGCATTAACCTGTTTCCTTCCTCATTTTCTCCCATCCTTGCCACATCTCATATCTGACAGCCATGGTAGGTAGAAAAAAAATTAAGGGCTTCCATGAACTCTTCATTTAATAACAAACAAGAAGGAAGGAGGTAATGACCCATACATTGGCAACTCTGTAATTAAAAAGTCAATTAAATGTAAACTATCTCGACTTCTGCCTTCTAAGTAACTTATTGTAATTACGAAAATGTATTGTTTTATTTTCGTTCTTTTGTTGCAACAGAGATGACTATTAAAAAGTTTGCAAAATAGAAGGACTAGTAGAAGCCCAAAGTCAAAAATTCGTATGCAGGAAGCTGTTGAAATGGAAATATAAATTTGTATTAGAAGCAAAGGAGAGGAACACAGTAAATAGGCATGTTGTATTGCAACATTCCCACTGAGTCAAATGGTATTTAATCACTCGCAGTTTGTGTAAGTACTACAGGTGTTGCGCCATGATAAACATTCAAGCTAATCTGAATACAGAGGTACTGTGTCTCATTAGCACTAGTACTATGAAAGGTAAAATACCTAATTGCTTTGATTTATCAACTAGGTATAGAATATGCATTCAGGTAAATATATGATCACACAGTAAAAGCAGACTTCATAGTTAGTGTACCGATGAGTGAAACTTTAACCACTACTTTATATACTTTAATTCCATAGTAAATTTCATGTAAGTATAATATAAATATTAAATATGGTCATGTAGAAACTTTATGTTCCACATGACAAGCTTTCCCTGTAGTTGCCACCTACAGTGTGCCGCCATACAATCAGGAGGAGTCCTCGTTCTGGCCCCTGGGCTGCTCATGCAGAGTGTCTGATCACAAGGTGGCCACGCGTCCCTTGTATTACTTTGTCCTCATTCTGTATTTAATGGAGTGGTCGACACCCATCTCTCTCTGGTTCTAGGTGGATAGAGCTCAGAATAAGCCACTTGCAAGCCAGATATAAGACATCTCCTGCCCTCGGTAATTCTGTATGGATCACTCCTAGATGACTCCAGAAAGGGAATTTCAGGTGGCTCCCTATTCAGGGCTCTCTGGCTCCATGCGTTGTTTAAGGCAGGCAGAGACAGCCTGACTCAGCTTTGAGTCTAAGTAAGTTGGCAGACACCTCACTGGTGTGGTGAGGTCACACATCCTCTGGTTATGTCTGGCCTTCCCTGAACTCCTTTAATTTCCTTGTTGAGACCTTTGTAAATTCTACCCATAAATTCAGGGCGAAGCTCAAAATTTAAGACCAAGACAAGCATAAGGTCTGAAATCCTGATAAAACAGCACTAAACAGAAGAGGTTAGATTACTCCCTTGCAACAGACACAAGGAAGTACCTGCTTAATCTCTCAGTAGATAGGGATTTTCAGGAAACCTGCCTAGGCATGTTCAGGTGTGAATTGTTATGGGTCTTGGACTGGGATCTTGGGATTGCTGCCTCTGCCTCCCAGTGCCATGCAGTGCCTCCAAGTCCCAGCAGTTATTCTGTTTTGTTATACTGAAGCTTTAAGGAAAGATCAGACTTGAGAGCTTCTGCTGTACTTGAGAATTACTCAGTACAATAGACAGAAAAATCTGTGAAGGGTTTATTCTTTTTTTCTGGTACCACAAGATGAATCTTCAGGAGGCTGCTCAAGCTGTATGAATAGATTTATTATCTTCATACTAGAGGGAAAGCAGTGCCCTTACTTCTGATTGTAGGTCCTTGAACCTCCCTCTGAGGTGTCTGCCTCTGGGCTCTGTCAGAAACAAATTACTGGCCTGGATGGTGTGTAGGTCTAGTCTAGTGAGTCCATGCATCTATAATGGAAAATATTAAAGGCAGAAGTGCCCTTCCTTCTAGTAGCCTTTGCAATAGAAAAGAGTGATTCAAAATATGATATTGCCATAGAGGTGTTACAAATACTGAAACCAGGTTCCCCCTCACTTTTTACCATAATATTTGATTTAATTGATTTAATTTTCCCCACTTTCTCTCAAAAAAACCTCTAAATATTTTCATCCAAATACTCATTAGCGCAAAGATCACAGGACAGGACAATATATACAAGTCTGAAGAGGATATATAGTGCTAATTAAATTTAATAACAATCTATTAAGTATTAACATAAATACAGTCCTCCAAGAAAGTAAGCTTGTATTTTGCCAAAAGCAGCTTCTTGAAGGATGATAGGGCAAGAAATACTACATAGATTATTACAAGAAATTACTTAGAAGTGAATGTACTAATTTTAATTATATTGGATAATACTGAGTCTTCCCGTACTTTCAAAAAATAATTTATTCAGTTTGCACCAGTTTATAGTAGCTGTCAGACACAGGCAGTACTTTTTTCTCCTGTATCAAAGTGCTACCTTCCATCCCCTTGGAAGGACACTGTCTCAGTCACACTGTCTGAAGAAATAAAAAAACTCACATAGTCTTCACCTGACTGGGCAACTGCAGAGAATAAAACAGCACCTCACCTTACTATGATCCAAGACAAGAGCACTTGTTTCAAAATGGGTGAGACTTTCCTACAGACATCCACAGCAATCCCTTCCCTATTTTACATTTGCTGCTGGATGATGTAACAACTCAAACCAAACTCAAATCTATGTTTCAATGCAGGAAACTCTCTTTCAGGAGCAGGTTGGGGGGCTCAGGTAGCAATGGACAGTATAATAGAATAATGCTGTTCACTTACACCTCCTCCATGCATTCTCCATAAAAAGAACTATTTAAATAATATTATTTCACAAATAAGGAGAATTTTACCGTACATAGATTTTGATTTTACTATTCAAGCAAGAAAGTTTCATAATAGAAACTGCTGTAGACTTGAGCCATTCTGTAGCTCAGAGTTCACAGTAGTGTTCACAGTGGTAAAAATAATAGTTTTAACAAGGAAGTTCTGCTAGAAAAAATGCTGACCTATACAGTCCTATGCACTTAGTCTTTCGAAAGGTTAAACAAATTGTTCTGTAAAGTGAAATTGAAATCCAAAGCTGTAACTGTAAAAAACCTCAGCCCACCTGTTGCCTCTATCTGGAAAAAAGTAAATTCCATGGGCAGGTCATTGTATTTGGAGTTCTGAGGTGATGTACATGTATGCCTCTGTGTAGGTATCTGCATGGTTTGAAGCAAACAGCTTGGTGCCTACCTCACATTCTACACTGGGTCAGAAGTATCCAGAAGACCTTAAAAGAGTTTTGTGCAATACGTGTTTTACCAGGGATTGCCTGACTGAGTAGTCAATGCTGGGCGCTTCAGAAAACGGAGTGGCTGCAAAAGTTTTATTATAAAATAAATGTGATCACAGCTGGTGTAGTACCAGGGGGCAGCTCTTGTTTTATTCAGACTTCATGACATGCTGTTTCATTTATGATTGGTACCCTGTTTTTATCCAGATGGCCACAGCTGTGCTGCTTCCTGTCTAGTAAACCAGCAGTTAGTGTGCTCTCCTAAGCAAAAGACATTGCAGTTTCTTAGGCTGGGCATTAACTCATTCCTATTTTGCGCATGCTTAAAGAGAAAGCACAAGGGATAAATAGGAGCTAAAGCCTTTTTCCTAAAGAAAATGTCCAAACTACATATTGTGGAGACAGAAAGTTCCATCATTCTACACATCAGAGGCTAGGAGAAATAACCTTCCTTTGGTACAACTAAGAGTCATTTAGCTAATTTATGCTATTTACAACTGCAGGAAAATAACAGAATTGCTGCATCCAGATTTTGCGACAAAAATGAATGAAAAAAAAAACATCTTAAAGCTGTTGAAGTTAGTGCCATGCTTGTGTTGTATGAAGTACTGAGATTAGCAATACTAGTATATTTTGCTTTTTATAAGCATATATAACACAAAAATTTTGTCTTCGAACATGAATGAGAGGTAAAACATCACTTGTCCTATCTGTGTAGGCTGTGTGTCTGTTCATAAGCCTCCCGCTACATTTCATAAGGTAAATCCACAATTGTGTCCTCTAGCACTCCTCAACCTCCTGAAAAACTACAGATTTCATGGTCCAATATAAAATATCTCCTTTCCTTTTCTTTCGGCATAACTGAGTTTTTGAATTCTCTAGTTCTGTTACTAAAATGTTATTGTTCTATAAAATCTGAAAGGTACTGTATAACTATAATTCCCTATAACTATATAGGGAAAGACTATACAGTTGAGTCCACTTCAAAATTTCCAGGTGGTTTTGCTACCCCTTTTTAGATTTCATCTGAACACACACTTGCCTGTCAGAGTAATGAATGTGTCTCGAAGACCATGATGTGATCCTGTTTATTCTCACGCATTCATTTGCCTTCAGTTAACAAGGGAGCTACCACAAAAATTACATACACAAGAGGGATTCTAAGAGTTAAATAACTGATACTCCTGTTTCTGAACAGATCATGCAGCAAAGACTTGACAGCCTTTAGTCTGGGAGCTAGTGCTTTTTATGAAAATGGTATTTAATCTTAACTTCCTTATTCGTAATGCAAATTCCCTGCAGAGACCGACACCAGTTTGCAGTTACCAATTCTAGAACATACGTACAACTTACTGCAATGTGCAGTTTGAGCACTAGGTGGAAACAGAGCAATGAAAATAAAACCCCTTATCAAATCTTCAGTACAACAAATGGAAGAGCTTTTTTCCATACACATGACTGAGATCCCAGAAGGAAGAAATGGCAACTTAAATCTGCTTCATTTTATTGGGGGCCCTCTATCATTCTCACTTTTTTTCTCACAAGAATAAGAGAAAATATTATCCTTAGTATTCTTCATATTGATTTTTTCATTTTCTTACCTCACTGACTTGCTTTAAATTTTCAGATACCTGTATTCAGAGTGCTCAGATACATTTCTGTTAATTGTTGTTTAAGTATTTCAGTGGAAATTGGTATTGGAATTGGACACATAGCAACCTTTCCTCTATTGCTGTTGCAGCTGTGCAAAACTTTAAGTTCAACATTTACTGCTGCTTTTGTCTGCTGCCATTTTATTGCCATAGATTCTAAGCAAATAAAATTGAGAAAATAAAAATTTAATGCTTTCCTTTCACCTACTTATGCAACAAGAAAATTAGAGCTTTTTTTCATTCCTCTGTATAACCTAGTTCTAGGAGCCTCTTTTCTTTTTTTTTTTTTTCCATCTCAGGAAAGAGAACTATCTAGCTTTGGATGTTAGCCGTATTTTATATATTATGTTGCTTGTGAAAAACTTGGCTCCAGGAAAATCCTTATGCAGAATGAAACTGCAGCGAAAGCCCACAGAAATAAGGAGGAATGATGTAGCATTACACTGGAAATCACAAAGCAAAAGTGAGATGCACAACAGCAGTGCTGGTCCAAGCATGTGTGGTCAGGATGGGACATCCAGGCCTTCTCATCTTACTTCCAAGAAATGATCAATCTTAGGGTAAGACCATCCGTTTGAAATGATACAGTCATGATGTACCCAGCCTCAAAAGAGTCATCCTTCACCCCTTTCAGTACAGTATGCAGACCTTGAAAGACCTAAGTTAAAAAGTCACTATAAGAGCAATGGACATCTCTAGTTTAATTAAGAATTCATGACATGCTGTTTCATTTGTGACTGTTATCCTCTTTGCTGCAACTTTTTCACTTCCTCCAAATTCTAAATATTTTTTTAGTAAAAACATTGATGATTACCAATAACTTGTTCTATTTCATTATGCATGCTTGCATCTTTGCCCACATTTTAACACAGTAAGAGGGCAGACAGTTGTATCACAGGCCAGTTTTACAAACTGAAGCAGATTTCAACCGCTTGAGGTGACAGCCAACTGACTCGGATGCCAGAGCAAGTCCACCATACTGGTGGAATGCAAGTCAAAATCTGAACTGAACTTGAAACCTGATGAAGCCTGGGGAGCAACTAAGACAACTGTTCCTGATTCAAGTAAATATAACCTTTTATCTATTGGATAAAAATATTCAGTAAGTTAGATTAAATGATTTCGAGTACATTTTCTAAACTCTGTAGGAACAAATGCTGAACTAAACTAAAAGCATAAGTATCAGATAGGTGCATAAGGCCTACTGTCCACATTCCTGAAGAATGTTTGTTTAATGGGTGCAGTGTAGGTTAGATAGGCCAAGATATAAACGCAATTATAAACTAAAAGCTTTGGCTGTGGAAAGCTTTTGTGAGATTCAGTGACAGCTGTCATTGAATTAAACCTACTAGTAGGATACTGTATATTTCCTCAAAGCTTTTTGAAAATAGTTTAAAAAATAAATTCCATAGAACGAGTAGAATCTAATTTAGTCCTTTGTCCCCTCACAAGATGGTCATCCCAATCCTTATCCTTACAATCATCTTTTAGAGAAGAGGCGTTAAATAGCATAGAAATCTCCTTTCAATACAATAAAACAGTGTCAGGCATCCTTTGCTTACAATTGAAAGGTATGAACTCCTAAATAAAATATAGCAATTGTTAAACATATCTTTAAGAGGTTCTTGTGTACATTCAGTAATATGTCTACTTGAATGTGTCAGAAGGTACTGGCATGTCTTCAATTTGTCTTATTATTCCAACTCTACTAAGTATGTAGGAACTGGATTTTATATCAATGGGACTTTCTAGTATAGCCTAGCTGCATGACTGAACAGTTTCCTGATGCCAACAACATATCAGTGCTGAAATAATAAGAAAAAAAAGAACGTTTCAGGACAATCAGAGCCTAGATTACAGATGGCAGGAGCACAGGAGAAATCATGCTGGTAAAATAAGCAGAGGTTATACGGAAAACACTGAAAATCAAACACAGATGTTCTTTTTTCTTTTTTAAAATTTCAAATTAATCCCCCTTTCCAAGTTCCACGGATAAGCATATTGCTATAACACGGACTTACCAATTTTGGCACTGAAGAGTGTAGGCTGGGAGAGTTTTCCAGGTGCAAAAATTTCCACTGCTTCTAAAACCTCTGATGATTTGACCACTGAACACAGGATGCCTAATGCACCTCCAATTACTACTTCCACCAGCTAGAATCCCTCTTCTACCAAGATTCAAGTTTCAGGTTAAAGCAGACTGAAAGTTTGCTGTTATCTACTTTTGCTGGCTGGCAGTTGCTGTTGGTGACTGAAAGTGTTACTAGGAGTGGTTTTGGCTCTGAAGAGGATAGTTATGAGTCAACATGGGATAAATCCAGACATGCCCAGCTTTCCTCCTGCTCTGTAAACACAGTGATGTGATACAGAAATCTGATTTTGATGATCTTTAGATGCAATAAATATATTTGCCTTTCTGACACATAAAGGCTGTCTTCATACTCAGCCCAATAGGCATGTGACACTGGTTATTTTTTGAGGCATTCTAAATTGCAATGACTTCCTTGCCTGCAAGGTCTAGCATGAGTGATAAGCATCGAGAGTGAGGTCCTGGCTGCTGTAATGCCAAGAGAAAAATCCCATTAATCCCAACAGAATAATGACATTGCCTCAAGATGTTGCAGACCAGTTTGGAGGAAACTTCCCACAGAACCCATTTTCTTCCTCTCCATCTTAATGTTCTGGCCACTTCTTTGAATCTTCCCCATCTAGAGCCAACCTTGTCTACCAGAAAACCCCTCATGACAAATACCCCTGTCCTGTTTCCACTGTTTCCTCAAACAGGCTGCCTTTACATTCTAGTTTGTTTTGGTTAAGTTACGTTCCAGCTAATATGGTAACCTGAAATCTTTACGCAATGATTTTTTTCCAGGTTAATAGCTGTCTTATAGCAAGAGTCATTCTGCTGAGTTCTACAGAGTATGTCTTCATGCTACACATCATGAGGACAGTAATTGCTTTCCTGGGTTTAGTATCACACAAGTCTTGGCAGTGTAGAATACCTTCTGCAGACAGACTGGATTTTGGGCAGGTGACCGGCAGGATGCTGTATTCATTCGCTGAAGATACTAATCAGCACAGTAAAAATGGAATTGCATGTATGAAATGTTAAAGGAATATATTCAATAGACAAACTGGAACTGTGCTTTTGCAGCAGAGGACAGCAGGAATTTGTGTTCTAAATATTTAGAAATAAGCTGGTCATAGACAGAAACAGATATATATAGCCATATATCTTTGCAGTCTCTGCCTAATCCTGCTATCTCCAATAAATTGAAAAAACAGACATAAAAACAATTTTCAAAATGTTTGTTAAGGAAATTCAAGGAGAAATGAAGACAGAAAGAAATAAGTAGACTCACTCCAGTGAAGTCAGGATTTCTCCATGAGTGGCTACATATATCACCTGTTTATTCACTTACGTATTTATGGGGTTTTGTCCCTTTTACATAGTAGAACCACAGTCATAAAAGAGACATCTTGTAAAGGCCATTGAACTGCTCTGAATTTTGTTTATATTAGAATGCTTTATTTTTTTCAAATAAAGTGGATAACATTGTAATTTGTTAGTGTAGTATAGATTTATTATTTAGATAATAGAAAATTAGATCTTTGCAGCCAAGCTAAATCTGCAGCACAAGTATTTGAAGAATCTGTATACAGGGAATTAAAAATTTGTTCATTACTCAAATTAGGCTATCAAACTGTCAGGGCACAGAAGAATGCTCAAATGGTTATCAGATCATTTTCCGTCATCCGTTAACACTATAAAAGTTGTTTGCCATTGGACCTTTGAGCAAATAGGAGTAATCTCTCCCTTAGCTGTCAAAAAGTTTGACAGTACTTGATTAAAACGTAAGGACCTTAGATGCAGATCTGCTTGTAAGATACTTTAAAAAGTTCAAAAGTAGTTTATCTTATATGTCATAAGTTATTTAAATAAACTCATGGACTTAATGACTTTATTGTGAGTCTTGAATAGCATAAACTATAATGATATTATACAACCAAATAGAGCAGTATCAGACAATAATCCACAGGCAGTACTGAAAATACCACTTATGCATTAATATATTAGGTTGACACAATCCTCTCCTATTGAATTAGTCCATAACTAAAAATGTCTTAGAATATTTAGCATACTGGATTATAGAATCATAATGAATCATTAAGTGGCAGCTCTAACAGCATTTTAACAAGACAAAAGTGCATTTAATGTCACTGATGAGTGTATCTCTAAATACATACACTGTCTGCGAGTCTGTAATTCTTGGATAGTAATTCAGGACATGTTAATTTTATAATGTCAGTCCTCTGTCACCCCATCAAAACCTTTGAGTCAGTGCCCCTTGCAAAATGGCAGAAGTTCAAGAACATATCAAGGAGTGGAGAGCTTAAAGCGCATGCAGTCACTAACAAGTATTATCATGTACTCAGAATAATTGCTACTAAAAAAAGCCAGGAGCTATCAAGCAGCATTTTAATCTTAATTCAGAGTAACCACTGTGTATTAAGCCCCGCTCTGCAGATTCTAACTGGAGATACTCAGAAATGTTTTCTTTTTCAGCTGGAATGAAGAGAACTATCGAAGAACTCTTATTGACTGGTGTTTTCTCAAAGTACTGAGGAAATCACAACAGATTTTCAGTTACAAGTAGACACAACTTCTCTTTCATTATTTTATTTGGATGAATTAATTTAAATTGTTTTTAGATGAGCAATCTAAAAACTAGCTGGATTTTGACTGACAGCACCTTTTTCTACTGCTATGTTTTAAATAGAAGCCTATTTGGCACATGGAAAAGGAAATCTTGTCTTCCTACACACAATATATAGAAGCATGTGGCTTGTATTTTCAGAATTCAGTTCATAGCGTTTTGTGTTAACCTACTGTACTGTGCCTTCTATGACTCTAAAGAAGACTAAACTCAAATTACAGAAATGCATATTCTATACAAATTGAAATGGACTGCTTTTGTTCTTAAACGAAGAAATGACAAAACCAAGTAATCCATTACAATGCAGTATGGGCATGCGATGCTTTGACACTAACAGAAAAAATTGAAAACTCCCAGGAGGTGGGATTGTTTCTTTCATGGAAGATATCTCACCAATAAATGTTTCTGTCCGTTCTTCAGCATTGAAATGACACATCCTAAACTATTTCAAGGCAGAAGGGGCAAATGCCAGACTTAAAGATGGCAAGAAATTCTTGTAAAATCTGCTATGAACAAAGCCAGCCCCAGCAGCTAAAGCAGAAGAAAATATAATGTAATTACTTCCAGTGTTCTCACGGGGCCCTGCTCTTATTCATAACAGTGAGAATTAAAGCTATGCATCACTCTTGTCATTAACTAAACTGCTACTTTCCACAGGTGTGATGTAAGAAGAAATGAAATTATGGAGGCATAAACTGTCTTCAGGAGGACTGTCACCAGGACACTTAGCTTCGTGGTGCAGAGTGGCTGCGTGGGAAAGCCCCTAATTCACAAAGTAGCAGGAAGAAATGTCTTGCCTCTTGCTTTGCTAGTGGAGAGCATGCAGGCTAGCAGACAAAGAAGTCAGCTGGTCACTTCAGCTTTGCAGAACCGCTGATCTCACCCTCTCCTCTCACTATTACAGAGTAAAGAGCTGCTACAGTTCGACTGATTAGTTTTATTTTATTACCTACTCTCCTGACATGTAAGAGAAGTTAACACCCAGTTCTTGACTGCTTAAATTAATATGGAATTATTGGAGAAAAGCCAGCTGCTTATGACAGTGCTTGGGATTTTCTTCTCCCTATAGAAAAACGAAAATTGTGCTGCACAGTTACATCAGTGCATTTTAGCAAGGCATTAATAAATCATGTAAATCAGATTACTGATACTGATAATTACTCACAAGCAATACTGTAATACTAAAAATAAGTATTTCAATTATTATTTGTGTACTGAGAATGTTTGCCTTCTTTGTACTGTTTGATGGTATGAAATTAATGAATCACTTATAGAAATACTATGACAGTGTTTTGCTTGATTCAACGTTATGTTTGTATAAAAGTAGAACCAGTATGAATAGAATCTGCTTCATTTTGAGAATTTTTTTTTTATTAACAGAGTGCCTAGGTTTATTCATTGTCATCTAATAGCAGAGTTTATATTTGTCTCACAAGCAAAGAAAAATATTGGTTAAAAAATGCTATTTCTCACTGTCATGGAAAATAGCAACATTAATTTGATGGCTGGACTGATTATCTGGACTGAAAAAAATCTACGTGTCCAAAATCTATTCAAGGAATCTGTGGGAGAACAAATGTCAGTTGACTAAACAATTTCAGAATTGTGTCACTTGATCTACCTTGCTTTTTGCACACTGGCAAACTGCTAAAAAAAAATTTAAATACTTTGGCTCTTGTGATTCTTCCTTGCTTTGCGGTGTTATATCCAACTCTGGATGTTCCGAAACCCTGGCTTTCTACTGCCTTAAACAAAAGCTGCTGCTTTGATCATCTCTAGTGTGTGCCAAGACACAAGACAGATGCTGCGATGGTGCAGTTGCGCACCCTTAGAAGAAAATTTATTATTGAAGAAAAAATTATCTTTGCCCTTGAGTGTAGAGAAAGGATTTACTTTTCCTTTGTTTTCTCCTGCTGCGGGCAAAGTTCCTCTGCAAATGGCCATGTACTCATCATCAGGAGGGGAGATGAGTGATTAATGCAAAGGATTACTATTCTGATATTTAATTGTCACCTGGGCAAGTCGCCTAACTGTGAGATGCACTACTTCCACTTTTTAGTGGAGCTGATGATGGTAAACCTCCATCAGAAGGTTTAAAAACAAAATGCATATTCATGATGATTATTTACTATTTGCAAGGCACATTCTCAAGTGTCTTGGAGTTCTCCTTTAGAAACAGAAGTATTTCACTATAAAGAAGCAGCTGTGGACAGGCATACACCATGGCATACTGAAACTTCTACTCAGGAGGCAGTGCCAATAGCAGGTGTCATGCTACTTGTTGTCAGGGGAGATGGAAAAGGGACTGAAGGGCTCTCACTGGTTGCAGAACTGGGAAAATAAAGGCAAAGTCATCCTTTTCCCAGCCTTCTGGAAGAAAGTCCAATTAGGACTGTAACCACACTGGGAAGTCTGCCTTTGCTGCCAAAATGTTTCCAAAAGGCAGCCTTATAGTGGTATGTGGTGGCCGGCACATCAACATAACATTTTGGGAGGGCTTTTTGTCAGTGTTGATTTGCATTTAATTAATTTATTTATTATTTATTTTCTTACCATTTTAAGATCAAGCACTGGATTAGTTTCAAAAGGTAGTTTCTCACTGCTACACTTAAAAGGAAGAGGCTGTGGGCTCAGCTTAGGACCCTCGACCACCCATGTTGCTTAACTTTTCTTCTCTAAGTGAATGCACTGTGGACCACACCAACTAGCTGTATTCCAGACAAACCTGAGACACGTGAAAAGCCACAGGTAGCAGGAACATAAGCCAGTCTGTGACCACGGGGTCAGGAATTGGTCCCATGCCCTCTCCTATTAGCAGTGTAGGTGTAGCCAAGGGTTATGTGTCAGGCTATGGCCAATGATATTGTAGTCAGCACATGCTGGGCAGCACACTCTGACACCGGCGTCATGGTCAGCACTGGATTACTTCAGCACCAGGAAAAGCTTGGAGGATACTTGAGCTTCTTGGGTTTCCTAAATGAAATACATTGGTATGGGGTGAGTCAGTTGCTGAAAGTAGGGCCATTATTGACAGTGAGAAGAGCACTGTGAGCTATCCAGGTTTTAGTCTAAGCTCTTCTCTTCTCTGGACACTGGATCTTCTTTTGATATTCCTGGAAAACTGTGGTTGGAGAGACAGAAGGAAATTTTCCTCCAGAGTACAAGTTGTAAGAACTGCGAATGAGAAATTACATAACTGGCAGATGGCATTAAAGCAAAGAGCTGTTTAGGCCTATCACGAAGCTGTAAGTATAGTTTAAAGGAGATGGAGATACCACCATTTCACAGCAGCAGTGAATCACAGCTTGGTGTAGATTGTCTGGATTTGCAAACAAAGGAAACCATCTACAAATGGTTCTCAAGAATGCAAAATGTGCAGTGAATGTCTCTACGTGTAAAATTGAAATACAGAGCAACATGTATGTGTCAACAACTAGAAAATGGTTACAACTAAGCGCTAAAACAAATAGCTTAATAGAATATAAAATTCCATAATGAGTATAGAATGCATTCACTTCTAAAATTCAGGGGAGAAAGGAAGGAAGAGAAGAAGGGGGAGAGAAAAGGAGGAAGGCAGGCAGAAAGGCAAGCAGGCAGGAAGGAAGGAAAGAAAAGAGAAGTGGAAGAAAAATATAAAAAGAAAGGGAGAGGGATCATGAAAAGGCTTTATATTTTATTATTTTTTTTAACTTTCCTGATGAACTTCATGAGTATATAAAAATTTTATATTAGAGCATTACAGAAATTCTACAAAACAGTCTTCATAATTGACATATTCTGTGTTTCTTTTTTGTATTAACAGTTTTTGCTGCAGTAGAGATCCTTGATCCATCTCCTTCTCATCCCCTAAAAAATTTGAGATGTAGCCACCAGGGCTGTGTTAACAGTTCAGAATGATTCAGTCATAATCTTCTGCCAGATCAAACCCAACTGTCCCAAATCAAGCAGGATCTCCATGGTTTCAGTTAAACACTTGAAATATGTCCTTCTGAAAATAAACATTTTCCCTTATTTCCTATGATCAGGCAAGAAGAGCTACATCTTAAAAATGGTCTTGCAATGTTTTTAAAATGTCAAAATAGTGATGTTTATTGGTTGAAGTAATTCCCCTGTAAACTATTATCTAAGGTTGATTGTTTAAATACAATTATAGATTTATACTAGAAATAACATTTATTGATACACCCACTCCGTTGTTACATTTTTGTACAAGCGAAATAATCCCCTCCGATGACCACGCATGCAACCTCTCTCAAAAAGAAACAAAATGAAAAATAAACCCATTCACTATTTAACACAGTCCTGTCATTCTTTCTTCTAAATCTCAGAGGTATTTGTGCGTATACAAGAGTCGGTTACAGTTCATCATGTTGTTTCAGCTCTACATTTGTAGCAGCACAATGCCATTAGTCATTCCCAGAACCATAGCTATTAGAGATTGAAGTGACCTTTTAATGTCATCATATCCTACCCTGATTTCGACTATCCATGGCAACAGACTAATGTCAAACACACAATTATGACTTCACTGCAAACCGCAGCAAGAGAGAAGCTGATTTAGTTGTAAGCTACATTTCAGAAGGCACAGCCCTAGCCTTTGCCATCCAAATGAATGAAAGTAATTTGCATTCCATCGGCAAGTTGTTCAACAAAGTATTTTTAAAAACCCACCTTGCTTTGGTAGCTAAATATAAAATTATTTTATTTTTATTTTGGGCAGAGGAAGGAAAATTAAAATAGTCAAGTCATGGAAAAATTAGTGTTTGATCCAGGGATCTTTCAAACAAATTACAGCTATTTTATAAAGCTGGGTGAAATGGTTTATCTGTCTTCCTTACCCCCATCAAAGAATGAAGGCTCCTATCTTGCAGGGATGGTGTATAGAAAGGCCCATGTCCACTCTTATATAATGTGGACTGTAGTGCAAACTACTTCTCAGTCATATCCCCCATCCCCCTGAAGGAACCACTTTGCTCCACATCAGACTGAAATAGTGTGTCTGCAATACAAGGACTGGAACCCAGAAAAAACCACAAGGTTAACCAACATTGTAGTGTAAATACGCTTTTGGAAGTGAACAATTAGTTTCTATCTGCTGCATGTATCTAGGTATGCATGCATCTGAAATTCTTCGCTTTGTAAAGATATTTCAGCTTGATTTAGACTAAATGCTATATAACAATGTCAGTGTAATACTACACTTATGGGACTTAGCCCTTCCTCAGGGGTAGAAATAATCACCTGGGCCATTGCCATGCTGACAGAGATCTACTGTTTTTAGGACCAGAGCTAATGCATAAAAAGGGCTATTTACTAGACCACATCCGCTCATCCCAAGTCCATTGCACTTCTGGAAACTCACTTGTGAGTTTGCTTGGTATAAAGACAGCACTATAACATAATGAAAACAATAATCAACCCTCCTTTATTTGTGGTTAATGAAATTGCTACAGCAAATTTATTTCATTTGCAACAAAAATTACTTAAGAGATTAAACTCCAAGTGTAATCACATCAAGACCATTTATCAAAAATTGAGATGTGTGACTCAGTTTTGTAGCTGGACCTCTCTCTCTCTAATAGGATTTAAATGACATTTCAGAAAGAATTAAAAACCTCACAATTATTGCAGAGAGTTGAAGTCCTATAGCATCTCACCTCTGGTATAAACCTACAGGCTATTGAAGCTAGAGACCTGTGGTAATAATAGCACTAGGTAAGACACGTGTGAAAGGGAAATTACTTTGTCCTGAAGGAGATTCATTGTCCACTGACAATTCAGTAATCAAACACAACAAGAGAGATGCATTCTGAGTTTTTAATTTATCTCTATTCAAACAAATTCATATTGAAATAATAGAGATACATTGAATTAGATAATTTCCCTTCAAAAGGACTAGATAGGACTGTGTAAAGAAGGGCTTACTTAAGGAGTTGGTCCAGAGCCTTGTAAAATGCAGTGTTGGGAAACTGAGCATCTGTGGTTTTATATTTCAGGGATGATGCAATATTTTTCAACCTTTAAAGTACAGCTTGTGCAAGCAGTAGTCTGTTACTTAACAGATTTGCAGATGTGTCCAGCTTCAAGGTAATAGGCATTTCTGTTATTCAAAAGACTGAGATTCAAAATAAATTGAAGAATTAATTATTCCTATCCTCTCATTCTCTATAAGCTTCTAAACAATACTTGGAAGGATTCTGGCAGACATAATAATAGATTTGTATACAGATACTCTTCAAAGAGTTTACAAAGAAAGGTTAAAATTTTTTATCAAAATTTTGGAAACAAGAGGCATGAGAGGGCTTTACTTGAACCAGAAAAGCAATCACTGCCAAAGCTTATAATAAATGTGGCCCAAGGTCTAGGCCTTTCTTTTACACCCCTCCCCTCTGTCCGTCCCCTGGAGAAAATCCAATATAAAAGGACAGGGGGACAGAGGGAGGGAGAAAGGGAGGAAAGAAGGGAGGGAGGGAGGAAGGCAAGAAGGAAGGAAGGCAGGAAGAAGGCAGGAAGGAAGCAAAATTGGTTCTGGAAAGTTAGAATTGATAATATTTTATGATAAGGTATTTTTCTTTCACTATTGAACATAAGACCTAAAAGGCTGCGTACGTTTATGCCTGATAACATCTGCCACTATCCAAGCTAAAATAACAGTTATTTCTCAGGAATAAAAGCTGAGTTCAATGAAAGGACATAATGTTATGTGTGTACTACCACTGGGAAACACTGACTGGCATTTTCCTGTTTGACCTTATATGACAGTGTTGCATTCCAATGGAAAACATTGCCAAGTCTCAATTCAGCATAAAAACAACACTGAGGAAAACATTCTGTAGCAAACACACAGAACTAAAACCTCCACACTTGGAGCCAACAGCATCTCTGAAAACCTTTTTGTTCTCTTGCCTCAAATGTGACAGGCCCATGGTGAATTCAATGAACTACAATTAAAAGAAGTGTTTGGGATAAACTACAATTTTTTTTTTTGTGCTAGGACTCAGCTGACTTACATATCTCATCACAAGATGCAAGGATGTGGTAACTATGCCCTTCTTGCTGTGTGACAAAAACTTTAATAAAAAAAGGGCCATGATAAAATTAGAAACAGAAATTTTGAAAGCTTAATATTCTGCAAGCTATTCTGTAATACAGAACAATTTTTTATTTTTTTTAACACTTCAGTTTCATGATTTGGAGCTTGTGGCTGTCAGTTTATAGAAATAAATCTCAAAGGAGAGTCAAATTTGTGTGGGACTTGAATAAAGTGACACCTCAGCTCTCTTAAGTTTCTCTTCACATCGAGGTGGAAATACCAGGCTGTTAACCTGCTCTTTCTGAAAGAAAGGAAATACTATCTTTTACTTCTAAACACATAAGATTTTCCCAGATTTTCAAAGGTGTTAGCTGAAATGGATCTTCTGAAAACTGACCTCTCTGCAGTGTTATTTTCCCTTCTGAATAAAAATTTTCAGACTCTGATCCCTGAGAATTTTTTCATTTCCCAAAAAGGACAGAAAATAATAAAGGTACTGCCTGTAAAACCAGAAGTGATACTGTCCCTGTATGACAAAAGCCAGAGTTCTTTCCCTTTTTCACAGACAGGACAAAGATACTGAAGAAATGCTTTTTCAGAGGTTCCCTCCACAACTGTACCACCACTGTCCGGGCTGGGCAGGGAGAGATGAAGATTCCCCACATCTAGGTGCCCCACCAGCTCCAGAGGAGACTGTGGATCCAAGAGGAAATCCACGAAGATCTTAAAAAGAGGTCTACCTGGTTATGTCTATATTGGCAAACCAAGAGACAGACCCTGACACTGTGATTTTGCTCTCTCTGCTGTGGACAGCGTGCCCCTGGTATGGTTCTGGCCCTGACCAGCTAGCAAGCTCCCGAACAAATCCTCAGCACAGATCCAGAGTTAGAAAAAGCCAGGCACTGTTTCCCAACATATGGAATGTAGCAAGCTTGTTTATGAGACTTCAATAGCATGAACAAGACTGGTTCATGCCAGCTGGCCAGAGGATTGAAACATGGATCCTGGCACTGCTGAATTTGCAAGTACAGGGATAGCCCTTGTATCTCATGTGTTGATGAGACAAAAGCTGTGGTGTTTACTACTAGGAATGGGATGAAGTCAATATGACTCCTAACAGTAATAACTCTTGTGGAAAGGCCAGGAGACCTAGAGAGGTGAAAAAACAGCTTATATCTTGTAAGTCAGTAAGGGCCGATGTTGATTTGAGTAGGAATGAAGGCAGGTGGAGTGAATGGATGTGCTGTTCGGAGGAGAGGGGAAATAGGCTCCTCCCGGCACGTTTTTGACATTACAAGTTCAGTGATTTTTTCTAAATTCCCTGGTATTTGCAGATGCATTCAACATTTTCAAGATACAAGATTTTATTTTTTTTTGTTCCTTTGTATCTTGGTCAACTATTTTTTATGGCTCTGGGAGCTACTGGCATTACAGCAAAGCAAGATAGGCTTTCAATGTCATGGAGTTTTATAATAAATTCAAAACCCTGAGTAAACTCCTTCAAATTTGACAATTCTTTTAGACAAACTATTGTGATGTATCAAAGGCTAATCAACAAGATTGGAAAGAAGCAAATGCACATCTACTAAATCACCATTCTTTATAATCTTTTCAAATTGATTTACTAACTGTAGACAAAGTTGACATTAAGTTCAGTAGCAAAAATAAACTCTTTTTAATAATTTGAATTTGCCTCTGAAGCAGCAGTAAGAAGTCAGATCAAATCTCAAGCAGCCAAGTTTAAAAATTTCAATAATTGCTTTTTTTGGAGGAGGACGCAGTGGTAATTTTATATCATTACACCTTTGTGAGATTATCCAATTGGCCAGGTCAAAAATCTGCTTCCGTCACCTTCAAATTTACTTTGAAACAAATAAAGATTCTTTCAATTGCACTTGTAAAGGAGAAAAAAAACTCTTTTAGAATCATTAGTTTTCAACTCCTTTATCACTCTTACCACAACCAAATCAAAAGAGGTTATTAAACACTGCTACTTTAGGAATTCAGTAAGATAGATTAAATGCTAGGTTTTGACTATTTGATTTAATTAGAAGGTAAGTTTAGTTTTGGTACACTGAATCACTAAAGCATATTAACAGCTATTTCAGTTAGGTGTTAATTTAAATGCCAAACCAGAAACGTTTTTTGTGTCCCTGAGCCCAAACTGATGTGAGTATTTTCCTTTTACTTAGAGTGAGATAAATTGAATGCTGATTTTATCTGACATCTACTTTCACTGAAGTTTCTTCATTTCCTGCATGAACCTGTTCTGCAGTGGCATTTTCACTAATAAATAACACACTAGATTCTAATGAAAGATAAAAGATCTTAAAGCATTTCTTACCGCCTTATGAAATAATTGTTTCACCCATTGCCTCCTCACCACAGCTTCATTAAAATGCCACACCCATATAACAACTCATAACGACATCATAGAGAATACACAGGTTTGGAAATGTAGGGGCCCCCAAGCAAATTTGTTTGCAGCAAGAGCCACAAGAAATGGTCAATTAGCTAGAAATATCCTGAATGTGGGTTTAAAATGGTCAGAGGAGAGAAAAGTCTATATCCCAATCATTTAACATGACACCTGCTGTCTTCATGGCAGCACTGCTTTTCAACTCAGCTCTACAGGGACATTTTCCCACTACACCCTGAAGCAGAGCTAATCCTTACAAGTCTAAATCAGCTAATGATTTCACACCGCAGGAAGCCAAGTTGTGGAATGACAGCAGACTACAACGTGCCAAGTACCACAGATACACCAGAGGTGCGTATGTGAAGCAAAAGATGATCAGAGCTACATCCTTCGGAATCAAACAGTTTTCTTTCTACGTAAAAGGGTTTGGGTTGGAAGCAGTATTGTGTGTGGCTCTGTATCCAACACTACAACAGCAAATCTGCTTGACTGCTCCCTGTGCCCCAAATCTCATAGAGTCCCCAATCAGTTTCTTGTTTGGTTTTAATGTCCTTTATAAGGATTGACCTTCCATACATATCACAAGTGTCACACTAACTATAACCTGATACCTTTCATCTGCTTCACCTCCACAAAGTTACCAGTCCAGTACTTGATCTGAAAATAAGACAAAGTAAAGTGCGGTTCCATAAAAATAGCAATTGAATTTTGTAGCTTTTCTTTATGTACCTCCAAAGGGAAAGATGATGATAGAGCTACCCACTCTGTGTCAAATTATACAAATATTAGGGCACTCACCAGGACCTGAGGCATATTCCATCTTTTCTCCCAAGCCTCATGGAAGTATTCAAATCCACATCGCCCTCCTCTGAAAAGGTAACCTAAACATGGGGTATTAGTCATGCAGAGAGAAATTAACAACTTGCAGGGTAGTTCCAGGAACAGGAGGAAGGAGCATCTAAATCCAGAGTAGCCTGGTAGTGAAAGGATTTATCTAGGATGTGGAGAAGGCGGGTTGGACCTCTCCCTCTGCAGAGTAGTGATCCAAATCTTAGTTTCTCAGTACTTGAGCATGTGCTGAAATGATAAAAACAAAAAAGCAAAAGGAACAATTCCATGTTATGACTTCAACTTTTGAAATTAAGAGTGTGAAGGAAAAAGCTGTCTTCAGGAAGTGACTCTTAGTAGCGCAACATGAGTAGAAAAAGGCTTTGTGAAAAGAAGCAAGGCACAAAAAGGCTCACATACCATATTCTGTGCCAATTCAGATACTGTACTTGGCTTGATGGTGCTGTATCATGAAGTACTAGTCAGTCTTGCCTTAAATGCTTATTCAGTGAAGAGAATCACTACTACCCTCAGGAAAGTAATGTAGAACCTACACCAGCTCAGTTGCCAAGGTAAAGACCTTGGCACAGCTGCAAAGGCATCAAGGAGCTCTTGAACTGCAGTGCATAGAGAGGAGTTTTAGTCCATCCGTTACTTTCTGCTGCCTCCTATACTTCCTCCAGCCAAGACACAAAGAAGTTGCAGAGCCTTGTTCTGCCCCTCACATCGAACATGGTGAACCTTCTGGTGACCACTCAGAGAACTTTTTCATCCACAATGCGTGCTGACACTGCAAAATGCTCTCACCCTTCAGTTTATGTTTTTCCTTATCTAATTTCATCCTAAAAATTCTTCCTTTTAAAGCACATAGAAAATGTCACTGGATAATAAGATAAGGAATATTAATAATTATTTATTTTTATACTGATATTAAATGGGCATGTCATGGGTCTGAATCTTATTAAATTATTTCTCTACAAATGTGGTGTTCACATATTTAAATTCTATAGGCACATGGGAAAACATTGTAAATATTTACAGTCCTTTGGATGAGGAGACCTGAAAATCAGCAAAAAGGTTTCCAGACTGCAGTGAAGAGAGTGAACACTTGCTTTCCTAGATGAAATGTGCCTATTTTCACTTTGAACAATTGCCAGGTGGTAAGACTGAGTTAAAGCACATGGCAAACATGAGTTCTGGGTACATCTGAGCTGTCAGTTGGGCCTGCTCCTATTGCCCGTGTGCACATGCTGGATCCTTCATGGGAAAACTTGGTATCCACCCAGCTAAAACCTGGAACTGACTCAATGACAAAACCATCTCAGGGCCTGCTCCAATAAGGATTATGGGTGGAAGCAAGCCAGCTCTCATCACCTCCACCTGGCCCAGCCTTCAAACCCCTTCCTACCAGTCAGTGAGCTGTCATAATACATAACTCCTTATGCAAACACACCCTTGGCATCACACAAATACACCAGTGTTTGAGATGCCTCTGAGTAAGGGGCTGCAAGGGATAGTTGTTTCATCTGTGGTATCAGAGTGCTACAGATATGGCTGGGCTGCTCAACTTGTTCTACAGCAAGTTGTAGAACACAATTCACTGGTTGGAGAACTGGGAATCCGTCCCTAGAGCAGGTGGTGTGACCAGCACAGACACAGTCATCCTTTCCCTGCTAGATCCTTACAGAGGTTGTGTGCAAGCCAACACAGAGAAGTTGCAACTGAGACATGTCTGGCGATGCCAGCATATCTGAAGCTTATTTGAAGCTCATTTCCTTCTAAGTCTTAGCTTGAGAACTAGTGTCAGCCAGTCATGCACTGAATGCCCTACTTACTTTGCTTACTTGCCTTTTTTTTATTTTTGGGTGTGTGTGGGGGTGTCTGTTTTTATTTCAATCGCTGATAGGGCCTGTGCTGAATGCTGCAGATCAGGTTTGGTTAACCAGCATTGCTCCAGGGCTTCAGGCTGTGTACAGATTCCTGCACTGCACAGCACACTTTTTCTTGTTTGGTGACTCCTCCCTGATTCATTGCCCACTTTCACCCCAATGCCTGTTTCTATTTTCTTCGCTTCTTGTGGTTCTGTCCAAATGCCTTCTTACCTGCATTTTCAAGGATCTGACAACAGTTTTGTTATTTTTATCTATTCTTATTTTCAGTTGGTTTGGGGTTTTTTTTGCTCTTCTTTATGTCAACTCTGTGATTACCTGCAACACCCTATTGCATAAGAACACAAACACGTTGTTCAAAGGTTGGGGATTTTTTTTAGATTATTAACAACTACAATTAGATGATACCACTGAACTCTACAGAAAACTCGTAGACATCTACATTGAATACATAGCTCAAAACTGGCGCTCCTCATAGTTTTTTTATACACTTTTCAACTGAAGTGACAGAATTTATTGCAAATTGCTTTTGGAATAACTATTTAAAATAATGATAGATAAAGCAGTTTATTGAAATCCACATCAGAACTATGCCATTTTATTCCTTCCACCCAGGGTTTTGTTCCAGCAAACTTTTTTTTTTTTAATCATTAGTGTGATTTAAAATCACTATGTACAATAATTTTGTTTTATTTTCTTTTACCTGTATAATTTTTTCTGTTTACTAATTCTATTAGTAATTGAGGTTAAATCAGATTTAATTTAAATTATTATTAAAATCTCTTTTTTTTTTTACTGAAAAGTAATCTTTTCTGATTTTGTTAGTGAAGTAGCTTACTCTTTTGACCTTTTAATTTAACTCCTATTTACAAGTCCTTCCTGCTTTTACAGTGCTTGTAAATTTGGGTGGTACATTTGGAAGCTTTGAGGAAGTCCTTGCCTCCGCCTCAAAACTTTGAACAGCTTCCTCTAAACTTTTTTGATTATCCTTGTCATTTTACATTGTAGTCCCAGATCTCAGACTTAATGAAGAACTATTCACAGCTGTCCTGGTTTTGTCTGGGACAGAGTTAATTTTCTTCCTAGTAGCTGGTATAGTGTCGTGTTTTGGATTTAGTATGAAAATGAGGTTGATAACACACTGATGTTTTAGTTGTTGCTGAGCAGTGTTTTTACTAAGTCAAGGACTTTTCAGCTTTTCATACTTTCCAGCCAGCAAGGAGGCTGGACAGGCACAATAAGTTGAGAGCCGACCAAGCAAGTACAGCTGACCCCCAAATGACCCAAGGGATATCCCAAAGCATGTGGCATCATGCTCACTGTGGAAACTGGGGGGAAAACTGACCAGGTCCCACCACTCTGGAACATCAGTGCAGAGCATTGGCCATTGTGTGGATGTCGGTCAGCAAATCGTTAAGCAAGAGCATTGTGCCTCATTTGTTTTGTATATTTAATTAGTTTATCATTATTATTATTTTCATCTTCTTTTGTTCCATTAAACTGCCATTATTTCAGTCCATGAGTTTTAGTTTTCCTGTTGTCTCCCCCATGCCACTGCTTGGGGGGGAGTGAATGAGTGACCTGTGTGGTGCTTAGTTGCTGGCTGGGGTTAAACCATGACACATCCACATGCCTTGTGTTGCCTGACAGAGGAATTGCTTTTATTTTTAATTGGCAGTTTTTCTCCACTCACAGAACCAATGAAGTTCCTGACTTACATATTGCTCATGACATTTCTTTGTTCTACAGACATCTGTCTCAAAATTTGATGGCCTTGCAGAACTATAATTTATAAACTCTTTCCTTCTTATATTATTAAATGTAAATATTTTCTTATAACTGGATGTAATTTTTTCACTTTTTCCACTCATTAGAATTATCATAAAGAAGGAGATGAGGAACTGAAGCATTCAATGAATATTCTAATATATATATTCTAAACTTGCTCTCTAATCTATTTTAAAAAGCCCATCCATGATGGTTTCTTACCTCGTGGTGGCCAAATTAGCTGAGATTCTCCTACAGAAAAATTATTGTGTTACTAAATCTTTTTTATTTTTTAAGTGTGCAATGATCAAAGTCCACTGAACATTCCCCATCCATTTCATCTTTCCCGAGACAGCTTCCCATCCGGGCTTTACTTTCACTTCTCATTTCACCATTACTGCACACAACCCTATTATTCTTTCCACCTTACATCATGTCCTTTCTCTTATATTGTTTAGCCAACTGTAATAAAAAGTAAAAGTCCTGGAGTGGCAGCAAGCTACTGATGACCTTCTGTATTTGTGGGTTCAAAATTAAGCATGAGACATGCATAAGCCAGCAGTACACCCTGGAAAAAAACGCCGAAGATGGCTAACATCATCCAGAACCGTATTAACAGGAGAACAGCCAGCATTTTTTAGGCCACACAAATAATACTGTGTCCAGTTTTAGGCCTTCAGTACAGGAAACATCAATAAACTGGGATAAGTTCAGCAGACATCACCAGGATGGTCGTGGCTAAAATCCCTTGTCCCATGAAGGGGGGCTGTAGGACTGGGGCTTGTTCAGCCTGGAGGGACCTGACAGCAGTCCCTGGTATCTGCAGGGATGTCAGCAAGGAGGTGGAGCCATGTGTTTCACAGCGGTGTAAGGTGTGAGGCTGGGAGGCAGCAGGAAAGAATTAATAGAAGAGTGGTTCAGACAGGATATGAGGAAAACCTTTCCTCTCCTTGAGTGCAGTCAGGCGGTGGAGCAGGTTGTCCAGAGAGGTTATGCTGTCTCCATTCTTGGAAGACATGACTGGATAAAGCTCTGAGCATCCTGGTCTGACCTTAGAGCTGGTCATGATTTGAGCAAGAGGTTGGACCAGACCTCCGGAGGTCCTTCCCGTCTAAATTATACTATAGTTCTGTTGTTACAAAGATTGCCTACAGAGCAGCATTAAATATCACATAATATAATTCACACAGATCCTCTTATTAAAATTGTTCAGATTCATTTACCTGGTTAGCACAAAGCCCACATTTCATCACTTGTAAGAGTCATAGCTGATGGTGAGATCTGTAGCTCCGGCTCATTTCATATACTCTGCTATTGTGTAGAGACACTGGAGTACATTCATGCTCTTGTTCTTTGCCTTCTGTCTCCTAGCAACTCCATCTGCTGCCTTATTTTGAATGTTGGAAGTACAAGTCAGATTTATTTTTTTTTAGTTAGAGAAAAGCTGCTTCTTCTCTGCTTCCAACCTAGCTTAACACACAGTTTTATATTTAAGATGCTGGAATGCCGTTTGCATAAGTAAAGATGATTTCATCCTGCACTGTCATGACCAGACCTTCTTTTCCACAGATCTAGGCCATTTCTTTACCCATGGGCTCTTGACCACATAGGAATTTCAGTGACTCTTAATATTGTCAGTTATCTAAGTCAGAAATCATTAATCCACCTTTGTTTTGAGGGAACGATTCTGTTGGGGTTTGTTACCAGTTATTGTTTGGTCTTTCATGAGCTATAATTAGACATTTTCTGGCATCCATATTTCACACAAATCTCTATTACTCATTCCCTGGCACATGACATATTTCCTTGCCAATATTTGTGGAGCACACTGTGAACTGAGTGGCACTGAGAAGTACGTAATAAAAAGCTCTTATCCTGTACATGCCTGTCAGTTACACACCCGTTAAATTTAACTCATCCAGCTCCACTGTGATATTTGTATTTTTGGCTACAAGTGATTAATCATCACAGCAACATAATCTCTTATCCATCCAATGGATAAAACATGATAGTATTGGGTGAGGTATAGAAAAAAGGAGGCAAAAATCCGTCTGCACACAGAGGATGTGAGAGTGCCTCAAGAGAGCACCAAAATATTGCAAAACATTTCACCTTTCTTAAAACATTTGATTTTTTGTACATGAAGGGGTGACTTTTAATTACAAAGTGGCAGACTGAAACCTCGGCCTTCTTTGCAGCCTACAGAAAAATCACTATGACTTTGATGTATTTTCAATAGAATTGGAGCTGAACCTTTTGGTTTAGAGGCCACTGGTTCCTTGGTCTGAGTTTTCCTCCCTTCAGTAGCTTTGGTTCTTTTCATAGTGTGTAATTTTTACATTAGTCATCTCTCTAAAGCACCCTCATTGATCTTTGTAACTGCTTCAGACATCACCTTGTCTGATATCAGCAAAAAATATTATTGGGCTGCTCATTTCTGATGTTGAGTTTGAGCTTAAAATTTGAAAAGGTGTATTGAGTGGGAAAAATAGACTGTATTGCATTTGGGTTAGACTGTACCCTAAACAGAATCTGAAGGAGGAAAGAAGCAAATGCAAGAGCTAGAAAGTATTTTTTGGTGAAAATTCATGCATTTTCTCCTTTATAAATCATTCCTAGGACTCTCTCTTTTGAGCTATAGGACTGAGTTGTGACACTGAAGATAAACTGGTATTGTGATTATAGCAGTTTTAGGAGAACAGATTAAAAGAAAATGCAAATATCAAAGTACATAACAATAGAGGAAGCTTCCCTTATATACAACATACAGACAGTTTAACTGTAATACAGACAAATTTATTGTGACTCCTTTATATATGACTCCTTGTAAGGAAGGGTGAGTTTCAAAAGAAACCAGGTACTAATGGTGTCCAGGGTTTTTATTTTTAAAACATTCCTGAGCAGTAGTCAGTGGCCAATGGCTAAGGAATACAGGTGATCACTGTGTTGGTGTATAGGTGATGTCATCAAATATAAAACCACACCTCATTCCAAAATTCCCATGTGGAGACAAGCTAGAATGCAGCCCAGCAGCCCTTATGTCTTCCTTCTCTATTGAGGCTGTCATGAACAGAAAAAATAATCACCTAATTTACCAGAGCAAAATTATGACAATGAGTTTATCCTCTTAAATGTTTTGCCCATGACACAGTAACAAAAGAAAACAAGCATGGAACACACTGGCTGTTTGTGTTTATTTCTTTTCCAGTTGCCCTTGGCAACAACAAAATTAATATGTAAAAAAATATAATAAAATATATATTGGTTTTAATTGACAGAGAATATATAGTTTTGAAAATAAAAAACATAGCAGGAAAAAAAGAAAATAAAAATTATGATCTTTTTAAGATTTCTATTTTAATTTGCACAGCTGCGGTCTTCTATCATAGTGAACTAAAAGAACAGTAAATACCAGGCAGCTGACACTTAAATCATATATATCTCCTAGTTTTCAGCTCAGCATCTGCTGCATCATTTCTCAGACTTCAAAGTCTCTCGGAGGAGAGACCAAGGATAAGAAAAATGCATTTCTTCAGTTGAAATCATATATTTTTTAATTACAAAGGACTACAAGGCAGTTATCCATTGCTATTACACAACAGAGTGGCACTCTGAAATTTCATTTTAATTTAAAGAAAAATATACCTCTACAACAGCAACTTGGAGGGTTATAGGAGAAAGAAACTTGACTAAAACATATCAAATTTAATGTTCAGGAAAAATGAACATGCCCATTTTTCCAAAAGAAGTCAAGTTGCAGTACAGGCAATCTGTTTCCTAGTGGAATATCATCTTCAGAAACCAGCTCAGAGAAGTGGTTGTCTTTCCTGTGCTGCGCTGATTTTCAGTGCCACAGCAGATTTCTGATTTCAAGGATTTTTCTCCTTGAAAAGGAAGGGCCTGGTTCTTCTCTTACATCTATGGAAATCAGAGGAGAAAGGCAATAGACTAATACTGGCATTGAAGCAAGTAAAGGATAAGAGAAAAGCACTTGAACACTACTTTATCACCCTTTTCATTAAAAGGAATTAGAGTTTATTAGCCCAGCTTGTAGTGATATTAATGCATTCCATGCATATCCTATTTAGCCTTTCTGTTATCTTTCTCTTGGTTTTTCTATATTTGTCAGAGCTTCTATTAAGGAGCATATTAGATGACTTAGGTCCACATCATTAGAAAAATCAACCTGTTTCAGTTTACAATCAGATCAAGATGCTGTAGCTCAAAAAAAACCCAGTCAGCACTCTAGACCCTTATTTAAAGTCTTTCCTCTGTTGGGGGAAGTTATACAATTTTCAAAGCACTATAGAAGTGCTAGTACTATATTTTAAAAAGGTAGAAGGATTAAAACACTACTAAGCCATGGACCCCAGCTGTCCACGCTGCCTACGCATTACCTACTCCCTGTACTCTATATGGGACATATTTAGCCCTGATCATTTTGCCATAGAGAAAGCTAACCCTGAGCAGCATGGCTTTCAGCCATTCCATGCCATTTAACCCCAAGGCCAGCAATAAGTCCCCGAAGTCAGTAATCAGTATTTTACAAAACAGAAATGTTCAGAGAGATTAGAACTTAAACACTGGCATTCGTCACCAAAATAGGATGAAGTGGTAAGATTCCTTTCCTAAACTAGTGCTCATGAGCTAGCCAGGGATGTGCTGTTAAGCCCTAACTAGTTCGATGTGGCCAGAGTACAAGTTCTCATGAATTTTTAGGAAAAACTGATAAAGTTGCTGGGGCAAAAGTGTGAGGACGCTTTTTCTTCCTCCAAACTTCCTGCTCAAGAAGAGCAATACTCTTGTTTGGCTGTTCTTCCAGTTGAACTAGCAGAGGCTTGGACACAGCTGGAGCAAATGCCTCTCTCCAATCAGAATTCACCACTGGGAAATATTTACTGATTCCTACAAATTAAAAGCATGTCTCAAAAATCATTCTTGTTTCTTAAAGTACAGTTAGAGGGTAATGAGCTGTGTTAGGTGATTTTGGCCGCATTCTCTGTGTTCCTCATAACTATTTCCACTTTTTAGACAGTAAGAATGTTAGCATGGAAAGAGGGAATGCCCTTAACCCTTTCTGCTAAATGTCTTTTGCTTTGAATGAAACAATTAACATGTGACAGGGAGTGTCAGCACACAGATGAAGCCTGTCTCCAATTAGGTTCATCGCTCTGAATCCTAGTTTAATGCAGGTGCTTTATGTAACCCATGGTTATGTTACTGTCATTTTTAGGATATCTTTCCTCCCTTATGTCTTACCGGCCAGCTGTAGCAGCTCTTTCTTTGACTTGTGGGGGTTTTATGCTCCAAGCCCCAGCTCTGTACGTGCACACACAAGCACATCGGCACATAAATACCTCTCCTATGGTGCTCTCATGCCATGGTGCTACAGAGGGATTTCACTACACAGCCATGTCCTTGCAAGGCACATATTGTAACAGCACGTTTTTCTGTGCATTTAGCCCTGGTGTAAGAGCCTAGTTAGGTGCTTTTCAAAATATCAGTCATGTTGTTTGGTTACAACACACAAAATTTAAGAATTGGACAAAATAGACTAAAGTAGCCTGGTGCAAGAAATCATTTAAAAAAAAAAAAATCCAGCCTAACACAGAACCCCTGTTCTGGACAAATACAGATGAAATGCTACAAAAGATGCTTGTTTTGCCACAAACTTCAATAAAACAAGCTTTTCTCATTGCACCTTGTTGACAATTCACCCAGTTTGAACACTAAACATGAAAATTTGTTCCTGAAACTGGTTACTTCTCACATTGATTTGAAAATTTTCAAGTACAGTTTCAAAAACATCTGAGGGGTTTTGCTCCCAGTATATTAGGGCTCTTGCGATCTGTCTTCTCTCATTAAGAAAGATTCTTGGGAAAAACAATTCACTCTTGCAGTGCTTAATAAATGCTATCATTAAGGAATCTAAGATACTCAGCTTCAACATCTTACTTTTATGGCATTATTTTACTAGGTTTTCCTTATAACATAGCAGTATCTAACACACTTAACAAGGATGTTCATAATCATTCAAATATTGACACAAACCTCTGTCTGTTGCTATGATACTGCACCCATTTTATATTCCCACTTAAGTTATAAGAACACTTGCTGTGTTGTTTACTACAAAAAAGGCAAGACAAAAAAAATTTGCATTTTATTTCCTCTGTTATTTAAGGACAGCTTAAAATTACTCACCCTGCCTTATGTTCGAACTACAGGGCTGAGACTTCACTTTGGATAATGCCGTTGAGTGTGCCGGCCTATTGTTTTTAACCTAGTTAATGCTATAGCATTGAAAATTAATAAATATTACATGTAGGCTCATATGATATGATGTACATGCCCGATAACAAAAAAGCCCAGAAACAGGTAATGATTTTCTCTTCCCCCTGTCCCCAACCTGACAGTTAAAAGCAGTTGTAGAGAGCCATGGTGATGGCAGGTGTGAAGCTTGCTGTGGAGATATTTCTTTTTTTCACCATGGCATTTGAAGTCTTGTCCCCTGGTTACAAGTAGGGACTGGCTCCCCTATATCACAGAGTGGCAGAATGGTTGGAGTTGAAGTGACCTCTGGAGTTCATGTGGTCCAACACCCCTGCTAAAGCAGGTTCACCTACAGTAGGCTTCACAGGATCACATCCAAGAGTGTTTTAAATGTCTCAAGGAAAAGAGACTCCACACTCTCTCTGGGCAGCCTGTTCTAGTGGTCTGTCACCCTAACAGTAAAGAACTTTTCCCTCATATGGAACTTCCCGTGTTTCAGTTTGTCCTCACTGCCCCTTGTTCTATCGCTGGGCACCAGTGAAAAGAGACTGACCTCATCTTTTTGACATCCACTCTCAAGATATTATGTGCATTGATAAGATCCCCTCTCAATCATCTCTTCTCCAGGCTAAACAGGCCCAACTCCTTCAGCCTTTCCTCATAACAGAGATGATCCTGTCCTCTGAGCAACTTGGTAGCCCTCCACTGGATCCTCTCTAGTAGTCCTTGTCTTTCATGTACAGAGGAGCCCCAAACTGGATAGAACACTTCACATGTGGCCTCACTAGGGCTGATAGGGGGGTGGGCTCACCCCCTCGACCTGCCCCATTAGGCATTTCCTAATGTACCCCAGAATACCATCAACCTGTTGGTCACAGGGGCACACTGCCGGCTCACAGACAGGTTGTTGTCGACCAGGAACCCCGGGTCATTCTCTGCAGATCTGCTTTCCAGGATATATTACCCTGCAGCTATTTTATGGCAAGATGGATGGATTTGTCTGTTCCTGAGCTGGTGATGGAGCTGTTTTACCCCGAAAAATTATGTCTCTCCCATTCAGTGTTCTGTTTCTCCCAAGGAACATTTACTTACAGCTATATGGTATCACTCTGGCTTTGCTGTGCTTTACATCCTTTCCAGTGGGATAGCCTTGCCTCTTTGGTTTTTCCTACAATTTGAGAAACTCTGGATGGTGAAAAGCTGTAAGCAGCATAGTTGTGCAAGCCACCACAGGAATGAGAAAGGTCTGAAAGGGAGCAGTAGCCCTGGAGAGAAATGAGGAAGTCCTACCTTCTCACAGTATCTCATATCCTTTTTCTCTTGGTATCTATTTGTCCTACCTATAGTTTCCTTAGAGCCCTACAGATCTTCCTCCACCCTCTCTTATTCCCGTGGGGTCTCACCAGCTTCCTTGAAATCCGCTTCTCTGCAAAATTTGTCGGCAGTGCCAAAAAGGTTTGAGTGAGTTCCGGTTCTTAGCCAGAAAGGAAGTGGTGGCTTTGGAGATAAGGAAGCATAGGTCTAACAAGCATCACAATGGAGAGAGGTCCAAGCTGATCATATAATTGTCCAGATTATATGGTGGACATATGCAACCCCATATTACCTGTTAGATGGGGCTTACTCCCTGAATTATACTGACAGGAGGCTTTGTTGGGTGACTGTGATAAGCCCAGCTAGAGGGGATTTCATGGCGATTGTTTGAGCTCTGTAAAAATATAAAATTGAGTATTTCTATAATGAGAGAAGAAACCAGTATGCAGGAGGACACTTAAATTATGTAGGAAATAACCCCAGTCAGTGTGGATGAAGACTTCTGTAGGCATAGCAGTGCAGCCACATGTCATATGCTTACACTTTCAGAACAA
Organism: Pseudotriccus pelzelni; assembly: GCA_035584735.1. Classification (NCBI taxonomy): domain Eukaryota; kingdom Metazoa; phylum Chordata; class Aves; order Passeriformes; family Tyrannidae; genus Pseudotriccus; species Pseudotriccus pelzelni. The sequence continues at coordinate 66,814,305 of JAWMRA010000001.1, read as the reverse complement.
AGGTGTTGTCTAAAATGTAGAAATTAATGGTGTAACTATTCTGGCATAACCATATTAGCAATGGGTTGTTACACTGATCTGATTATATCCTTTTATAAATGCAATAGTGAATTTCCCCGTGCAAACAAGCCTTGTAGAGGAAAATGCAGTGTCTTTCATTTGTCCTTGATTAAAGACAGAAATGTATAAAGAACAGCATGCATAATCTGCCCTTTGAAAGGAAAAACAGCAATTCTGACTATCTCTCTTCCTCTCAGGCAGACACAAAGGACTTGAAGGCAAACCTGTTGTACGTCTGCTTTAGTGCTCTCTGACCCTCATTTTAATTAATGCACAGCACTGAGGAAGAATTAAATCCTGCTTGTTTTACTCAGGCAAGTGATGCCATTGATTTGAATTAAGCTACCTGCAGGATTAGAAGCAGAAGGATTAAGACCTCAGTGTAACAAATTCATTTCACTCTTTTTTTCAAATGCTAATAGTTGCCTCTCAATTGTCAGTTTGATTAATCTGTTGGTTGTTTAGCACAATGAGATTCTGATTCTGCTCCCTGGTTGAGTCTCCTAGGCTACTTTGTACCACAAACATCCTCAGCTTCCACAGAATAACGAATGGAAGTGGAACAGTAAATCCTCTAACAATTTTTTAAATATATACAAATATATGTTGATACATAAACATAACAAGACAGAAAACTTTCTCATACAGAATTTGTTCCATTACTTGAATCCCTAACTTCCAGTTTGCAATGCGGTTTTATACCTATTTTACCTTCTGTGTAGAAAAGCTTTTGCTCACCTCTCTACCCCACTGTGATGCTGAGGGAGAGACACTGATACTTCATATGGAACGTGAGAAGTCTCACATTATTTGACAACTGATGCAACTATCTTGTGAAACCCTTTTATAGCTGCTTTCATTTGAATTACTTCAGTGAGCTATATGAATTACTCAACATTAACTCAGCTGTAACCAAGAACATATTTTGATCTGGTATGCAATTTTAATCTTTAACCTGTCATTTTAACACATTTATTACTTTTCTTTTTTATTGGACACCACTGACAAATTACTGTTGTTTTTATTTAGATTATTTGAAAAATCCAATACAAGAGACTATTTCTTCTGTTTATCAGAAGCTTCACAGTGTCTTGAAACTCTGCCAAATTATTCCTAATTGTATGATGCATATCTCTACCTTTATAGCAGTGCTGAATCTTTCCAGAGCTTCTCTTTGATCATTTATTTGATCTGTCACTAAACTTATGTTTTACCTTCCTTTCCTACTAAAAAAAAAAAAAAAGAAAATTAAAAACATTAAGCATTCTCACCAGGTCAGTGTTATGAACTCTTTATATTTTAATAAAAGAAATTTAAATTGGCATTATGCATCACTGAAAATTACTGTGAAAGGAAAACAGTGAAATAGCGATATGTTAGGAGGTAATATATCATACCAAGGGGTTGAGTTCCAAACAGAAATCAAAAAATGAGGAGAACCAGGATAAGAATGCAGATTAGCAGAGCACAAATAAACACTGAAAGTGTTTTTAAAAAATGTACAGTTTTGTCTGCATTTAGAATGTCTCTAAGTTATATTTTCATAATTAAAAAATTATATTATTTATAATATAAATTATTGTTATATTATTTTATAATTATAATTAAATACATATTTATACTATTAAAAAAAAAAGATCAATTTTAAGGACTTCTAACTTTGTAGCAAGGATCATTGTGTGTTTGCTGCCTATATGAAAATGTTCAGACTTCTGAGCCTAAAATTTTTTTGAAAAGCGGAGCAGCATACTTATGTAAACCTCAGAAACTGTAGGTGCTTTACTGAGTGTTTGGACACTGGGCTTATAGTTGCATTTGCCTACAAAAGTCAGTACTGCTGGACATGTGCCATCTGTACCTGCACAATTCTGACTGAGCAGTAAGAGCTCAAAAGTTGGCAGGCATTTCTGAATTAATACTTCAGGTCTTATTTCTTGAAGTTTTAATGTTGTTGATTTTTTTAATGCCTTGACAGTACAACCCTCCTGGCTTTGGCTTTATCGTTACGTTGTCCCTATTTGGCAGGAAGATTCCTTTGAGGCTATGGAGCCTTAGAAGACAGGAACTTAGGATGCCAAATCCTGGTCAAATTTAATAAAAGGGAAGGAAAAAACCCCAATAAATTATCTGGCAACTTGGACTTTGCAGTAAGAAAGATCCTGGAAAAAATTATAGTTACTGAAGGAAGGCGTAAAAAATATGGTGAAATTGGGATTTGAGTGTTGCATTTAACATATTCTGCTGGGTTTGGATGGCATAGAGTTTGTTTTCTTCATAGTTGCTGATATGGGTCTATATTTTGGATTTCTGATGAAACAAGATAGATAACATGATGTTTTATTGCTGTGCAGTAGTTGCAGAGAGTCAAGGCCCTTTTGCTCCTCATCCCACCCCACCCCACCAGTGAGGATGACTGGGGATGCACCAGAAGTTGGGAGGGGACACAGCCAGGACAGCTGACCCCAAATGTCCAAAAGGATATCCCACACCATATGGTGTCATGATCAGATATAAAGCTGGGGGAAGAAGGAAGGGAGGGGCATTCAGAGTGATGGTATTTGTCATTCCAACTCAGTGTCAGACATGGTGAAGCCCTGCTTTCCTGGAGATGGCTGATGAACACCTGTCTACCCATGGGAAGCGGTGAATAAAGTCCTTGTTTTGCTTTGCTTGCACATGTGGCTTTTGCTTTACCTGTTAAACTGTCTTTATTTCAACCCATGAGTTGCTTTTAGTCTTCCTCTTCTCTCCCCCACCCCAAACGAGGGGAGTGAGTCCCATAGCTGTGTGGGGCGGAGTTGCCAGCTGGGGTTAAACCACAACACATATCAAGATGTTTGAGACAGTAATACAGAAGACTAATAAATAGTGAGGTACAAATCAGACACTTGCTTTTACTCTTCAAAGAACTGCTTGGGCTGAGGACAGAAGGCAGTTAACCATATTCATTACAAGGTCACAGTGCAGACAAAGACTTGCAAATGAGGTAATACATTTAAGTGAAAACCAAATTATTATCCTGGTGATATTTCACTATAAATATTACAGTGTTACAAATTGCTTGCTAAAAGAATGGCATACTTCCTAGTAACTCTGTAGATACCCAAGCAAGTCTTTACCACGATAAACATTTTGCAGGTAAAATGTACTGTAAATTAAACATTAATTTCAAAACATTAGTTCTTTAATCATAGGATTGCTAGAGGTCTGGCATGGCTCATAGTATTAAAAAGGGTGCTGTGCTTAACTAATACTTAATATAGGTTCAGGCAATTGACTTTACAAATCTATGGCAAACCTACACTGTTTGATAGTAACTAATTTTAACTGAGGCTAGCGGTCAACAGCTCAGAGTCCTTATGGACATCAGTGACAAGAAGTGTCCCTCAGGGGTCCATATTGGGTGTTATTTATATCTCCATTATTGACATAGACAAAGGGATCAAATGCACCCTCATCAAATCTGCAGATACCACCAAGCTGAATGGTGCAGTTGGCACACCTCAAAGACAGGATGCCATCCAGAGAGACCTGGACAAGCTTGAGAAGGGGCTCATGGGAAGGTTTAACAAGAGCAAGTGCAAGATGCTGCATTCGTGTCAGGGCAACCCCCAGTATCAATCCAGGCTGGCGGATGAACAGATTGAGAGCTACTTGACAGTTTCTCCTGCTGAGAAGGACTTTGGGGTGCTGGTGGATGACAGGCTGGCAAATGTCTAAACTTAACTAAAAGAAATCCCACTGCTCGAGCTCAGGACCTTTTGATCTACATAATGTTCTCTTGAAAATATAAGTTCACATTCTTTAATTCAATGAACTTTTTATGACTGCAAATGACTACTTCAAGAAGGCTCATTTTACTTGACTGCTAAACATAAAATCGTGTCAGCCTTAGAGCACAGTAGTCAGATTTTGCATCCGCAATGATTGTTCTGGGCATTTCTATGTTGTTATATTGCTTCCTTTGCCATTTTCTTGCTTCTCAAATCTGTGAACTACTTTCAGGTTTGACATGGGGCAGGATAGGGTCTGCTGTTAAGACATTGCCCTAAAACTTGTAGATTTTACCTGCTTTAAACATGCCATTGAATCAGGATTACACAGGTTGGATGGATGGCAGCCCTTCTAGGTTATTGCAAAAAGAACATTTTTCTTTCCTTCTATCTGCCTTCAGTAAGGATAAGAGACATTTTCAACTAAGTTTTCCAAGAAGCCTGATTCACTGTGTTTGTTGGAACAGCTTCAAAAGCTCCTTTTGGTATTTGAGTTCCTGAAAGGACTCAGATGGTGAGAGGAATGCTTAGGTTTTGGTTCTCACTCAGTCTCTGATGGTGGGAAGAAGACAAGCTGCTCATAAAGGGCAGTTCTCAACAGTGGATGAAATTGTGGCACTTAAGCCTAAATTCCACCAATACACATGGTATATTGTGACAGACAACTGCAGAGGACGAGCACAGACATTTCAGCTATAGCATGTTGTATTCTTTCAGGTTGGTGCAAAAATCTTTTTCAAAATTCAAAGAGAAGAATTTCAGCTGAAAATTTTGGATGCTACAAGTGACAAATGTGACAAAGAAAGGAAGAACATTTTTGGAGAAACAAATAAGAGAGAGACACCAGAAGTCTACAAAGTCTTTTCTTGGTGGATATTCAAGGGACAATTTTTAGAGCCCCTAAAGTAATAAATTCTGCCAGATATATTAACAGGAAATGATTTCTAATCAGCTGGTTTGAGGAAAATCTAAGGAGTAAGGGAAAACATATGTAGGCATTTAGATATATGCAATATTACATATGCATTTAAAAAAGAAAAAAGGTTGGAAAACTTAACTTAAAATTGCTTTATGGTGGGGGGGTTGATACATATTTATCACAGAAAAAAATTACAGGATTTCAATTATAGTAATCTCAGAACAGGGCATTTTGAGTGTGGTGAGATACAAGAAAATTTGATGCAAATGAAAGGAAGAAGAAGGCAAGCACACAAAACTACTCATAACCTAAGATTTATTCTGTGTATGGCTTACTTGTAAATGTACTGCCTTAGTATTTATCTAACTTAGTTGAAGTAAAAAAATAAGCATAACATATGTGTACTTATGTCCACTTTCCAGCTCATACCAAGAAAATATTCAATACTTATTCAATTAATTTTGCTACACTCCATGTTTTCTCATATTAAAGTACAAATACAAAGGCAGAGAAAATCAGTGTTTCATATGAGACTATCAAGTTTTAAAGGGCTAGTGTTTGAAATAGTTGGAATTTGAAAATGAGATAGTAATCAGAATCATTTTCCAATAAAAAATTTTGTGTTGTAGCTATTAGTTTTGCCTTTTTTTATCTCAAAGCTAATTTAAAAAGTGACTAAATAGGTTGATATTGTTATTTTGAAAGACAAAGATATCTCTTGTTTCTTTTTTTTTCTCTAATTGCAGCAAGAATATACAGTACGCCAGTTTTTAGAACACACATTTGAAGACATGCTTTCTCCTAGAAAAAGAGAAATTGAAATTGAATCCCCAATATCTATCTAGTAGCATTTTAAATATTTTATGACATATGCCACATGCACATTGGGTTGGTAGGTATGATACAAGACTTTTGGAAGGCTGCTTTATTTTGAAATGCCTGCTATAAGACAGCTTGAACTCAGACTTTCAGTTTCATACTATAAACATGCAGTACTCTCATGGTTTCAGACCTTTTCAACTGAGAACAGAATAAACATAATGGAAAATGGTGAGGTTTGGTTTATGACCAAAGAAAGGAGGTACCAGGGTAGGGTGAGCTAGCTGAGGACATCCTTATTGTCGATGTGCATGATAACAGTTTTCACCACCATAACCATGCACTGGTGCGTTTTTTGCCCATGCATTTTCTGGGAGAGCATTTGCTGGACCAAAGGAGCAAAGCCAGGCAGTACCACAGCTGTATTCAGCACAGTGCTGTCAAATGCATGGTCAAGTTTATAAAAATAAATTTCTCTGTTCAGCAGCTGGAAGAGCTGATGTTACATGGCTGATCATTGTTTCCTTCCTTGCATTCACAGTAATACAGGGATGCCAGCATGATTGATAGCATTTATCAGTTGTGGATAAAAAAAAAGTCAAATACCCGGATTATTGTTTATTATAACTGTAATTTGTAATGGTTTCTGTAATATTTGCAATTCAGAACTCTTTCTTCAGATTTCTGTTTCTTATGACATGAAATAAGTGTATCAATCATAGTAATTATAACCCACTTTTCTGAAAGAAAGTCTTGGATTAACAATTTCTGTGACAGATAAATACGAATTTGTTGACAGTATGAGTAGCAACTTGGGAGAATGATTGAGGCTTTCATAGTAGAATTCTAAAATAAATTCCCCTGTTCTTGTGTCTTTTCCTAACATTTCAATGTCAATAAACCAAGGGGGTTTTGTATGGATGATTATTTATAACATTTTATATGAGTGTTGTCTATGCTTTTGTGCTCATTTTTTGTTGAAACAGCATGCCAGTACTTAATGTGGACATGCTATGATTCATCAATTTACTCTGTTAAGAAAATAATAAAAGCTGAGTAATTTGCATTACTTAAAATTATATATATGCTATAATTAACAAAATGTAAGCTAAAAAGCTCTATGTGATACTCCCAAGAAATTACCTATGCATTAAAATAACTTCAAATGAAAATACAGAGACCACCTCATTTAACTACACTGATTTGCAAAGAGTCTTTAGGTACTGTGTTACATCCTACATGTTAAATTAGTCTTTTAAAATATTCATAGATCTAAATTAAGTATTTGAAATAATTTCCATTTTGAGTCTTAATATGAATATTGAAATCCCAGGGCAACTCAGAACTTGCATATTTAAAACATATTTTAAATGTACTGATAACTTCTTATAAGGGCAGTAATCTGTTGAGTTAGAGCTTGGAAATTAAACCATAAACAAATTGTTTAATAACATGACCTATGCTTTAGAAGAAAAATTGTGGATAGATGGTTAGTTGGTTTATAGATTAATCCTATGAATGTCCTCTCCCAGTTACAATCACAAAGAAATTTTCTGTCTTAGTTACTGCCTGCATTGAATTTTAAAAAGGAAAATAGTTATTATATTTTACGTAAGTTTTAAGTTCAAAAGCTCTCATTCCGTGCATTCTTCTAGGTTTTGAAAATTTAGAATTTAGCAAGGGTCTTTGAAACATCTTACAAATGCTTTGTAATACATTTGAATGTGAAAAATAATCTTACTTTTTCATTATATCAGAATTACACATTTTGTTACTCTCGCCCTTGGTCTCTCAGCTCCCTCTAAGATGCTTAGCAGGGTAGCCTCTAGTTGCAAGCTTAAATGGAGCACCTGCTTATTTACTTATGCTCTAAACTTGACTGGACTGGCAATGAAGCTCAATACATAAGGATTTGGGAGTGCTCTATCAGCTGATTTGGACCACATTATGTGGTCTCAGGTAGCAGGGAGAAATAGTGCTTGCAGACTACACTTCCCACTCTGCCTGGAACAACAAATTTTGCAGCAATAGTGCCTTCCCAGAGAAAACTATTGATGCTGCAATTTTTATTCATTTATCTCCAGGATGCTTTCAAAAACTCTCCAAGGGAATCATTAACAGATTGGAGAAATCAGATGTCACTTTAAAAGATCCTCCTTCCTCTCTTTCTCCTCTGTAGGGACCAAATCAATGATTTCCGTTAAAGAAGATCAGCTTTTAGCTACACTTTATACAAAATTCTCACTAAACATAAATGAAGGGAAATAACATTCATGAATATAAGTTACTATTTGTTTCTTTTTTTTTAAAATTTGACCAGGGGATGCCAAATGAATCAAGTCTTATTTCAATAACATGATTCAGCTTCTCTGTGGAAACTCCGTATCAGATTTTCAGAGATTTGAAACATAAAATATAAATATGTATCATCTTATATATGTAATTTCTGAATTTTTTGCATTATTAATCTCTTTCCTAGAGGAAGGCACAAGTTACCCTGCTGTTAAGTCATTCATGAAGTTGTGCTATCTAATTAATCAGAGGAAGTAGCTATGGGAATGATGTCTTGAGAAGCTATAAAAACATATTCTGAAACATGCTCTGTTTCTAAACTTTGGTGTTGGCACGAAACTCCTAATTTAAGGATTCCTAATGCAAGTCATTTTCTGACCCAGTGTTGGGGGTTAGATGGCTATGACAGGATACAGGTCTGATCCCTCTTCTAGGTGGGTGTTGTGAGAGTTATCGTAAGAGGGGATATGTAGGTTTGAACTTCTTGAGAGACAACCCACAATTTTCCTACCTCAGCACTTCAACACTTTCTCATCGCAACTGGGTACCTGAGAGCTGACTCCAACACCTTGTGCTTCTAACTTCTAATACCATGACTGTTCTAAGAGAATTATTGATGTTATTACTTAACTGTTGGTGTTCCTACTCCAGCAGAAATACGCCCTGTACATGGAATAACAAAACAGACATATAGAGGAAAGATACTGAGTTACTTGTATTCTTCTGTCTTATTCAAGAAAGAATAATAATAACAACATGTTATAGAAAACTATTTATCTTAACATTAAATTGCTGGCTTCTAGTTTTCTTTAAAATCTCCTTCTTACATAAATAAAGGGTGAAAGGGAATTATTTGGCAAAATTAACACAACCAATTGTTATTAAGGACCGCTCCCTTATCTAATCCAAAAAGAGTAGAGAAAGAGCACAAATCCAGCTGGATAGACATATATTTTATAATTTGAGGCTTTCACAGGCAAACAGTAACTCATGCAAAAAAATTACACTGAAAAATAAATATTTAACCAAAGTTTTTACTTTGCTGAGATTCCTAAATATAGGCCTATCTAGTCTATTCAATCTAATCACTACTGAAGAACAGTCTCTTTGTAAGCTCCTTTTTAAACTGCAGCCTTATTTACATTTTACACTTCTTGCAAATTAGATCTCACAGTGGATGCTTGATTCAGTCAAATATTTTTCAAGCACCTAGAAGGCACTTATCAACAGATGTTTTGCTCAGTCAAGCTTTCATCTCATGGTTCAACATTCATGATGCTTTTCATGAACGATTTCTTATTAGAATAGATATTTGTATGTATGACATGTCCTCTAATCACAGGTGCAGTAAAGCATGTGTGAGCAAACTAATATTTGGGCAGCAACTACTTGTTACTTCTGAGACATTTAATTAGGAAACAAAAATGACATCTTAGGATTTGAGCTGCCAACATTGTAGACAATCATGAATAACAAGTCAGAAAATTTGGCAGTAGCTTGGCTAACCTTGACTGATACAAATATGCAAATTATGATGCTTATAAATAACAAAAAAAGAGTGAATTAGTCTAAAATTTAATTGATAATGAGAATTTAGATAAATAGTATCCAAACCAATTTCAACCAATAATATCTTAATAAAATAAAACCACCAGAAAGAAAAAAAATCCTTTTGTTCCAAAAAACAAACAAAAAAATTAACTAAATACACAAACCTTTATTTATAGCAAACAGAAATACCAACTTGGATCATCAGAAGATGTTAATCTGATATCAACATGACACTTTTTTCCTAACGACCTTTACAAAGCACATATCACACCAGGAATGTGTAAATCATTTCATGCCAAGAACACCCTAATTGCTATGTCCCATCTCATAAATTGTGTGTATTACTAAGGAAGTACTGCATGAGAGAATTCAAAGGAACTAAGTCTGGTAAGAAGCAGAATCATTGCGAGTATCAACATATTTTATACATACAGTCTTACAGTCTTTTATCTGCTATAATCTCCACAGAATCTTAAAAAATTTCACCTGCTTTGATCAGATTACAGCAGCCAATCACGCCACCTATGCACTACATTCTAGTTAGAGCAGCTCAATCTTTTATCAACAGAATGTTCCATTTAAACTGATTGAAAACCATAAGAAAATATCATTAATTTGAAGGAAATAAAGTAACACAACTTCTATAACATATTACCCATTATTATTTGATATTACTGAATGAGTCGGCAAAAAGTTACCTTGTATTAACTAAAGCTAAAATTCCTCTTTCAAAACTGTAGAAAGGAGAATCAAAACCGGGCTTATAACGATAGAAGGTGGCAACGTGCCACTATTGTTGTCATTGGCAAGAACAAAACCATATGCCCTTTAATCTTTGTTATTCAGCCTGTTGCTTATATGGATAACACAATCAACCACTTCTTTCAATCAAAGGAATAGGAACAGAGTTGTCTGCATTGAGAGAAGTGCCAAGACTAGACTGAATTTGTGAAATCCAATTACTACATTAAAATTTAGAGAGATTAAAGATTTCTTCATTTTGCTGCTTAATTTACAAGATATCTGTATGGTGGCACAAATTAATTTCCTAAGTAATAGCTTTAACTTATTTGTGTATTTTTTTCATACATCACTAAATATAGTGCATGCATACTGCATTATTAATAATAATAGTATTACTACAAATAGCAATTTCATGTATTCAACTTCATGGATTTTTTCTTCGTAGTTCTCCTAATGCTCAGTCCCATTAAAGTTTAAAGAGCTAAAACCACTTTCACTGGTAAATTCCATGAAATATTTTATGATTCCTTGTCCCTTTTTTAACTCATCTGAATTATTTTTTTAAATAGTAACATCTGAGCAATTGATTACTGCCAATGTAAATTCTTGTCAACTTTTAAAAGGCAGTTAGAAATAGCTTCAGGCAGTGGAGTGGCCTTGCTGATTCTGTGCTTTTACTATCTCCTTTTAAAGGATTACTATATTATATCAGGAAAAGGGGATTAGGGTTAGATTCAGAGAAAGGCCTTCAGTGCAGGAAGTTACCTATAAGTAGAACAGAGCCCAGAGCTCCCACAGAGTACAATGAACAGCTGCCTGAATTTAGAAGAGCAAGTAGCTATCCCAAAGAAAGCTGTGTATTTTAAATCCTAGTGTTTTATGCATGAAATCCCAATGCATCTACATGGGATTCACAGTCCAGATCTTTATATTAACCATGTTTCTCTACTCTATGTACTAGCCTTTCAGATGCAGCCTTTGGAAGATCCATGGTTTTTTTCGCTTGTGTGCCTGCTATATAGATGCTTTGGCATGACGTTGTCTAGCGATTAAGAAACTTGATCTCCTGGAATTGCTCAGGATGCCAGAGGTGTGATAGGTGCTATGCAATCAATGGGAAGGTTGCTGGAGAGTAACGTACATTCTGAATAAGTAACTAGCCTGGAACAGGAACGAAAAGACACACTCAAAAAAAGATGTCTTTCACACTGTAGATTAGATAGCTGTAGCCACCAAGGACCTAGAATACCTGGCTCTTCTCATAAAGTAGGCAGCTAATTAGATAGGAAACTCCCTTTTTTCATAAGAATTTAACAATTAGATAGAACAATTGGATACAACTTTGATTAAAAAATTGCACAGGTGCCTACATATACTGTCAACCCTGGATTACTGAGTTGTCATCTACTATGTCTCTGTTTCACATTTTAGCTGCAACGTATCCTGGTTTTGAGCAGAATGGAGGCACCACTCTCCAGATAAACTAAGATGCTGTGATAGTGGTGAATGTGTTCTCAGGAAAGGAGATCTGTGCATGTGAATCACCTCAGATTGTAGAAGATATGAACTCAAGTTTCCTGGTTTTTTCATATATGTTGCAGTGATGAGGCTACAGTGGAAAAAAAAGGCACTGCTGTGCCCGTTATGGTTTTTGAGAATGAAAACACTGATCTTTGTGCATGTCTCAGTACAATTTCCATGGGTTAAGTCTGACTAAAATGCTTGGATGTCTAGGTTTCTCTAACAGACTTAGATAGAGTTCAGCCACTTCACAGTTTAGTATCTCAAATAGGGAGCAATCTGGCAATTTAGCTGACATGTTTACAAAGAAAATCAATGGGATAAAATAGACTTCATGCGTGCCACTCATTCGCAGTAACAAATGCATATACTTAATACAATCACAATTTGGTATTGTTCCATTTGGATTAACTATGAATAAGAAATTAAGAAATAGTTCATTATTTAGATATGCCAGTCTTTATAGATCTTTATATTAGATCTTTATAATCTAAAAGCCTCAATAAAATCTAAAACAAAGTATAGTCCACCTTACTGAATCCTTGTCTAGACTGTACTTTGTTTGATCACTCCCAAGTTGCCTACTATACCTCCCAATACTAAGACAATGCAAACATTTCTGAAGAGGATTCAGTACCATTCCCAAAAGCCTTGCATGAACATTTAAAAGCAAGACCAATTATGTAAGTACAATCTCTGTTCAAACCAAGAAAATACTAATACCTCATTCTTTCCTTAAAACAAATTATTTGTGTACAGTTCACCTTCATCTTTGTGTCACTGTATACAGAGCCAATCACACTGATACTAAATATTTTCTACTCCTCAGGCTCTTGTGTGACTCACAGCGGAGTAATCTAATTTCACCAGGAAGAAATCTCACTAGAACATCAACTGAAGGAGTAAAAATGCTTATGGTAGTAGAGGCTTATTTAAATACATGACAGGATTCATAAAAAATGAAGACGAGACCAGCCTTTAATTCAAGAAATAGATAACAATCTAGCTTAATTTTGTGTCTGCTGGTCAGAGATCATAGGCAATCAGTCTTCTTCTGTGAAAGCTTATCTGTGTTGCAAAGCCACTTTTGTTCCTCTAATGACAGCTGGGTAACTTCATAGGTTCCTCATGACCTCCCACTAAAGAGTCTTGCCTTACATCTTTATGTGTTATGGATCTAACACTGCTGCATTCAACACTTTGCAAAAATGCTTTTATTAATACTCTGTATAGTCTAGTTTAAGAATGACTACGATGGTGCAACAGATTTCAAACCCTAGGCATTTTTCCAGATAATCTTCTTAAATTTCATTTATTTGCTTAGTGTTGCTGAGTAACTCTCTCTAGATTTCAGTCAGTTCAGATATTTAGAGATACCCAATTCTCCAATTTTTAACACCGCATATGCCAAATACATGGAAATTTAAATACATGTATGTCTAGAAAGCGTATGCATTTATAAATTATATTAATAATTACTTAATATTTAATTAATATTATTAATTGTATTACTATTTATATAATATTAACATTAATAATTACTTAAGAGTGGTTTTTGTTTTTTGTTTCTACAAATACATTCTTGGGGCAGTGATCTGGAATTTTATAGATGGGTGTGCCCTGGAGATTACCTCAAGCATCTGCTAATCCTTGCCTATGTCCCAAGAAATGATCAACTAAGCCTGATTCGTTCCACTACATGTTTGACAAAGGGAGGGCAGGGGAGGGGAAGGCAGGGGCAGGAAAAGGGAAAGGGAAAGGGAAAGGGAAAGGGAAAGGGAAAGGGAAAGGGAAAGGGAAAGGGAAAGGGAAAGGGAAAGGATGCATCTGACTGAAAGCCTGGGCATGGGGAGATACCTTTGTCCAACCATGATTATTATCCAATCATGTGATTGCCTTAATTAACAGACAAAATATGATTTTAAATTACATTTGCTTTCTAATCAGCAAATCAGTTGCTTCATAGAAAAATTAAGGCTGATATAGCCTTCTTCATCTTATATTTCTACACTTGATTTTTTCTGGCAGCATGTAAAACCTTTCACTGTTTATTACATAATTCATCCATAACTAATTCAGTCTGACTGACTCTTATCAATAAATATCACTTTGAATCCAAATCCTACCATCCTTAGTGCTTGTAGACAGATTCATATTGCTTGCAAAAGTAGAAAACACCCTCTCCATCCTTGATACATCCTTGATACAAGACACACTAAGTGGTGTCAAGCCCACAGTAGACTTTTGTGCAACCCTCCTTGATACATCCCTATAGTTTGACAGTAAACCACTGAAACCATTTTCCTGAACTTTATTTTTTCACCTAGTTGTGCAGCCTTACATTGGGATCATCTTGATCCCTAGCTTCTGCATGAAACTGTCATGTGAAATGGTGCCTAAAGCCTTTCAGTAGTCAAAATAAATCATATCTGCTCCTTCTTTATCTATCAGTTCATTGCTCTGTCAAACAGACAAATAATGTGGTTTGACTTGATTTGTAATGGACAAATTGATGAGGGCTGTTACTTTACATCTTGCTGCTTTCAATGAGTTTATTTGTTATTGTGCTTTTACAGGAATTTAAGTTGTTTAACTGTATATAGTCTCTTGGTTTACTTCCTTCCCCCTAGTTTTCAAGGATTAGTGCTATTTTTGTCCTCTTACAGTCTTCATCCATTGTGCATGAACTGTCAGATACAATGGCTTTGAGATGGTCTCATTCAGTTTGCTGAATCTCCTGCTGGGAATTTTACTTGGCTGAACAGATTTGAAAATGACACATGAATCTCTTCCCTCTTTTTTTACTTATACTACAGTGGTTCTTTCCTCTATTTCCATATGTCTTAATTGTGTTAACCAATTAGGCATTTTACCGAAGAATTAAAAAAAAAAAGACATTAGGCACTCTGGTGTTCTCAGGATATTCTACTATTGGATATCCTATCCTTTTGTTAGAGATCTTTCTTTACTCTTCTAAGCACCATTACACTTACAGAATATTTTTTGCTTCCTGATAGCTGTATGTCATTTTATACTTTTGTGATTTCATCTCTACAAGTTCATGCTATTCTTTTATATTCACTCTTAATAATTTCTGAGAAATCCCTTCTGGTCTGTGAGGTTGCTGAAGAGTTCATATCTCATTTAAACTCATGGCATAGTATGCTTTCTAGCCTTTCTTTGCACTGCGTTCTATACTTGTGACCTGTAAACGGCTTTAAGAATCTATTAGACTTTGTGGTCTTTGTTCCTTTAAATTCACTTTCCATGGTTCCTCATCTATCAGTTCTCTGAGTTCATTGAAGTCTGCTTTCCTGAAAACTACCCATATTAGTCTCTTTCTCCACCTTAAGAGCAAATAACTTTAAAACTCCTTATTTCATATTGACCCTTATCCATCTACTTCCACTTTCTCAGTAAGGTCTTCCCAACTGGCCACAACCAAATCCAAATGAGTCTTACTCTCCATCACCTGACCTTAATCATCTGTTCTACCTCTTTGCAAGTTGACAGCCAAAGATCTGAAAGTTTTCCACTGACAGAAAAAATCCGCTTTTCAATTGGTAGTTCTCCTTGAAAAGGCAAAAATATCTAACACTGATTTATTTTACACAGGAGACCCTGAGCACAACAGTAAATAACCTATAGTAAGTAGCCTCTCAGTGTGTTGGGTCTGGCTGGGATAGAGCTAATTTTCGTCACGGTAGTATGGGCTGTGTTTTGGATTTGTGCTGGAAACAGTGTTGATAACACAGGGATGTTTCACTTATTGCTGAGCAGTGCTTACACAGGGTCAAGGCCTTTCGTGTTCCTCACTCCACCAGCAAGGAGGCTGGAGGTGCACAAGGACTTGAGAGGAAACAAAGTCAGGACAGCTGATCCCAACTGACCAAAGGGATGTTCCACACCATATGACATCATGGTCAGCATAAAAAACTGGGAGAAGAAGGAGAAAGGAGGGGATGTTCTGTAAATATGCCCAGAGTGATGATGTTTGTTTTCCCAAGTAACTGTTACACAGGATGGAGCCCTGCTTTCCCGGAGATGGCTAAAAACCTTCCTTCCCTGGAAGTGGTGAATGAATTCCTTGTTTTGCTCTGCTTGCATGTACAGCTTTTGCTCTACCTGTTAAAATGTCTTTATCTCAACCAATGAGTTTTCCTACTTTTACTCTTCCAGTTCTTTTCCACATCACTCTGGGGGGAGTGAGTGAGTGAGTGAGTGATTGTGTGGGACTTAGCTGCCAGCTGGGGTTAAACCATGACACCACTTGATGTATTTCATTTATATCTATATCTATATCTATATATATATATATATATATTTTTTATATATATGTATATGAAAGGCAAGATCTTTCTTTTCTATTCAAAATTAAACTGTACTTTCCCATATCAGTATTCTAAACCTGTAAACCAATTTTCTGTAATGCAAGTTAAATCATTATTTCACTTGGGTACTCAGATCATCATTTGCATTACTCATCTAAATCTAATCTGCTGTATTAGGTTATACATCATGTTTACAATACAGTTTTATTCCTTCTATCACCATTATGGCATAGTAACTTTACTCTTTTCAGTTTGGGGCCTATAATACTGACCTGTAAACTTATGCTGCCATCATTTGCTAATTCTTCTCTTCTGTAACATCAAAAATGTTCCTTCATCTTTGGTGTGACATGAGTGAAAACTCCAGTGGTAGAAATGAACCCCACCTCTGTTCATTTCTCCTCCTTAGAACAGCACATATGGGCAATAAAGACAAAGTCACCCTGCCTACAAGTTTGCAACTTCACATTCATATTCTGTTTTTCTTTCTATACCTATCTAGACTGTTGCCAATAGCTGTGGATGCAAAATGGAACTCCAGCTGAGCTTTCATTTTTGCTCCAAGAACTATGCTGCCACTTACCTACCTAAGATTACTCCTGGTAGCATCCTTACAGTCCATGACTTGGACTTATAAGACTACCAAGGACTTTGGGTAAATAAATTAATCTGCCTTCCCACAACTTCTGTGGTTCCTGCATGTTTTCTTTCTCTTCTCCCTTGAAAAAGCACTATATCCTACTTAATTTGAAAATTGTTACCCACCTGAGTGCTCCATCACACTCTTGATCACATTTATTCTCCTCGTTTTAGCTGATGCACATAAACGTATTTAACATCCCAAATGGGACCTCACTTCCCTGTTCTGTTATGATTGTAACTACCCATAGTACATGATTTATTCAAGAACTTTTCCCTCAAGATTGTACCTCTTTTTCCCAGCTAATCAAAGCTAGTCCTTGATTTTCGTAACTTTTCTTCAGAACTACTGGAGCAACAAATACTCATTCAGATTTTCAGCTGATGTTCACCAGTTTAATTTCTTCAAATTCTTTTTTTTTTAGAGTACTATCTGCTTAATATCATTAGTGAACCCTGAAGAAGCTCTCCAGATGACCACATAAATACCAATGGTTAGACTTTTGCATGATATACGTCCATGGCATTTTCCTTTCCAAATGTATGTTTGATGGATTTTATCCATTTATATAATGCTAATAGAAATTAATGAAAAAAACCCACCACATTTAAACAAATGATCATTTCTCAATTATAAGACTGAAAATATGCTTTTATAGAGTTTATTTGGCCAACCCCTTTCATTAACTTACTCTGTTAGCAATTCAAACTTGAAGCATGCTCTTTTCCCTACTGTATTTTAAAAACAGATCACCTCTCTTGTGGGCACGATAATTCATTATATTTTCAAAATTCAAGTACTTTTCAAAAATTATTTTACACTATTTCAGAATTCTTTATTTGGGTTTTCCACCTTTTACTATGTCATCCAGGTACATTTTCCCAAAGCTGTTGAGATCAATATAGGTATCAGTCTTAAATAGCAGATCAGTAGCCTTATTACAACATTTTTCTTCTCGTTCTGCTGCTGCAATATACTGTCATCTGCAAACTTTGTTAAGGAAGAGAGCAAACAGATAAAACTGCAGTGGTTCTAGAGGAGGCACAAAGAGAAAACTAGATAGAAAATTGCGAATGAATGTGTGAAAAATAAAAATATTCAAGAGAGATTTCTTTTCTCAGATGCTTCAGTCATATTCACTACACAATAAGACACCTGTACAGTCACAGCTTCTAAAGGGTGTACAGATGAAAAATACTGACATCAAAAAGCAGTCAGATAACTTGTTGATAAATGTTCAGAAACAGAAAATTGGAGAGGGATAGAATAAAGGAAAGGAATAATTTCAAAACTAGTAACTACTGTATATTTACCTTTTATATAATTCCCTGGGAAATTACAGTAAGCTCCTCCACCCCCATCCCTCGTGCAAGGCCACGCAAACTCAAAACTTGCCTAGGTAATTTCTTGTTTTAAGAAAAAAGCCCACAATTGAGCATATCTCCATTTGCAAGCATGATTAAGAAATACAGTTGAAACTGAAGGGTAATAATGACAGTGAATTTATGAAAAGCTCCTTGGTAGCAAATATATCTTGTTCTAACAATTATCTTCATATTATATGTGCAAACAAAATGAGCAGTATTAGGCCCAATGAAATCCTTAAACTAAGAAATATTCTCCTAACGGAGCCAGCTCTAAGGTTCTTCACTTAAAACACTAAAATGCTGCAAAATAAAATAATAAAAAAGCATTTAAATGGACAGCAAACTATACTAGATTGTTTACCATGAAAGGTCTTTCCCATATCTGATTTCTATGGATCAAAGATCTATAAAACTGATTAATTTTCAGGGGATGTCACCAGTAATTTCTGTTATTATTGCAAAAACAAAGGGACCAACAAAGACATCTTTGCTAGTTATCTTTAATTAGAATGCAGATCTTTTATTCTAATGCTGCTATGACATATAATATTTAAAAAAAACCCCACTGGTTTGCATGTAATTTTATCTAACTAAAAATGTGTTGCAATCTATTTCCATGTTTGCTTATAGAATTAAAAAGAGACTTGAAATTTAATATACTCTTATTATACCACTTATGTTCTCATCCTCTTCTAATACAAGAGTATAGACCTGATGAAATTCTATCATATAATTAGATGATGTAAGATAAAATGTATTCTGCTGTATTCTTAAAAAATTTGGGACCATGTTAACCACCAATAGTTCAATTTGTCCCATTCCTGTGAATGGGATTCTTAACTGCATTTATAGTAAAATAGAAAGTAAAAAAAAAAAAAAAAACCAAAAAAAACCCCAAAACACAAACAAACAAACAAAATACACACACACAAACACAAACAAAATTAGTAAAAAATTGAAAATACTGAATACAAGTGGTTTTCAGGGGCTTTAATTGCTCACAATTTTATCTAGTCTACCACATTTATCTAATTTATGGGTATTTCCTTAGAGTTCTGGTGAAATTCTGCACACATGGTTTATTTTTCTATTATCCATTAAAGGAACAAAACAATAGTAATATGTCAATTTCCCAGAAACTGGGAGGAAGCAAAAGTATTAATTTTAAAATAAACTAAATCTCTGAAACTGCAGAAGACAAATATCTGAGTCTTACTCATGATAACATTATGAATTAGTTCCACTCATAACAAGGGTAAGTGAAAATAAATGAAAACATCTATTGTATTCCAGTATTTGTCAACAATTTCTGTCAACGTGTGCACAAGATTTGTTGAGGCTTACTTGGAATGTGAGAAAGTATGAAGAGTGAGACTTATGAAAACAGAGGCAACAGAAATGAAAAACTAATTTCACATTAAAATTCAAAAAGATATACTAATAGTAAAAGATCCATTTTAGGTAGTATTTCAGTCAGAACTAGCATCTTATAGAACACCAGTTATCACTAACACACAACTGAAAAATAAGTACTAAAGAGGGGAAAATTTGGGTTTTTACATAATATTAAAATTATGCAAGGTTTTCATCACTCTCATGAATGTAAATGGAATCAGGTCAAACTTTCATGTAGCTTGACAGACTTTCTGTCTTTTTTGATTTTATAGCTGTGTATGAAATATATAAAATATTTAACTCTCTAAGTATCTCTTCAGGAATTTGTGCTGGTTTCAGCTGGGGTAGGATTAGTTTTCTTCACAGTGGCTGGTATGGGGCTGTGTTTTGGATTTATGCTGAATACAGCGTTGATATTATAGTGATGTTTTTGTTATTGCTGAGCAGTGCTTACCAGAGCCAAGGCCTTTTCTGCTTTTTGTACAGACGCACCGGCAAGAAAGTCAGACGTGCATGGGAGGCTGGGAGGAGACACAGCCAGGACAGGTGACCCAAACTGGCCAAAGCGATAATTCAGACCATGCAACATCATGCTCAGAATATAAAGTGGGGGAAGAAGGAGGTAAGGGGGGACATTTGGAGTGATGGTCTTTGTCTACCCAAATAACCAGGGCCAGGCTCTCCTGGAGATGGCTGAACACCTGCCTGTCTATGGGAAGCAGCAAATTAACTCTTTGTTTTGCTTCGCTTGTGTGCATATCTTTTGCTTTCCCTATTAAACTGTCTTTATCTCAAACCACAGGTTTTCTAGCTTTTATCCTTCCAGTTCTCTCCCTGATCTTACCGGTGGTGGAGCAAGCAAGTGGCTGTGTGGGGCTTGGTTGCTGCCTGGGGTTAAATCGTGACAGAATTATAAAAATGTACCAAAATAATTTAATGAGTGATGAACAATATTTTATTTCTTTATTGAAATTGCTGCTCTCTAGTTCTCACAACTACATTAATTTTCATTGTTGAACTAAACATATTTTTTTTTATATCCTTCTACTGACTTAAAGAACAAGAAATGTGTATTTCACTCTTTTCTCTTAAGCTTGTGGGGGTTTTTTTCCATCTTTCCTTACCAGTGCTATCTGATCACACTTGTTCACTGCTATTCTCAGAGAGAAGTACTATTCTGTACTTTCCCAGTGTTCTAGCTTGCCTATGGTATTCTTTACATTGGAACTGATTTTGCACATACCAAGGTCATTGGAAGTTTAGAACTGAACCGAGTAACAATGAAGTCAAGACTTCACATGACCAACTGGGCAACAGTCTTGCATGACAAAATTCAATTTACACCGAAAGGTACTCTCAAAAACCCACTTGGAGTTGAAGGGTTGGAAGGAAGACATATACTGTCAAAAATAGACTCTGAAAATGAAATGTCAAAAACAGTGATGGAGCGGAAAAAAATCACAAAGCAACAAAGGAAAAATAGAAAGTAAATAGAACTGCAGGGAGGAGAAGGAATACAATTCATTCTGTTAAATAAGTTAACACTAAAATTAGCAAACTGTTTTATTTATAACCAATACATTTTTAATTTTTATATCATTTGGTTTAATTAAAATGTAGGAATCCTAAATCAGCAGCATTAATCTGTTCTGACTGATGATGGAAACTTGACAAAGAATTTTTTTGTGTCTTGATGTTGCTTTTTTTTCTATCTGAAATACCGATTTTGTTTTACAAAATGTTTTGATTTGATAACGTTCAGAACCACAAATTTAGTAGCTATGTATTTAGTACTGACCTTTGAAGATATTTCATAATGAAGGTGAAATTTCTTATCATATGGAACCACAGTTTCCTGTATTTTCTCTTGTTTAGCAACGCATATTATTTATCTCTTTGTAACCTATGAAGAACTGACACAGAACTTCTTAATATTTTTATTTAGGAAGGTATATTGATCTTAGCACACAGTATTGCCAAGGCAGCCAAGCTAGCTGTAATGAATGCATCAATTACATTGAGTGAAACCTGGAGACAATTTTTCCATACGAAAAAACTTAGTTTTCATTGGGGTTGTACAGCCCAATACGTGAGTTGTAGAAAAAGATAATTTTCCTATATCTGGATTAGGCGAGATGTTTGAATAAGTCTTTGTCAGTACTCTTTGATATTAACCATTTGCTGTTCTTTAATGATAATGCAGTAAAAGTTTGCTGACTGACATATACAATCCTACAGAAAAAAAAATCAGTGGTTTAAGAAGTTACCACCTTCAGCTGTCAGTTTAAGGCTATCTGAAAACACACTTGAATTATAGTTTCTTGGTTACTGGAGCCAGCCTGACTTTCTTCACTTTAAGAAATCTTAGGAGAATACACTGCTGCTAACAGGGCTCAATGCTAACTTTCCAAACTATATTAATTCAATTCACAGTAGGTTATTTCTGCATACCTCTATCTGCAGTCTGAAAAAAGGAATTAAATACTTTGTGTTTAAGCTCAGAAGACTACTAGACTTGCATAAACACCAAGAACTAGCCCATATCTATTTAGCACCCATAAGCAATTCAGTAACTGGAATACTAGTCTCTGCTTTCCAAGGTCCTAACCAGTCTACTAAGCTCCAAATCACTCTTCTATTGATTTCTCAGCAGCATAATAAATCCTGAATTATTTTCTGCCAAGTAAATCATGCGGCTTTAAAAGAAACATTTTTTGCCACCATCCTCCTCACATCCCGACACTGAGGTCACTCCTCAGAAATAGGAACTCTTGGTTTGAATCAGTGAGTCAGTGAACACGAAATTTGAGACAGCAGTAGCAGTTCAGATAGTGAAATCCAATGATGATTCTTTAAGACATACATACCTAAAACTTTTGCTCAGAAGTGATAACACTAGCATCTAAATGACTCACCTTCCTTTCTGGCGGTAGATATTTATGTTCATTGCATATATATAATTATATAGACACGTATTTGCAATATAGCATCTTTTATGCATTTCTTGATGAAGAGATCTATTTTCCAATTAGCAAACTGAAGAAATAGAAATGTAATGTTCCAAAAAGAAATATCATCATTTTCTTTTTATAAAAGTACATTATATGTACTATAAAGTCTTTGCAGACTTCAACCCCATTTCAAATCTCACCTTTCTTTAATAAAGGCAAATGGGTTGCTCATTCTCCATCGAAAACTCATTTTAGCTTTCATATCTCAACCAGTTTGTTTTTTAGCTTATAACATAGATGGTTTTTTTGACTGATTCTTTAACAGTCCAGTTCCATATGACTTAAGCTTTATTTTGCTATGAGGTCCATCCTTGTTATCGCTTCCAAATAAAAGAAGAGGTCATGTCTGACGACTGCAGCCATTCATAGTACACAGCACGTTCTATTTCAAAACAAGTGCCTTATGAATAATCCCTTAATATCATGATTTTTGCCCCTAAATGTTATACTTGTTAATGAGCGTTTGCAGCCTCATTGACAATGGGAGGATCCTTCCACCCATCCCTTCCTTGCAACACTTTATGTTTTATATTTTCAAGTAGTTTATTTACCTTTCAGTTTTCTCAACGGATATTTTACTCTTGCTCAAGTTCCAACAGCCTCCCGAATTGGAATATGACTGCAGATTCAACAGTTCCCAGAAAAGCCCATCAGGAATCTGGATTAACACTTGGACCACCAGAAATTGTGTAAATTAAACATCTTCTGCGTTCATCCTTCTTTGATTAGCTTCTTGGATATGGCACGTATGCTCAAAACTACAATAAATCAGTATCATAAAATGCAACCCCCCATGAAACAAACACAAAAACAACCAAACAAAAAAGCTCTGAAAAGCAAGAATCCCCTCAACATCTTGTAAGCAAGAACATGAATGGCTATGCATGGGTTATAGAAACTGTGCAACTGTCACAACAAAGCTGGTACTGTGGCATTTGGTTTTCATTTTGGTGGCCATTTCAAAACTAATATATATATTTTACCACATATAAAAATACTAATTAGATGAATCCATCCAACTCAAATTTTCCTGTTTCAGCTGGCCTTGGATATACTCCAAAATCATGGGTTAAAAGATAGCACAGTAAAATAATTCAGACTATATCTCCTTATAAATAGAACATGACTTTTACTTGATTGTTAGAAGAAAAATTAGATATCATAGAATATCCTGAGTTGATAGATACCCAAAAGGATTATCAAGTCCAACTTCTGGCCCTGCACAGGACACTGTGATATATACACTATCTTTACATGGAATTTAAGCCAGTACACTTGTAGCATAAGAAGACATTTCTATGCAGCCTGTACAAGGCACCAGAGCCTCAGAGAAGGGTGGAATTCAGATACATTTCTGAACTGTAATTTCTAAATGCCTTCTTCTCTCTAGTAGCATGCTCCACGAAGCCAGATACATTGGTTTCTATTCTGAAGCTCCAAATTCCTTCTTTTCAGAGCACATGATGTCCAGGCCGCTAGCCCAGCTTCCTTGTACACTGCTTACACACACAGATGCCTAAAAGCATCTAAGACCTCTAACTTTAAACAGCTAAGGTGTTCATTGCCTACAGCCTTTGCTGTAACAGCATTACTTTCAAAGCCTGTGCAGTCTTAACACTGTAAGCTGTTTTGTGAGCTTTGCCTATCACAGTAGTTCTGCTTTTTCTCCTTTGGAAATAATGCTGAACATTTTGCTTTCCTGCAAAAAAAAAGGAAATATATTTCTAAGAAAATACATGTTTTGATTTATACCTTAAGTTTTATATTTTGTGCTCTAGAATAACCCTGCTTGAGCAGGGAGGTTGGACCAGATGACCCATTGTGATCCCTCCCAATCTGACCCATTCCGTGAAACCGTGATTTTTTGTTTATATCTTATGTGTTAATTCTGATAATTAATAGGCTAAAGGTGGTCTTTTCACACTCTCAGAAGTTACAAAAAGTACATTAGATCTTGGATGCTTGCAGAAGTTAGCAGCTCTGCTTCCCATTATTGTCAGATCTGTTTGTCCCAGAAATCAATAAAGGTTTGAAGAATGTATTTACCCCGAACACACACACGTGAAAGTTTATGAATGAGAAGCAGCTGTAATTTAAAACTGTGCCTGGAGACAGATGTCATAAATTATTTTTAGTAGTTACAATAACATCTTGGGCAGAGGCCTAAAAAGCACTTGCATATATACTTGAACATATAAATCCAAATCTGAGATTCTCATAATCTTCCCTCAGTTTCTGCACAGCTGTTTAAACTCTGCATGTTCCCCACATGTTCTGAATTTAAATGTGTGCCCACAAGAGCAACAGTCTTAAACAATCATGTTTAGGCCAGATTTGGCCCAAGCCTGACCGTGACCAGCAATTAAGCTCTCCTCTGCCTTTGTCCATGACAGAGTCTCCGAGGCAATGAAAGCTAGGTGCAGGCACAAAATGCAGGTGTGGCAATTCCTGTCTTTTGAAATAGGTCAGTGGAAGTGGCAGGCTACCAAGTGTTACATCGGGCAATAGCTAATTGATAAAAACACCTGCCCAGTAATAAATGATGGGATCAGGTTCCTTACAAAATGGAACGACACTTCTTGTAAGACAATCTAATGGTTATATGGTATGCCTGGGAAAAAACTCAATTACCTTTTTATGGTACAATAAACTTTGAAGTTCTTGCTGCAATCACTGACACCTCTTTGGGAAATTAGAGGGAAAGCATCTGCTCTCAAAACAGACCATCCACTGTTTGGTCTGACTCTCTAGAGATATAAATCTGAATCCCTCAGGGAAAGCATGCTTTTCAAGCCAACCGGCTGCTTCTTCCCAAATGCTCCAGTGTCTACTCTAGTGCATGGAAAGGTAACATCACATGACACACACTCTGCCAAAACAGTCAGGAGAGGCATCAATAACAACTCTCTGTCTCATTACAGTCCTTCACATTTTGAGAAGGGATTAATTCTTCTCATGTGTGCTAGGTTGTTCAGTTCAATTGTAATTGATTAGGCCAATGGGGACACTTAGCATAAACTTGCCTGATATATACACAGGTCTTATTCAATCTGCTCAAGTCCAAGTTTCTGCAATGTAGGTGGTCTACATTTAAGGCGAGGGTTTCTATTTGAGGGTTTCTATTACTTTACCAGAGAGATAATCGGCCCAGTCAATGGACTCTAGAAAGCTATTGATCTCATGCTGGGGTGGATACCCACATTTCATCATCTGAATGTATCTCCAGGTCTGGGTCCCAAATTAAAGGCCAACCTCTGATTCACCTGGCACCGAACTTACTCCGATTGGAGTCAGATAACCCAGAGCTGTTCACGAACTTTACATCAATGCTGTCCAGCTCTCACTTTCTGTCTGTGAGAAAAAGGTTTTCAAGCTTCCCAGAAGATCGTTGACAACTCTTTAAAGACTTGAAAAACCAGTCAGTGAGTCATGTTTGGTGTGATGCTAATTAGTACTGATAATTAGTGCTTTATATTGCCTTTTATCTTCAAAGCACTTAAGAAATGCTGACTTGACATTAATTCTCACAACATTTTCTCTAACCTTGCTGAGTGTACTAACCATTGAGCAGCTCATTAAAAAAAAAAAAGTGAGAAAGAACAACATCTCAATGCTTAGTTTCTACCTATGCTTTGTAATATTTACATAGGCATGCAACTCTTGGAAGAGATCCCTACTGTGAGCAGAAACTGACCACATCACAAGTTCAGACAAAGGTGGATAAATTCCTTAACCTTAAAAACTGATACACCTGTCATGTATATGTCTATGTTTTGTTTACATTTCACAGTGTGCATCCACACACTGATTTTTGTCACTCCCTTTCTTAGTCGCCTGAATACTCCAGAGCTCCAGATAAAGCCTTATTCTTTATGCCTTATTCACAAGCATAAATTTCAGTATTTATCAAAGAACCAAACATCTAGGTGCTGTGAAACACAATTTACTTTTTGTAGGGCTAGCCTTAAAAGATTTGTAGAAGTAAAGTTCTCAAAAGAACCTCAAAAATCTCTCTTGTGCTCCTAGAGAAGAGCAGGTTTTATTCTTTTAAACCCAAAACATAATGACCAATTTGTCCTTCTAGAAGTGTTAACAGCCGAGCGAAACCTCAAAGTTATATTGGGTTGTTCAGGAAAACTTCCAAGGATGAAAATTTCCTTACATCTCTTGACAATCTATTTAGTGCTTAATAATTTTCACCCTGAAATTCTGCTACAACTTTCCTTATTGCAACCTGTGGCCAATACCTTTTATCCTTCTGTTGGTCACCTGCTACAAGAGTCTGGTTCTGTAAGGCCCTTTCAGGTCACCAAAGACAGAAGTGTAATCCCCCTTTAACTTTCTCCTCTCTAGATCAAGCAAATCCTGTTCATTCAGCCTCATACTTGACGTGCTCCAGTCACTCAGTACTCTTTGTGGAACTAACTTTAGTACTGGGACATGCAAAACTAGACTCTATACCAGATGTGGCCTTCACAATGCCAGGTAAAGGGGAATAAATACTTTCTTTGACCTGCTTTGACCTGCTGGCTGCACTCTATACTGATGATTCACATTCAATTTGCTGCCCACCAACACCCCAAGGTCCTTTTGTGCACTGCTGTTATCTCAGCAGCCTGTACTGCTGCATGCATTTGATATGTCTCCTGCATTTGATATGTCTCCTGCATTTGATATGCAGGACTTTGCACTTGCCTTTGCTAAACTCCATGAGGTTCCTCACTGTCTATTTCTAAAGGATGTCAAGGTTGCTTCAAATGTCAAGACTTTTCCTCAGTGTATTGGTCAGAGTTACCCTCCTCCCTTCCTGCTCTCCCCACCCCTTGCCTTTCTGGCGTCATTCATAAACTTGCACTGTTAAAGGTTTCATCACCTGGGTCACCGATGAAAGTATTAAATAGAATCAATCCCAACACTGGGCCCTGATTGTGCTGGTTTTGGCTGGGGTAATTCTTTTTGTTGTAGCTGGTAGGGGCTTATGTTTTAGGTTTATGCTGGAAACAGCACTGATAACACAGGGATGTTTCAGTTATTGCTGAGCGGTGTTTGGACAGTGTCAAGGGTTTTTTTGCTTCTCACCCCAGTGCACTAGCAAGGAGGCTGGGGATGCACAAGAAGATGGGAGGGGACACAGACAGGACATCTAACCCCGACTGACAAAAGGGATTTTCCCACACCATATGTGTCATGCTCAGTATATAAAGTTTGGAGAAGGAGAAGGAAGGGAGGAACATTTGGAGTAATTGCATTTGTCTTCCCAAGTCACCGTCAGGCATGCAGAAGCCCTGCTTTCCTAGAGATGGCTGAAGACCTACCTGCCTGTGGGAGATGGTGAATGAATTCCTTGTTTTGCTTCGCTTGTACGTGCAGATTTTGCTTTGCCTATTTAGCTGTCTTTATTTCTATCTATGAGTTTTCTTTTACTCTTCTGATTCTCTCCAGAATCCCAACACAGCGGTGAGCAGCTGCATGGACCTGAGTTGCCATCTGGGTTTAAATCATACTTCTGAGGAATATCACTACCAGTTAGACTGCAATTTGTTGTCTATGGCCCATTATGCCTGGAGTTTCACACAGTTTTTCATCCAGTTTGTAGTTCACCCAGTCTGCATCTTGTCTTCTAGGCTACATGTTTGTTACGGGAGACTGTGTCAAAGGCCTTGCTTGATTCAAGGCACATGGCATAAACCACTGCCTCCACTACACACAAAGAGTCAGTAGTATCATAGATGGCAATCAGTCAAGCATACTTTGGCCTTGGTTAATCCATGCTGTCTGTTCCCAAACATATTCTTGTCCTTCAAATGCTTGAAAACCGTTTCTGTGAGGTCTATCTGCATAATCTTCTGAGACCGAAGGGAGGCTGACTGGTGTATTGTTCACTGTATCATTGTCCCTGCCCATTCTGAAAAGGTTATAACATCTGCTTTTTCCCAGTCATCAGAGACCTCCTTCAATCACCATGAACATTCAAAGAAAACAAAGAGTGGTCTCACTGTGGTATCAGTAAGCTCTTCAACCTTTCCTCATAGTTAAACTTTTCTAACTCTCTTATCATTCTTTTGATTTCCTCTAAGCGCTTTCCAGTTCATCTAAAGTTTTAGAAAAACACAGTGACCAATAGAGGACATGGTGCTCCTACTATTACCTACTATTACGTTCTAAAATAAAAAGCAACATTGCATTGTTGACAAATGCTCCATTTTTGATTCATTATAGCTCCCACACTAGCTAATTGGAGGCTGCACTGAAGTCTGGTAAGGCAAAACAGACATTTCTGATTCATAATGAAAAGCTCATATTCCCAGGCAATGCCTCTCTCTCAGGAGAGATTCAAGTTTCTAATATACTGAGCTCAATGAGATTTCATCATTTATAGCATCCACCATGATCAGAATGATAAGATTCGGTGTCCATGACCAAGAATTTTGTGACACAGAATTACTACGGATAAACTAATAAAAATAATTCACTTGTTATATTAGACTCAATATATATGTCTGCCCTACCATAAAATGTGAAAATATTCTATTTCTTCCCCAAATTAGGTCACAAAAGTATTTTAGCAGCTGTTTTAGTTCATTTTGCATCTAATGTTAAACACTTACTCTGAACTCCAAAGCATCTCTGTATACTGAATATAAATTTTAAATGCTCAACACAAAACAAAGAAAGGAAGAAACATATAATCTTCACTCAGTGGGTGACTACTTCAGATATTCATCTGACCCTCTAATTAAAACAGTATTTCAGTTTCTCACAGAAACATACTATCAACTACAGTATAACTGGAAATAATTTGACCTGGTCTTGATAGAAGACAACTAAAGAAACCGACTGTCACAGTCTTCAGGAATGGGAACTCAGAAGCTTATCTGGCCCAGCCATTCATGGAAAAGGGAACCTAAATGAGATGGTCTAGCACCTTGACCCATTGAAAAATCCTCCTGTGATAAGGACTCTATCACATCTCTGCAGAGATTGTTACACTGTTTGACTGGTCTCACCATAAACATTTCTTTCTTATGTCAAGATGAAACCTCTACAGGTACAACTTGTATCCACTGCCACTTGTCTTCTCCATGTAGATCCGTGTGAAGAGAGAGCCTCTGTCCTCTTTGTGGCTACCCTTTAGGTACTGGAATACTATGATGAGGCCTCTCCTAGGTCTTCTTGTCTCCAGAGTGAAAAGATCCAATTCCTTCAGTCTTTCCTCACAGGGCAGGTTCTCCAGCCCTTTGATCATCTTCACAGTCTTCCTTTGGACTCTGTCCAGTCTGTCCACATCTTTCTTGAATGTAGTACTCCTGGTGTGGTGTAGTACATGCTGAGTACAGTGGGCGACCACATCTTTATTTCTGCTAGCAGTGTCCTCATGGATGCAGTCCAGGACCTGATTAGCCCTTGTTGCTGCTGCTTCGCTCACGTTCAGCTTGTTGGCCACCAGGACCCCCAGGTCTCTCACAGAAAAGCTGCTCCCATCCACACAGATCCCAGCCTGTACTGGGCTTTTTGGTTATATCATCCTAGGTGCAGGACCTTGCACTTGCCTTTGTTAGCTTTCCTACAGTTTTTGCTGGCCCACTCTCCCTATTTGTCTATTTCTCTCTAACAGAGGGTTCTGCCTTCTGGCAAGTTCACCTCACCATCCACTTTGGCATCATCAGCAAGCTTGGTGAGAATGCATTCCCACCATCCAGATCATTTATGAAGATGTTGAACAGCATGGAGCCCAGTATCGATCCCTAAGGGACCCTACCTGTAACAGGCTGCCAGCCAGAGTAAAAAGCATTGATCACCACCCTCTGAGAGCAGCCTGGTAGTCAGATTCCTACGCATCTTACAGATCACGCATCCAATCTGTATCTTGCCCACTTGCCTAGGAGAAGGCTGTGGGAAACAGCGTCAAATGTTTTGCTGAAGTCCAGGTAAGCAACATCCACTGCTCTCCCTATGTCAACAGAAGATGTTATGTTGTTGTAGAAGGCATTCAGGTTATTCCTGCATGATTCCCCTCTTGTAAATCTGTGCTGATTTTTTCCAATCACCTGCTTCATTTGGAGGGTGTTAGTTTCTAGGAGGACTAATTCCATTGTTTTCCCAGGGACAGAAGTAAGACCAAAGGGCTTGTAATTTCCTGGATCTTCTCTTGGGCCCCTCTTGTAGATGGGTTTGACAATGCATTTTGAAATGCTTACACTGAAATAAAAAAAGGTTAATTTCTCTTACACTTTCTAATATTATTGGTTCTTTCATGACTATGGGTACCGCTAAGTACTTTTTCACTGAATTCTTCACTGCCTCAAATGTTAAATTTGGGAAATAAGGTTTTGATTGTGTTTAGAAATTCTTTCATGAGTATTTATGAAGAAATTTCAGTGCTTTGAAAGTTATTTGAAAGTATGACCTACATTGTATTGTAATGAGCTCATGCCAACTTCGGATATTAATACTTTCATGTTTATTTTTAAATAACTAATTTCTTAATGTACTACTGGTTGGGAAAAAAAAAGAAATTCAAACAGATCTTTATATTCAATAAAATGATCCTTAGAGAATTTCTTTATTTAAGATGTAGAAGCAAACTTTACCATGTTCCAATTCTGTATTACTCCAACCTTCAACTCTCATACAGTTTCCAAGGAAGTTATATAAGAAATATTCTGAATCATATTCTGTATTATATTGAAATAGACTGATAGGAGATCACCACTTTTTATCTAGTCTCCAATTTGCAAGTGTGATAAAACTGATAAAGAGCTGCCATCTGAAGGATTGTCTGCATACTTGGAACATCCTGGATCCATATCCTCTCTAATCATATAAAAGTCTGTTTAGAATCTTCAAAATGGTCTAAATAGTTAGAAGGCTTTGAAAAATGTCAAACTTTAATTCTAAACAGTCTTTCCAGTTATACACTATTGTATCTGTCTTTAATAACATAAAAAACCGTCTAGCAGTCATTTTACTAGAAGTTAGCCAGAACACTTCTTTCCACTCACTATTCAACAGCAAATTGGCAAGTCCTTTTACTTATCCATAGCATAAGATTGGAATGTCTAAACTACTGTTAGATCAGTTTTGGAGGCAATTTAAAAAGATTAAAATAGTTAAACCTTAAAAAATTTTGCCTTTTTTTCTTTTTTTCTTTTTTTTTTTTTTTTAGGGTATTCCTCCATTATAGTAAATAATTTTTCAGCTGTAGGTTTACAGTGGGAAGGTTCGGGAGCAGAAACATGCATCTCTATAGCTGCTGAGTTGACAATACATGCCCTAGTCCTCTTTGTATCGCAGTGTTTTTTCATTACTTTGAAAAATGATGGAAATTTGTCTGATGAGGAAAGCAGAGAGCAGCTGAGCTCCCATTTACACAATAGATGCCTCTGCCCCACTACACTGTTGGGGTTTCTTTTAAGTAATTTTTTTTCTCAGCTCAGAATGAACTATCTTTATCATAAACTGATTTATTCACTGTTGTTTTTTTTTATTTTATTTCTAAACAGTGAGTCATAGTGGAACCTGAAAAATTAAGTGCTATTTTCTGTCACTTCATTATTCACAGCTATTCTTGGCCTTAATATTTAAAATTGTTAGTAATACTGTTTTCTTTGCTTGTGATGTAACTTTTGGTGGTTTGAAAATAAAAATATAACTATTTCTGGAAGCCTTTCCTGGCAGGGATTGAATTCACTGGTCACAGGTAAGCAGTAAAAAAAAAAAAAAGCATCTTTTTCAGACATAGGAGGGATTCCATTTCTTTGCTCTGTGAGAAAAAGTCAATACGTTATCACCATAGCAATGCTCGCTCTGAGCCTAACAGTTTCCGTGAGGAAGGGAAATGCATGCAGTGCTTTTTTGTGAACAAAAAAATGACTCCAAATGGGTCCTTTAAGAAATGTAGCACCCAGTGCTACATCATTCCCTGTTCTTTTTGAACCATTGATTGTTGAAGCTTTACAGGGTACCAAAATTCACTGAAATCTTGTGCATTATTGAAATATATTAATATTACCTTTGATAACTTTTTCTTCCTCTCTTCATGTGTTTAGTTTCTTCTTCAGTGTGGAGGAGAAAATATTTCCCAGACAATGAATTCACTGATGAACCTATTCTTTAAGAATTTTTGTTTCCTTTGTACTAAATGGGAATGACACACCAGTTATTTTAGCAAAGACATCCATTTTCTTCATTCCACTACTATTTTCTGTTTCCAAGAGGGCAAAGATATGTCCTTTTACCAAATAACAAGTTTGCATTTTGTTCTCTTGAAACTATGGAAAGGGAAAAGCCTTCTCAAAAGCAGCATTCCTTAATGAATTTAAAACAAAACCAAGATACGAGACAAAGAGGAAGAAATCAAGAGACTATCACAGCAAAGTAAATGACACATCCTGGGATTTTGATGCTTAAGCAATATGTGCAGCACTCAAAGAATAAATTTTTAATTAGCTAAACTCTTCCAGTAGGTTCAACATATTCTAGGAATAATTTGGAAAAAAATTATACAAAATTGCATTTCTATTGAAAGACACACAGTTACAGTGAAACACCCATTAAAGAAAATACAGAAACTATCCTATGACTACACCTGTGGTATTCTACCATACCAGTGGGTGCCTTACACATTAGAATTCAAAATTAAGTATCCTTCTGCTATTTTTACATGGCTCTTAAGGAAAAGGGAGCTGTTTCTCTGTTGTTTTGAAGACTATTTCCATATCCAGTCTTTTGAGATATTCTCCCAGGAAGTTTTGGTTTACAGCTCTTTCAGCTAGAGGAGGTAACAGGATATATGTCTCTCATTTCCTTGGCAACTGTGCTAGTCATTAGGCTATTCTATGAAAGAAAAGTGTGAGCCCAGTGGAGTTCTCTAAGGAAGAGACTGTTGGTGCTTACTTTCAAGTAAAAGCTTTTTCAGGCACTCTGTGCTGTTCTGTAAGCTTTCAGTCTGCTAAGTACATTTTGCTGAAAGTGGATAAGATGATAAGGGAAACCGTAAAAGAAGCTACAAAATATATATATGATGTATTTGGCCTTGTCACTAACAGAAGAGCATTTAACACTGCTCTTAACAGCGTTTAAATAAATATATTTAAACAATAACTTGGTCCATACTGTTAACCTACATAAAGGGACAGGAAGCCAAGGGCAAATGGCACTAACCTCCTCAAATCTGCACTGCTTAGTGCTGGCCCCTGGATGAACTGATGTGTCTGAGATGAAGGTAATACAACAGAGACAGTGACTGAGCTAACCTTTAAGTACCATGCTCAAGATCACTCTGCAGCCCTCTTTAATTTCACCACAGATGTACAGAACACAGACAAGTTACTGGTTTTGTTTTCTCAAAATCTTGTAAAAGCTTCGAAATATTTGTTTAAGAGTTAATGTTAGAAACTTCTTAAATTTTATTATAATCCTCCTTTTTTTTTTTTTTTTTTTTAATTCTATTTTAAAGCCAGCAGACCTACCTGGAACAAACTCAGAGCCTTATAGTTCATAAAAGTGTTTCACAGTCAAAGGATGACCTTGTAACTGAAAACAGCTATGCCAAAGACAGGATCAGTTCAAATGTTCCCACAATGTACTAGAAATGTTGTTTTCAAGCTTTTCTACTTTTGGAAGCGTAGCCATTTTTCAGTAACACACAGAACAATTTAGGCTCACTGAGAAATAATCATCCTGAATTTCTTAATTATGTTGGGTTTTTTATTATTTAAAAGGAATTTATATTCCCCAGAAATCTGGCTGTCACAGACTGTTTTGCCAATTGACGAGCGATAGAGAGGACATGGATACCAATAGAAGGAATGGTCTTACTTTACAAGCAAAGTTACGGCAACACAAAAAACAAAATAATGCATTTAGTAAGCTTAGCACGCACACCATTTGGCAACAAACAAACTAAGCAAGGTAATGCATCAAATCATTACTACACAAGCAAAGAATAGGGATTAAGAAAGCTACATCAACAGTTACCCCACTAATACATCACCATCATCCAGACCGCTTCATTCGCTGGGGAGTCACGGGTCACAGCAAAGGGTTGGAGAACCGTGACTTGCATATTTTGTCATGGGGAAACATCTGGTGACAATCTTCTCGACCACCTGAGCGCAGGGCTTTGCCAGTGCCCAGGTCTAAGTTGGGCGAGGTTCCTGGGCAAGATTCCTAAAGGTCCCTAAAATGTCTTGCAGACAGTCACAAGAGTACACCACAACTTCTTAAGCATCCAGTCTAACAGACAAGATTTAGCAAAAAACGTCTCAAATATATGGTTTGACATAACAATGCTTAGCATAAGCAATTTAGCTAATCTATGTATAAGGTTCATATGCACATGCAATCTAACTAGGCTTATATATAGCTATATATGAGGCTATATACATTTTCCTTTATCAAGTAGGGACAGTACAGGATTCATCTGTAAGCCAATTCGGGCCTGTCTCAGGCCCTGGCACTTCACCGGTTAAAACTCATTATGCTGGACAAACATCTCTACATCTCATTCTATAGTCCTCTCTCTCTCATGCACAGTTTTCACTTGACTTTCTTTTTTGATTTAAGTGAGAGATCTTGATATGCTTTTTGGGATCAGTTGACCTCCTGCATCGTAATTATTATTTTTTTATGGAGAAGGTGCTTCCTCACAGCTTGTTTCCAGACAGAATTTATCCTTCCTTTTCAGAATAAACACTTTCCTAAAGTTTGTAACAGGAAAGCCAACTAACAGATCTGTGTACAAACATAGAAAATTAAAATTATACTAGAATTTATAGTCACCTAGGTTTGTTTTGCCTTAAAAATATTCAAGCTTGCATTTAATTTACTCTCAAGGTAATATAAAAATACATTTATTCTGAAAAGCAATTGAACCAATGCTAACTACACTGAACTACCCCATGAAATTTATTCCATCATTTTTACTAGTTTTTAATCTAATGCAATCCTCAACATAGCAATCTTTCCCCAGTCATCTTTTAAAAGCAAAATCTGAGATTTTTCTATGGCTTAGGGTTGTTCAGTTTCACAGAAAAAAAAGCAGTAGGCATAATAGAACATGAAATCTACCTGACAGCTCTTGCAGGGAACAAAGCTGTAAAGAAATGTTAAAAATATGACCTTTTCTTCAAAAAAGAAGTAACAGTGGCTGTTTATTTGTATTTCTTGGAGGTATTACCCAGGAATCCAGTCATGAGGAAGATACACCGAGCAGCAGTGAATTAATGAATCCCAAAGGGAAACAGGAAAGGCACAAACACCAAAGAACCTACCACCCTGAAAAACTTGTCCTAAATAAGTTTATCTTCAAACGAACAAAGGAAACTTTTTTTTTAAGAATTCTTCTTAGCCTGTACATGTAGGACATTTTTAGTGCCCTTTTTATTATGGACAGACTTTTAAAAGAGTTTAAATGTTACTTGATTTCTAGTGTCTAGATCAAATCAGATGTACTGAGTCATTTGACTCCTCAGGACAGAAAGAAAAGCCACCTACCAGGCTTCAACCCATAATCTACACACACACTCTAAATTAAATACCTAGGATCAGTTTCTGAACAAAGCTGAAGCTGAACTAGAACTACAAGCACTGGACTCAAAAGTGCTTACTTTCACAGACATTGGCATCAGCCACCCTGTTGTTTTTCATTTATATTCTTATGAAGAAAAGTCTATTTGTTCCCAGCTCTATTACAGCTATCTGGTGTTAATTCTGCTTTCCAAGTGGGGCACACAGAAAAAGTGCATTGCACAACAGTAGTTTCAGCAGTTTTCTATAGTCTCTTTGCT
Source organism: Pseudotriccus pelzelni (assembly GCA_035584735.1). Taxonomy (NCBI): domain Eukaryota; kingdom Metazoa; phylum Chordata; class Aves; order Passeriformes; family Tyrannidae; genus Pseudotriccus; species Pseudotriccus pelzelni. The sequence continues at coordinate 66,778,092 of JAWMRA010000001.1, read as the reverse complement.
TTTAAAATTACATGTAGAGCCCAAAGCATTCCTCGCCCTCCTGTTTGAAATGCCTACATAGTCTGACAGCTATCTCTAACTGCATGTGTAATTTTATGTCCAATACTTGGCATGCTTCTAGTACCAGTTTGAGTACCACCTATTAATTAATGTCCTAATTGCATTTGGTAATTTCAGGAAAGGGAGAGATTATTTTGGACAGGAGTTTACATCTTCAGTAACAATACTTTATCAATTTTGCTCCCATTTAATGTCTAAACACTCCTTCAGCAAGCATTCTCCTGTGTGAACAGCCTCTGACTCACAAATAGATCAGGTGCCCTTCTCCATTAACCTTCTGGGATAACATGTGCTGTTCCCTATATATGTAGTGACTGCTAGTAAGACAAAGTCATTTGGAAAGCTCTATGTAGCTGTGGACAGAACAGCATTTCAAAGGTTTCTAAGGCTTTGTTGCAGACTTCCCTCTATATTACTTTCCTGAACCCATCAAGGTCACTCAAAGAAGGAACAAGAATGTAAGTAAAATAAATTCTTTAATGAAGAGGTTAGTTACGTACTTTTCAACTCCTTCAGCAGGACCTCCCTTAAGATATGGGTAGATTTAAAAAGTGCAGGGGGATGGTTTGAACTTTATCCCTTAGTTGAGCTCCATGCTGTTTGTCTGGGTTAAAGAGCAATGCAGATGGTTGCCAAGCTAGGAAAGGGTTGGCTTGCAGCAGTTGCAAGACGCATGGCTTGCACTGAGCTTCCTGACTCAGCAGGCAAAGTAGACATGGCACTTACATCCCCACGAGCAAGTTCAGTCTTAGGTTCTCTAGGGATATGCAGTGAGAAGTCAGTGGTTTCCTCTCTTCTTTGTGTTCCTGGACAACTGATGCACGATTGGATATGTGGTAAAATTATCAGATTGACCTTTTCAGCCCACTAAATGGAATAAAGATCTTGAGCAAACTGCTTTTGGACTACTGAATCCCACCACGGAGCAGCACTGAGGTGACCAGTTTCAGACAGCCACAGGCAGCCTCAGAAAATCTGTGTTAAACTTGCATGAGACTAGAGAAGGGGATTCCCCACAAATGACTACTATAAGATAATTTTTAACTGTCCCAAATCCATTAAAGCAGCCTGCTCTGGGGCTTCACAGGCAACTTGCAGTTTTCTCTCAACCATGGAGCAACCTGCACAGTTACAAGTTTGTAGATCCAGTTACATTATTAAGGCCTCTTATCTCACAGTCTACTATCATCTTTGGGATAAGAGTTGCAGCAAGAATCACATCAAGCACACTTATCTCAATGCCAGCCACTCAGGCAGACTTCAGCTTCCCTATCTCTGACGTATGCTGAATGATCTCTTGGCTCCAGAAAGAATTTCCAGAGATTGTTTCTGTTTATGACAGAATTCTGCCTTGTCAGTCCAGGGACTTGAGATCCTTCCTGAACATGTGTTCATTTCAATAGTCAAAAGAGGTTTGATTCAGTGGCCTCTACAAAGACACCAAAGGTACCTCCCTGACTTCAGCTGCCACTGAAGAAAGGTGCACGCCTCTCACAGAATTTGTGTCGTACCTGCAGATCCTCTGTATAGGACATCAAAGACATCCTACATTCTTTAGGGCATTTCAAATGATGCTCATCAGTTATGCTTGGGTGATAACTCTGTGTTTCTTCCATGAGAACACTCACTCCTAGCAAAGACCATCAGTTCTTTCCGTACTTTTGTAACAGGGGGCTTGTGTCCAGTCAGACCTTGAGCCAGTAACAACTCAGGCTATCACTTAAAGCATCTAAACTAATGTTAAAGATGAAAGCATGGAAAAAAAATCCCAGAGAATATGTTATGACCGGAATACAGGAGAATATGTGCAACCAAAAATACTGTTTTATGATTTTGCTCTTTCCTCTCATGCCTCTTACCGAGGGGATATAGTTAGATGAACTCATCCCTCGCCTCCAAATGGAGCAACAGGCACAAAAAATAGTGCTGAGGACAACCTGGTCTTTACACCTCCATGCAGGACTACACAGTCCAGATTACAAGACTCTTTAGTGACATGGCTGAATACATTTTATATAAGGTGTTGGAAGCTGGACACATTTGCAACAATTATTGTGTGTTTCAGCAAGAATTCCCCATGTACATCACCTGTTTTGAAAAACAGAGTCATCATGCACATTTCCTCAACAACTCAGACAAGAAGAAAAACTTCTTTCATAGAAAATATTCCAGCAAGATGATTTTTGTTCTGATACTAATGAGAGATGCCTCTCTCATCAGACTAAGATTTTACCTATCTAGTGTTGAAACCAGGAAAATACTGTATTTTCAGAAAGTCCTGTAGCTTGAATGACACCAGAAAAATCTTTGGATTTTCCTTATCTTGGATTATTCTTATCCTTTCCTTACCAGACTCACAATTTATGCCATCATAGCTTCCGTTTAAAGACATGGAAGAAGAAACAGAAGTCTCATGTACTCTCCATTGTATCTCCAGATGGCAAACTAGCCCACCTAGCATCTGAGTCACCCACTGTTAGGAGTCAAGGCAATTATATTCCCAATACTGGATCTCTGGTTATTTGCCTAAAATTAGTTTGGAAAAATTTGGACTGTAAAATGTTTCAACACGCTGGCTGGTTAAACTACGGGTGACTCTCACGGAATGAACTGCAATCTGCAGAGCAGCAAGCAGAGTTGGAAAAAGCAGAAATATCTCTATTTCTTCCATATAAATAAACCAAATAATCAGACGAAGCACAGCTTCAAGTTCAGCAGTCCTTAGAGTCTTCTATTCTTGTCATCACCATCAGTCTTAAAAGGAGTACATAATTGTTTTCAGTTTTGCCTAAAGCAGTTAGTTAATCTAGTTTGCAATTATATTTCTTTTGTTAATTTTATCAGGCTGACTGGCTGATCTCTCTTTAATTTGTTAATACTCTTAACATTTTACTAATCCATTTCTCTTTCTGTTCTTAATCATTGTTTTTTATTGAGTGTCCTTGTTTCTTGTAATTGCCCAACAAATTAATTTGCAAGGCGTTCTCATAGTTTCCAAAGAAATTCCTGCATGTCAATATTTCTGAGCACTAATTATATGGTTGATACACAAATAAGTCACCTCTTGTTCCCTATGCTCTCCTAAATAAGAGGAGGAAAGGGATGAAGGTTTGCTCTCTATCTGATACGAAGCTGGAATGTAGTTGGAGTTTGTAGCTGGACCCAGACACTGGGACATGCCCCCACATTCCACAGTTCAGACTGCCTTATGTGCTACCAGTATAGCAGAAAGGAAGTCAAATAAGAAAATAAAGAGTAGAACTTTGCTTTACTTATGAGGCTACCTTTCCAAAGTGTAGGGATAGCTGATCCACCTCTTTGCAGAAACAATGTTTAAAGCTCTAAAATTTTGGCTGTTGGTTCAGTTGTCAATTAGCTAGGACTCATTCAGCACTTGTTTCTTTGTTGCATTTGGTTTGGACTAGTGACTTTAGCATTATTAAGGATGTTACAGGTTTTGTTCAGTAGAAATCAAGGAGCAATTTTTAATTTATTTAATTATTAGAATCAAAGTTCCAGCCTGGTTGCTTGTTTACCTGTAAAATGATCTGGTAGAAAGCATGACTTCACATTAATAAACATATTATAGGGAATATCTTTCTTAAAAGAAATACATTTCTTTCCTCTTCATTCCTTTTAGACTTCCTAAACTATCCAACATATTAATTTCCAAAGCATTTATAAAACATTAGATTATCTGCCATTAGCTCCATTCATTTAAACTGAATTTAAATTGGCTTTTATTACCAAGTCACCATAGCTAAGTTATTAATACAGCTTAACTTTGAACTTGGGTGCTTTCAAACACAAATTGCTAAGCATCCAAGACATTCCAACTTCCTAAAGGTGTAGTTTTCCTTTTCTTACTTGACATCACATAAGAATTTTAAATAATAACTAGAGTCCTTTTGCTAGTGAACTAACGCCTATTTATCAGCATGCGCATAATTCAGTTAATTTTATGCAAATAAAGCCAACTCCTTAAACTTACTTTTTGGCTCACTGCACTTCTGCAAAACCAGATAGCCTTGGCAGCTTCATCATAATTTTTATACAGAGCTGTTGCTAAGGAAAAAAATTCAGAAGGCCTTGAATTTTTAAGAGCTATTTCTGGACTGTTCTTTAATACTAGGGAAAATTTGACTCTATGACAGGGATCACCTTATCTTTGCATATATCTAAAAATTGCAGGGGGCTATATAGCCTAAAACCTCAGCATAAACATGATAACTGAGGTTCAGATTCAGACAAGCATAAATTAAATCCCAGCTTTTCTATTTTTTTTCAAAACATAGCAGAAGTAAAGTTCTGGAAATTCATGAGGTAAAAAAGATCTAGCAAAAACAAAATTATAAATTTTAAAAGCAGACAAAACTTATTGCAGAACTGCCTAAAACTGGGACAAGTTAAGGGATTGGCTGACCCAGCAACTTAAAGCACCAGTCAAGAGCAGATCCTATATAAAAAAAACCTCAAACCAACAACCACAACAATACAACAACCACAAAACCCTCAAACCCAACAAAAAAAACCCAACAGCAAATCAAACAAAACAAAAACAAAACCAGGAAAAAATAAAACAAAACAAAACTAGAACAAAACCCACCCAAAAAACCTGCAACTAAACCAACCAAACAAAAAACCCCAAGCAAAACCAAACCCAACAAAACAAAAAAACAACCCCCAATCCCAAACCATATCTGGTTTAAGTGCAATGGAATAATTAATAGATGAGGTGCATTCGGTAGTTTTCTAATAATTGAAGTCTGAGTACTACACTGGGACACTGGAATATAGCTTTAGCTAAAGGTGTCCTGGTGTGGAAAACAAAATTGCAGTAGCTGATTAGCAAGATTCTTGTTCTCTGAAATACAACTTTTTCTATTGTGGAGGTCAAGGAATGAGATCAGTAAGGCTTCCTGTAAGAACTTGGGTGAAAATGACTAAGAGTACAAAGGCTAAAGAAGATAAATATATTTTGAATTTACTTGCTCTCACAATAGAACAGAGGTCTAATCAAAGGTAAATTGCATTCAATTCTTACCTGTAACCAAAGTAAATGGCCTTCTAACACATTCTAGAAAGACTATCACCGTAAGCTGCATCTGCTTTCATATTTTGCTACTTTGCATTGCACCAAGATGAGTAAAGAAACTAGAAAATGCATCATAACTGCCTGATTAAAAGATGTCTAAAGTTTTTATATGCTATTTATCTGTTTCAAGCTTTCATTAAAATATGTTGGGTGCATCCAGAGGGCAGGTGCTCTTTGGAGATACTTCTGTCTTTTCATTTACTCTGGAAAGAGCTTATCTAGTGTAGGCAACACAGACAACACATAGGTGGTGAAATTGAGGGAATCCTGCATGGAAGATATTGATTATTAGCTGCAGTGACAGATTGAGATATGTACTTAGTTAAATTTTAAGCCAGATTAGTCTGAGATGCCTAACCTTTAGATGAATAAAATTAGATAAAATAAGTCTTTCCTTTCTTTGACAGGAATGGCTACTCTAGAGAAGGGGTTGTAGGTCATCATTCAGCTTATTCCAAGTTTAACTGTTGTGAGCAGGAAATAATTGGAACTGTCATGAAATTGTAACTAATTAAATCTATATTATAGTTTGTTGCTTTAAAATCATTATTGCAGTAAGTGTTTTGAATGGAGTGAGAAGGTGTTCAGGTTATCCTAAATTCAACAGTTACACATTGTGCTTTCAGATTACTTCTGAGCACTACACTGCAAACAGTCCTAGTCTCACATCACCTGTAAGTGGCTCTGAAAGAAAGGAGTGGGGACGGTACTCCTGTATATTACTACTTATTTTGTATGCTGCTCCAACTGGATTCTTATCTATACGGATTTATACAGATACAGCATTCACAAACCTGATGATTCATTTCTGGGTAAAGCCTCACTGAATATCATTCTTGTATTTCTGTTCTTTGGATGTGGGGTTTTTTTTTAAGTTAGGAAAGATACTACACCAGTTTTTAAAAAAAAAAGGGGGACTTTTCAAAATTCAAAATTAAACAAATTGATTAAAAATCCACCTGCTCTATAGCTACTCAGTAGTCAATCAATCATAAAAAAAGTTTGTTTAATATATAATTTAATTCTATTTTTTGCTCTATAGACTATAAAAATGTAGGGTGTGTAAACAGATACAGATGTAATCCAAAGAGATAAGTCTCTACTTAAAAAACATGGCTGCTTCTCCCCTTAATATCTAATGATTTCTACAACAGAGAATATTACCTGGCATTAAATTCATATTACAAAAATGCAATTTTGTGAACACTCTTTTTAACAGAATATTTAGATGCCATCATCTTTGGTTCCTAATTGCGCTATTGCAACAAGCATTGTAATGTAGTTCACACAGTTGCTACTTTAAAAGTTGCTATTTTTATAACTTTAAATTTTGTTGCCAGAGCTTATAGGTGCCGCTATCGATGCTTGCTGGTGAGTCATTTGTTTCTAAATACTTTTTTAATGTCTTCATGAAACTTGAATAGTGGTTTTGATATACCAACAAATATACAAATATAAGAAACTGCATGTGTTCACTGACCTTTGGGGCATGGACAACAGGCAGGGGCAGATATAATCCTGGTTCCAGCTAAACAATCTTGTATTGCAATCTGTAGGATGTTTCTATCCAAACTTTTATATGGCAGTCTAAACTCAATCGGGAGTACTTCTACTAAATGCAATGGCAGTAGGAATAGGTATAACTCACCAATGTGGTGTAAAAAGAATCACTTCTACTCCTCCTCACTGCTCCATTCTGTAATCAAGGATTACTTTAATTCCTTTTTGAGATAACACTATGCTTAGATATTACACACTTAGGAAATTAGCCTGCCTCACTTTGAGAAAAAGTAGTACACAGCTGTGAATCCACTAAGGTATATATATGATTCCCAGCTTAAGGCAGTCCCATCTTAAAGGCAGTCCAAGCCCAGAGAGAACAATGTTATTGGGGGTGAGAAAATGAAAGAAAGGAAGGTGAGACGTGGTGTATGAACTGAAGGCTAACAGGATGCTTTTGTCTGCTTGATAAACTGAATAAAAGGTGGTTTGTTTGTTTTGGTTTGGGGTTTTTTTGAGTTTGTAATATAAAGCCTGTCTGTTTAATTGCAGTAGTTGTGCAGAGCCAGAAGCTATCACAACTATACTACTTTTGTGGTCTGTTTCTCTTTTACAAAAAATAAAAAGTAACAGAGGTAACTGTTATTTTTCTCAATAGTGATACTAGAAAGCGTATTCTACCTATAGAGTACTAAGTGACTTGATTGTAAGAATTAAAGCATTAAGTAGCTTTCTGGGTGGGTTTTTTGGGGGATTTTTTTACTTTTTTTTTTCTTGTAAAGCACTAATTTTTCAGTTGTTTTATAGTGTAAGAGAGGAATAGGAATCTGGTCAATTGCAAGAGCATTTTTTGTCGTAGAAGTAAATTCTATTAATAAGGATAAAGCACATATACTGATACATCTCAAAAATTACTTGTTCATCAGCTAGTTAATAATTTATTTGTTTTATATTCTATATGGTGTTGACGTCTGAGTTGGAATATTGGTGTTGACGTCTGAGTTGGAATATTGTGTAGTACTAACCTGGAAACCCATACCTGTATTTCTGCTAAAGAGAGAAAGAAGATTTACTTGATGAGATCTATTTTTGTGTAAGAACATAGCTAATGCTGTTTCATCTTTGGCTGTCTAGCACTGCAGTCCTTTCTGTTACCTAAGGAGTGACATTAAAATAATTACAGAGTAATTATTGTTGTCATTCTGTTTGTACTTCTGATGATAGCACAAATTTAGTGTTCTAGTTGTCTCCTTTTAAAAGATCTTTAAGTACCAGAACAGTTCAAGGGGAAAAAATTAAAAAAATAATCTTTGAATCTTGACTCAGGGGTTTTAGACTTCTTGATGTGGCTCATCTCTATCATCAGTTAGTTTTAAAAAAAAACTTAGTCCTGTAGATTTTCCTAATATTTGTCTTAAGGGCTAATGGAATGAAAAGTGCCTGGGTACTTCAAGGTAATGCAAGTACTCAAGTACTCCAAGAAAATAACTTTATGTAAGTGGATCAGTAGCATTTGAGTAGTAATTAAGAAATGTTGATGGATGCAGACATTTCTTTGAGTGTATTTATATGTTGTGGTTCAACCCTGGCCAGCAACGAAGTACTACACAGCTGTTCACTTCCCTGCCCTGCCCTGCTGGGGAAGAGAATCAGGAAAAAACAGTAAAACCCATGGGCTGAGATAAGGACAGTTTAATAAGTGAAACAGTGTAAAATAATAATAATAATAATAATAGTAATGAAAAGGAGAGAGAGAGAGAGGAATAAATCCCAAGAGAAAACAACTGATGAGCAATACAATTGCTCATCACCTGCTGACTGATGTTCAGCCAGTCCTTGAGCAGTGATTGGTAGTTCCTGGCCAGCTCCCCCAGTTCACATACTGAGCATGATGTTCTACAGTACAGAATATTCCTCTGCACAGTTAAGGGCAGCTGAACTGACTATGCTCACTCACAGCTTCTTGTGCACCTGCTCACTGGCAAAACACGAGATACTGAGAAGTCCTTGACTTTGAGTAAGCACTGCAGCGTCTTGTCAACATTATTCTCGTGCTGAATTCAAACAAAGCACTGTACCAGCTACCAAGAAGAAAAGTAATGCTATCCCTGCTGAAACCAGGACAGTATACCACCGTACTCTGGTGTGGCTTACTTCTGCTTGTTTGTCATAGCTCTGTTTACTATCATTTATTCTTTGGGATTTTTATCCATTTGCAGGTATTTTAGGTTTTCCTTCCATGTGTCACTGCTCTCTTGATAGGTTGCTTGATTTTTCTATCTTCAGGTGTTCTTCCCTCTAAAACGGAAGCAATTTTAAAAGGACTAAAATTGAGGACCATTAAGTAGACTAACTGACGTTAGGGCATTTCTCAGGAAGCTTTATTTCTCAGACATACACATTAGGATGAATATTTCCAAAGACTGATCATGTTACCTCTCTGCTCTCAAAATTATTCTTTATCTTAAATTTCTTGCAATTCTGACATGTGTACATGCCATAAACAGTTCATGGATCCTGCACCTGTAGATGTCAAATTACACTACCCACTAAAAAATAAGAGCTGAGATTTCAGACTCCAGAAATGAGACCTCAATATAAATCATGCTAAAGCTTTAAGAAAAAGCAAACAGAAGGAAAGAAGGTAAAACATACAACAACATATAATTTGGATTAATTAATAGCAGATGGTGATCTGAGGGAAATTCTTCAAAACAAAGCCTTCAAAACTGTTGTGAGCACAGCATCTGATGCTTCTAAATAGAGATGACCAAAACCACTTGTAGCACAAGAATTTGGTTAATTAAATGGACTTCTAATTCTGATTTAGAGGAATGTGAGCGGAAGGGAGACCAGCAATTGAGGAAGCCAGTTGTGTGAGATCCATTCCCACTCTTACCAGATCAATCACAAACCTCCAGAAAAAAGGACCAATTCCCAAAGTACTATAACCATGTTACTAAACTGTATGATAAACTGCAAAATCTAGAACTAGCAAAATCCTTAACTTCAGGTGCAGAGTTTAGCATGGGAAATGGTAGAGATGGAGCATCTCCCATGAATAATGGCCAAGTATGCTTTGACCATTTGCTTTGAAAATCTAAAAACCTTAATATGTAAATAGAATAATAAACTATGTGTTGGCAGCTTGCCTCTTGGTTTAGCTGTTCACTAAATCCTCCCAGAAAAATTGGGAACAGTGCTTGTTCTCAGGACCAGTTGAAATGGGAGGTTCCTTTTGAAACATATTCATAAGAAAATCACCTGTTAGATGACTAATACAGTAGTCCTTCGTAATTATAAGATTACAGGAAAAAAAATCCCACAGGGAATAATGTGGCTAGTGCAGCAACAGGTATATGCACATACCTCAGAGTTCAGTAAATGCAGTGTGATGATTCATGTGTAGAAAGTATCTGTGTTTGAACTCACAGCTGAGAAAGTTCACTGAGCTATTACTTTAACTGAATCCTGGGATTCTGCATTTTATAAACAACACAAAGCCTGAAAGGGCTTAATTTAATTTACAGTTGCTCCAGAAAACAGTTACTAAAAATATATCCATGGATAACCATGTGAGGTTTTAAGCAGTTGCACCCTAGACTGCTTTAGTTTCCCTGTGATCACAGCACCATCCATATAGTTTCCTAGCTGGACTTCCAAAGATTTCACTGACAATGTGATTGTTCTAAATATTTCCCTGGCATTTGGCTCTGCGTCTGGAATTTGAATTTAAAATTGACCTGTTCTATCCCTTTCAGAAGTCTCAATAAAGTGATTTCAGTCCCATGTGGAAGTATGAAAAGGGGAAAAAATGGAAATATAATCTCATCCTATGTTTGTTTTTGGGATATTCAAGATTATTGCATATTAAAATGTTTTAACTGCTGGGGTTTTTTTCTCTGACAAGCCGATTTAGTTTCTAATAGAGTTCAGGTGTTCTTGTAAAGGACGCAGGATTTATAGTTTCTCATGGACATTGTATCATTTTTGGTAGAAGGCTGGTCTTGAGGACCCACGTGGATTTTTGCAGTCCTGTGCTTCTGTGGTAGGACTTCTCAATAGGTTTACATCCTAGTCTTTTTTTCTTCATCCTATGTTTCTTTATCCATTATTCCATATGTTATACTAAAAAGGACTTGAAGTTTCCAAGTTTCAGTCCAGTTTCATCCCAAGGTCCAATTTCAAAGCAGTCTGACATATGATTTGAATGTCAAGTCACACTGGCTCTTCCCTTTAAACTATATACTATTTTCAGAGCAATAATAAACATTACTTATATTTTTGTGGGTTTCTAATTTTTATTATTATTATTATTATTATTATTATTTGAGTTTTTGCTGCTTCGTTCCCACACTTCAGTGCTGCTGGTTAAAATATTCTGCACTAATTTTCTTGCTCTTCAGGGTCATTGCAGATCATGCCCTGGTAATATTTCTTCAACTGTGTTTGTCTTCATGTAATGCATAGCTGGTTTAGAAAATTAGATATATACATACATAAAGTCTGAATTTCCATGTGTGAGGAAATACTGTGTGGTGGAATACTGTTAAATAATAATTGCAATTTTGAAAGGAAAAAGTTACTCATGAATGCCATCTTTACTTCAACATGTACCCATTTTTATTTAGTCTAATACCAGTCATATTACCATGGCAGAAGTAAGTTGTTGGTTTTCTTTGTTGATCTCCCCACCTAAAAGAAGTCATTATCTTAACTGAAGAGCTTATATACACGGTTCAGCATTAAGCTGTAAGCTTTCACTTCACACAACTTTTGTTTTGGTGTCTACTAAATGAATTTTAAAGAAAGCATTTAAATGACAAGACAACAGAGTTTGGCTAAAATAGAATTAAAATCTACGCATTAGCAGAATAAATAGTATAAAGCCAAAAGTGGGTGAAGGGGTGCATAGAGGGACCTCTTGACTAGCAAACTCTTTGATATTTGTGACAGATTTTTGGGGATTAAAAATGAAGTGGGCTTTGCTTGTGATTTTTTGGGTTTTTTTCCTTTAGCATGTCTCTAGAATTTAGAATGGGAAAACTTGACTTAAAAAAAAATTACAAAGCAAATTGATTTGGAGAGTTGAATTTTTAAAATTATTTCTAATCTTTTTAATATGTGAGCTTTGTTTTCCTTCATTTCTGCTGTATATCAAAACTAAACCTGGGTAAGCATAAGTTAGTGCCACTATTTGACCTGGAAAACAATTGGATAGGGAGGAACAAGAACCTCCATTGTAGCAAGGAAAAGAAGGCCTTGTCCCTAATATGGAGGCAGTATAGTGCCTGTTCTGTTCCTTCTATCATTAAAGAGCTCTTTATAATAGCAAAACACAGGACAAGAATTGTGCTGTAAAGTTCTGTGGGTTTGGAGTTTCTGTGTGTATGTCCCCCAAAATAATGAAGTCTCAAAATAAATGCTGACAACCTAAAAAGATATATATTTACACTAAGGAGTAAAAACGCCAAAATGGACTTCAGCTTTTCTGGAACTATGTGTTGAAAAAAGGTCCTTTTAACTAAACATATGACCTGCCTCACAACATGTCTTGTCAGTGACATAAGCTTAATGACCAAAAGATTACTGGTTAAAGTGTTATTTGTGGAGAAAATGTGATGGTAAGAGCTAGTTGCTGCAGGAAAATCAAGAACTCTAGCATCACCAATTGCAGTAAATTGCAAGTTTTACTGCAGAAGTACTGAATTCTATGGTTCATAACACCTCAGCTTCAATTTGATATGTAAACTATCTTCAGTATTTTGCAGTTATCATATTCCATATTCCCTGCTTGCTTGTGAAGAAATTACTATGTTGTTTTGTATAATATTTTGAAAGCTTAAAAAAACAAGACCTGGAAATGTAATTGAAAAGTATAAGAGTTAGGTTATGAAATCACGGAACTTTCTACTTTACATTCTGTCAGGCAGGATATGGGAATTACCCAGTGGCAATTGTTCTGCTGTGTTGAAACTCACATTTGTACAATGCTGATCCATGGGAGCTGTGATAGTGAAGAAGTTCTGCTAAAACTTATTTACAAAGCTGCCAAGTGAATGAATACAATTGCTGACAGCCCCACCTCAAAGTCAAAGGGAGAAGCTGATGGACAAAGCACTTCATTCTGTATCAGCAGGAAGATGTTTGCAAACAGGAAAAGAGCTGAGTACTGTCAGAAGTAAGACATATTCTGCTTCCAAAGTACAAAGCAGCTTTGCTCAGTTGACTGAGTTTGTTTTGGTGGTATGATAAATCCATCTTTCAGATATGTACTGCCAGACCTCTGCAGTTACAGAAAGCAAAGGGCTAACCTAGTGCAGTCTCCAAAACTATACTACCACTTAAAAAACCCAAGCCAACCCAATGAACAAACAAAACCCAAACAAAAACCCCAAATAAACAGAAAATGCCAACAACCAGCAAGCAAAGAAATAGATTTGAATTGGTAATAATTTTACGTTAACCACAGCAGTATATTCAATATCAAATCTACCATAAGGTTGATCTACATGAAATACGTACTCCTGAATGTTCTTACATGGCACAACACTGGTATTGTTGCTCTTGATCAGAGTCACAATACGAAATATGAGTACCACGGTCGTATTAAATGAATAAATAAATACATACATGCATAAACAGAGGAAAAAGAACAGGTGGCTTCCTTGGTGGACCAAGCAAGAACAGAAAGGGTGGCTGTGAATGACGATGGAACATCCAGCTCCCACTTGGTGCCATTAACAGCCTCACAAGTTGGACACCACTTTGTATTTTAAGTGAAGAGAAAAAGAGGTTGGAAGTGGACTACAAGAATGTACAGCATTATTCTGGCTTGGCAAATCTTAGTTACATTGTGAAACTCTACTGCTCATCGCAGACTGAAGCTTATGGAAGATGGACTCTGATTGTGGGCACTTTGCAAATTTCACCCAAAAGCAAAAACACTTGAGATAAAAAAAGATGCAGAGTAGCAGTTGTAGCTTGCAAAGAAAAATGCTCAGTGCACTGTGTGTGGCTTTGTACAACACAAGCCCAGACAAATTTTAGAGTTTGCAGCAATACGCAAGAATTGCAATAAATTGCATCACTTTCACAAAAGTTTGCCAGCACCTAGCATTCATGGCACATGCATTAGGGTAGTACAGCAGCATTAGTGCAGAAGAATAATTTTGAGATAAGACAGACAATGTCACACCAGAAGATAGCCTTTTTCTCAAACAGTGTGTGTGTTTGGTGAAGGAAAAATTACTATCTGTATATAAAGTAACGACTCTAAGATGTGCTAAAATGTGGGAGGTTTTCTGGTTTTGCTTTTTCGAAGGGTTTTGTGTTTGTTTTGGGGGGGTAGGTTTATTTATTTGGTTTTGCTTATTTATTTTTCTGGTTCTTGCCTGTAGGTATGATTTTAGAGAATTCCTAGAAGAGGAGCTTTGAAGACTTATTACTCTGATTCTCAGGGGGAATGCGATTTGGTGGTGGTTAACACCATAAGACATGGCATTTGTTTCCTCATGGCTCTTTTTGATCACTGCTGTATTACTATTTTCCTTTTCTTTTCTTTTTTTCCCCCCACTCACTGGAGTGTAGGAATTATAATCAAAAGCTTTTTATGCAGTTGGTGCTTTACAGATTCCTTGGATGGTCTCTAGTACCTCTAACTGCATCAGAAAGTAGCTTTTTCTTCAGTGGTGGCACTAATCTGGCTGTCTTTCTGCTACCTGGACAGCTACCTTTGTGAAAATCTGTATGAATTCACTGATTTTAACATCCTTAGTTTTCTGTAAAAGAAATATTTGAAATTCAGCTTGAAAGATTAAACATCAGTGGGTGATACACAAGCTTAAGAAAGATGACAGTTGAACAGTTCCCTTCTATTTGCTGTTATTTGCTTTCAGGCATATGCTGTAATTCTGTTGTCATGGTTGCCCTGTGCAGGGCAGGAGACTTGATGATCCTGGTGGGTTGCATCCATCTCAGGTATTCTGTGATTATATTCTGTGATACTACGGTTTCACAGAAATTGTTTGAAAAAATATTTATCTATAATTAGGGGGATTCCAGGCTTTATTTAGGCCCTTTTTTTGGAGGGTAGAATTAAAAAGAAGAAAATATGACAGCATACACATCCTCTGGATGACGGTTTTCTGCAGTCTGCAATCCAAGTCACATTTGGCATGAAGACTTTAAAAATTATTATTTATTACATGTATTCTGGCCTGGACACTTGAAGTTTTCAGCTCTGTAAAGCACTAGAAAGTGTGGCAAAACTGCAGGGCTACAATTCCAACATATAAAATGCAACGATGTAAGAAACATGAAGATAAGAAAGTGCCTACTGCCATGCCTTCCTTATCCTCTAAGAGCAGGTAAGTTGTCCTGGAGACAGTGAAGGCAACTTATGGAAAATGTCGCCTAATGTGGCAACTCAATTTAGCGAGCTCTGCCTTAAGAGGAGATATTCCTCCTGAAAAACATCCTGCCTAGGTAGCATCACATAGCACAGACACAAGGTGTGGGGCATTGGTGCATAAGGGCTCAGCTGCTGCAGTTGGTCACACCAGGCTTCTTGCACCCAAGCCACGCTGCTGATGCTCTAATGTGGAGCTTTAAGCTGATGGAATACGGCTGCAAAGGCTGTCCTTGCTCACACCGTCCCAACTGTCCCAACATAGCCGGACACCCCAATAAAATATGGTGCACAGACACTCCCTCCAACTCCTGGAAATGAGATTGTAGCTATCTTGGGGTCAGCCTCTTCACTCAAGCAACCAGCGAAAAGAGAACAGTGTTAAGTTGCACCAGGGTTGGATGTTACGAAGATGTTTAGATTGGATGTTATGAAGAAATTTTTCACAGAAAGGGTCGTTAGACATTGGAATGGACTGCCCAGGGAGGTGATGGAGTCACCGTCCCTGTACACGCGCAGGGAGAGACTGGACGTGGCATTCAGTTTACATGGTGGTGTCCGATCATAGGCTGGACTCGATAACCTCTTCCAATCCAATGGATTCGGTGACACGCACTCTCAACAGGGCCCTGAAGGGCCGGCAGCCCGGCCCCACACGGCCGTGCCATCGGGTGTCCCCTCCGGCCGTGTGAGCATCCCCCGCTGCCAGCCCCGGGAACACGGTGCTCCCGCCCGGCTATCCCGGCTCTCCCGGGGGCCGCGCGCGCGGGGCGGGGCGGGGCGGGGCGGGGCGGATCGGCGCATGCGCCGTCGGCGTCGGTGGCCGCGGGAGGGAGGCGGTGGCGGGGCGGCCGTGGGGGGAGAGGGCGGCGGCCGCGCCGAGCACAAACTCCGGAGGGGAAGCGGCGCTGCCTGTCTCCGCCCCCCGCCTTCCACACACACCCCGTAGCGGGAAGGGGGAAGCGAGCGGTCCGCCCCCCCCCCCCCCCCCCCC
>JAWMRA010000001.1:66734283-66757417 GCA_035584735.1 Pseudotriccus pelzelni | reverse complement strand
CATAATCCGTCCAGTGGATGTTTAGGATTGTACGGAGGCAGCGCTGATGGAAGCGTTCTAAGAGACGCAGGTGGTGGTGGTAAATGACTCATGATTCTGACCCATAAAGAAGAGTAGACAGTACAATGGCTTTGTAAACGCTGATCTTTGTACCATCAGAAGTATGAATTTGGCTCTATGTAGTCTTTGAGACTTTTTGTCAAATATAGATAAGTATATACATTTGTAATGGCTTTAGTGTGGCCTGTTTTATAATGGAAATCCTCACTACATAATTTTGACTAGCTTGAAACTGGACTATTACAATGGCAATGTAGTCTAAAATAACAGAAAGTTCATACTCATGTCAAAATGACCATTACTTTGTTGCTAATGTTGCCTCTCTTATCTTAGATCCTTCAGAGGAGAAAAGCTTCTATTTGTGTTGTGGACCCTAATGTTGTCAAGTAGCCTGACTGAGATCAAAGAAAATTTCCATGATGACTGGAATGTAGGATTTATGCTATTAAGCAGAAATTAGATGGCTGTTTTTCCCAGCCATTTTGGCTGAAGAAGAGCCAGCCAACTTTAAATGTTCTTTAATAATCCAGCTGAAACAATCAATGTAAAATGAAAGAGTTGTAAATGATACATCCTCTGGAAAAAAATTATCATTAGATTAGTCTTTAAGCTTTTCAGAATTGACACAAAGTCTTCCCTTATACCCTTGCTTATGCTGAGTAATGCAGTGCTTATTTGGACCAAGGATGTCTAGTATATATATATATACATATATATACACACTTTAAAGTTTATTGGAGGAATACTACTGAAACACTTCAGCTTTTCCATGCCAAGATTAAAGAACTTGTGAAAACTTTGTTTAGTAAATTTAGGTGTATGAAATTTGTGTTCATTTCATTGTTGTGAAGCCTTTGTTCAGATCTAGAGCCTTTACAAAAGCTGTTAGCCATTTTTGGTTGGGGACTTGTTGCTCTTTTAAAATAAAATTATAATTGCAGAAGTTTGGAAGCATTCATTTGACTCAAAAAAATAGAGATTCTGTACATAAAAACTAGTGAAGCGATACCAGTGTTTCTTGCGAAATACTGCACATTATGTACTACATTTTCCTATTCATTCCAGTGCAAGGGTTTGCTCTGTAGGACCTTTCCTACTGAAATATTCTAGCCCAGTCCAGTTTAATGTATTCTCTCCTGTTTTTCAATTCTTATGTTTTGTAAATGTCACTTTACAAAAATTTTTGAGTCCGTATGTAAACAAAAACCTCTATTTAACTGGAAAATTGATGTGCTGTTGAGTCTTACATTAAGCTAACCCACCTGTTAGAAAAGCTGATGAGAGTTGCTGTCTGCTGTATGCTTTTTAGCTGCAATATAGCAGTTTTAACACTGTATCAAGCCATTGGTTAATAGGGATTAGCAAATGACTAAAATAGTGTATTTTTAGTTTCTTTTGTACCTGATATTCTGTTAAGGGAAACAGTTTTACATAGTAGTTATTTTAAAAAACTCTAGTAGTCTCTTAGTCTAACATGGTTTGTATATGGGCAGTATTGGTGTAGAAAACATAATAGAAGCTGGAAAGAACCTAATAATACTATGTTGAAAGACTTAAAATGTGTATTTTATTTGTGTATATATATATGAAAAAATAATAATGTATACAACTAATTTAAAAAATTTTAAAAAATGGGAATCCATGAGAATATTCGGTTTTGTGAATTCCTGGAGATGCATTTTGTTTTCACAACAATGGAGGTTGAAGCAACCTTAGAAGTCTAATGATGCTAAAAGATGCTTTTGTCTTTTGTGGTCATACATCCTTCTGCTTTTTCATTCATAAGGAAAGTGTGTAGTTTGTGCATGTGATGAATCATATTCTATGCTTTCCACTCCCTCCATAATTTGTGTTGGGTTACAGAATAATACCATGCGGAACCTCTTGCTCTTCAGGTATAAGTTCAATTATAGGCCAAACTGAAACTGAACAGAAATGGTAAAAAAGTGTTTCCTTTTTAAACTATGAGAGTGTGTCAGATAGCAGCAGCTACAGTATTTGTACTGTGACATTCTAAATGTTCACCTGTGGAGATGTGACATGTTCTCCATTTAATGGGTTTGTTACTGAATCACTTATATTGGGTACCTGACTATTTAGCTGTAATATTTCCATCATTATTGGTTAAACCTTTTTAGCATTCAAATGGTAATTGTCTCAGAAAATGTCTTTTTTAGTAAAGTAGATTTTTAGGATTTTTTTTATTGATTCTTAGTTAGTGATTTGAAACCATCTGTATCCGTGTTCTGGAATTATTTTTTTTTTATGTTGTTGGTGTGTGGTGGGTTTTTCAGGGTTGTATTCTTTTATTTTAAATTGAGAGGACATGCCAGTTAACGTTTCAGTTACACTATCTGCTCTGGCACACTGATGGTCTGTTAGGTGGCAAATTTAAGCAGGTAAAGTTAAGCTGGAGCAATTCAATAATTTACTATTCTTCTGATAGCCATGTTTAATGTAGTAAATGCATTTCCACATATGTAAAAACTTTATGTTTAATTTGTGTTTCTGCTATGTTAAGGTTTAGTCAGGGTTTAGTTTTCATTTTCCTCCCATATTATTGTCTTCTTCTTGGCCAAAATATTTTGAAGATGTTTCTTTAGTGAATTTTTCTCCTGACACGTGACAATGTATGTTTTGCCAAACCCATGATTTAAAGGCTGTTTATGTATTTCTGTAAATCACATGCGATGGCACATGTGACGTATCCATAACACAGGTTTTGGTACTGAAGTACGTAGTGGAAACTGTTTCTCTGAATCTTAGTTTGCTTTGAAAACTTGATCCCTTGCAGCAGTACTTGAACACATGGTTGCATTATTGTCGTTTCTTTCTTACCTTGCTAGCCATAAACATTGCTTTGTGCTGAGGTGCTGATTGGAATAGTACTCTTATAATTAAGTTTTTATAATATAAGTACATTTCACACCAGGTCCATTCCAGTGGTTTTTCACAGCCACTTCCTAACATTGTGCCCGTCCAAAGGATGAATACTAGAAATTAGCACAGGAGAATGGGCTCCTTGTGCTGTAAGTTTATGCATTAAAGCATATGGTATTGGTGCATTTAGATTTAATATTTCATATGTTTTGAAGCATGTTAATATGCTAAATATGCTTTCTTCTTAGTAGCAAGTATGTCATACTAAATGGCAAGTTATAGCTCACTGCCTCCCTTCAGACTGACAAATGTGTTGATGAACTTGATTAGATTTTATTCTTATAACTGAATGATAGTTCTTTCTTTGCACCTAGTATATCGATGACTACTTTGGCCCAAGAATACTGTTATGATTTTTATTTTTTTTATTTTTAGTTTAATAAATCTAATGCCAGTTGTACATACCAGAAAAGAATCAAAAATTGAGTTTCCTTTTCCCCACAAAAAAGTTGGAGAGTTGTGGTTAGATTAGTGCCATTCCTTATTTTAATTTTCTTCCCTTAACTTGTGTTCCCAGGCATTACTGTCGCAGGTAATGGGTTTTTAACTGAATTTTTTGAACTGTTGGAAAATACTTTATAGATCCTGTGAAAAGTTGCACCATTCCACTGCTTGGTCATTTCCACCTGCAGTAGGATGAGGGAGACAGAGATAAAAATGTGAAAACTCACAGGTTGAGATAAAGACACTTAAATAGGTAAAACAAAAGCTGTATGCACAAGCAAAGCAAAACAAGGAATTAATTAACTACATCACATGAGCAGGCCAATGTTGAGCCATCTCCAGGAAAGCAGGGCTTCATCATGCATAAAGGTGATTTGGGAAGGCCAGTGCCATAACTCTGAACATGTCATCCCCCCTTGCTCCTTCTTCTCCCTCCTTTATATATTGCACATGATGTCATATGGTGTGGAATATCCCAGTTAGATTCTCCTGTCCCAGCTATGTCCCCTCCCAGCTTCTTGTGCACGCCCAGTCTACTTCCTGGCAAGGCGACGTGAGAAACTTAAAAGACCTTGATGCTAAGTACTGTCCAGCAACAGATAAAGCGTAGGTGTGCTATCAATACTGTTTTCATCACAAATCCAAAGCATGGTACAAGCTGTTAACTTTATTGTAGCCAAAGCCAGATAAGGTCAAAAAGTGTAGGTCTGTTGTTTGCAGTTTAAATTAGCCAAAGCCATGGTATTTAGATTATTTTGACCATGATCTCTGTCAGTCTAGAAAAACGTCTAGCTAAGATGTTTTTTAACCTCAAAAGGGTCAAACCCTGAACTCTTACTTCTCCACTGTTGTCCTTGTTGCAGTTGATAACACCGCTCATCTTTTCTGTTGCTGAGCGTTTAAGCCAACAACTGTGTCTATACAGGTCTGCAGCCAGTCATTTACGTTACAGTGAGATGAGCTTGTTATTAGATAAATGCCTTATTCTATTTTTGTTTCAGCCTCTTCTTCCTTGTTATTTTGTTTCACCCTAAGTTACATGTAGTCACTTGTGACTTGCCTCTTGCCTAATTTTGCTTTTCCTTTCTTTGCCACTAGCCAATGCATGTCTTTGCAACAGATGTGCTCATACATTTTCATTATGCTTGTATATTTTCAGAGTAGTCATGTCACTATTCCATTTTTCTTCAAACCAGTCCATTCTTTATCCCATTTTATTTCTGAATATACTGTTATACAGGGTAGACTGCTGACAGCTATGAATTGTTGAGTTGCTTCTGCAATTCAGTGAAGACAATGTAGAATTTATTTGGTTTATTTTCGATACTAATCAGTTTTGAGATGTTATACTGTCATTAATCACTGGTAATGGACTTGTTCTTAATAAGTACAGATTTTCCTTGACTTCATTGAGGATATTTCCTAAATTAAATCCTGCTGATGTGATTCTATGTACAATAGCTTTGTATACACTTTGAGTTTGGTGGTTGTGTTTAGATAGGAAAGTGGCCAAAAATGCGGATCTTGTCATTTTTGCTGTGGTTGAATGGCTTTTTTAATGTTAAAAAAAAAAGAAGTCCTAGAAATGTTTAAGAGTAACAGATAAATACTTCACTCCACATTGAACAACTTGAAGTAGATTTTCCTTGCATGTGCTCTTACAGATCTAATTTCATAGATAACATTGAGGCAAATAATGAAAAATAATATAATTACAGAAAAACTCCAGCTGTCAGTGGTTGCACTGGGAGACCACTCTCTTTGTGCGGAGAACACTTTGAAGTGGTGCTTTCTTTTGAATTGTCCTTGTTTATTTGAGATACATTTATGCTCTTTCAGTAACCCTTTCATTTACAAAAGGGATCAGATACTGTGTTTTACCTTTGCTCTTTTGTCATGGTTAAATGAAAATTAGAACCATTTTACTTGTGCAGTTGGGCTTTAATTTAATTCATGGATCTTGTAGTATTTGTGTTTCTGACTGTATTGGAGAGGCTTTAGAAAAGGTATTCTGGCAGCTGGAATAACCCCTTTTTATTTTAGGCCTCCAAAATTTTGGCTTTCAAAAATAAATTAGTTGTTAAAAAGCTTATTGTGATAGTGTAATAGTTCTGAGTTACGAAGTTAAAGTAGTGATTAAAAAGATGTGCAATTTCAGCTCACCAGCAATAGTGCAATAAAGTCCCAGATGGACAATCAAGTAGTAAGGTGACCTCTTTCTTCTGGATTAGACCTTGCAGCACGGAGTTCCAGACCATAGGAATGTGGCTGTTAGTCTTACCTGTCTTCCAGATATTTGATGTCTTAACTGTACATATATCTGTATCTCTATCTCTATACTTCCCCAGCCAGTGTTCTCTCAAATTCATCAGTCTCTGTTTTGAGTTTGCTTAACATTTTCTTTTCAGATGCCTTAGAAGCCCGATGTAACCTGGCCTAGTAGTGTGCCTGTGTTTTCCTCTAAGCCTGTCGTAATTGGATTGCAGCTGATGTTCCTTACCCTGATTTATGGATTTAGGGGACGGGATTTTGATGATTTTTCCATTTGTAGATATGCAGCTTAAGCCCTGATTTTCCTTTTATATTGGCTTGGATGAAAATTCACGTCAGAATGCTTGATTAATAATTCAAAGAAGATAGTGCATAAGCTGGTAATGGTTTGGAGGGCGTACACATGGCTGGTTGAATGACAGCTGAGTTATTACCCACTTCACTAAAAATCGGGGTCCCTTAAATGTTAAATTTCAGACTTACTGAAAGAAAATACCAGTAATTTTAAATATCTGAGGTCATCTGAGGACACTACTGTCAGTAATCAAAAAATACCAAGCTTTTATTATTTGGAGAAAATATTGGTTGTTCTCTCTAGTATGTTGTTTGAGATCTGCCTATCAATCTGGGCAGTTTTCCACTCCAGTGATTCTCACTGCTGAGTTCCTTAAAAATCTGTAGCCCTTTATGAAAACTGCTAGTAGGTAATGTACAGATATCTTCTGGGCGAGGAGAGCAGCGGATGTGCTTTACCTCAGCTGGAGTAAGGCTTTTGACACTGTCTTCCATAGCATGGACAAGCTGACAAATAAGTGGACAGTGAAGTAGATTGAGAACTGGCTGAAGGACTGGGCCTAGAAGTTTGTGATCAGTGACATGAAGTCCAGCTTGGGTCAGGTTACCAGTTGTGTGCTGATACTGGGGCAGACACTGTTTAGCATCTTTACTAATGGCCTGAATGTTGAGAAGGAGTGTGCCCCCAGCAGGTTCACAGATGGTGCATAACAGAGAGGAGTTGCTCACATACCACACGGTTGTGTTTGCATTCAGAGGAATCTGGGCAGGCTGGAGATTTGGGCTGAGTGGAATCTCATGATATGCAAGAAAGCGAATTGCAAAATCCTTCATCAGGGAGAATAACCACAGGGAGGCTGACCAGCTGCAAGACAGCTCTGCAGAGAAGTGGCTTGGTGTATTGGTGGGCAACAGTCTGTATGCCAGTTATGGACTGGCATGGAAAAGAAGGGAGACAGGCTTCTGGGATGGGTTTGGAAGAGTGTTGTCAGCAGGTGGAAGGAGGTGCTCTCTGCTCAGCGCTGGTGAAGCTGCATCTGGAGTATTCAGTTCTGGTATTCCCAGTAGAGGAGAGAGAGACATACTGGTGAAAGTCCAGTGCAGGGTCGCATAGGTGATTAAGGGTTTGGAGCTTTTCTCCTCTAAGGAAAGGCTGAAAGAACTGGGACCATTAGCCTGGAATGGACAAGGCTCTTTAATCAGTGTAGGAAGGGAACAGAGAAGGAGCCAGATGCTTCTCAGTAGTCCCCCCGACAGGACAAGAGCTAGTGGGCACAAATTAAAAATCTTGAAATGCCAGTGCATTCCAATAAAGAATTCGTCATTATCAGAGAGGTCAAGCACTGGCACGTGTTGTCCAGAGAGGCTTAATATCTCCTTGGAGGTATTAAAAATTCAGCTGCGTGTGGTACTGAGCAACCTACTCTTCCTGACCCTGCTTGAGCAGGAAGTTTCATACAATCAGTCACAGAACCACAGAATGGTTGAGGCTAGAAGGGACTTCTGAAATTGATCTGGTCTACTCCCCTGCTCAAGCAGGGCCACCTGGAGTCAGTTGCCCAGGACCACATCCATATAGCTTTGAGTATGGAGATTCTACAACCTTGTTGGGCAACCTGCGCCAGTGCTCAGTCACCCTCACAGTGAAAAGTTTTACCTTAAGAGGTCCTTTCTACCCTAAATGGTTCTGTGATTCTTAGGAAAATAGGCCAGTAAGAGAGAGGATCTGTATGAAATTTGTCTTCTGAAAAGAGGTATCCCAGGGAACAAACATGGTGTTGAACAAACAGATCTTGCAGCAGAGCTCAGTTGCAAGATGTGGTTATTTTGTTATTGGAAGCATAATTGTTGAATTGTTTAGGTTGGAAAAGACGTTTATGGTCACAGGGTCCAACTGTAAGTCCAACACTGCCAGGTCCTCCCCTAAACCATCTCCCGAAGTGCCATACCTACATACCTTTTAAATAATTCTAGGGGTGGTGTCTCTTATCACTTCCCTGGGCATCCTGTTCCAATGCTTGACCACCTTTTTGGTGAATAATTTTCCCCTAATATCCAATGTAAACCTTCCCTAGTACAGTTTGTGGCTACTTCCTCTTGTCCCCTTGTTTGCTACTTGAGAAAAGAGACTGACCCCTAGCTGGCTAGAACCTTCTTTAGAGAACCTTTTATGGAGTTGTAGAGAGAAATAAGGTCTCTCTTGAGCCTCCTTTTCCCCAGGCTGAACACTCCCAGCTCCCTCAGCTGCTCCTTATAAGACTTGCGCTTCAGACACCTCACTTTCTCTGGATATGCCAGAGAATGTCCTTCTTGTAGTTAGGGGTCCAAAACTAAATGCAGAGTTGAAGGTGTGCTGATTACAGGGGGACGATCACTGCACTAGTCCTGCTGGCCACACTGTTTCTGACATAAGACAGGATGCCACTGCTCATGTTCAGGTAGCTGTCAACCAACACCTCCAGGTCCTTTCTGCTTTCCAGCTGCTCTGCCCCCAGCCTGTAGCATTTCAGGGGGTCGTTGTGACCCAAGGGCAGTACCCAGGACTTCACTTGTTGAACCTCATGCCATCAGCCTCAGCCCATCAATCCAGCTTGTCCGCATCCAGCTGCACAGCCTTCCTACTCTCCAGATCAACACTCCTGCCCAACTTGGAGCCCTCTGCAAACTTACTGAGGGTGCTCTCATCCCCTCATCCAGATAATTGATAAAATTATTAAATGGAATATTGATAGAGATAATAAACAGGCCCAATACTGACCCCTCAGGAACACACTTGTGACTGGATGTCAACTGGATTCACTGTTCACCACCACTTTCTGGACCTGGCTGTCCTGCCAGTTTTCCACCCAGCAAAGACTACACCCTCCCAAGCCAGAAACAGCCAGTTTCTCTAAGGAAATGCTGTGGGAAGGAGTGTCTGAGGGCTTTACTAAAGTCTAGGCAGACAACATCCACAGCCTTTCTCTCATCCGCTAAATGGGACTGGTCATAGAAGGAGATCAGATTGGTCAAGCAGGACCTGCCTTTCATGAACCCAGGTTGGCTGGCCCTGATCACCAGGTTGTCCTGTATGTGCCATGTGATGGCACTTGGGAGGATCTGCTTTATGACCTTCCTCAGCACTGAGGTCAGACTGAAGGCTGTAGTTCCCTGACTCCTTCTTTTGGCCTTTCTTGTAGTTGAGTAGCACATTTGCTGACTTCCTGTCAAGTGCAACCTCCCTGGTTATCTAGAACTGCTGATAAATGATGAACAGTGGCTTGGTGAGCACTTCTGCCAGCTCCCTAAAATACCCTTTGGTAGATCCCATCCAGCCCCACAGACTTGTGTGTGTCCAAGAGGTATAGCAGATTGCAGACCATTTATCCTTGAGTTATGGGGGCTTCATTCTGCTCCCATCCCCATCTTTTAGCTCAGGGGTCTGAATACTTTGAGAACAACTGGTCACTATTAAAAATTGAAGCAAAGAAGACATGAAGTACCTCAACCTTTTACTCATCCTTTGTCCCTATGCTTCCTTCCCATCCATTAAAGGATGGAGATTTTCCTTGCCTCTCATTCTATTGCAAATATATTTTTAGAAACATATTGAACCTCCATGCTGTAGCTTGTAGAAGGGAATATGAGGAGAACTGGAAAGGTAGCAACAGTTACAGTTTTAGATAAGACAAAGCAACATATTTGTTCAAACATCTGTGTAAGAAGAACTGCATGGTACCAAAATCCAAATGTAATTGGATTTTATTATTTAGTACTCATTTATTATTTAGAGTACTTCTGAATTATTTTAAGGTGTTTTGTATATTAGAGTCTTGCTGGAGTAGTTGAGAATGTCTAGTGGAAATTAGTCCCCAGTTTGGGGATATTAGTGCAAAAATTCTAGCTTTCCTCTTCTGCAACCTGTCTTCCACCATTTTTTTGGTTTGTTTTGCTAGCAAATACAATATTCAAACTTCTAATGTATCACAACAGGCAAAAATATGGTTTGGGAGCCAACTGTCATGCAACTCAGCTATTTTGGCTGTGATTTTGGCAGAAGCAATATCAGTTGTTTTTCCTACCCTGCCTGCAACTGTGCAAAGAGGAAGGGAAGGTCAAGCAACTGTTTTATGGAGGTATTTTTCATGAAGTATTTTACAGAGCAATTGTTCCCTTATCAGAGATATTCTAAAACTCAAGGATACTAACCAGTGTTAGCAGACAGCATTTTTTTTCTCAAGTGTTGTGTAGATGTAGTGTATTTATTTCTTTAGAGATGAACATTCTTGGGGTTGTTTTTTTCTATTTGTGATTTGTAAGGTAAAATTTTGAGTCAGTTTGTAAGTATATGTTACAATATATATTCTGTGCATGTTTATTTCATAAAGCTTGCTAATACTTAGCTTTGCATTACTCTGAGATAGTTTGTGTATTTGTATCATATGCATTTGATATGTACCAGGTTTCAGTTTGTATGTATGTGCTTCATTTCTTTTTAACTATTTTATGGCAAGTCCTCTTGGAAACTTGATAGGTATTATCATAGATGATATGAAAAAGAAAGCATTAAAAAGCTCTTGGAACTATAGTTTGTAAGCAGACGTTTTGTTTATCAAGACACGAACAGATTGGGGGTTTTGAGTGATATTTATTTCCTTTCTTGATTCTTGCAGCCTACTGACACTGTCCCCATTGAAAGTATGGGGTTGAAAGTATGGTGAATGTTTCAGCAGTAGGAGGAATGGTAATTACTTAGTTATCAAAGGAAAATACCTGCAAAGACAAAAAGTTAAGTGTGGAAAACCTTAGCAAAGTTCAGTTGCAGGGTATTTTAGCAGCCTCTAAATGTCATGAAACATTGTCTGGGTCCACTTGAGTTGAAGCACTTTGACACTAAGTGGTAGATTTGTGTTGTAGGGAGTTATATGGAGAAAACCAAAGGTGAACTAATTAGGTGTTTGGTATAGACTGGACCTAGTACTTGAGCCATTTTCTGAGCATCTCTGATTCTATAATTATAGATCTAAGGCTAAAGCACCTAATCTAAAGCAACATATTATGCATAGGCTTGAGAAGTGACCCATGGGAATCTTATGTGGTTTAATAAGGCCAAGTGCAAGGTGCTGCACCTGTGTTGGGTGCACCAGGCTGGGGACAGAACAGACTGAGAGCAGCCCTGCTGACAATGACTTGGAGGTGCTGGTGGATGAGAGGCTGGACATGACCCAGCAATGTGCATTTGCAGCCTGGAAAGCTAATCATCCTGGGCTGCATCAAAAGCTGTGCAGCCAGCAGAACAAGCGGTATGATTCTGCCCCTCTACTCTGCTCTGGTGAGGCTCCACCTGGAGCACTGCATCCAGCTCTAGGATCACCAGCATAGGAAGGACGTTGACCTGTTGGAGCGAATCCAGAAGAGAGCCAAAAAGATGATTAGAGGGATGGAGCACCTCTCCTATGAGGAAATGCTAAGAGAATTGGGTTTGTTCAGCTTGGAGAAGAAAAAACTTCAGGATGATGGAATTGTGGACTTCTAGAGCCTGAAGTGAGCCTACAAGAAAGCTGGATAGAACACAGGGGAGTGGTTTCAAACTGAAAGAGGAGATATTTAGATTAGATATTAGGAAAAAATTCTTTGCTGAGAGGGTGGTAAGGCACTGGACTGTTTGCCCAGTGAAGTTTTGGATGCCCCATCCCTGGAAATGTTCAAGGCCAGATTGGATGGGACTCTGAGCAACCTGTTCTAGTGGAAGGTTTTCCTGCCCCTGGCAGGGGGGTTGGATCTACGTGATCTTTAAGGTCACTTCCAATCCAAGCCATTCCACGATCATCAAGCAGATGTGAGAAAAGCAGCAGTTGTCCCTCTTGTCCCATTGTATGGACTGCATCCTTCCGCAGTTGAAAACTGTAGATGTGTTGACTTCTGCCTGCCAACTTGGCTACTTCTGTACGAGATAGAACTACTGTAAAGTTGATTTAAACCTGCACAGAAGCCCACCCTGGAGAGCTGCTGCAGAATGGCTCGTTGTCAAGGGGGAAGCCTGCAAGAACAGGTAGCTGTTGCTCTGCATCTGGATCTGTCCTAGGTCCTGAACTGTTTAGTCTCCCATTGACTAAGAATTGGAAATTATATTGTAGATTAAAAAATTAATAGGGGATACAAAACTGTGAAAGATTACATATATACTGAAGACTGTAACATCAGCAAGTATTTAGCTTTAAAAAACCCCACAACCCAACCAGTAAGCACTAATGTAAAACCAACAATGAATAAAAGGTACCTATTGACAATTTCTACACATTGCATAGAATTATAAAGGGCTATGATTCAGAAGCGCCATGCTGTTGGAGTGTTTCAGTTTGAATTTTCTTTCTTTAATTGAGAGAAATACTTTTGTGTAGAAAATCAGAAGTAATTCTTGACCTTTTCTTTGAATTTCATGATTGTGGGACTTTTTTTTTCTTGCTTACTTTTTCTTGGATTTTTTTTTCAATAAGAAGGACTGGTTACTATGAGAGAAAAGTAACTAGATGTCAGTGATGTTAATGAGTTACAGTTTAGACAGAAGATTCATTTCTTCTCAGACTTGAAAAAAAATTCAAACTAGCTATGGAAAAAGAGGAAAATAACCTTATTTTTCTGTAATAAAGATGTAACCAAATAGCGTTTAATTGCCATAAAGTCAATTTAGAAAAGATCCCAAAAAGAGTTTTCTAGTAGGATTATTTAGGGTGTGGTGGAAGTGTGATCACTGGCAGTGTCTAATACCTCCACAAGGAAAACACCTGTCAGGAATGGAGTGGAATTGGACTAGAATCATTGAATATGCTGGGTTGGAATGGACCCATCAGGGTCATTAAGTCCAACTCCTGGCCCTGTGCGGCATGCCCCAAGAATCACACCATTCGATTCTTGGGGCTTTGTCCAAATGCTTCTTGAACTCTGTCGGGCTTCATGCTCTGACCACTTCCCTGGGCAACCTGTTCCAGTGCCCATCCACCGTCTGGGTGAAAAACCTGTTTCTAATAACCAACCTAAACTTCCCCTGACACAACTTCAGGCCATTCCCTGGGGTCCTGTCACTGATCACCACAGAGAAGAGATCAGTGCCTGCCTCTCCTCTTCCCCTCACAAGGAGTTGTAGACTGCAATGAGGTCTCCCCTCAGTCTCCTTTTCTCCAGGCTGAACAGACCAAGTGATCTCAGCCTCTCCTCATACAGCTTCTCCTCAGGGCCCTTCACCATTTTCATTGTCCTCCTTTGGACAGTCTCTAAGAGCTGAATATCTTTCTGTATTGGAGTGCCCAAAACTGCACACAGTATTCAAGGTGAGGCCACCCCAGTGCAGAGCAGAGCAGGACACTCCCCTCCCTCGACCGGCTGGTGATGCTTTGCCTGATGCCCTCCGGGACACGGTTGCCCCTTCTGGCTGCCAGGGCACTGCTGATTCCTATTCAGCTTCCCATTGACCAGGACACCCTCAGTTTTATGCTAGACCAGGGAATGGAAAGACTGACCTTTTGGAGTTCTTTTCCAGACACTGTTCTCAATTATTCTAGAGTATCTTCCATTCGACAAATTACATTTTCGATTTCCTGGGAACATGCATAAAATTTTTGTACGACTGAAGTTTGGAAAAGTCTTAAAGATCCTGCATACAGTGTCCATGTTGACCCATCTACACAGAGAAGTTCTTGATTATTGCTTGTAGGCATGTTCTCTGTCGTGCACTTCTTAGTATACTTGTGGGTGTTGATTATATCCAAGAAAGTGTGGATCTGTTCAAGTGACTGGTTTGGCTTAGTGCAAGCATATATAAGTGTGGTAGAGTGATTTTCGTCCCTTGTTCTCATGTTAGTTTTGCGTAATATGGTAGGTTTGATTATGCTGACTAATTCCCATAGAAGTCTGCCCTATGCCTGAATTTGCTGTCTGTTTGCTAATCCAGATGGTGAACAGATGAAAAGCTCAGTATGTCTCTCCTTGGAAGCATAATCAGAACATGGCATGACACCAGGAGAAATGCAAAATTCAGAATGAGAAAAAAATCCACACTTTCCACAGTGCAAAATCATGTTTATTGTACAATCAGATTTTACTTTACTGTGTAAACAGTGAAGGTCACAGAGTAGTTGAGATTAGAAGAGACCTCTGGAGACTCTGTAGTGCAACATTCTTGCTTGAAGTAGGATCAACCAGAGCAGGTTGCTATGTGCATTGTCCAGTGGGATTTTCAGTATCTTCAAGGATGAAGAATCTAGAGCTCCTCTCTTTGTGTCCTCTAATGTTCCAGTGTTTAACCATTCTTAACAGTTTTTATGTGTAAATGCAACTTCCTATATTTATTTTTTCCCCATTGTCTCTTGGCCTGTTGCTGGATATTGCTCAGAAGAATCTGTCTCCATCATCTTTACTTTGTCCTGTCAGGTATATATGCACATTGAGGAAATTCAACCCCCACCCTCCCAAGTTTTCTCTTTTCCCAGCTAAACAGTCTCTACTTGTTTGATTTCTCCTCATATGACAGATGCTCCAGTCCTTTAAGCATCTTAGTGGCCCTTCTCAGGACTTGCTTCAGTAAGTGAGTCTCTGTTGTACTGAGGAGCCCAGAGCTGGTCCTGGTATTCCAGCTATGCTGTTGCAGGTGGTGTGTAGAATGTAAGAGCCAACTCGCTCAAGCTGCATCAGCCAGCTCTTCTGCACCCCTTTCTCTCCAGGGAACTGTATCCTATAGACTCTTCAAAATAGATTGAGCAGGTTGAAGTCTGTTCTTATGAAGTCTGTGGTTGTGATCCTGCTCTTGTCTTGCTCCCTGCTTTCAGGTTCCTGAACTTAACCTGTGCTGTCACTGCATCCATGGTGCAGTAATGTGTTGCTGTGATGAAAGACCCTGAAACTTAATGGTGACAACATGAGTGATAATAGCTTCCTATTGTGGTCTACGTGACAGTTTGAGCTTAGGATTTCATTTTAGACTGTTTAGAAGCAAGTGCTTCCTGCTTCTTGCCCAACCAAGCTGATCACCAGCAGCAATAATTCACCTAGTGGAGGAAAACAGTAAATATCCACAAAAACAAACAAAAAAACTCACACAAACCTGATGGTGTTTTGTCTCAGTGTAACTGAGTGATTGCTGCTTTGTAAGGGAATTTCCACTCCCCCTTGAATGCTTAAGCCAACTGTGTCAAGTAAGCGCCTATGGAAACAAAATAATACAGTATATTTGTCATTTGTCTGGTCACAGCATGACTTTGCTAGGCCTCTTCTGTCAACTGTATACCTCTTTACAAAGATGCTTAACCCTCAAACCAGAGCAAGCAAGTTTAGACAAAACTTGAGACAACTCAAAGTAATTTAGAGTTTTTAAAGATTTTACCATGTGTTGCCATGTGGTTTACTAAATTAATTTGTTTTCCAAAAGTGCACTCAAAGATGTAATTAACAGGAGAATGACTGTGTCCAATGCTACACTAGCTGCCTTTGGTAACACATTTCAGATAGAAGCAAAGGTTTTGGGTCAGAAGGAAGTCAAATAACACTTTTGTTGTTCCTATTCCGCTTCAGCAGCAGAGACAAAATAATGTTTTTTCCACTCATCAGTGATACCTTTATCTAACATACAGTCTAGAAGAGCTTATGTAGGTGTGGTTATGGTTAATCTATATTGAGTAATTCAGTAACAGCGTTGTGGGGGGAAACACACACTCAACATATAAAGCTTCTTTCTCAAACTTAAGCTTATGAATTGCAGTTCAGGACTGTTGTGACTTTGAGGAAAGATGCTCTGTTTGCATTTCCACAGCTCTTTTGAACACAATAGGAACAATGGTGTTGAGAAAACTGAATACTGTCCCCCTAATAATGCAGCAAATATTACAAGTACTAGCTAATGCTGCTTCTGGTTTGAGAGCAAATAAACTAAGCATGCTTTTTAGTTCCTCTTACTACAGATGCCACAAATGTGAATAGAAGTTGCAATCATGTCATTTAACATGACTGTCTTACCTATTCTAAATTGTCAAGCCACTGGTGGTTTCCCACCCTCACCTTTTCCCCCTTTTATTCCCCCTTTGGTTTCAGGCAATTATTCCATATTCCAGAGTTGAACATTTTGGGTCTTTGCTTTTATTCTGGAGAGATTTTTCTGTAAAGGCTGTAATAGCACCACTCAGTCTTTCTTTGTATCCATTTGCCACAAGTATTTTTTTGTCAAAGTATCTTCATGTTCTGCACTAGTTTGACTTGCACTTCTTTTGTGGTCCAATTCAAAACTGCTAACTCAGTTTCCAGTGTTACAATGTCTTAAAGCACTTTGCAGAAAACCTGCCTAAGATTTGCCGATAATGAATGCTTAGTTTATGTGAACTAGATGGTATCCATAGTTGAGTTAGAAGATGAAGGCTAAAGGCCTTCTGCCAGCAGAAGCAGATTGTCAGCACAGAGTTTCAAGACCTTTACAAATGACAGCTAATAGCAATTTATAATTTTTAACCAAAAATATAATTAATAATTTAGCTAAGAAGTTCATCTGAGCCATATCAGGTCTTATTAATCTCCAGGCAGTAGAAGAGTCAGGCTTATAATTAACACATGTGGTTTCCAACAGGAAATTACTCATCATCTGCTTAACATTGTTTTTCATGAATATACTTGCCCATGTTTTATACTTTCCTTCTGAATATTAGAACACCTTGGCATAATGGTACATAACAGTAGAACTGTCGGCAGTCATATATATCTTTGTTACAAGCAGATACATTATGAATATATTACTGTTATGCACAGTAATGGTAGGTTGTTCAGAATTATTTATAAAATTAGTGGGATGAGGTATTTTTTATTTCTTAATTAGTTGCTTACTTGTTCTCAAGTTTTGTTTGGAGATGGCGGAAAATGTACTTCCCAACAAAAACATTGGAATTTCAGTATCCTTGAGGTTTTGTTTCAAGAAAATATAGAGAGATAAATTGTTAATGTGGCATTTCTGTACCCAAGATTTTCCGTGTAAAGAATTGTTCAAGCCTAGAACTTGCTGAAGATAATGACTGCCGTAGTGGATCACTCAGACAGTGCTGCTACTTGCAGCATCTTTAATGCTTGTTGTATGAATGAGGGAGATCTTAGCACCACCAGTAAACCCATTGCTGACCTTTCCTGTTTGCTAATTGGAAAAAGCATTTTCTAGGTATCATTGGCAAATGAAGGTAGTCTGTCAAATGGGGGGGAGTTTGTTACTTTAAAGAAATGAGCCCAGTCTTTGGGGGGATGGAGGTGAAGGGGATGAAGGCTTAATTTGTGGGATTTTTAGATGTGTGCATAAACATGAAGAAATACTTGCAAAAATACAGGTACTGGTCCAGTGAAATATTTACAAATCGAAGTGTTCGTGATATTTGCAGACTATAACAGATTTGGAGAGTTTTCAAGGGTTTTGGCAGGAGTATTAAGTCTTGGCAACGTGAGTTAGTATCCTTTAACACAAACACCAAAAAAAAACCAACCAACCAACCAACCAAACAAACAAACAAAACCCCACCAAAAAACCAAAAGAGAGAAAAGCAATGCTTATCAAGTTGTCTGTGGTAAATGCAAATTGTACTGTGTTTAAAAGGCATAATTAACAGCAGAGTTAGATAAAAAGTATTGGAAGCTCAGTTTGGAAGTTTGCAGTGAAATGTTTTCATGTTAATCTGGGTTACGTAGGTCTGCCAGGCCATATTGCTGTGAAGCTGCCAAATAGTACCTGGAATGCAGTTAAAAGTGTGACCTTGCAGGCATATGAGGCATTTCTTCTTTCTCTTCCTAGCAAATAACAAGTACTGTTTTCAGTTTTGGTCAATGTGGTTTATTCGTGGTATGGACTGAGAGAGCCCAGATGATACTTTTATCAGGACTTGTAAAATTAGGGTAAAAGGTCATTTGGTTCACAGGAGAAGACTGAGTGGCTACAGAACAGAACATGAACTGGTCTTCATATTTGACAGCAGAAGAAGAATCATCTGCTTTAAACTATAATAAGGAAGAAAAACTTGTTTAACTAAAGAAAACTAAGTAGTGAATCAGATTATGCAGTTTCATTATAGAAATTTGGACAGTAAAGGTTACATGAAATTTCTTCCCTTGGTTCTTAAATACGTTGTATACTGTTATGTATTGAAACTTTACTGTTGAAGGAACCTTGAAAAGTCATCTGGGTTCTTTTTATGAGCTTCAATTTACTGGGGAGCATGGAGGAATTCCCCCCCCCATCACTTCTCTTAACTTGAAGACAATTATGTTTGTTCCTTACAAGAAAAATGGTGAGCTAGTTTCCTTCTGCAGGAAGTGTCTTGAGGAACAAACCTTCCTCTTTATAGGTGAAGAAGGGAAAAGTGGTGAAATTTCTAGCAAGCAACTTTCTTGTAATTCTCTGCAGGAGTTGTTTGTTTGAGCGTGTTTTCTGACTGCTGGCTGTTGGTCAGGCTTCAGCTTTTCTAGCTTTTAACTTATGACTGTGAAACTTCCATACTCGTGAAGTCTGAATGCTGTACAGGAGATCAAGCATTATGCTTTTAGTACCTGAAGTTTTTTATTTAGAACAAAGTTGTTTCAATAGAATATTAAGATTCTTCTGATTCTCAGTCTGTTACCTGAAAATGCAAATTCTCCTGTGACTTTCAGATTTCATAGTATTATTTTCCCAACTAATCTGAACTGTAAGCTGTTTGAGTAATATTCAAGTCGCACAGAGGAATGTTAGTAGCTGTTGCTTGTCGTCCTGTATAGGATGATCTGTATGCTGCACAGATAACAAATGCCTCTTCTTTTGTGTATGGAGAGCTTATAATGTGAACAGACCAGAGAAATGTAGAGTAGGTTAAAAAGCATGCATCTCAAACACAGTAATCTCAGTGATGGTGACAAAGAATGGTATTGTGTGTATGGTGTCTTTCTTTTTTTTTTTATATGTCTCTTTTTTTTTGGGTAGTAAAATGGGGGAGAAAAAGAATGTGATTGGAATGAAGAGTGTGCAGGAGAGGATTAGAGGGTCTTAGAGGAATGTGTGTTAGCTAGATCTGTAATGTAAAGGAATGGAAATTAAGTGTGTGTGCTGAGAGTGGGAAAAGTCTAGACAAAAAAAAAAAGTTGCAGTTTCTTCCATCAAGTGAATTTTCTGCCAAATGATACATTTTTAAAGCTTTATTTTTGTCTTGGAAGGCTTGAATCTTTCTGCGGCCAAGACTTCACAAAGCATAAATGTTCTGTACTAAGAGGTTATGTCACTGAGATTTGTCAGTAACTCTTGCTTCGAGTATCAGTGTGGTGCTAATGGACTCGTAATAGAAACAGTAGGGTAAATGTGTAGAAAATATAGGGGCTTTTTTCTGTCCTAGCATATATTCTGCTTAAATTGATGAGAGTAAAGGCCCATAATTCAGTGGAACATCAGGAAAGCATAATTTTGAGTGTTTTATGTGCTGATTTATGCTCTGAATTTCTGCCTGTGATTGTTCCCCATGCTTAGGAAAGACAATTTTAGAGTACTTCTGAATTTCTTTCCTCTCTTTTTGTGCTGTTTACCACGGGGTACAGAAGGGAATTTAATTCTTTTGTTCTCATTGCTTTTCTGTTCTTTTTCAGAAGTAAGAAACTTTTTAGCAAGAAAAAATTGAAAAGAAAACAGAAGACTAAATTGAAAGTAAAAACACGCAACAAGGTAAGTCTGTAACTAAATTGACAAAGTTCCGACTCAAATGACAGTAACTTTGAGAGGAATACAAGAAAACATAAGTGTAACTCATAATTTGTATAGAGGAGTTAATAATAGGCCACTGTTATTTGTTTACTGTATTCTACATGACTATGATACCAATGTTAACGTTGTTCAGCTGCTTTTGTTACTAATGTTCAGTGTGAAATAATATGGACAGCATTTTTGGTTCTCCAGTTCCTAAACTCTGTGTTGCTAAATATGTTGGTGTTAAAGTTAAATTTTGATATTTGTGTCTAGCCAGCAGTTAGAGACTACTGCTGCCAAGATTCGTCCATGTTTGGCTAAAGGAGAAAGGGAGCATTCCCTGTCTAAGGACTCCAAAGTTACCTCTGAAAATTCCTCCATAATGGAAAATGAAATAAATGATATTTATGTGTTTCTATTAATATTTTCTCCCTGTGGTAGCCCCTGCCTCCATCACTTTTAAATGCATGGGAACAGTACAGTGAACTTCATAAAAATGTTTACTTGTTGCAGAGACTAAATTTATGCAGAAGTAGCAGCATTTTATAATACAGCTCTGCTGTGTTCTTTCTCTGCTAGGGAGCTGTTATTTCTCTATTTAAGCTAGAGTCCTGGAGCAATTTTCATGAAGGCTTGCTGCAGGCATGAAGACTTCTTCCTTGTGGCCAGTAAAGAGAAAGTAGCTCATTTCTGGAATGGTTCTAAAGGACAGAACCACTGAAATATCCAATGAAAACACTTTCTAGTCAGTTGAATGCCCTTATAATACAAATTCACTGTAGAACAGCTTGGCCATCTTATCCCTATTTGCCACACCTCATGTAGTTACTCTATCTCAAAACAGATGACTTTGGGAGGGTGAAGCAAACCTTCTATCTATTCATTTGGTATTGACTTTTGGATACTTACCAGATTATTCTGCTTATCTCAAGTAGTGCAGCTTCAGACTATGGTGTAGGAAGGGCTTATCTTCATTTCTGTTTTCAGCACTGTACAGTTAAGTATTTGTGGTCCAAACTGAATTTCTCAGCCCTTTCTTCAGTTGCTATGATGTTAGAAGTTTTAGTCCTGTTCCCTTCATGATTTTTATCAGAGTCACTGTCAACAAAGAAACCAAGTTGGAAATTTGAAGAATTTTACAGAATGTGGTTAGTCTTTGTGTGTTCTGTCTTATGACAGAAATTTGTGGTTTTAAAGTAAGGTAACTCTTCAGCTTTAATTATTGTTATTATATAAAGGGACTCTTGTCTTTCTGGGTGGTGGTGCCCTGGTTGAACTGCCAAAGTAGGAAGCTAAATCCAGAATGGCTGGTCACAAGCTTAACAGTCAAATATAGTTCTTGGATTTAGTTGCATTGGATAAATGGAGTGGCAAAATCACTTCCAAAAAATCATCCAAAGAAGATGTGAATGTATTAAAGGCTAGTTCTTGTCAGTAGTTATAGGTTTGGCACTAACTGATAATCTCTGCATTCATCCTTATGGAGGATTGTTCTCAACGTTTTTCTTGGATTTAAATCTATTTTCACTTGAAGCATGGAGATGTATCTATCTTTGAAAGACATAATGGGCTTTTGCATGTCTTTTACAGATACTGTTGTTCTAGATGGTCTCTGAGGCAGACCAGGATTGACCAACAACACGCTGGTCTTTGTTCTGAATCACTGAGGTGCAGAAAGGCACTCCAGCTTATTCCTGCATGATAGCAGAAAATTGTCTGTTTCCTAAAAAATGTAGCTGCAAAAGGAAAGATAAAACAAGATTCCTGTCTCTATCTTATGAAACTTTATTAGTTGACACAGTGACATGGTTTTGGTTTTTGTTTTTTCGTTCCCTTGGTTTTTTTGTTACAGAGTTTTTTGAGGTTTTTTGTCATACACTTTCCAATGCATCCCAATGTTTACCATAGCAGAATAAGCACAATGATCATTTTTGCCCTAGAATGTCTGAAAATGGATGGATGTATTGTCAGGAAAATGTGAGCTTCCATTTGGAAGCTTTCTAGTAGAGCATATTGAAAAGCTTATCACTGTTGGACATTCTGAGCAGGAGAGTTTGTGTGCATCAGTTTATTTATTTTTTGACAAACAGGGACTTGAAGTCCGAACAGAGATGGGAGCTTTCTCTTAATAAGCTTAGTAGAAGCAGGGAGGGGCTTAAATCAAGAATAAACTGAAGGAAACCTAAAATTTGTTATTTATATCATGTGCTTACTAAAAATGAAAACTGAGTAACTGAAGAGGAGAGAACTTAAAAAAAAAAATTGTTTAGCAACTGGAAGACAATTATTTTCGCCATTTAAGCATTAAATGTTAGAACGTTTTAGATATAAAACATTAACTAGGGTTTAATGTAGCCCAGTAGTTTGAGCCTTATTCTGTTTCAGAGCTGGAGTCATTCTGTGATCATCACTATTTAAACTACTATTAACTTTTGGGTTTGTGGTTTAGTATCTATTTTTTTAAATACAGGTATAAAAGTTTTCCATGTGGTTCAGTGTGTTTTGGCTTTAGAAATTCAGTGCTAATGAAAGTGTCTTAAATAGGAAACAAATATCTGATTATTAGGCATGGGTGTGTAGCACACTGGATTCTGTTCCTACCTGCCCACCACCCCCCCCCCTTTTTTTTTCTTTTGGCAAAAAATTGTCACCATAAAATCATAGGCTATGTAACTTATTTCTGCTTATCCTCCTTTCCCCCTTTTCACCTTGGATTTTTCTCCCCCTTTGCTATTAACTGAGGAAAGTGCTTTATAGGACACTTAGCCGAGAGACGAGATGAAAAACCAGACTTTACCATCTTCTGTTCTCATAATTTTATTTGAAGAATACTGAAAAATTGGAGGTCCACCAAACACAGATTGTACTTGAAATGATTGACATCCACCTGTTTAGTTTATGCAGAAATTTTGCCCTATGACTTTTTGAGCTTTATACAAATGAAAAGAATGAAACATCTGGAAAGGAAGGTTCATGTAGTAGGCAAATTTATTGAAACCAAATAATTGGATGTATAAGACAGACTGACTGGGGTAAAGTATTTGTCTCATTAAAAACGCACACAGCTTCTCAAATAATTTGGCTATTTTCCATGGCTTTTGTATTTTTTGCTGTTTCAACCTCAAGAGGGCATTGCTTTCTAAGAGATCTCTTAACTTTTCAAAGAAGAATTTGGTGAGCTCCCATTCTCTGTGGTAGCACCAGTTAGATCAGATGGTTATTATAGCCTTGCCCATATTTAACAACAGAGTAACTTTGCTCTCTTAGGTTATAGTCTATTTCCGTCACAATTAAGAATAAACCGTTGTGGTCATCTGATTAAGGAGGAAGAAGATAAGTTGGTCAGAAAATAAGTGTCATGGGTTTGCAAAAGTCCCCCTCCTTGGGGATTGGAAATAGTTTGTCCGGATAAATTTCCGGACAAAGGCC
>JAWMRA010000001.1:66678665-66734183 GCA_035584735.1 Pseudotriccus pelzelni | reverse complement strand
TGCATAAACTTCTCTCACCTTAGAGCAATTTGTGGGGGGTGTGGTAAAAAATTGTCCCCTAGGCAAACCCATGACAATAAGCTATGTATGGATTTCATCCTTTGGGAAAACGATTTCTTTGTGTCTGAGACAAGTGTATAAGAGACCAGAGGACTTTGGTTTTCTCGCTCCCTTCCTTGAGTATACTGGAACATTACAAAAGGCTAACTGATAAGAGTACTTACAAGTTGGTTGCTCTTACTTTATGAACCAAACCTGTGCTGTTTAATCTTTTCTACATAATGTGCCCTTCCATTTATCAGGGACTATATCTTTAGAAGGACAGGTCACACATCAGGGTGTGGGCATCTGTGTTTCATTCTCCCTCTCATAAGTTAGCCTCTTATCTTCTGGAAGATAAAAATGACACACAAGAAATCTTACCTTTATGTATTAAAACTGTGTTCATGAATACTGGATTTTTTTTTAAAGTGTTATGATGTATGTTACATCACATATTTTAATTTAAGAAGGTAACACTTTCAAGTTACGATGTTACCAAGTGAAACAACAAGGATGAAGATTTCAGAATGTCCTACTTTCTTACAGCTCATATGAAATATACTGAATCAAAAAGCATAATTCTGTTTTCCAGTCTAGGAGCTCTGTTCTTTTTGAAAGCGGTAGCAATTTCATATTCTGAGAAACCCAATGCTCTGGGAGAAAATAAGTATAGAACCTATAATCTCATCTTCTGCTTAGACACCCTGGAAGCTGGGCAGGTAGTCGTACTTAGTGAGCACTTTGGATCGAAATATTCCAGTAGCCATTAAGAAAGGGACATTCAGAGTTAGAGGGAAAGTGATTGTTGCTCTTGACCTTATTGTTAAGTGTCATGGGAATCTTAATAGTCCTAACGCGATTAAAACAAGCTGTAAGGGTGTGTTTCTTTCTTGAAATAATGTATCCTGTAGCTCAAGAGCAATCTGTTTAGATTATTAATAATCCTAGATCTGTTAAAATTAATAAATTGCTTTACAGAGTTCTTGGAAGTTGATTTTGGCTTAGTGTTCCACTGTTCTCCTTGCCAATGTAGAAGTATTTTGTGCAAACATGAAATGCAGTATCATTAAGAAAATTGTTGTAAATTAAAATAGACTTTATTAGTTTGATATAAAATTACTGAGTGGAGTTCTGTAGGCACAGTTATTGGTTAGATTTTCTTAATGATCTATTTTACCTCAAAATCTATTAGCCATCAGCAAGATTGTAGCAAGGTGGTAGCATGAGTCTCATATTATCAGGAAAGATAAATCTTCTGTGAGGAATCACAGAATATGCCAGATTGGAAGAGGTCCACAAGGATCATCCAGTCCAACCCGTAGCCCTGCACAGGACCTTTCTCAGGAGTCACACCCTGTGCCTGAGAGTATCATCCAAACGCTTCTTGAACTCTGTCAGGCTTGGTGCCGTGACCACTTCCCTGGGGAGCCCCAACGACCCCCTGGGTGAAGAACCTTTTCCTAATATGCAACCTAGACTTCCCCTGATACAACTTCAGGCCATTCCCTCAGGTCCTGTCACTGGTCACCACGGAGAAGAGATCAGTGTCTGCCCCTCCTCTTTCCCCTCAAGAGGAAGTTGTAGACTTCAGTGAGGTCTCCCCTCAATCTGCTCTACTCCAGGCTGAAGTTTGTATGACTGTGCAGAAGGCTCTCAATTGTTGCAGAAAAGTAAACTTTCAGTTGATGATGGGATGAACTTAAAGCCCAGTTTTCTAATTTGTTTAGTGTATCTGACCTCATTAAAGTTAGGAATCTGTTGTAATCTGGAAAGGAAAAAAACCTGCTTCATACGGA
This sequence comes from Pseudotriccus pelzelni, assembly GCA_035584735.1. Taxonomy (NCBI): domain Eukaryota; kingdom Metazoa; phylum Chordata; class Aves; order Passeriformes; family Tyrannidae; genus Pseudotriccus; species Pseudotriccus pelzelni. The sequence continues at coordinate 66,732,345 of JAWMRA010000001.1, read as the reverse complement.
AAAAACTGCTGATATCTCTTTTGAATACTTTTGTCTACCATTAATAAAAGAACAAAAGAAAAAAAAAAGCTGTTCACTGAATGAGCACTTGCATTAAGATGGACAAAGTTTTCCTGTTTCGTTGCCTTTTTTTAAAAGATATCTACGAAGATAATGTGTGTGCAACCTGCTTATATCTCCCCACTTTTGAACAGATGTGTGTTTTGAAGACCTGGTAACTACATTATAGTTAAAGCCTTCATCATGAATAAATCATTATTATTACCTTATGGTGAAGTTTCAAGGTTATGTTGTGCTGTTCTGAAGTCTGAGTGGGAGATTAGTGTATATAACTGTAGTTCATGTACTGTTGTAGGAGACTGAAACACTAAACACAAAGATTGAATCACTGAAGTGCTTCCTGTTTAAAAGCTAAAGCATTGGGTAAGGGACTTGTTAATAGTTACTGTAAAATACTTTTACGTATAGAGAATAAGAAGTTTGTTTCTGAAAATTAGTCAGCTTGTTATTATTAGGGAAGGAAAGATACGTTGATGTTTTATCTAACACCGTAATGTCTAAAATTATCAGTGCCATTTAAGCAATTTGGACAACCTATTTCGAAAGTGATTACATGAGCTACAGAACTTAGACCGTTCTGGAACAAAGGCTAAGCTGAACTGACAAGAAAAAATTGGAATGGAAACTCTTCACAGAAGTGATAATTACAATACATGATACTAACTAGATAAGTGAACTTCAGATAGAGATATTTCAGAGGCTCCAGATATTTTTCTCTGCCTGTAATCGACAGTAAACTAGGAAGCACGTAGTAAATTTAATAAAGAATTTTTTTAACCTGTGGAGTTCAACTGAGTTAGCTTTAAAGCTGAAAGCTTAGACTGTATTTGCCTTAACAGCAGCTGCAAAAACTCTTGGGGTAATGTATATGGATACTTGGCATACAGAAGAGTCATATGTTATAACCGTTTAGTTTTCTGGTGCCAGATAAATTCTGAAGTATGTAGTAGCTCATTATCATTGGTATTAGTCCAAATCTATTTTGATACAACCTTCTATGTTCTTCCAGTATGAAAATGTGTCTTGAGTTCTTGCACTGATTAATACTGCTGGGTTTCTAAGAGGAGCTTTATTATTTCAAAGATATTAGTGTTGAACGAGGACTAAACTTATGCTGTCTTTAATCCCTAATGGCAGAAGTTCTGTTGTGCTAAAAAAAAAAAAAATAGGCTGCTGAGTAAAGCATTGCCTCTTTGTTTTAGTTTGCAGTAACTTTGTAGTAATAACAGAAAGGAAGGATAGGCAAATATATCAATATACCAATACAGTTAGAATAATAGCATATTCAAAAATAAAAGGAAATATGTAAACTATGAAATATTTTGTAATAATGTTGAATTTTTTGGTGTGTTTTGGAACATATGGTGTTGAAAGGTCTAGCTTAGAGGCTTGTGTTATTTCTAGAATGAATAAAAATAAAAGTGCACATAAAAATATGGGTTTAATGTATAAAATTGTAGCAACCATATTGTAGAAAAATAAATCGCCCCATTAAAATATAATCCAGTTCATTGGTTCCCAAATTTTTTTTCACGCTTCTCTGCTGGTTTAGTGTTCTTTGCCATCCCTGCTCTCTCTGATCTGTTCCAAATCATAGTAGTATAATTAACCTCCTGCTAGATGAATGTGGCCATGCAGAATATCTATCCTGTGTAATTAAAAACAAAGAAAAAGAAAAAAAGCCTCTACTCTCAATCTCTGCCACCCTCCAAGAATACAAGAAACCAGAATAACCTTGTGAAGTTAATCATTACCCTGTCTAATGCTCCTCCAAATTTTGCCTTGCATGTTCAAACAAATTTGTCCTGCCCTCTTAACCTAAGCCTCATGTCCTTACATATTCTTTGTGCACTCTGTCTACACCTAAGTGTTACAGAGAATTGCTTCCTCTCATATGCCTGAAATCTGGTTTTTCATAGCCTCTTCTCCAGCCAGCCTAGTCATTGGTAGTATACAACCAAATGGAAAGAATAACCCTGCCAGAGGATTAATTTTTTGTTGTTGTAGGGTTTTGCTTTTTCAGGTCAGTCATACCTCCTGTCCCATCTTACTGTTTAAGAGTGGGAGAGCACAGAGCAGAATTTAAGAAAACCCACAATTTTTGAAAGGTGTTTTTTTCTTATTATTTTTCCAAGTGTGATGACAGCCTCATGAAGGGCTCTTCTGTATCTTGGCAGGGGCTGACAGTAATACACCAGCAGTAGATACCAAGGAAAGGGTGGGATAGGGTAGTCGTAGTTTCTCAGAACAGTTTCCAGGCTCTTACTTTGTGGCTTAGAGCTTCTGAAAACAGGATGGTGTCCTCTTAAGTCATGGGCCTTGATAGATTTTAGTATTCAGTAATTTGTCCATTAGGTATTCACTCTCCTCAAAAATCTTATCCATAGCAGTTTTTGAACTTGCCGTCAGTTTTCATTTATTGACAAAACAGGCAGCGGTGTTTTTATTTTCTAATGTATACTTAGCAAACGGGTTAAATATTTAATATTTACCAATGGGTAAAAAGTAACAACTGGAATAACAAAGAATACATTTTAAAAATCAATAATAATACTTAAACAACAACTGACTCCTGTTGAGAAGATAAATCGCAATTTCTGCTACTCTTCTGACTGTGGCACAGATTTGGACCATTGTGTAGCCTGAGCTGCTTTCATTTTCAGTCCCCAATGTCCTTGTCAAGTTACGAGAGGTAGAGACCTAAAGCTAGAGGAAACATACTGAAATTTCTTCCTCTTCCTGCTTTCTTCCCTGCCTGAAATATAAATTAATACTTCAACAGGAAAGTTGCCTCCAGTTTGAAAATAATTTTGCTTGTCAAAGTTATTGGGACTGTTGAAATCATTTATATTTAGCAAAGCTTGAGACTTCTAATAAGCTAAAATTAAAATTACTCTTGTTTTTCAGACTGAAAACCTAGACAGTACAATAACCATACCAGATATCAGATTACATAGCAATCCTTCAGCTTTTAATGTTTACTGCAATGTCCGCCATTGTGTGTTGGAGTGGCAAAAGAAGGAAGCATCTGTATCTTTGGCTTCAAAGAACAGTGTACAGAGTGGGGATTCGGACAGTGATGAAGAAGAGGAATCCAAAGAGCCACCTATTAAACTTCCAAAGGCAAGTAACCAAATACTGCTTAAAGCGTGCCACGTACGTAATCTAAGGTTGGTATGTTCTTTGTGGGCAATAAAGAACCATGTTGTAAGCCAATTGCTCAGGAAATCACTCTAGTTTTATTTGCAGTCCATCTAGTCCAGAATCGTTTGATTTGATGAATTAGGTTGATCTGTGTACCTGCCCAAATCATAGTCAGTTAAATGTCAGATAAACATTCTACTTGCACTCCTTTATAAGTGTTGGTAATTGAAAATCTATAACCTCAAAAGTCTACGCAAAAATGGTGCAAATAAGGCAGCTCTTACATCTGTCAGAGGCTACTAGCTCACAATGGTAAAGGGTGCTTGCTCTTGCTTTATTCTGCAGAGAGAGTAAGTCTTTCTGCTATTGGAAATCACTCGGTGGAGTGTTTTCTAAGATATTTTGCCAGGTATGCATGTAACTGCAGTAACACAGTTGTTTAATCTTTCCCTTTTTTGGCTTTAGTGCCCTTAATGGCAGGTAGTAATGCACATTAAGATTTTGATGCTATAGTTCAACAGTTAGAGTGAGTGTTTTACTATTTACTACTTCTGAGCTTATAGTAGGATTAGTGGTGGAAAGTCAGAAATCATCTATATCAGATTTACTGATTTCTTAATTATTTTCAATTTGCTGATTCACATGTTTTATACTGTTTAGCTTCTGTACATTTAGTTTTGTTCATTGCTAACTTACCGATGCTACGAGTGCTGCTTAGTTTGTTTTTCTTCTGAGTCCAAAAAGCATATTCAGATTAACTTTCCTTGTTTGTATTTGCTCTAAAACAAATACAAATGCTGAATTAAAAAAAGGTTGTTGCAGCCATGACTATGCAGGGTGTTCAAGTTGCTTAGAAAAGTAGGATTTTATAGATGATTGTGTATAGGTAGGATTGTCTGAAGGGCAAAGTCTGCACTCTGGAAAACAGTGGTGGTGAACTGCAGAGGAAACAACCAAGTCAGGTAACTGAAATTTCACGATTGATAACTGCAAAATAACGTGTGGTAAGAGAAATAAAATTCATTGTTTATGAACTGTGTCTGACTCCTTGTGGATTATATTAAATGAATCAGCAAGTGCTGGTAAATGCGTAGTTTAGTTTAAGTAAAAGGCAGTGTAGTTATTAGCATTTTTAAAGAATGCAATGGATTTTTAAAGAGATTTCGAAGTTAAGAGAGGTTATGACATTTATCAGTGGTATGGACAGAACACTTGCACGTGGAAACTAAAACATTGGTACTATTAAAGGTGTTGGAGAGTTTATCAAAAAGAGTGCTTGGATAAGTTAGCACAGTTTTAGAAAGATGGTGACTTAGAAAAAATGGTAGGGAAACTGTAGGTAGAAAACCTCTCAAAACAGAAAATTGGTGAGATATTTTGTTGTGCTTAGTACAGCAAATATAAAATTGATGAAAATCAATATGCTTTCCAGCTATTCATTTTTTAGCAAAGAATCTACAAAATTTCGAAGAATTCTAATATTTTTGATTCAGTAATGGCTTACATGCTTCGTACAACCTTAGTTTTTTTCATAACTAAATGGCTAATATTAGGTTGTTTAGGTTATTTGGAGATAACAACCTCACTTGTATCCATGCTTTTGAAAAAGGCATCTACTTCGAGATGCCTCATGTAGACTAGGTGAATGTCTTGGTGTCTTGCATATACATGTGTCTGTCTCATACTTTGAGTATATTATGGTCTGATTTTGTGAATAATGAATAATATTGGGTAGGGCTTAGTTTGTTAAAAGTAAAGAATAAAGTTATTGAAGTTTCTAAGGTTTGCAATATTTACAAGATCAATTTCTGATAGCAATTGTTAGCTTATTTAAAAGAAGACTGCATTTTGAGTTTGACAGTGAGGTGAAAGTCAAATTAAAGAGTTTAGCCAAGATTTTTACTTTTCCAGATTCTCTAGAATTAAACTGGTGAAGTTAGTCCATGGTGTGTTGGGGTATTTTTGTAGTTTACAAAAATGCTTCATTTAATTGAGAATAAGATGAAAACATTCTACTTTTTATGCAGCTTAGGTTAATTTCAAGTGTTCATTGAAGTGTTTTATTTTACATCCTAAACTTGAGGAAGTGAGGTTTGTTAGAGCTTTTATTTAGAATGTATTTCAGAATTAAAAGTTGTCATTTGCAATTTCTTTAATTAGATTGAGAACAATTGTTTTTATTATTGTTAAAAGAGACCTAGAGACGCAATTTGCTACTCTTCAGATATTAGCACAATAAAAAAGTTGTGTTTTGGTTTTGTTCAGACAGTTTAAGTAACTTTCTTTGATAGCTGTATATTTTTGGTTTCACAGGAAATATTTGTGTTGCCTGACATACTTTTTAGTACCTTAGCTAATGATGGGGAATTCTCTACTAAAAATAGGGGAGATTGAGTTCTAATGGTATGATTTGTAATTCTCAGAGTCAAAAAGAGGTACTTCCCCACAGTATTAAATTTGACATTCAGTTATGAGTGATTCATAAAAGCCCTGTACTAAAATGAATAAATATTATATTAAAGTGATTAAGGTAGAATTAACTGACTTAAATATTCTCTGTTCCTGCATTGATATACATTTTGGTAATGAACTTGAGCAAAAATGAAAATTTTGAAGTTGTAACAAAAAAGAAAAGCAAAACAATCACTTCCTTTAGAGGCTCACTTTAGGTCTCTTACAATGCATTAGGAAAAGGTGTTACCTTTGTAAATGTTTTGTTTGGTTTGGTTTTTTTAATGTGTATGGCATAAAATAATGCAGAGTATTAAATACTTTTAAATAAATATAGAAATGGAAGCATTGGGCACAATGCTTATTATCCTATGAGAGGGAAGATAGAGAAAATAATAGAGTAGAATTCTTGAAGAAATAGGAGGGGTTTTAGGAATTAGATAGGAGTCATATTATCTGCATCCAGGCTAGAATTTTGTGTACCCTTTGTTAAGTGGGCTTACACTTTTGATCTGAAGTCTCAAAGATGTTACAAAGGGAACAGGAGGGTGGCTGCGTGGAGAGCATCAGTAAAAGCAGGCAGGCTGTGATGTAGAGACTGAAGAAACAGTGATTGTTTTGGCTCAGAGACCCTTCAGAGAGCAGTGAGAACAAGCTTAAGATGTCTTGAAAAGAACTTTTTGCCCATTCTGTCTTCAGTGCACAGTTTGGAGGAGAGAGGTAGAGAGATACAAACATATACATATATATATATGTATATATATAAAATGTAGATACTTGAGATATTGTGTGTTTTATGAAGCCTACCCATATCTTGATCTTAGATATTTAAAATCCACCCCAAAACCTGGGCAGACTTAACAGCATCCCAGCCAAACTATCCATTGTTGATTCCCGCTGTAATGGAAGCTCAACAAATGATTTGCTCCACTGCATTATGTTCTCTGCCTCCTCCAACTGCCTCTCCTCCAACTGTCAGCTCCTAGATGAGGTCTTCTGTCTGATGATTGGGAAGAATAAAATAAACCTCTCAGTTTATCTCAAAGATAATATAACTGAAAAGAAAGTGAATTTCTAAAAATGTGCTGCAGGGTATTTTATTTTTTAGCCTGCAAGATGATAGTGAGTTTTGGATCCTGGAAAAAACATCTGTGCCATTATTTTGTTGACAGGTTTTTTTCCCCAGTAGGTTCCATGCATGTGTTTCTCCCCAATCCATTGAAGATGTGAAATGTAAGGTGTAATTTGCAGAAAAATTGGTGTTGCACTTTGAAGACTTGATTTGATTATGTTTTTATTCTTCCTCTAAAAATAAAACAAGTGGTAAAATAATTTCTGAAAGACTGGAATCAAAATAAGTTGAATGATAGCAAAATTACAAGGCACCCAGTAGAAGCTGTGGCTGGCTGTCAGATGTGTTTTAAGCATTAGTGGCAGTTCCATTAACAATGTTATTTATTTTCACATTTCAGTCTTTTCCTTAGATTTTACTCAAGAGTGAATATACATTAAATAATCTAAACAGCTCCTGACCAAAACAGATAGTGACGTTTTGAAGATCTGGTTGCTTATATGAAAACCCTGCTTTCTTTTTATTCATCCTCGTCATTATTACATACGAAGTTTGAGAAGGAAATGAAGGAGAACAGTGGGGAGAAGCATAATTATAATCTCAGAATATTCAGGAATTCTAAAAGGAAAGTTAGGAGTGGCTATAACAGCACTTTTGCACATGTTCTATTAGTTCGCTTAATGCATGTCTGTGATGAGTACATATGGAGTTTTAGTGACAAGCAATTAATCTTTGTTTTTGTCACAATATAAAAACTAATCTCCGAGGCTTTGGAGGGGAAAGTACTAGAGCTGCCAGTATCAGCTGTCAAATGTATTATTATTCAAGTTGTGAAGCCAGGTTGCAAGCCAATTCTAGTTTGCTAGTTCACATTAATGAGCAAGGAAAAAGACGTCTGTCGTATAAAGTGTGAACTGGATAGAAATAAGAAGGGCTCAGAGACACAGTTTGTCTCATATTGTGAAGAAAAATTTAAGTTTCCTCACTTTTTCAGGAAACTATTACGCTGCTTAGATATGCTCTTTCATATCATGGCTGACTTAGTGTAATATTTGCTGGTACAGTTGATTTTGATTCTCATTTGAATTACCACTGTATTCTGTATTGCTTTATTTTTTGAGTAACTGTCTTGTTCAGTGAACATTGGAATATACCTTTATTGATGTAAAAATATTATATTAACAGCTATTCTGAAAAATCTGTACTTCCTTAGATCATCGAAGTTGGACTATGTGAAGTCTTTGAACTGATAAAGGAGACAAGATTTTCTCATCCATCCTTGTGTCTCAGGAGCCTACAAGCCCTACTTAACGTGCTCCAAGGCCAGCAACCAGAAGGCCTGCAATCAGAGCCTCCTGAAGTCCTAGGTAATATCTATCTGTCATTGTATTTGTATTAACATACATGAGTTATTGTCTTGGGCAGAAGAAAATGGTTTCTAGCAAGTATTTGTGAGATAGTAATATGCTTGTTCTTGACTGACTGATTTGATTCTGGAATGTAAACTCCCTGTGATGCACTTACTCAGTATTTGTATTTCCTCAGCATTAATCTTTTCTAGAACATGTAAAGGTATATATGCAGAGTTTCACTGAATCATGCAATTCACTTATCTTACTGAAGCATAAAATATTTGCTTTTATTGGATAGAATATAGTTCTAGAGTGGGCTTCTCTTGCAATCTGCTGTTGTAATCACGGAATCACACAATATGCCAAGCTGGAAGGGACTTAAAAAGTCAACAAGTCCAACTCCTAGCCCGGCATAGACCATCTCCAGGAGTCACACCATGTGCCTGAGAATATTGTCCACACACTTCTCAAACTCTGTTGGCTTGGTGCTGTGACCACTTCCCTGGGGAGCCTGTTCCAGCATCCAGCCACCCTCTGGGTGAATCTGTTTCTGATATCCAAACTGAACCTCCCCTGACACAACTTGAGGTCATTCCCTCAGGTCCTGTCACTGATCACCACAGAGAAGAGATCAGTGCCTGCCTCTTCCCCTCACGAGGAAGTTGTAACTGCCATGAGGTCTTCCCTCAGTCTCCTCTTCTCCAGGCTGAACAGACTAAGTGACCTCAGCCACTCCTCATGTGACTTCCCCTCAAGGCCTTTCACCGTCTTTGTTGCCCTCCTTTGGACAATCTCTAATGACTTAATCTTTCTTATATTGAAGTGACCAAAATGGCACACAATATTCAGAGTGAGGCTGCACCAATGCAGAGAACTAATCTGTAGCTTAGACATTTAACGTTTGAATTTATGTGCTAAGCAGACCGTAAAAATTTTTCTTTGTATTTCCTCTGGCCATCCAAAAACTTCCCTGAAAATTAATTTTGTTTTTATTGATACTGAAAATACAAGTTGAACTCCTGATGCTTGTGTATGCATGATTGATTATGTCCTTTAAGTTAAAATCCAATTATCTTTTGTTGATTCATAGTTTTTACTGGTTTATAGAACCATAGGGAAGGCTAAGTTGCAACATGTGTTGTTTAAAAATAATTTAAAAAATATTTTCAGACTGTATTTTTTCCATTTTTTGTAACTTAACAGTATTCCATTTCCAAAGACTCATCGTAATTTGCTACAGAAAGCTTTTATTTTTGTACTTATGCACAGAGTATTAAAAAGCTTCAAAGGATACTTTTTGATATCTGCCTTGGTGATTATTTGTATCTGCTGCCAACAAAATTGAGGTGGATTTCTATACACACCTTGATTGCTACAGATGTTCAGCCACTAAACATGTATGCTTGAAAAGAGGCATACAATCAAAATAATTTTCTAGCTTTGATTTGAAATGCTCATTTCCGCAAAAGAGGTTGTGCTTCAACATGGGTAATGGTCAGAAAGAGTAGAGAAGTTTGGTCAAGACCTACATATTATTTCAGTGATGAGTTAGACTGAATAGACAGGTCAGATAACTCCTGGCTCTTTTCTTGTTAATGTGTTCCACTGTAACAGAGGACTTGTAGTTTTTCTTCTTCGGCCATGGTGATTATCAGGGCTTGACATTTTCTGACTGAAAAACAATGAAAAGTTAAAGACATTTTAAGCCTACTTGATTGTGATGCTTTATTTTCTGTCTGAAATTAGCGCTAAACATAATGGCTGAAGAAAGATGTGTCATGTATTTTCTAAGTTTAATTGCTTATTGACTGTCAAATTGTTTCGTATGATTTTATGACTTGTCTGTTTAATGGCTGTGTTTTGTCTGCAGAATCCCTGTTCCAGCTGCTTCTGGAAATAACAGTCCGTAGCACGGGAATGAATGACAGTACAGGACAGTCCTTGACAGCACTTTCCTGCGCTTGCCTCTTCAGTTTGGTAGCTGCATGGGGAGAGACAGGAAGAACGTTGCAAGCAATCTCTGCAATCCTCACCAATAATGGCAGCCATGCTTGTCAGACTATTCAGGTCTTGCACTAAAACTTCTTTGTTTCTGGGAATTTATGTAAATGAGTGCTTCTCATGAGTTCTGAGAAGATCTGTTGTTTAATTCAGTTAGCTTTTTTCCCCCTCTCACTGTTCTTGAGATGAGTAGGTATTTCTTTGTCTCTCTTGAGCTGCAGATAGAACAGAAAATAATCTTCAAAAAATAGTTATGTTTTTCACTCACTATTTCTTTTACTCTTTAGGTGCCAACCATTTTAAATTCTCTTCAGCGGAGTGTACAGGCAGTTCTGGTGGGCAAAATCCAAATCCAGGACTGGTTCAGTAATGGGATAAAGAAGGCAGCCTTGATGCACAAGTGGCCATTGAAAGAAATATCTGTAGATGATGACGACCAGTGCCTACTTCAGAGTGATGGTTTTTTCCTCTATCTCTTATGTAAAGATGGACTTTACAAAATTGGCTCTGGATATAGTGGGACAGTGAGGGTAATATGATTACTTCTCATCTGATGAGTGACAGTTAATATTTCAATTTAACTTTTATGATGTCCTGTTTCCATGGAGAATCTTAAGTACCTTACTAATGATTAGTTCCATTAGAGTTTGTGTTAAGTTTTCTGATATTTCCATGAGAATTTGACAGCATTTTGTCAGAATTTTTACAATATGTTTAAGACATTGTTACATAGATGTTAAATTATTACGTGTTAAGTTTTTGCTCTGGTATTCTTTAAATGACTGGAGTTTTTTGCTTTTCAGGGCCATATATACAATTCTACGTCACGCATCAAAAACAGAAAAGAAAAAAAGTCTTGGTTAGGCTATGCTCAGGTAGGTGAATACTTAAAATATAAAACATGTGGCCCTCTCCATCCCTCATGAGTAATTTAGGTAGACCTTGGCTTAGAGTAAGGTTACATGGATATTTTATCATTCCTTTAGCTTTAATTATAAAAAACGTGACTTCTTGAATGACTTTTATATTGTGGAAGATGAGGAACATCTCATTGTACTGGCATACAGAAAGGACTAATGAAGTGTCCTTGTGTTGTCATTGTAAAGACTTTTTCAAAATATGATGGTTTAACACATCAATTTATGGATTGTACAGTCACTTGATGTCTGCTTTTTGGGTGGATGTCAGTGGATGTAAAAATGTGCTGTTGCAACAGACTAGTGTAAAAAATATTTGAAATATCTGTTTAGGATAACAAATTCAGTTTAAAACATTTGCAGTAAAATAAGGAAATGCTGCTCTGTTTGGGGGAGGATTGAGCTTATGTAAACAATAGTTAGAGATAATTGTTGACGTTGCCGCTGCAGAGTTAAATATATTTGAATGGTTTATGTTTTTTAGACTTAGTCAGTTTCCAGACTATCAGCCACCTTTTTATAACTAATAACCTTTGTTATTCGTTGTAAAAAACTCCTCAAAACATTCAAAAAAATTTAATTTCAGAAAGCAGTGAATTTACTTAATTTTTTAGTTAGTGAGCACTTTTTGGGGTATATTTACTGTTAACTAATGATCTCATTGTCCCAGTGTAATTTTCAATATATTCCTTGCCATGCTTCTGAAGTGAAATTATTTATTACAAATACATTTTCTATGATTACACTTACCGTGTGTGTATATATATATATCTTTACACATACGTGAAATCTGGTTTTTTTTAGTGTTAAAACAGATCACCAGAAGGTAAACTGGCACAATACAAACGTGTGTGGATACATTTATTCTGGAGACTGTTTTATCAGTTTGGAAAGGAATAGGATTCATGTGGTTTCAGACATTTGGACATTCTGTACATAGCTATAAATGTATGTGATGTTTTTTGAGTGCCTATACAGGTGTATGAACCCACACAGTGACTGTATCCAAAAGATTATCAAAATGAAGCAAATGTGATGTAAAAGGCTTCCAAAATTTTAAAGCAATACCTAAAATAATGGTTGCAATTTTTTCCCTTTTAACAATACCTGTTGATGTATTTAAGAATATTTTCATACCAATATATATATTTTTACTCTTACCAGGGTTATTTATTATATAGAGATGCGAATAATCACAGTATGACAGCCATAAGAATAAACCCTGAAACTTTGGAACAAGACGGTACAGTTGCTTTGCCAGGTAAGACCCTCCAGATATGAGAAGTTGGTTATAGTTTACTGTTTACATGCTATGTATTTTCAGGCAAGCAGAAGAGAAACTGAGAGATTTAGAGATCAGAGATTTCAAGATCACATAGATTTCTTTTTTTATTACTTGCTTTTTCTTATTACTGTGCATTGGACCAGATACAGTATTTCATTTAGAGGCCTTGCATCTTACTCCAACTATTGGAAGAATATTGCAACATTTTAGAATGTGTATTCATCTTAATTTAAAGATGAGTTTAAATTCCTTCTTAAAAATTTTTATTTCTTCCTTATTTGAACTGTGAGTGTTTGGCTCATGTATGTCTTTGTTTCCAGGATCTCTTACGGGTAGGTAGTTATAAACTGTGAACAAAACCATTTGGTTTTTAATATAAGTAAAAATGTATCCAAAAAGCCAAGGCAGTTAATGAACACTGATGGACCATACTTCTGATGTTTGTATTGGTGGTGGGTTTTGCTTTACTTGTTTGTGGATTTATTTTAGGTTTATTTTTGTTTTGGTGAGGTGTTTTGTTTTGTTGTTGTTTTGTTTTGCTTCATTTTGTTGGCTTTCTTCAGAGGAGCCTCATAACTTCAGTCTCTGTTTAGAGAATGAGGATGTTCCTGAAACATGCTTTAATGGCCTCCTAGTGGAACATACCTGTTCTTAGCCACTCACGTAAACAGTAGAAGGACACAAGAATACCTTTTGATCAAACAATGACAGGCTTTATCTGTAATCAGAAGAAAGATTTTGTGTTTCATCCTGACACAAGTAAGAAAGCACTGACTGAATCCTCAGAAAAATTCTTTAGGATTTTTGTCTTTGAAATATGAACAGTAATTTTTGAAACGAATTATGAATGTAGAATCTAGTCCAGGCAACTTTCTGTACATCCTTGAAACATGAATGTCTTTTTAAGCTGTTCTTGCTCTTTGTGGGGCTGTATTACAATTTTCAGTGAGAGCACATTCAAAGACCTGACAAAATTACTTTTAGGGTGGTTTTTCAACTTTCTTCACCTTGGGGCAGCTTCTTCAAGCAGTAGATTTTTGAGATCCTTAATAATTTTACCATTTGTAGACAAATCAGTGTTCTTCATACAAGTCTTGAGAGAGACTTTAAGACATTTGAAGTCTACCCCGCTAAGCTGTTAGCTTGCTTTTGCAGATCTCAGTGACAAGTGTCATTCTGCAAGACTGCCTTGTAATACTAAAAAAAGGCACACATTAAATGGCAGTATGCCTTCTAAACAAAAATACATAAATTTTCCATTGCAAAGGCAAACCTTATAACTGTGGGAATACCCATTCGGAAATCCCTCAAACTCTTTTGCACAGTTGTGTTTTGTATGGTTTGTGATGGCATCAAAGTGGGTGCTAGGTATTCTTTGTAACCCCAGCCCTTTGTATTTCAGTCCTTGAATTTTGCTGTTTTGCCTTCTGCACTTCTACACGTTTATCTCAGTGTTACATTGTGAGCAGATATAACCTTGTTCTTTTGGCTAGGACAAATTCCAAGGGGTCCATTTCTGGTTATTTTGGTTTCCTGTTAGAAGGAAAGAAATGAAGGTGGGCGGGGAGGGTGTGTGACTTGAGGAAAACTGAGCAGGTACTTAGCTCTGAAATAGTGGCTGCCCCACTGAAATCTTAGAGTGACTTGCAAGTTGTAGTTCATAAGAGCCATGCTGGATAGAACTAGAGGGCCATAACCTTTCTAACAGCTGAACACAGCACATATTTGCTCCTAGTTGGTATGGTATTCAGACATGGCTCTACCTGGAATTAGTCTCTTTCAAATGCCTTGGCTGGTGATAGTGCATTTAAATAAGGTATTAGAATTTATTCATACAGGGGATGCATAGGAGATTAGGAGCTCATTAGATGTGATTAGGTGTTGATCCTAGCTAGAAGTCTTGTGACTCTAGAAGTCAGGGATCTATAGAACATTATCTTCTTCTTTCTCAGACAGTAGGATCCACCAGCTTCTTGAAACCATAAACTTCTGTTTTTAAAGGGCAGTCTTTCCACTCTGATAGATGATCTAGCAAATCCAGCATTGTATCTGGAACTACCAGAATGTGTGTCAACATCTTGTGTCTAATGCCTTTGCCAAGCTTCATACACTATACCTGAGCTGTGCATCTATTTTCTTAGCCCATATATCATTAAAGATTGTCTGAATTCTGTGAGGCTTTCCTAGATGATGGAATCTGAATTCCTGAACTTGCAGAGGTATTCACTTTGAACATTTCCTTTAGCAGTAATGCTTAGAGCAGTTGCTGTATTCAGCTGAAGAAGTTGAAGTCGCATGCTATATGGTTTTATTGTTATTTGAAACTGCAAATTAATATTTTGAAGGTCAGGACTATTCAGTTAGTCTGAAAATTACTGCTATCTGAAGGTAGCCTGGGTGAGCTCAAGGCCTGCCTCATTAGCAAGTAGAGAATGCACTATATAAATATGGAAGGTGATGCCTGACAGTCGTATTCTCTTGAAGCGTCTGGGGAGGCTGTGATTAACACATGTCTGTAGTTATGCGCTATGAGTAAAACATAAGTCCTTTCTCTTATAGCAGTCTCCAGACAGAAACCTTGGCTGTCTTCATCCCCAGAGTAATTTCCAAAGTCAGGTTGAATAAGACTTAAGAATTGATCATAAGAATTCCATCTTAGCTGAGAACACTGTACTGTCCTAGTTTCTGCAGATACTCCATTTGCCTTCCATTTTGTACTCTCTTCATTAATTTGATATTTAATGTTGGGCCTGGATGTTACCCAATGAAGTGCTAATTTTTGCAAGGTATTCTGGGGAACATATATTTAAAATTAAAAAGCCTTGCTGTTCCAGATTTCCTCTTTGAACACATCTAACAAACATATAACCAAACAACATATGACCCCCAGAAATGTTTACTGGGAGATTTGCCTCTTCTTGAGATGATTCAAGCAATAGGCTAAACAGTATAACATGGACCAATTGCTGATCAGAATATGCCGTTTCCTTGACCGTTCTGCTTGTGTGAGCATGTAATTTTCAGTCATTCAAGGAATCTAAATACCTACCAACTTCCTGTAACCTTTTGAGAAATGTCATTTAGGTTATTTTTGGAACTTCTTGTCAAGTTATTGAAATTTCTTTTCTTTTATCACTGATATAATTTAGCAGCATAGATAATTAGTAACATGAATTGGCTTTGGTTGTTAAATATGAGATTGTTTTTGGGAGAGCAATATTTCAAACTTCAGTTTATCTGCCATTCTCCATCCTGTTTGCTGCATACCCTCTGTGATTCATACCTAGGTCTGCTCTAAGGCAAAGGTTGTCTGCTTTAGGTACTTTGCTTAAAGATGTGAGAATTACAGAAGGCTATCTAATGCATATTCAATTCCTGGTAAGGCACTGTGTTGGACAGGGCAGTATAGCAGGAAAAAGTAAACAAGTTTATGGGTTTCCAAATACTGTGGGGTGTTTTCAGCTGTATTAATTTTAATGCTCAGCTAGGTATCAAAAAAAATAGCAAACCTGCTAGTTATGCTAGAAAGATGTGCTTCATTTAACATTAAATTTAGCAGTTAAAATGACTGAGACTGGATCTTTGTTCAGGTTATGAACACTTGGAGTGTGAAGTAGCTGTCCTGTAGTATTTTTGGAAGAGGTCTCTTTCCTGTGTGTAATCAATGAGACCAGCACCTTAGAAACCATGTAATATCAATCTCTTTGTTCATAACGCTGTCAACAGATCAGGAAGGGAAGAAGAAATGGTGTTAGGGACATATGTTTAAACTTACAGAGAAAGTGATCTTTTTTTCTCCTAATTTGGGTAGAATTCTTTTCCTAGCTTTTTTTCTTGGAATTGGCTGACCTATTTTAAATAAATGTGTGATGTATTCAAGTATATACTTTATAGTTTTCAACAACCCGCTAGATTTTCAGTTAATAGTTTAGTGAAATTTGTAAGTGATGAAAAAATGAGATAAATTATGGAAAGTTTTATTCATTTATTTCTGTAGGTTTTACATGCTAGACCAAGGAAACATTTCTTGAAAGATAATGGCCCTTATGTAAAAAAAATATCTTTGCGAAAGGACTTAACAGTCTTGGAAAATTAGAATTTAGTTCTGTTATAACTCACAAGTGAATACTAAATGCCTTTTTTTTTGCAGTTAAATGTGGGGGTGGGTGTAACCACTTATATTGCTTACAATGGAAAGTTCTGTAATAACTCTTATAGTAACTAAGGAGTGTTACATGCTTTTGGTGAGACAGGAGATCCTAGTGTAACATAATACATTACCAGAACAGTACGATCCCACTTTATATAAACTCTCATAATCCGATTGTAGTAAGAATGAATTAGACAAAAGTAGAGACAAGTGTGTATGCTAATATAAACTGATGCAGTGCACTTCATCTTTCTCTCACAGATTGTCATACTGAAGGGCAGAATATCCTTTTCACTGATGGAGAATATATTAATCAAATAGCAGCATCTAGAGATGTAAGTTTTGCATATGATGGCTAGACTATTTTTCTCTCAACTGAATTGTTTTATTTTACAATATTTGTAGCTTCCTTTTTGCTTAACTAACACAACTAAGGAAGAAATCCATGTAACTAGAGATAATGGAAAATTGCTGTATTTGTGCATAAAAAAGCAGTATTTTGGTACATATTCACAAAATTTTGATTTGTGATGGATTTTTCAGATTTTTTTATTTTTCAGAAAAGTTTAACAAATACTTGATTTTTTTTTCAGGGAAAAAATGTTATATGTGGAATAATATCTTTTTAACATGATATTATAGAGGATCTCTGTGGGATAAGCTTTGTAGAGCTTAATTATGATTATTTTCCTAATTTAATTTATGTAATTGCTTTGGAACTTGTTGGGCAATTTCAGCCAGTTTTAACAGAAGAGAGATGAAATATACAACATTCCAATAGATTTTTGTATGAAAATTGCCTGTTGGCCAAAGCTGGGGAAGCCCTAAGAATTGCTACTACTAGGGTCAAACTGTTGTGATTGTTCTATGTTTTTTTAGAAGGCAGTTATTACATTCTTAGTTCTGAATTGGTTTTTGATACTGAGAAAGCTGTAAAAAAAAAAGGATGGTGCAGGGATGGGGTGAGATTGGGTTGTCAAAAGATGCCAGACATACAGCTATGAGAATAGCAGGATTAATCCATTTCCCTCCTAATGGAAGAACTCCATCTGCACTTGTAAACAGAAAGCTGTTATTAGCTACTTTCTGCAGGAGTCACTCTGCATGCAGAATTTTGAGTTCCAAATCAGAAGTTAAGGGCTTAAATATTTATGAAAGTAAGATTACTTTAGTGAGTTTCAGAGTTAATTACTTCTATAGCAATTCATATTTTCATAGTGTTCATAGCATTTTTATAGCACTCAGTATATGCTTAAGGTATTTCAGGTACTTATTTCACCTTGTCTTGTTTACCACTTTCTTCTTTTCTCTTCTGTAATATTATTTTGTAATAAATGTTATTTTATCAATGTGTCCCCTGACAGTTTACTCTGAAATAGTATTATACTGATGCACTTACGATTTGAAAAGTAAATTAATCTGTATATTATGTCGTATGAAATAGATTTTTGTATTTATTACAGGATGGCTTTGTAGTGCGAATATTTGCCACAAGTACTGAGCCAGTACTGCAACAAGAACTGCAGCTTAAGCTTGCAAGAAAATGCTTACATGCCTGTGGTATCTCATTGTTTGATCTGGAGAAAGATTTGCACATTATCAGTAAGTCCTCTTCTTTGAAGGTTAATAGCAAGGCTGATAATTCAAACAACAGAGCTGAAACACTGCTCTTCTCTTTGTCTCTTATTACCTTCAGGGAGGTATTTTCCTTTATTTGTATAATAAATATGTAGTTGTTTGAAGCTTAGACTTTATAGTAGTGCTTGTATAACATGTAGTTTAAGCTGGGGAACTCCTTGCTGTGGGTCAAAGTCAACAAGACCATCAGAAATTGAGATGAAAAACTGGTAGTATCTGTGAAAGTATTTTGAAAAAATACCAGTTGGCCTTTGCTTTGGGGTATTTTTGCTCTGTTAGGTGTCTGCTTTTGGTTGTCAGAACCAAAGCATCCTTGGCTACGTGGACCTTTCAGTT
The DNA here is from genome assembly GCA_035584735.1 of Pseudotriccus pelzelni. NCBI lineage: Eukaryota > Metazoa > Chordata > Aves > Passeriformes > Tyrannidae > Pseudotriccus > Pseudotriccus pelzelni. The sequence continues at coordinate 66,713,939 of JAWMRA010000001.1, read as the reverse complement.
GACCAGCTGCAGTTGCTCTTATGTGTTGTTTTTTCCTCTTTAAGCAACTCTACAAAGTCTAGTTCAGTAAGCCTTCATGTGGCAGCAAAATTTTGTTTCACTTGTAGCTTTTATAGATCATTCGTTATGACAAACTCTCCCTAGCATAGTTGGGTAGGTAACCGGTCTGAGAAACTGCTTGATTAAACTGTCCAGTTAATGCCATCTTACTTGCCCAGGTACGGGGTTTGATGAGGAATCAGCTGTCCTTGGTGCTGGAAGAGAGTTTGCATTGATGAAAACTGCTAGTGGAAAGGTACTGAAAATGTTCTGTAATAAATAGCAAATTGCACTGATAGATTTTTGTGGGTTTTTATTATTCTTTTCCATAATTTGTTTTTGCTTTTTCAGTATGTTAGAATGAATGTCTATGACTGTATTTAAATACATTTTTCGGAGCCCACTTTAAAGGCTAAAAATCAAATAGTTATTTGAAAACATAAACAGATGGTTGGAACCATTAAGAAATTCATGGCTTGAATTTATAGAAATTTTTACTGTCAGTCTTACAGTGAAGGGCTTTGTTTTAGACTTGGGGGGAAAATTTACCCTTTGTCTACAAATGCCTTAGCACCTTTGCAATTTTTACCTTCTCTTAACTTCCCACAAACAGTGTTCAACTCATCTAGCCAAACAATTATATATGAAAACAGACTCTGTGGCTCAGTAGAAAGCAATTGCAAAACAAACAGATTCTAATCAGAGTGTTTCCCCCACTAAGTAAAAATTGATGGGTTTAGGATAATTATATTGAAATAGTATAAACAAAGTCAGGTTTGAAATGACAGGATTTTAAAACAATGCAACTTTAAAAATTATGTAAGATGGAAGTGCTGTGGCATAACTAAAAATTATAAACTGTTTTCTCCTAGATTTATTATACTGGCAAATATCAGAGCCTTGGAATCAAACAAGGTGGCCCTTCAGCTGGCAAATGGGTTGAACTCCCAATCACAAAATCTCCAAAGATTATTCAGTTTTCTGTTGGACATGATGGCTCACATGCTTTACTTGTTGCTGAGGATGGAAGCATATTCTTCACAGGTTCTGCTAGTAAAGGAGAGGATGGTGAATCGAGTATGTATCATTGCTTGCTTGACCAGTAAAAGCCTCTTAACCACTTCTTAATTTGAAGAGTCTTAACATTGTCAAAGAATATGTAAGCGTGCCATCTGGGCCGAATTTTATGCCAGCCACAGGTCCTGACAGCCAGTGCCACTGCCTCTCCCAGCTACAGAAGTTGATCTCTGTTTTACCACAGTCTGGATTGTGTGATGGGAGTACTATTTTACAGTTGTCCTGAGCAAAGGCAGTCATAAGGTTGGTCAAGAGGCCATGCTGTCTGCCTGGGACTTTGAAAAACTGACAAGGCAAACTTTTGCCTCTTCGTTGTTGTTTTATTGAACTTCAGAAATTTATTTTTTTTGGGCAACTGATGGAAAGGTGCATGGATTAGGAATTGTAGAAGCATGATCTTCTGTGCCTTGATCAAGCAAGAATTCTTTAGACATAAGAGAAGACATATTAATTTGATCTTCAGACTAATAAATGCCTCTTCAATGTAAAATTAACACATTTTCTGTGTTTGATTTGATCTCTGAAGTTGTATGTTTAGGTTGAATTTGAAGGCAAAGATAACTTTAGGTGCCTTAAAACTGTGATCTGCTGTGATATTAAACACTTCCCTTTAGGACACAGGCTGTTCTGTAATGTTGTGGTAGATTAATTAATAAGTGTTTTGAAATACTTGGAAAATCATTCTTGAAAGGTATTAATCTAATCATGACTTTGCTTGCCATTGAATTTTTTAGAAGAACCAGTATGATCTAATAAAAATTAAACTAGGGGATGGTACATATAGTTGTGGAGGGGTTTGTGTGGGGGGTTTTGTTTGGTTGATTTTAGTTTTTTTTCCTTTTTTTCAGTAGCAGTCTGAAAGCTGATGATATAAACACTGTTATTGTGCCTTTGTTTTTGTTGTTGGGGGTGGGTTTTTTTTGTAGAATAACTTGTAACTTATTTATTTATTTATATATTTGAAGCTAAAAGCAGACGGCAGTCAAAACCATATAAGCCTAAAAAAATTATAAAAATGGAAGGAAAGATTGTCATATCTACAGCGTGCAATAATGGAAGCAGTTCTGTAATTTCAAAAGATGGAGAACTCTACATGTTTGGAAAAGATGCCATTTACTCTGATAGTACGAGTAAGTTAATATTTGTCTTCTAAATTACTTCTCAACTAGACTAGTTGAAATTAGTGTGGTAATTTTTAGGCTGTAAAAACGTTTGTGTGCTTCTTGCTCATCAAATAGATTTGCCTCTGATTGAGGCCAGTATGACAGAAGGGTAGAAAGAGATGACAAGTTTCCTCGAGTTCTGTAAAAATACTTAGCAGCAGTGGTGACAATTACCCAAATTAATGCTTCCGCTATGGAGAAAAAGAAGTAAAATCTCTTTCTGTACTAATCTGACACAGGGAAAGTCATAGAAATGAGGCACGTTTTGCTACAAAGAAAGTCTTGCCAGAAACCAGGCCTTAAATGTTTCTCTGCTCGTAAAGCAGCAGGTGATCGAGTACAGGTCAGTGTAAGTAAAATATTAATGAAATAAACTTCAGTAGCCTTATATCCTTTAGTATTGTTTTCCAGAACAAGTGATTTGCAGCAGGATTAGGTTTGCTTCTGGCTTTTCTTTCTTTGCAGGGTAAGTGGCCTAGTCCTAATTCTCCTTTTAATTCCAACATTTGGTTTTTTATATCTGTTGGTTTTCTCCCTTGCCATTAATTTTGAAATTATCTCTGTATCCACTAGGAACTTTGTTGTATCACTGAGTTTCCTTCTCAGCTAGAAACTTCTATTTGCCACTCAAGTGTTTTATGTCTTCCAGGTTTAGTAACAGATTTGAAAGGCCATTTTGTGACGCAAGTAGCCATGGGCAAAGCTCACACCTGTGTGTTAATGAAGAATGGAGAAGTTTGGACATTTGGTGTAAATAATAAAGGACAGTGTGGACGAGACACAGGCTCCATGAGCCAGGGAGGAAAAGGTGTGGGACCTAGATTTTTCCTTTTGTTTTGTGTGCTGCAAAATATCCCATGTAAAAACAAAGCTAAACATTTTATTACGAGATGTAATTCCAGTACTAATTAAGTAAATACTGTGTACTTAAAAAAACCAAACAGACATGAATGCTTTCACTTCAACTCTCAGGTATTTGGTATTGTGTGCACATAAACGTAGTAATGTTTAAAAAAAGTTAAAGAAAACACCCCAAAACACAAAGAACATAACTTAATTACTTTTTGTCAATAGGAAAGCTTTTCTTTAAAACGGATGAGTAAAACCAAACCACATCCTCTTTGTCTTGCTATGTATCACTGTCTTAGTAAGAAAACAATTTCTGCCTTGTTTGCATTCAGTCTTGAGGTTGTCATTTGCTTAAACAGGGCATGAATGCAAGTCTACATCTTTCTCCACAGAACTGAATGTTGGAAAACAACTATTTCTTGTTTCAATATCTTTATTAGGTTTTGGAGTTGAGAACATGGCAACAGCAATGGATGAAGACCTGGAAGAGGAACTGGATGAAAAAGACGAGAAGTCCATGATGTGTCCTCCAGGCATGCATAAATGGAAGCTGGAGCAGTGTATGGTGTGCACTGTATGTGGAGATTGCACAGGCTATGGAGCTAGCTGTGTTAGTAGTGGGCGTCCTGACAGAGTACCTGGAGGGTAAGGAAATGTGTGGAAATGTGCGTGATGCAGTGTGTGGAGTGGCTAAAGCATGCATTGAGTGTAAACTGGGTTGATGTATTTTAAACTTAAATTTGAAGTAACATTATAGCTAAAAAGAGTATGTTCTTTTAAAATCAGAAATAGATTAATTTTTTTGTAAATAGCTGGCAATGGCTGTAGGTGATTTAGTTTTAAATACTTCTTTTTTTCTTTAGCATATAGTTCTCTACTAGGAGCTGTTGGATATGAGCACCAATATAAATCTGTCTCTTGACAGAGCTGCTGGCTCAGAATAACCTTTCTTCATCCTTTGATTGAAGTTTTCTATCTTGCTGTTGCAGTTGCTTATATCTGTTACTTCTGAGTTGAACTGCATAAAGGGCCACTGCTTTACATATCACCATTACTACTTCTTCAGGATTTCACGTGCTCATTGTTTTCTTGTTCATTTTTTCACATGGTATACATTAAATTAAAAGACGAGAAGTAAATGCTGAGAAGTCAGTTCAGTGTATGGTCAGCATATTGTCCTGGCATCATGCAACAGCAGTCCTTTCTGTTTGTCTCAGGAAAACTTACATGTCCGCAGACAGAGCAAAGTAATAATGTATGTTTTAATTACCAAGGCATCAGTGATGCATAAAAATAAAAGATAGTAATAAAACAACTCTGTTTGCTGCAGAATCTGTGGTTGTGGCTCAGGTGAGTCAGGCTGTGCTGTATGTGGGTGCTGCAAGGCATGTGCTAGAGAACTGGATGGCCAGGAAGCAAGGCAAAGAGGAATCCTTGATGCTGTGAAGGAGATGATACCTTTAGATCTCTTGCTGGGTAAGTGATACAGAATTAGGAAGAGGGCTTTCAATTTTCTTTCTTACTGCACCTATTTTCTACTCAGTACATTTGTTTACGTACTTTGTTATTACAGGGTAATTTCAGTATAGTATTGTTAAACTGTATAAAATTGAGCTTGTTGGTCAGATTTATTTGTTGGTTATGTATCAAAGTGGTATCATTCTCTTATGTGAAATGTTTTAAGCTTACCCTTGTTTTAGATATCTGCGCCACTTTGTGCCCTGTGCTCCTATGATACTAATGTTGATACTACAAAGTTGTTCTTGTCCTTTTTGGTATGTGAAAATTTTTCTATAATGTTTTTATCAGGACTTGAGCATTCTTAAACCAAAAAAGGGCTAATTCATATGAAATGTTTTAAGAATATAAACCATTTTGGGCTGAATAATAACACTTTCTGAAACGTTTTAGGGGAGAACTGAGATAACCATGACAACACATAACATAATATAGATATGTATATACCTAAGTACTAAGTATTGCTCATTGATGTTGAAATTTGCAGATTCATGAAAACCACGAAATTAGGAAATAAAGCCTAAAACCTCTCCAAATTTACTTAAATCCTTTGATTATTGTCAGAGCCATGTAAAGAGCAGCTAGTAAGTAGGTTTCAGGTTTTACTGAACTAATTCTAGGGTTTATTGCCATCATAACAATCTTAAACATAGTTTTACATACTTTATTTTCTTAATCTATTTAGCTGTCCCTGTTCCTGGAGTTAATATTGAAGAACACCTTCAGTTACGACAAGAAGAAAAGCGGCAACGTGTGAATAGGAGACACAGATTGGAAGAGGGAAGAGGTAAGTGACTTCTTGAGAAGAGGCTTGAATAGCTCAAGAAACTTCTTAGTCTGCTTTCTAGGAATGAAAATAGTCTTCCTCCAGTCAGGCAGTACAGTAATCAAACTAAAATCAGATTCTAAGTAGCTAGCTTATGTTATCTAGCATGCTTTTAGAAAATTAGAAAAAAACCTACACGTTTAACGAAGTCTATGCATAAGAAGCAGAATTGCAGTAGTGAAGAGGATTTTAAATTGCTTTTGCAAGTCAATTTATGTTTTTCTCGCTATTTTCTAGTTAAATAGTAGTTTTTCAATATGTAGATTCTAATGATTTTATATGAAGAGATGAAAAGACTGCAAGCCTGTTCAGTGCAATTTACCTAGAATATGAATTATTTAATTACTAGAATAAATTATTCAATTTCTGTTGTATTATAGTAAGCAAAATTTCTTTTTATAAAATTATCTTTTCTATATTGGCATAGCATAAAAATTTTGATACAAACTGAATTGAAAAACAAAACACTGCCACTTTTCAAGATTTTCTTATGGATTATCTACCTTAGTGTTGATTTTCCACACAAACAGTATGTACCTTAACAGGTTTTCAGTACTCTTCTTGTTTTAAAACAGCTCATTGTCTCAATCTGGAAAATAATTAAAGTTGAGAGATCTAGACTGATAGAAACTGTAATATTTTTGTGAAGAATGATGATGTGGTTGGTAAAATTATTGTGTGTTGAGAAGAATAACTTACTGGGACATTATTATCTTCAAGTTCCTGCTGTGTTAGTAAATCCCACTTTGATTCTTCTTTAATGAATTAGATACTGGTTTGATTCGAACACAAAATGCGCCTTGTCATCCAACTTAGTTCCTAGACTTTATGTCACTGAATCTTTTGGTGCAAATTTTATCTTTATTTCACTTGCATTAAGAAGTTACTGGTTTCACCACAAACAAAGAGCAACAAGGAAGAGAACGCTTATAGTTGCCTATGCATATGGAAAAGGATGGAGTATTTATTTTATTTTGAATCTTAGTGGCTAACTTTAGTTGTGAGGGGGAGACGGAAAGCCTTTGTTTAGGTCATGTTGGAACTCCATTGCATGCTGCTGGCAAATATCAACAATAATTTTTTCTTAAATCCATGTTGAATGCCTGGACATTACTGAAAGGTGCTGCTGTTCAGCCCATCAGTTGTGACAGATCTAGGAGGTAAATTTCAGTTAAAAGAAAAGGAAGAGTGGCAGAGAAACATTTAAGTTTGCTTCTATTTCTGTGGTTAGAAATAGAACCAGAGCAGCTTATCCCTCCTGTATGCCATCTGTCTCAAACAAAAATACAAGTCAGGTTAACAGTGTCAGGAATGTATTTTTATTGTTGGTTTTAGGAGTGTATTAGGGACTGTAGGTAAAAAGATATTGCTGGCCAGCTTGTTGCACATATTCACATTATATTCTATCAAAAGAGCATGGAAATTCTATACCTATGCGGGCTGCAGGAGGTAGTGGGTATGCCTAGCTGGAAGAGTTGGAGAACAGTCTCCTGGTTTGGTTCAGAATTATTTATGTGATAAAAGTGGGAATATTGTTTCACAAATACTTAGACATCCTGATTTATATAATCAGGTATGAGTATTTGATTTGATAATCTTGATTTACATCACCAGGTTAACAAGTTGGCAGTTTTTTTGCTTCTCCATGCAAATGCTGCAGTTTTCCATTAGCTGGTGCAAAGAATAGCACCATTCTTGACAACTCTTATGGTGCTGCTCTTTTCATAAGAGAAAACAAGAACATTTAAATAGTCTACTAGATTTTGTGTGCAAAAGGTTTTGAAGCCTAAAAAAACTTGGTTGTACTAATGTTACAAGAATAGTCAGGCTGCTTAGTTCTTCTGAAAAGTTCTAGTATTTGTGCATATGTAAAGGAAGAAATCCTTGCTAAAGAAATAGTTATTTAGAGATCTAAAGCAAGTTCCAATCTTTCAGTTTTCTTAAAACATTGCTTAGTCAGTTAATGACCAGATTAGCTCTGTTAGGGCCTTTTTTAAGGTATACAGCATATAGTTTGTCAGGATTCTGATTTCTGGATTGTAATTTGTTAATGCATGTCTTTTGTTATTTTTATTAGAAACAAAGCACGTGTAGTTTATCATAGTCAAGAACAGGAACAATCACTGGATGTTGCTGCTCACCTTTTAGTTACAGGTGGTGACCTTCATTCTGTACAAATATTTTCATTAGATATTGAATGTTTTGTAAGCATTTCAACATAGGAAAGCTTTTTAAGTAAATACAGGAATATTTCATTCCTAAAACAGTCATGCAAATAAAACAGTCAAAAAATCACAAAGAAACCTCTTGCTCATTTGCCCACTGAAGGTGTCGAAATAGGAGCAAAGTTTAGGACAGAAGTGTAAGAGCATAATTGCTGGAAGTCTACTGGTTTCCACATTGCAGATTTTGCAAGTAGTCTAATTGTTTGTGCTTTTTTACCAAAGCTCCATATTTACTCCTGTTATGGTGACTTCTGATTTAAAAATATGTTTTAGTGATCCATTTGTATTAAGGGAGAAAGTGATGGTTATGTCTACAGGTGTGACGTCATTTAACTTTTTCATGAGGTCACTTATAGTCTCTTGTATGGAAGAAGATGAGAATGCTCATCTTTATTTGCATTTGTCTGAAAATATGAACTATGCAATGTCAATGACCTAGTTCATTGCTACTATTACAACCAGTTGACGTATTTCTCAAATATTATTCAAGTAGCCTGACACTGTTGTAAGGAACCTGTATATATGCAGTTCAGCAGCACCAAAATGAGTGGTAAATAACTTCAGAAATTCTAGGTGCTTATCCTGAAGATTTCTCTGGTTTTTGTCTTTAAATGAGTCACAGCAGATTAGGTTATACTTGCTATCAAAAAATTGTAACAAATAAATAATTTTTATGTTTAGAATCAGCTATTCATGTTGCTTCACTCAAGAAGTGTTTTTTTTTTTTAGTGAAAAAAGAGATCCTTAAAATTAGCAGTGGAAAAGAAGTGTTTCAATGTGGGATAATAATTACTTCAAAAAAACTTTAAAGTTCCTTAATATTGATTATATTCCTTTGCTCTTTTCAGTGCAACAAGTATGTAAAGTGTGTTCAGGTGACCAGTTTTGCTCCTTTCTGTGACAGTGATAGCGACCTACTTCATTCACTACTTTTCTGCTTCTGGCTTTATGGCTGTAACAGAAGCAGTGAAGAGGGTTCAAAATCAATTCCACGTTTTTGAGTTGGGTATATCACCTTTTCAGAAACAAAGCCAACTGTATTCATCACACCTTCTATACTAAAATGTAGTATCTCAACGTAGTTATTCATGGAATTATCTCAGCTTTTCACTGTCATTCTGGTAAGAAGTCAAGGAGCTGATATACCATATGATGACATTTTTTGGTTTTCAAGCTGGTTTGGAGCATGGTGGGAGTAGTGAGACATGAGTATGGAAATAGTTGCATTTCTTTGTTTTCTGTGGTAATGAGGAATTTTTGTATGCTAGAATGTTCAGAGCATGGTTAGATTATTTTTCCTTTTGTATGAAACACCAATTTTTTTGCCCATGGGGGCATTACATTACACCTTAATGGATTACAGAAATCTGTTGGCCTCACTGTATGATTATTGTAATGAACCTAAGGATGAGCATTTACTGGGGGAGCTGTTCCTGCGACTTTTTCAGGTTGGTATTTGAAGTAATAGAATTTAGAAATAGTCAAAGGTTTCAATTTATCACTTGGAGGTAACTTGGGTTTTTTTTCAGAAGGCTGTGAGAACAGCTTTTAAAACTGTATTTAACTAATAAGCTAAAAAATACAGAAGTGGTTCTTAGTATGGTGATAATAAATGGTCTCATGCTTCACTGGTACTTCACTACTACACTTTCTCAGCCTATGACGTAAAAACCTTTAGATGATCATTACCGAGATGCAGATTTGGTGTGTAATTAACCAAGATTAGAAAAGGGAAAATTATTTTTCAACAGTCTTATTCTACTTGCAACAACAAAAGAACCTACGGGAAAGTGATTAATTTTAGTCAAAATTACGTTATTGTATATGAGTCTGTGATTCCTTTCGGAAAGAGCTGATTATTGTTAATAAAACTGAAGTTTTAATGTAGAAATGTTAATATTTCTATTACAGTTTTAGAACTCAGATTTTCAGTAGACCCAGCGAGAACAGGTCTGTCTAATGTTTGCTGGTTTAATTTACTTTACGTATTTATATAGAGAGATACATCTTTCACATTTATTTAACAATATATACAAAGTCAAGTATTCAGAAAGGAGAAAGTGTGAAAATTAAAATTATCATGCATTCTACTTCCATCTCATTCTCTGTTACTCCCATATTGCCCTTCATGCTTGTTTTGGCTAGCGTACACCTCTTCTTCCCCTTTGAAAGGCCTTAATTTTTCTTCCACGTCTGATTTGTACAGTTTAGTCATCAATAGAAAAGAGCTTTCAGACTACAGGAAGAGGCATGTATCCTGTCCTTATTTTCAATGTTTTGAACAAAAGTAGCAAACTGTAATTAACTTTAATGCTTGCACAGCACAGTGACATTCTCCATGCATATTTCTGACTCAAATATAAATTGCTACTTATAGTCTGAAAAATACAGTTTTAAAGAAAATGCTCCATAGCTATTATCCGTGCCTTATAGGAATATTAAATTTTATTTTCTTTAAGGCTGTAGAGGTGGGACATTATCTCAGTATAATGTTTTCCGCTTGTAGTAGAACTGAAACCAAGCATTTGTCTCCAATTCTGTTTTCTGAAATATTTTTCTTTAAAATTTGTCTCCTGTTGACACAGCAGATAATTATTTTTCTGTTAGGGTTTTACTTCCCTATTTTATTACTGAAAAAAAACCAAACCCTGGCACCACAAAAAAGAAATATGCTTTGTCTCTTACAAGGATTCAAGAAGCCAAAAATAGATTTTTACAACACAAGATATGATCAAACATAGGACTTTCCTGTGCATCCTTGATTTATACTGCTTGTCTTTGTGCTTCATGATAGATGTGATCATGTACTATTTTTTAGGTAGCCTGCTCTGTTCTGTACACTGATGTAGAAGTCAGCATTTGAGATGATTAATTTCAGTCTTCTGTAATCACAGCTTGCCAAATAGCATTTGTTTAGGGTAAGGTAGTAGAAGAAATCAAAATGTGTGTAATATAAAATCAAACATTAATATCTTTTATAGTAGTGCATAAGGGCTTAGGTGACCAAAAATTCAAAAGCATGTAAGTGTATGTAGGGTGAAATCAATTGTATACATTTTCTTGTAATCCACTGTATTATTTAATAAATGCATTCTATTTGCTAGAAAATGAAATTACTTCTGTGGTTAAGTATTTTTCTCCTTTACACTTTCAATTCACTGCCAAACAATGTCTTTTTTGAAAGGCCTGAATCTTGCAGGACCAAGAAAGAAAAGCTAATCTTGACATTTCGTTGGCAGGGGCTATATAACCTTGAAGCTTAACTATGGGAAAACAGTCTATGAAAAAACAAGGGAGAGAGTGAATGTTATTTTCCATCATATAGCAACTGATTTAAAATAGCAGGTCTGTAGTCTACCAGTGACTCCCCTTTGCTGCTCTGTCACTTGAGCTTATAAAATACTTGAGAATAGTGATGGATTATTATTCCCCATGCAGATCTGCTAGAGGCTTCTAGGGGAGTTGTCCAAATAATCCTCTTCAGGCATGTTCTAACAAAATAAACAAAGTGTCTAATGCATGGCTGAATTGCTCCACCAAAATAATAGTACCTGAATTCTGCTCCCTTTGTACAGGCAACCTTAGACGTAAGCGGAGAACAGATATGCTCTGTATGAATTATTCTAGTGTTCTGTTTCCTGTACTTCACATCTTGCCAGCAGATGACCGAGGAGGCAGGTGTCACAAAGTAACCAAAATATAGATGTTTCCTATTGTATTATGATGGTGTTATGGATTTAGCATGCACAAAAAGCCAAGGAGGGTGATGGATTTGCATTACGTGGATTTGGGTACAAATTATTATGAGATGAAGATGCATTGCATTGAACTTTATTTTGTCTTCAAGTTCTTTACATTATAATGGTAAATGCAGAGTATATAGGAATATTGAGAAACACAGATAAATCTTGTCCAGTCAGAAGGTTATGTTGGTACAGAATTGTCATCTTGACTGGGAACATGCAATTCAGATGAGTAGCCTAGAAACTAATGACAACGGTATGCTAGCACCATGCTGAAGCTGACAGCCTCTTATGCTTCCTAAACATCCTGTCTTGCCCAAATCTCCTGTAGTTCTTCTACTCACCCTAATGTACTTCACTACCTTCTGTCTGGAAATACTCTTTTCTGCTCTTTGCTCTTAGCACTAAAATGCCAAAGGCTGCCTTCAGGGCTGTGTCTTGTTCCCTGTGCTGTTTCTTGTGCAGGCCTTTTCTGGAACTTCAGAATTTTTGCGTAAGTTATCTAGAGATCATTTCTTCTGTTCAGTCACCCACAAATATCTTAGATCCACACACTTGAAGCCACATTCCTTGCAGCCCTTGCATCTTTTTTTGCACTTCTTTTCATACAGGTTTCACTTTCATCATATTGTCCTGTTCGTTCTGTATTTCTTGGGCTTTTAATTTCATTAGGAACTTCCCAGTAAGTCCCATTACTTTTTTATTTTTTTCTGTTCGTTCACCTTTTCTCTGTATCATTTGTCCTTCAAACATTTTTACCTTTCATAACTTGCTTGCCAGTTGTCTCTTTCCCCTTTCTTGCCTTTTTCCAGTCTGCCTCAGTGTACTTCTCAGTATTTCTCCTCCAGCTTAGTAAGAAGCAAAGTGTAATGTAATTAATTGTCTAAGTCCAAACCATGGAAAATAGAATATTAAACACAGCAGGTGGCCTGGTAGAAAGCAATGTTTGCCAAAAATATATACATAATTTATCTATTAAATGGAAGCTCCAATTGAGAGGAGACTAAAAACTAGGAGCAATAGGAAAACAACTGCAAGATGAAGGTAAAGCAAAAGCATATTATGATCGTGGTTTATCAGAAGGAGTTCTTAATTAACAAGGATAACAACTTATGCTGGGATAAAGAGTCCAGATGATTAGAGTAGAACCAAAATAAAAATTCTGTGCTGAGTGTAGAGACAAACATGATTAACGAGGTTTGGGGCCTTTATATTATCTAACACATGTGTGAATCTCAGAGCAAGGGGAACAAGACAATACTGTATTTTTAAAACGTTTTTCATTTTGGTTTTGAAGTTCATGCTAAAATTTCAGAACTCCACTGTGTGAAGACAAGTTTCTTCATTTGAAGGTTCTAAAGCTGCAAAGCTCTGGCCTAACTTTAAATTTCTATCTGTATTGTTTAGTATTAATGAAGGAACTGATGATCTAAAGTTGATAGCGGGGAAACCTGAGACAGTGGGCATTTATGAACAGTTAGTCTACATGGTATTGTTAATACAGGTCAGCTGAGGAATGAGAATATCAGTGAATGTGCAGCAGGAGGAGGAATATTTGTTTTTGAAGTTTCACATAAGCTGTTTATAGCATGACTTAAAGCCCGATATGGGGCCTTTTGTTCACAGTTTATATAGTGACTGGATTTGAGAAGGAGAGAGTGTCACTTGACAGAATTGGTTGCACCTGATTTGTAATTTTGATTAAATGTGAGACTTCTGAAAGGGGAAGCCTGCAAAGAATTCTTGGTGTCATGTTTAACCTATAAAACAGAGGAGAAATACAGATTAAAGGAACAAATCACTTTTTCATGATCGGCATATACTCAGCCTCAGTTAAACATAGTACATCACTACTTAAGTTTAGATTTTTAAAAAGAAAAAGTGGTCTGGAAAAAATTTTAAATACAGGTATCATTGCTTTCTTCAAATCAAATCTCTTTAAGACCTTTATGTAGATGGAAAACTATTTTAAAAATTAATAGATTTCAAAATTAATAAATAGGTACGAAAGTCATATGATTTGAAAAATTTTCCTAATAGAACAGGTGTTTTTGCGTAGCTGTTTTCTTTATAATTGATTCTTCTGCATTTTGAATATAGTAATTGCAAACTGTTTTATGGTTACATTTTTTAATGTACCATTGATCTGATGGTATTATTCCAAATCAGTATTTTGAATGTAATATTGTACGATGTAAGGCATAATCATATTCTTTTTATCTAATAAGGACTAAAATGGATATTTGCTATCAAATTTTACTCTAGTTTTAGTCTGTTGTATTTCCATTGCACGGAGTACAGTTGCATACTTAGAGGTTCAGGTAAAACTATCACTGTGGGATATTTATTGTTTCTTTGTGTAATATTTGGTCCTGTTATCAAGAAATGGCAACTTTCTTTTAAGGCCTTTTGAATTTCAGAAAAGACGATTACTATATAATAATTATTCTTTATGTTTTTTCATTGCTTTTAATTTGAATTTTGTTTAACACACTGTTTCCATTTTGTGAGCTTTCCTATGCATGTGCAAAATGTTTCTCCTCAGGCCCCCTTGTATTTCCTGGTCCTATTTTTATGAACCATCGAGAACAGGCTCTAGCCAGAATCAGACCCCATCCAGCACAGCTAAAGCATAAACGGGACAAGCACAAAGGTATTTGGTCTTCCTTATTGGCTAGGGTGGAAACAAGCCCATCTTCCCAGGCACTTCTACCACGCGCTGCATCTGTCTTTCAAAGAACTGCACAAAATGAGTTCTGCCTTTCTTCCTGTTAGTATCTTGTTACCTGAGGAGAAAGAAAATGCATTTAAATGTTGACCTTTTTTAAAAGGTGTATATGTTCATTGGTCTGTACTATCTTTGTGTTTCTCTCTTTTTTTATTTTTTGTGAAATATGCATTGTCTTTCTGTGTGTCTTTTCTCATTTTAATGCTGTCTCATTCCTAATGTTCTTTAATGTTACTGTAGGGACTTTAGTGCCTTAGTGTGATTCAGACTGCTGCATCGGATTTGCACTGGGTTTTTTTGAGCCTCTGTGTTGGATATACAGGGTGATTACTTCAGCATGTCAATTCCAGATTTGTTAATTCTGGCATAAATTTTTTTTCATAGGTAGGTTATCTTCCAACAAGCCTTTTGTAGAACTAAAATATTTAAAATAATGTAAGCACTACTTTTTGCTAGCTTTGAATGGGGATCAATACAAATCAAAGCAATATTCTTGAGTGAAATGGTTTTTGCAGAGTATAAGAAGGTGTCTGATATTTCAGACATTTTTGTGTGTCTGGCAAGCCAGTTCATTATATCTTGGATTTCTAGGTGTGTAATTTGTTCAGATATAAATTATTTATCTATATTTTTAGAAATATGTGGTTACCTAAATACGTGTACTACCAAAAATTTTAGCTGAATTTATTAAAGTTGAGCTGGATAAATATGTAAAATGAAGATTACAGTCCTGATCAAAGTAAGTACAAAGCTTATCAAAAGGTGAGGGCCCATCACGCTTCAGCTATTTCCTAGAGAATAGCCAGCTATTTTCTTGAGAGTAGCTAAATATTAAAAGAATTGTTAGTATGGCATTTCAGTTAAATTAGCGGAAGGTGCTGATAGTATTTGGCATGTATGTAAACAAATTGCATGACAGTTTGAAGCCTTTTGGGGTACATTTTCAGTGCGGGTGAGTGATAGGCCTGCCTACTTATGAACATACTGGATCATGAAGTCATCTTATTTTATGGAAATGAAAGCAAGATCTGGTCCTTTATATCTGCATAACATATATTCAGTTTATTTGGAAGGCATATAGTCTGAGCTTTAAGTCTTGATGGATTAAGTAGAATAAACTGTCATAATCTCAGTGGGAGAGATTGGGTGCTGAAAGACAAAATATACTGAACCTCCGTGCTATCGCTTGAGTGGCAGTTTGCTGATGACCAGTGTTCTTAAGCTGAGTATTACTGCTAGTTGTACTGCTTGCAAACCCTTGACTCCACAGGCAGGTGTATAAGGAGTATGCTCATCCTGCCTACATCTGTACTTTTCCAGCTTGTGTTAGTTGTTGGAGCTCACTTCAACTCCCTTATTTCCTTGCAGGAAGTAAGTTCATTTGTGTCAGTTTGATGTTTATGTTGCTTCTTGGAGTTGTAAGAGCAGTACAAAGGTCTGTATTGTGCAAAGATTTTTTTCAGATGTGTTCTGTAAAACTGAACATTTATTTTTCCTTGAGGAAGGCTATATGCAAAGAAATGTTCAATTTTTATTAGTTCTTTGTGTCTCATAGAAGCAGGTAAAGAAAGTTTATTTGTAAACTTTGAGACCCTTCTCTGCTTCAGAAGATAATCCTGTCAAAAGACACCCATAAATTCCACTAGAAACTAGAAATGCCCCTTCACTTCCAGAATAGGTTCCAAGGGAAAAAGGAAAAATGGTGAAATGGGTTGTTACCAAAGTAATGGGCAATGGGCGCAAAAGGTATATCTTTCATCTTAGAAGGCGTGCCTCTTTTCTAGACACAGAATGGAAAATCAATAATAGAGCAATGAGGCAGAGATGTTGACTTCAGTAAAAGAACACTTTAACATTGAAATCAGCGAGTTCTTTGTTTATTTTTGAATGTCATGCTTTCCAAACCATAATCCTTACTTCAGATATTTCTGCAACAGTAGGCTTGTTACTCTTTACAAGAACCAGACCTTCAAGATCTTTGGGCAGTGTAAATTCAGTTCAACTGGTAGTACTGATGAGGCCCATATCAGACATACTGGTACTGACCTGTTCCTACTTCTCCGCTTGCAGCTGCAGAACTCCTCTTGATAATGACATTTAAACTTGAAAGTGGACAGCTTTTTTAGGACTGACAGTTATGGTCTAAAAATATATTGATATATACTTGTATGTATTATCAAATCATGAGTTTTCAGTCTGCATCTCCAATCCCCATGGATTTCATCAATGGAGATCTGAGTAAAACATAATAATCAAAGTCTGTAAAATCTTCTCAACTGCAGAAATGAACCGAGTAACAATTAAAAACTAAGTAAGTTCATTGAGTCAGAGATTCTGCAAGTGAATGCCACCTTTTTTCCGTATTTTAAAGTAATGGCAAATGTTCTAAACAACGTGAAACAAATACCCTCAAAAGGACAAGGACTATATGAAGTTGAACCTGCATGGATGGAGCAAGATATATGTCAACCATTTTGCAAATGCTAATACAAAATTACCGGATGTTCAAGAAAAATTACTTGTAATTTACATTTTAACTTTTTTACTGTGTGAAGCACTCATTGGAGTAAGAGAGCTGACAATGAAAAACTGTCTTAAATGTAGGTAATAATTAGAATGCAAGTTTATTATCACTTTATAGCACTGTAGCTATAAAATTGATTACAGATCTTTCAGCTGAAGCCTGTGGTGGACAACGAAGAAGCTGCAGGCACAGGCTGATTGGTTCAAAATACTGGGACATCTATAAACATGTATATAAAGTGTGTAAATTATTTTAAGGCATTCAGAATGTCCTATGAGGGTGGAACATTGGAGACTAGTCAGTAACTTGAGCAATATGCTTTAGTTGTGTAAGCAGAACAAAGATTTTTTGGCAAATGGTCTGAAGAGAGACAATTATTGTAAGAATTTTTTATGTGCAGTCATACTGCATTAAAGCTTTTCATTTGTGGAGTGAAGACGTATTTAGCATCTTTAGAAGTGCTTTTTTCCTCCTTTAGAGATGGGTGGTCAGTTAGAAACAAAATACCACCTTTGCTGCTGCTGAGCAGCAAATTACCTAATTAAAATTACCTAATAAAATGGTTTTTCATTGGTCTGGACTAGGGTCCAAAATGGCATTCTGTAATGATGTTGGGGTTATTTTGTGGTTTTTTTCTGGAAGAACTCTTGATTTATACCTTGTTACTTTGCTTGCTGTTGGGGCTGAATGAGCTTTTTTCTTTGTTCCTGGAAAGCAGTGGGGTTTTTGTTGTGGCTGTGTTGGCCAAGAGTTTCGTGGAGGGGAAAAATTGTCTTCAGGAGTTAAAAATTTTCTAAGGAAAATGGAGTGGTAGTGGGGATTCGTTGGTTGTATTTCTAGTTATCTCACTTTCCTTCCCCACCTGTATGAGATATCAAAGATGGAAACCCATCATTGTGAAGTTGTTCATAGAGCCCTCCCCTCGGTGCTGACAGAAGGAAGCACCTCAGAGCTTTTCCTTGGTACTTGCTTCTTTCTGAGAAGTGGAGTCCAAGTTTCTGTTCAGTGGTAGCCCAGTTGGATAACACTGGAGGTACTAACTTGCTCTGTTTAACAGTTTAATTCATTCAACAAGAAGAGTCTTTGCTTCAGTAGTCTTTTTGTGTTTCCATTTCAGGAATAGTGGTTTTGATATTACTTTTTATGAAATTAATATGTGCACAATTGTTTGAAGAAAAACAAATGTGTATCTCCATAGTTAAGAGTTGTTCCTTGAGACACAAATTATTTCAGAGTGCTTATCAAGTTTGGAAGATCCAAACAATTCAAAACTCTTGAGACAGTAACCACACAAAGGAGGCTGAGAGGAGTTCCCTTTTCAGTTTGTAGATTTCACACTTAAGGAAAATAAAATATGTATGGAAGACAGTTCCTTCCATACATGCGTTCTCAAAAGGTTTGAGAAGTTAGCTTTGGAATTTGAAAATGCCAACTTTGAAAAACTTTATCCTTTTAAAATAAGTTTATTTCTCAGATAAGGAATTGAAGAACTTGTTTCATGTGAAGGTACTTGTCTCTACATCTTGCACATTGGCATTTAATGTTCCCTCAAGGGAGGTATTGTGTTATGTTTTTATTTACAAGTTTGGAGAAAATGGGAGTATATTTAGAATCATCTTTTATTTAAAGGTGGTATCACATATTTATCAATTGAGAAAACAGCAGTCCTTGACTTTTTATTAGAAGTTGTTGAAGCTCTTTAGAGCAGTATGTTTTTCTTAAAATGAGGCAGAAAATGCATATGTAACTGTTTAAGTTCTGTGAATCACTTGGTGTGCCATTGTTATGTGACCAGAGTACAACTGCTGCTAAATTTTGTTGATATGACTGTGTGTAGTTGACATGGTTGCTCTGTGTGTCCAGTTTGTTTCATTGTAGGAAGAGCATGCAGCCTTGACACATTCTTACTGGGCATCCACATTCCTGACAGATGATTACTAAGTGCATTTACACAGTGGTAGAGCTTTTTCATTAGCCATCGGTGTCTGAGGGAGGAGGGGAGACAGGGGCCACAGGTAGACTTTCAGAATAATTAGCTTTTTTCTTCTCCTGTCGAAAAATCTCATGTGAAATAGGGAAACAGTAAGTAGTAGGCTGCTTGATGACTAAATAATTCTGGTGGTAGTATTAGCAGCTAGAAGCATCTCTTGATTACTTCGGCATGTAGGGTTTAGTGCAAAAGTAGGCATAAAAAGTTCAAAGGTACTGTATTTGAGAAATAGTCAAATTGTTAAATAAAGTAGTGTGAGCTTGTTAAGGCAGAATTACAGGACTAGAAGGAAAACTTCTGTATTTTCGGGGGGGGGGGGTTGTTGTTGAATAGTGGTTCTGTCTCTTTGTATTTGCTTTTGTTGTTAATACACAAAAAGCTGCAGGCAGACCTTCAAAAACAACTGACACCGGCTTAAACCTCAAAAGTCCTATGGGTGTTCTGAGAGACTGACAGTTCTTTGACAACATCTACATTTCACATATAACCAGCATGAAGTGCAAGTATAATTCTTTTTGATGAAGAGCACCCACATTTCCAAAGGGATACTTAACCTATGCCATTAAACCTAATTCTTCAAAAGCATTAATACTTATATGCACTGTTCCTTTACAGATGTGAACTACATGGAAATTCATGTAGTTTCTGTACTCAGCCATCACTAGAAAATAGTTTTATTTCTAGAACGGTAGGATTTTTTTTAAACTGGTCTGTAAAAAAATGGTGAAATTACTGTCTCAACAGCTTTCTTGCAATAAAAAGTTTGAGCAATATGTATAAAAGCAGAATTATATTTTTAAAATATATATAAGTCTGTAATTACAGTGCTTCACACAGGGCCTTGGAGTTCAGACTTTCACTGATGATTATTCAGGAAAACATGTAGAAATTCTAAGTATAGATCTAAATTAACAACACCTTGAATGTTTTGTTAATAAAGCAGTACACAGTCAGAATTATCTCAGAGAGAATGAGGGATCTCCTTTATGTGGTTATTTTTTCGCTTTGTGTATTTTTCTCTCTTTCTCTATACTAGACACACTGTAACTGAAGTCTAATAGATAATGCAAACATTCTGATTTCTGGAGAAGATGGTGGCTTGTGAGAAGTTTAGGAATAATACACTTCAGTGCTTTTGTCTAATGTGGGAGCAGTTTGACTTTAGAAACCAATAATGCACTTCATACTTACTAAAAGAAATCACAGAAATAATATCTAAAAATGGGCTGAAACAGACAGGAAAAAGACACACTCTTAGTGAGTATGACTGCACTGTTGGAAGTGAGCTGTGTCAGTAGTTGTTAGTTACTTAAAACAAGGCCTCTGTGGCCAAGTAGTCAAGTAAAATCCTTCACAAGTAGTAATTGAAAAGAGTAGACTAGGCTATGCCTGTTGAGTTTAACTACAGTGCTGTCTACTTCATAATGCTATTTTATTGAAGAATGAAAGTGATGGTTATCAAGCAAAGCTTCTGAAGTTTGAATTTTCTGTTTTGATGGTTCCTTTTGTCTTCTCTTTGGGAAGTTTCTGCTTTAGGGGATGAGATACTTTCCAGTGTGTACCTTTGTAGTACATTGTTTCAAAGTAGAGTTTCTGTCATCTTCCACATCTACTTTGATGCCACATTTTGAGCTGTCTGTCTTGCTACTATGTGAGTTCTCTCTCCTACGTCACAAAAGGCAGGGTGGGGAGTTATTTACTATTCTTGTTCTATTCATTATTCTAAAACAACTTTTTTAGAATACAGAGGGTATAATTATAAGTTTTGTTTATAGATGGAAGTGGAGAAAGAGGTGAGAAGGATGCCAGCAAAATCACAACCTATCCACCAGGGGCTGTCCGCTTTGATTGTGAACTGCGAGCTGTACAAGTCAGTTGTGGATTTCACCATTCAGGTAAAAACAAATAATTCTATGTTAATTATTGCATAGGTTTATTTTTTTTTAATGTTGTCATACATGTTTTCACTGCTTTTTGTTTAATTTTCAATAAGTATGTACACAGGAGTGTTAAAAATTGAAAATGTTGGCAGTATCATTTTGTAGCCCACTACACTGTCATAGAATTGTAGAACATTTTGAGTTGGAAGGGACCCACAAGGATCAAGTCCAACTCCTGGCCCTGTGCAGGGCATCCCAAGAGTCACACCATGTGCCTGAGAGCATTGTCTGAACACTTATTAAACTCTGTCAGGCTTGGTGCTGTGACCACTTCCCTGAGGAGCCTGTTCCAGTGCCGAACCACCCTCTGAGTGAAGAACCTTTTCCTAATATCTAGCTTTAATCTCCCCTGACACAACTTCATGCTGTTTAATCACATTGAGGCTAAAGTAAGATCACCACCTGAATCCCCACATCACCTCCCTGATTCCAGTCATGAAAGGCAACTCACTGTCCTTCAACAATGAAAAGGACTATAAGTATCACATATTGAATTACATCAGAACTTTTAAGCAATTTTTGAGTCAGTTCAAAACATCTGCATAGCAGAGCTCTAGTCCTGCACAGAGGTGCTAGCTGTAATGGAATCTGACATAGATCTCTTATTGTTTCAGTAGGGATCATTAACTGTGTTACTCAGAAAGGCTAATCAGCTGTGGTGCATTGCTATGTCATGTGCGTATGTCAGAAAAATATTTTGTTGTTTTCCAGTGGTTTTGATGGAGAATGGTGATGTTTACACGTTTGGATATGGGCAGCATGGGCAACTTGGACATGGTGATGTTAACTCCAGGTGAGCTGGTAATTAAAGGATGTAATTGTGTATTCTGTGCTGCTGCATAAGAAATGGCTAAATTTCTGGTTCTCTGTAGCTGGCAAGTGTAAAAATTCAAATATAGATCAAAAAAAGTAGATAAGCTCTCGTTCTGAACTTACTCCCCATAATCTTCTGAATATAAATACAATAACAGTATTCTTGTACTATATAAGTAATTTGTTCAATACATGAAGGCTTCTGTGCACAGTTATTAGCATAGCTTTGATAATTGAGTTTGAAATGCTTCTCTCTTCAATTCTCTCTACGCATATGAGAATGACATTGAAGGCACATTAAGATTTCATTATTTCTGTAAAATAGTACATGTGCAAAAATGCAAATAGTATGATATGGTAAACCTAGATTACCCTGCTTCTGTTAAATCATTGACAACAGTTCAGTTATGATAAAGTAATTTTGTTCATCATTAATGTGCAAAATTAAGTCATGAAACTTTGGTCTCAGCTGCACTTTGTAGTTGCTTATTTTGGGTGTTGGCAGGAGAGTGATGTGTGCTATCTTTGTGGTCAATGGAAATAGAAAAGTCAGCAGAGCATGGAGAGCTACTTGACTAACTACCCACTATTATCTGCTTTAGGTATGCTCAGTAGCTCTGTAGACTTTATGGGCTTGATCTCCATTGACTGCAGTGAGAGCATATATAGTTAAATATAGGTGTTTAATGTGCAGCTTAATTTCACTCTTGGTGTCTCATCCTTAGAATCTCATCTGTTCATTGAACTAAAAAAAACAGTATCTTTCACTAAAAGGAAAAGTAATTAAGGTCTTTGGGTATGTACATGTACCATATATTGCATATGATGGGGGTTTTGTATAGTATGAATCTTTGAGACTTTGTGTATGTCCAGTAATGCTCAGTATCCTTATGTAAAACGCATATGGAGTGGAGCATCCATGACCTGTCTTCGGTTCTGTCATTTCTCTTGTAGCTGTGAGGTAAAAATTACTGAAGATCTGTCCTCCTAATCTCTTTGGAGACTTCCAAACCATTTCTTTTTGTCGAGTTTCTGAAGAAATCTTCATCATCTTAAAACTCTCATTGGATTCACTAAGCCAGAGGGGGAGAGGAAAGAAAGAAAGAAAAGAATTACACTGGAAATGTTACCTCGTATTGACTGCTGTGCCTAATAATACTCTCTAAACTGTTTATCCCTACTCAGTTTGCATTAGACTGGTGAATGCAATCTGTGTTTCTGCCTGTGATAGGGTCATATCACAGACAAATACTTTGGTTTTCCTTCCTGGAAGTTCTTGGATACTTGTTGCAAGCAACATCTTTAGCTGGCAATTCAAGTCACTGTTAGAATAAGGCTATTTTCTGTCTTAAAGACTGAAGAGATACAAACAGCAGTGGCATTTATACTGGTAGCTTATTGTCACCTATTTCCAACTTTGAAATCACTTGGCTTTTTGGAAGGCTTCAGAGCTATTTACTGTATATTTCAGTATTTCAGATAGTAAACCCCACATTGCTTATTTAGACAGAAACTGTATGAAGGCCAAATGTAGTTTCAAGTGAGATCGTAGAAGAGAATATTACAAATCTTGTGCTGAACAATAGTGCTTGACCAGAACTAGAAGCTGAGGAGGTACAACTGACTTGGCACTGACCTTTGTATCGTTCTACATCAGACCCTAAAGGGTGTCTGAAAAAAAGCCTTGAAGACGTTTGGAGTATGTCCTATGCATGAGAACTGGCTATAGTACTATATTGCTGTTTAGCACCATCATTCAAATTATAATTTCTTCATTGATGTACTTCTTTTTCCAGCTTTAAGTAGAGATCTCTCCTCTGTCCTCACAGTAAGGGATTCAGAGAAGGAAACAGGGAATCCTTATGCAGAGTTCCACCTCAGTTGGGACGCAGTGGTGCTCAGATGGCCAGCTCCTGCCAGGTCAGTGGTATGTCAGTCATGCAGTGTGTCACATTGCCTGTATTGACCTCAGGAAGAGCATCATCTTCTGAATCCAGGAACTGATACTCTACTGTGTTTTTGGGAGGAGAGAGAGAGAGGAAGGAAAAAAAGGGAAGTAATATTTAGGCAGCCTAGCTAGTATATCTAAATAAGGGGGTCCTGAAAAGAAGAACTCTTAGGGAAAATGCAGGAACTCTTATTTCCATCAGAGTGAGCCATCTTCATTGCCAGATGAAGCAATGATGTAAGTTCCTTGGCAGCCATTGATAACTCATTCTTTTAGAGGCTTTTGTCTTGCAGTGTAAAGATTTAGTAGCGAGACTATATTTTTAAAAGGCTTGAAAATGCTTAAATATTTGGAATTCTGAACAGCTGTCCAGATGTGCCTTTCTGCTTAATTAAGGGCTAGACTGCTCTGTTAGAGTATGGTAAACACCATGAGTTCATCCTCCTACTTCAGTAGGATTGAGGTAGATTACAAGCCATATATCAGTATGCTGGAACCCTTTAATTAGTCTGTGTAGACTCTTTATTGTAAAATCCACAGTGACAGATGTTGATGAGCTATTCACTACATGAAAGATTTGGCAGTCTGTGCTTGTATTCTCCTCAAGTTAACTGCTGGTGAATAGAAACTCAATGGAAGCAAGAAATGCTTTGCAGTATCTAGTCTTGGTGAAAAATAGCATGTCCTGTATTCAAGTAAGCAAAGGCCTGTTTTTTGCTGATGCTTCCCTTCTGTTACTGTTCAAAATTTGCCTGCCTTTTTTGGTACAAACTCTTTACTTGAGCACTACAGTAGCAAGCACATGACCTGACAGTCAAGCTCCAGAAATGAAATGGCTGAAGTAAGATTATATAGAATTTTGCTTCTGAAGGTTCAACAATAACATAAAAGAAAACTGAACAGACCTCCATAGATGCTCAACCTGTCTTCCACTTGAAGACAAGGAATAGAGACGTTATCCTATTAATAACTCTAGGGGGAGAAAAGGCGTTCCATCATCTGTGTTTGTTAACTGTGTTTCTAGGTGCAGTTTCTGAATATTTTATTCCAGTGGTGAAGTGCAGGTCCTGTTTACATATTTTCACCACATTTCCTGTTCCATCTAAAATGCAAAAATCTCCACTTTCTTTGCAACTCAGATGCTGTCCAACTCAGCTTGTTACTACTGGTTTCCTTTTACCCACTACCTGCTAACAACCCACAGTGAACCTGTATTTGCAGCACCACGGTCAGCTGCCCCAAGTGACTTGCTATGGGACCTGGCAGCCAACCCTGTTGGCTGCATAAGTACCATGAACAGCGATTGTTTGTGCAGGATGAATTTTCAAAGACTGCATCTGCTCCCAGAAATGCTTACCCTTTGGGATGGGAGAGGGTTTCTGTGTGGACAGCCAAAATGCATCTGGACTGTCTCCAGGATTCTGAGTTACCTGATGTTACATCTGCTGTTGATCATTCAGCAATGTTAAGTTTTCCCAAGAGATCTCTGGTGACTTTCTGTAATGTTGAGGTTGGCGTTTTGTGATTGACCTATGTCATATCCAGAAGTCAAGGATTCTGTGAGTTTGACATGTCCTTTCACTCCATCCCAGAGGAATGCTCCTTGCTTTCTTTCATTCAGATGGAGAAACCTGGGGTATTAAAACTTTGTCCAAATAGTTTCTCAGACTCTTCAGTGTCTATTCTGAATTTTCCTGTGTAGAATTTCAGAGGGTTACGGAAATACTCAATAGTATCACAGGTTTTAAATTCCATATGCATCAGTCAAACTGGCTTAATATATTTTTCCAAATCTCTCCTTCTTTTATGAAGTGAAAATTAGTTTTCTGTAACTTAAGCTTATTTTATTGTGTAGTTAAGTATCTTAAGCTTTTTTTTTTTTCTGTTCCTTTAGTAATACACTGTAGTTGACCATTACAAAAGCTGGATGGTCTTAATTAAAAAGCTGTTTAAGAGGATAATGTATTTCATCTCTCTACATTAGTTACTTATTTGATTTTGCTCTGCTGCTGCCAAGGGACTATCATACAGCGTTCAGATAATATTAATGTTGGATTTGATTGGAAAAACAGGTACATAGTTTTGGTGATAGTAGTTTAGTTTTTGAGCATCAAATAGATGAAATGTTCACTACTTTTCTTTCCTTTTATTTATTTTTTTAATAAACATAAGATTGATAATTCCATGCCTGTAGTTACCATAATTTTGAGGGAAAGGGGAAAAAAAACTTTAATAAAAATATTTCCTTTTAGCAGGAATGCTTTTGGATGAGTTGCTAGTTATGTTTTGTTTCTGTTTTGGTGCCTTTTGGAGCTTCTTTAAAGTTAATGAGAGACATATGTAAACTTTCTTTTGTTTTTATAATGTTTCATCACTGATGTTGCTAAACTTTGCTCTGTCTGTGTAATTAAACTGATGTCCAAGTCAATGTGTCTATAGACCAGCAAGGACTTCTAAATTTCTGAATGTCATGTTGTGTATTGTCTACCTAACTTTATTCTGCCCTTCAGTCCCTCCATCTCCCCTGGTCATGCGTGGAGAGCTACATTCACCCCAAAGGAATAATTTCTTCCTGTATATTTTTGTTCCTCCTGCAGGTCATCAACCTATCTTCATGCTACATTCCACATTTCTGTCTGTTCACATTTTCCCATTTACCCTTTTCTTGCTGAATTCATGATGCTTCCTCATACTTTCTTGACTTCTGTTTTACCTGCAATTCAGCCAAAATTAGAACATTGAGATGATCCATCTTTTTGCACATCAGCTGCTAAAAAATTGCTAGGTAACTCTGGGCTGACACTTTTTTATTCCAGCACAAGACAACCTGTTCTTATTTTAGATTAGCCTACTTTTGAAAGGCTGTGTTTGTAAGGAAGTTTAAATAGTGCTGTTATTCTCTTGAGGTCAGAGTTTCCAAACATAGAATTATTTGGGAATAACTTGTTCTTCAAATTCATGGTCTTTCTAACTCCATGATAAATTTGAAGTCTAGGTAGATATTCATCCTGGGATTCTAGGGCTTGTAGGCTTCTGTTCATTTTGTTGAGACTGAGATGATAAAAAATTTAGTATCTCATATTTCTTTTTATCTTTTGTGCTCTTTCTCTTCTAAGTCATCAGTTCAAGTTTTCTTTCTTTGCTTCTTGAACTTCCTGTTGATTTTTCTCTTCATTTTTACTGGAATGGAAAATTTATTTTCTTATGCCTATCCATATTTGGGAGACAAATGGATTAGACCTTTTCATATTTCTCTGGAAGATAGTTTGAAGAGGTTTGTTCTTTACTGAGTCTGACTTGGATGAGAGAGGGGCTGATGGAAGGGGTAGGCCTTGGTTTCTTTTATAATTCCCTACACAGTGATCTTAGGAGACCTGCATCAATATTGTTTCTGGGAATTGTACTAGGGTACCAGATACATAAGACTTCAATCGCTTCATAATGTGAACAGGGTTTTTTTAAGTGCTTAACTGGTGTTTTCACAACAAGGTTTTTTTACTGCTACATTTTGTTGCAATATATTTTGTATACTTATGCATATGTAATGCTACAACTATATATTAAATTAGTAATTTTTGTTCCATGCTAATTTCTGAGTTTAACTGAAGAGATGGTCCTCAGTCTGTTTCCTTGTATCAAAATAACATAAACCTAACTATCTGGTACAGCCTTTCAAATCTCTGTTCATTTAAAATGTAAGATATCTCTTGACTCTTAATTCGCTATAGTATGTGAATCTAGTGAATATATTTCAGGGTGATTGAAATTCTTATAATACTAATGTATGTTTTAAATGTTGCATAAACATGTATTGATACAGAATTAATTTATTTTTATATAGGGGATGTCCCACTTTGGTGCAAGCATTACCAGGTCCTAGTACACAAGTTACTGCTGGGAGCAACCATACAGCTATTCTCTTAATGGATGGCCAAGTTTTCACATTTGGAAGTTTCTCAGTAAGGAAATATTATTATTATTTGCTTATGGGAATAAGCTAATAGTTAATGTATTGTTCAAAGATGTTTCAAGACTGCTCATACTTGCTCTTACAGAATTATGCATGACTTTTGTATGTCTTTTGTGCCTGTTATGTTATGAAATGTAGCCTCTAGTGTTGTTGTGGTCAGAAAAGCATGATGCCAGGAATTCTTTGTGCTTTTTATACATTTTAATGAAGATGGTGATTTAAAACTGGATTATTTTATAAGGTGGACCGGTTTTCTCAAACTCTTACTGTTGCAAACTTACTTGTGTTGCCTATTCTGTTGCCTGTCTGTCTCCATTTGGTAGTAAAAGTTGCCCTGGTTTCTTTCATAGAAACAGCAGTCAGTTGCAGAAGTTATGCTAACACTTGAGGGGAGGGATTATTGTTCACTATAACACTTCTCTAGTACTTTTATATGCACATGGTGTATTTTTTCTCATGTCCATGTGGAATCCATTCCTGTATTCACTAAATAAGCATTTAAACATTGTTTACTTCCCTTTGTGCCTCCTTGTCTTTGTAAATATACCCCTTATTGCAATCTCTGCAGAGATTTGTTTGTTTGTACTTTCCCGATAATGTTTTTGTTGTTTGGAGGGTTTTTGCAAAAACTAGAATATAGATATTGAGTTATTTTTATATGTTTTAAAAACTAGATATTGCTAACTGCAACACAAGAGAAATTGTACCTTTTGAAATCTCTTTTTACCAAAAAAATAATTAAAGGTGAAGACTGAAATTTTAGAAACAGAAATTCACGTTTTGTATTAAAAGTGAACCATAAGACAGCTCTGCAATTAAGCAGTATTGTGTCTTTTTTCAGACTTTAAGCAAGAGCTTTGGTGACAAAATTGGTATGTTCTTGTCAAAACTGATATGGACACATAGAAGTTTAAGGTTTGATGTCGCGCAGTGAAACTTGGCCTCTGAAAAACCAAATTCACTCTCAGAAATAGGATATAAAAGCTGGTCGGTTGACTGAGGGTCTTTTTCCTTTCTCTAAAATAAAAATAAATTTAGGCCGTATTTAGACCACTTGTACTTTGTGTCCGCTTTTAATATTGTAATGCTTGAAAGTTTTCGGACAGCTTCATAAAGTCAAGACAAAATTAAAGGTAAATATATTATTGAAAATGTCTCTGCTAAGTTTACTTACATACAGTGTTATGAAGAAAGAAAGGTGAATAACATGCTGGACAGGATATTTGGTGTATACACATTTCTTTTCCCTAACCATTTTAACTTTAGCGTGCAATGCGTTTCCTGTGCCTGAATGGGGTAGATGGAGTCTAAGCAGGTTTATTGCAGCAGTTCTTTCTGTGTACTTAGATACAATATAAGAATGTTGGTCCATCTCAGTAACTGGTTGTACATAGAGATGTCCAGATCAGGGTGTTAATGAGCATGTGCAGAGGTCCTTGCTGAGGCACTTTATGCTTTTTTAGCTCAAGTTTGACAGGCTAATTGATTTCGATGTACTTTTAAGAGATATTTGCTCTATGAAACTTACAGTCCTTGTAAGTTCAGAATTGAGTGGACTTACGACTGTCTATATATGAATATAATTTTTTTCCTATTAATCCATTCCCTGTTTAGACCTGAAGTTACTCAGATACTGAACACTACAGGAGAATAATACTTTTATATTTGATTCTGAAGATGGAAAGGAGGGTTATCTTTTCGGTTCTGACATTTTGGGAGGTCAAAATAAGTTGGAGAGTTTGAGTTGTATTTAAAAATATTTACCAAAAACCTAACTGAATAGAGAGAAGTATATCTGTCAGTAACTTGTTTGTTGTATTTAAATGTGTAACACTTCACTTAGATTAGCCATTGCTTTTTCAAGGCAGTTCTGTGGTAAGCTTTCTTCCAGATTACCAATTTTGTCTTGAGAAACTATCGAAGTAACTTAGTCAACTTCGAGACTTATTGTTACTGTCTTTTACTAATTCTTGGATTCTTTCTGTAGAAAGGTCAGCTTGGTAGACCAATTCTGGATATGCCCTACTGGAATGCAAAACCAGCACCTATGCCTAATATAGGCTCCAAATACGGACGCAAAGCTACATGGATTGGAGCGAGTGGAGACCAGACTTTTCTCCGGATCGATGAAGCTCTCATTAATTCTCATGTGCTTGCTACATCAGAGATATTTGCAAGCAGGCATATAATAGGCAAGAACTCTTCTATAACATTTTAAATATTTACAGAAGTTTTTGAGAATAATAGAGGAGCAACAAGTAAAAAATGTGAATGGAGGGAATGAAAATATTTTGGCTTTCAAGTTTTACTGCACATGATGATCCTAGCTTCTTTAGAAATCAATTTTATTAAAAATAATAATGTAAAAGTCTAAAATTTGCTCGCATTTAAATCTTGCTACCTTTTTTCTTTTGCTGTAGCAGTATATCTGTTCTTCCTTGTTACATTATGTGCATTTTCTATGTATAAAGCATTAATGACTTGAGTCTTCATGTTTGTTTGCTCTTTTTGCTCCGTGATCTAGGTTTGGTACCAGCTTCAATATCAGAACCTCCTCCTTTTAAATGTCTTCTGATAAACAAAGTAGATGGCAGTTGTAAAACATTCAATGATTCTGAGCAGGAAGACCTTCAAGGTTCTGGTGTGTGTCTGGATCCTGTCTATGATGTTATTTGGAGGCAAGTGTGGATTATAGCTATTTAAGTAGTAGTATAGAAATCCTTTTTAAAATAGTTTGGGAAGCTGGAGATTTGGTTATACTAGTCTTGTTTATACGTATTTCCCTAGTAAAAGAAAAGCAATTTTTAATCTTCCATATATATTTTTCACACTTTTAGATAATTTGCTCAAGTAAGCCCAAAACAAAAACCTTGTCTTGCCCAAATTTTTAAAATTTCTTTTCTTTTTTGCATCATTCTTATGCCAGTCTCATAATATCTACAGAGTCCCAATCTGTTCTCTTTATTTACTCCTTTTATTCCCTTTTCTCCATCTACTTAACGCTTGACTGAAAAATTTTCTTGCCATACTCAGCTGCCACATGTCTATGTCTTGAATTGTCATCCTTCTCTCAGGCAATAGTGGTTAAGACTTGAATAGGACAAGTGTGGAGCAATAATAAAAGTCAAAATAAAGTACTTATTTAGATGACACAGACAAACAAATTAATTGTATTTATTTTACAGTCATTGGGGTAGAGTCTTTGAGCAGGTGTAGATTGTAAGCACTTGCTCCAAAACAGAATCATAAGATCCAATTCTTCTATAATGATTTAAAAACTATGTTAGCCATGTTTTAGGAGAGAAACTTGAACTGTCATCAAGTTCCAGTAATGGATTATATTTAAATTTTTTGAAGACAAACCAAAAATGATAGGTTAGAATAAAACAGGAAAACAGCTAATCTGCATTCAACTGGAAGAGGCAGTATCACAGATGTCTTCATCCAGAATTGAGATTCAAGAATGTAATAGCCAGTTAATGTTGAAGCATGCATATTTTCTGGGCATGTTTCTTTATGATATACAAAATTCCTCAGATAGTTATAGTTCTGCTTTATGCACATTCCCAGAATTTTTTGAATCTCATTGGCTAGGTACCAGTTCCTACTGAAATTATGCTGGGATTAGAAATAAGAATAGCACTCACAGCACTTAAAGCTCGGTATTTTCAGCATGTTTAATTCGCACTGAAAGACTCAAAAAGAGTCACCAAAAGACTCATTGTGAAAAATTAAGTTATCAATGGCCGTGGGAATGCAACAAGTTTCTTGGGAGCAAAGGTGATGATACTCAACTTGATGTAGCACAAGAAATGGTTAATCAGTTTAAGAAAGTTCAAAGTCACATATTATTGTGAGTAAACATGAATTGAGGTGTTTTATTGTCTTGCAATATTTTGGAGACTGTAGAACTAAATCTAGAGCTTAAAAACTGAAGAGTGGATTCTGGGAGACCGAAGATTTATTTCTCTCTTATCCCATTCTTGTTCAACAGAAAATATTAAAGCAGTGTAAAAAGAAGAGACATGTTAATGAATATGCCTATTAGTTGTTAAAATATTTGGTATATTATTATTCCTGAACATTTTTATTCATGCCTGTTTAAGTGAGGGTTCAGTTTCTCATACAGAGAAAGCATTCTAATGACATAGATTTTAAAGATTTTCTTCACAGCTTTGTGATTTATTCTTTCAGTGAAATTCAAGTGGTTACATGATTTCACGTGTGTGTATGAACTTGAACATTGCTAACTTGTTGATATCCTGAATACCCATGGTGTCTTACAATACTTTTAGTTAAAACTGTTTGTTTCTCCATTAGATTTTTAGAATCATGTGCCAACTGAAAATTCCTTTTGTGCTTATTCAGAACACTCCCATAGGCCTATGTCTTCTAACTGTTTCTTCCTTTTACATAATGGTTTCAGAAATTTCATTTTCTTCATTTTCTTTTTCTCCATGTTAATTTATAGTATAGAAATTCTTTGTATTCCTTTGTTTATGCTGCCCTTTTCTATAATCCCTTAAAAACTCATGAGGCGATGTTACCCATTTAAAAAAGCCCAAACAAAATATGTTGGATTTGTCAAGATTTTTTTACTCTTATTTGAAGGTAAGCCTTTTACTTTCACTTGGCATCTTTATAGTTTTTTTGCACATCTGCCATTTAGCATATTTAATACATTGCTAGTTACTTCATAAGTCTAACTAGATAATACTTTTTTAACTTTTATTAGTTTTGAGAAGTGTCTTAACATTTTCTGAAATTTGTAAACCCGTAATATGACTGTTTGACTTGAAATAGCGTAAGAATGTTTGTGTGTTTTGCCATTTGCTGGAGTGTTAAAGTATTTGGTGTCATGATGTTCAGTTTTAAGAGTTTGTACCGGCAGATCTACATTTTACATTAAATAGCTTATAAAATGTAATTATTGGTTAGATTTTGTATTTTTTTAAGTAGATGAGAAGTTTTTTTTCATTCTGTTTTTTCTTGCTCTAGGTTTCGACCAAACGCTAGGGAACTCTGGAGTTACAATGCAGTAGTTGCTGATTCCAGACTTCCATCAGCTCCAGACATTCAATCCCGGTGTAGTATTCTGAGTCCAGAACTTGCTCTGCCAACAGGTTCCAAAGCTCTAACCACCAGATCTCATGCAGCTTTGCACATTCTAGGTATATATTTATACTTGAGTCAGAAGCTTAGATGAAATAAATTGATGTAACTAAACGTTATAACTGTAGTAAGTGAATTGTAGTCTAACAACTTTGACTTTTTTCAGTTAAAATTTTACTTTGTAATTTAAAAATATACTTTGTAGTTCTCACCATTGCTCTTAACTCTTATGAGCTGGCTAATAAGCATTAATTTTATCAAAATAGTTATCTTCCACCATCTTAATGTTAGAGGGTTTTAGAGTTCTGGTGGAACCTGCTCTTAGAGGTCAGCATAAAAACAGACCACCTAAGTGGTCTGTTTGGAGAGTCTGCAAAATGCAGTCAGTACTCTTAACTTGGAGTCTCAAAAAAAAAAACCAACTATAAAAAAGTGCTCTTCATTAAGTTACTTTTATTTTCAAGTAAATGCATTATCTAATATTAAAATATAGTCTGCAGTTTTGTATAAGGAGTCACTAAGAGTAATATGATTTCCTTTTGTAGTCTAAAAAACCTGACAAACCAAAAATTAATTCCACTGTGTTAGTGTATGAACTGGCCACATGCAGCATACCCAGTGCTTCAAAGCACAGCTTTAGAAGTGATTTTAGCTCACTTTTTCACTGATAGTGATGAGTCACCAGTTTGTTGACCTGCTCCCTTCATTGTGTGTTAGAGATGTGATAACTTTTAACTTGAACAGTACTTTTTTGTGTCTGAGTCAGAGTAAGGCATGTTAGGTATCCCATGTATGAAACAAATTTTATGAAGACTTTAAAATCTGTCTGTAATTCAATTACTACTTCAACTTTTTTTGGGTAATAGAGTAAGTGTAAAAAGGAAAAAAAATGTTGTTGGCAACTTATATGCCATTGTAAAAGTTGCAAAGCAGGTTTAATCATATTTGTTTGTTATTCTGGAGAATAAATAAATTTATCATCAGTAGCAAACCTTGAGATACAGCAACAATGACCCTTGGCCTAATCAAAACTATAAAGATATTCAGTAGCATATGTGTGGTTTGGGAGAAAACAGGTTTCTTTGATCGTCTTAATTAATATTAATTTCCATTTCACTGACTATAATCAACAGGGAGAATTTCTGAGTTCTTTTTTCTTTTGTTTCCTTATAGGTTGTCTTGATACTTTGGCTGCTATGCAGGACTTAAAAATGGGTGTAGCAAATACAGAAGAAGAGACTCAAGCAGTAATGAAAGTTTATTCTAAAGAAGACTATAGTGTTGTTAACAGATTTGAAAGTATGTACACACTAAAATTTTATAGCACAGGCTTATCAGGTTTGCAGAACAAAAGACCAAGATTAACTGTATTTTTATTGTTTGGTTTTTTTACTGCAGGTCATGGAGGAGGCTGGGGTTATTCAGCCCACTCAGTAGAAGCTATCCGTTTCTGTGCTGATACGGATATTTTGTTAGGTGGTCTTGGTCTTTTTGGTGGTAGAGGTGAATACACTGCTAAAATAAAGGTAGGTTTTTTGATTTTATTTTAAACAATGTTATATCTCGAAATCAGAACTTTAGAAATGTCATCTAAAACCATGATTAATTTTGTTTCTTGATGAATGAGTGGTTTATTATTTATGAAAAATGTTATGCAGAATACAGTTGGTAAAGTAGAGATCTGAGAATTACCATTATTAATTGTCATGAATTGGCCCATTCTCACCTTCCCTAAATGGTATGCCATTTTAGAAGTGTCTTGAGCAGGTATGTCAGTGAGCCCAATGGTTCTTTAATCAGAGGTCCACCTGCATAAAAGTGGTGTTGTGGACTCCAGGTTAAAATCACATCCTACGTGACAGATGAGGAACTGTTTCTCAAAAGCAGAAAAATAGTCCTTATCAGTAGCCATTGCTTCCCATTGTCTCTACCACTTCTTTCTCAGACTGGAAGAGGCTGTCTCTGGATAGCTTCTTGGGTGGGATTCTTCAACTGAGTGTGAATCGCACCAAACAGAGTTAACTCTGCTTTGTGCCAAATGTAAGAATGATTACAGATGGAGCATGTGTGCTGATTTAAAATAAGTAAACCTGGCTTTGGATAAAAAAACCTCACATAAACATACAGTGTGATAACAGAGCCCAGGTTTCTGATAAGTGTCTTCTGGTCCTGTATTTAATAAAGATTTTGTTAACTGCATGAAGAACAATTGTAAAGTGAAGTCTAGTATCTGTCTGAGATTTGTGTTAGGTGTGTATGTTTGGAATATATTATTGTTATTTGTCATTTAGTGGGTTACTGAATTTTCTTTCTCTAGTTTCAGATAAATATGTTTGTATTAGGGAAATGGATGGCATATGCTTAGCAATAACACTTGCATAAGACATTAGGAAATCCAAAATGAGTAGTTGTACTTTATTCTAGTTTAACGTAATGACTAAGAATTGCAAATGATTAAGGGCAGCCAAGAAACTTAATGTTAGTCATGCCCTTTTTTTTGTTTTTAATACTAAAGGTAATAACTGTATAAAAGCATTCTAGTATTATCTTTTCAATTTGTTTCTGATTGCTTAGGATTAGCTTATTGTCAAGATAAGATTTGCCAGTCCTGCGACAAACTGTGTATTAAGTAGGTATTTGTAAGAGAAGTCATAGACGTGTATTGCGGTCCTTTTTCAAACTCAAACTGTTGAAATTATTTTTGAGAAAGAAAACCAAGTTCATCTGTCTCGGTTTAAATGAGACACAGGTAAAATTAAATTATAGCAAGGAAGGAATAACAGCCCTTTATTAAAAGGTATAAATGTAT
>JAWMRA010000001.1:66573955-66678565 GCA_035584735.1 Pseudotriccus pelzelni | reverse complement strand
CAGGGCTAACGAGCTCCACCTGCCCGGGGAGTATCCCTGGCTGGAATCGAACCCAGGCCTCAGCGGTGAAGGTCCTGTGATCTAACCACTAGGCCACCAGGGGCTCCCTAAAAGTTGAGCGTCAAATTCAAATATACGTTCAGAAATATTATTTCAAAATGATTATGTGAATCTAACAGGTTCAAATATATTTGCAAACAACATCTAAAATAAATTCATTCTCACAGACAATTGCTGAGGACCAAATGTATCACTAGCATAATAACATGACAACATACCAGGGTTGTTGATTGACAGAGAATAGGCAGAAGCCAATGGGAAGAGGTGGCATTTTTGCCTTAATGTGGACTTCGGAGAGAACAGAAAAGGAAGCCAGAAAAAAATCACATTAAATTATCTTCAAAGAACTGGATGATGAAAAGCAGGAGTGGATTCTTGGGACCTACCAGCCAGTTATGCACCCTCA
The DNA here is from genome assembly GCA_035584735.1 of Pseudotriccus pelzelni. Taxonomy (NCBI): domain Eukaryota; kingdom Metazoa; phylum Chordata; class Aves; order Passeriformes; family Tyrannidae; genus Pseudotriccus; species Pseudotriccus pelzelni. The sequence continues at coordinate 66,678,099 of JAWMRA010000001.1, read as the reverse complement.
GTAAAATTGTTCTAGAAGGTGGCTGCAAGGGAAAAATAAACATTCTTGAATAAGATGAAAAATTAAAAAACAAGATACCATCTCTTGAAGAAAAAATATGGATTGCAAACACTTCATGTTTGCAATCACTAGTCTGAAGATAGTTTAGGGGATGGAATATTTTATTTATGCATAGCAGAGTGTCTCTTGCCTCCTTTTCAAGGCTCCTGGAAGGGAAAGCACAGCTATGATAAATATTATCCCTCTCAAACGCCAATTGTATCCAGCTCCTGGGATAGCATGTGCATGTGACACTTTCCATTTCTTCTCCCACTCCAGCTCCAGTTTCTGCACAGAGAAGGAATTTCCAGGGTGTTATCTGAAGTGAAGAGAGAAATATTGTGTTTTGAAAGATCTGATATTTATCTAAGATCCCTGAAGTTAAAATATCAGTTTCCCTATCAGGGAAACAGCACTATCAATTTCAAGGCATTCAGTATACATTCTTGTGTGTGCTGCATCTTTGTTAAGATAACTATTAAAATTATGTTGGTCTAAAAGTGATATTGCTACAAGTGTGTAAGATTCAAATTAATTGATATTTAATTGGTCGGGATAACCTGATGCCTATGCTGGTTTACTGAAAAAACGAGAGACAAAACATCATTATCACTGGAGATTCATCTCCCAAGAAGGGAACATGACTATTATAAAAGCTTTACAGGCCAGCATTAAAGTGTCAGTGACACACAGAGTAATCCAGAAGCATTATATGTCTCTGACCAGGCTGAAAAGTTGGCTCATTTGTAATGAAATATTCATCAAATGAGCATCATTCTTATACCTATGTTCAGAATGGAAAAAAGAACCTACACTGGCTGATACCAGTGGAATGAGTAGAAAATTAAATGGATATCCTTGATTAATGGGAATAGCTGAACTGGCTACTTCTTACTCAAGCTTGGCTGCTCTGCATAGTGCCTAGTTTTCCATGACAGTACGTTTGTGGCATTTATGACCTTAGTTTTGTACAAGCATTTACGAATGTGGTTTAAACATCATTTAAATTTTACTTTTGTTCTTTAGTTACATTTAAGCATACAGATGAAGTCTTGGATTTTCACTCTCCAGCAGTTTTTCAAGCTTTTTTTTTTCCCTTAATAATAAGAAAGATTAGTTCTAGATGGCTCTGACATTTTACGTAGGCAGAAAATGGAACATCTTTATTACCTCCTCAGGGATGTTGCCTTCTTCACGTATGTTCTTCTATTTCCCATTAACTTTAATGGGATTTCCTCCTGCCAATCCACATGAGAGCAAATACATATCTAATATAAGTAATCTTTTGTTCAAGGGCCAAAAGCTTGAAGAAGAATTATTCTGAAGGGCTTTCAGAACATAAGGATATACCCTTCAAATCTAAACCTCTGTGGTTTGACACCTTCTTTTTACATGTTCTGAAAATGCCCTGTGGAGATAGACTGTAAAACTGAAACTAAAAAAAAAAAAAAAAAAAAAAAGAAAAGAAAAGCACACCAAAAATTCACATAATTTTAACAAAGACTAGTTCATGAAAAATGTCAGAAAAAAAAGGGGGAGAAAGATGTTAATCTACCACTCTTTAGCCCTGCATTATTGCTCACTACATCTTTCTCCATAAGGAGTCAGAGCAAAATCAGTGTAATACATCAACATGCTAACATGGAAACTGGTAGAAATTGGCCATAGTTCCTCATAATTATGTTTAATACTAACGATAGTAATGATTCATTCTTATCCACAATCTTATATCCAAGGATTCTAAGCATTAATTAATTATATGGATTCTCAGTCCATCACTGAAGTTGGTATCAGCATCTTCATTTTACAGAGGAAAGATGGGTATGCAGTTCTCCCCTTGAGTTACCTAAAATGGTCACCTGAGTGTTGAAAAGCTCCCACAGGGATTCACTCACGTGCTCTTCCCCCGATTAATCTATTTGAGGCAGGACTGCGTCTGGAGAATTACTTCTACCTTCGGCAAAATGGGAAGTTTTGCCTGAAAGAATAAAATTGAAGACGGCTTTTCTTTGTGAGATAATGTGCTTATGAAGGGCAGTATCCCACTGTGTAAGTGAGCTACTGTGGCACTGATTAGTCACAAGAGAACAAAATAAGTTCTTATCTCAGACTGTAGGGATTTCTTCTTTATAATACATGATTGCAAACCACTAAAGGAATAAGGACTTTTTTTCCTTTTATGTACATTGGCTAAATACCATGGTATTTTGGTAATAACATTACTACAGAAAAACTGAACACTAATATGTTAAATGTAGTCTTATCAGATTTACCTATAAGGAATAGCTAATTGCTATCTGATTTACAATTACAAGACAGAAAGAAACCTACTATAACTAAAACAAAGCCTCAGAAAATAAAGCTATAATCTTTTTTAAATCAAATCTGTCAAGAAACAAAAACTTCACAATGCAAAACTCTGCAGTGAGCTAAACAACAAAGCTCTCTAAATTATACACAGTAATTCTGAAAGTATTTCTAGTCCCCATATTTTATGACAAAGTGCTTCTCAGTATGTCAGTAATCAAAAAAAAAAAATCCACAGCAAAACAAAACAACCAACCAACCAAAAAAACCACCCCAAACTTTAGATTTCAAAGTTTTTCAAGGAAAAAAAAGTATACTCCTCTAGCTGCTGGTTCAACAGTGCATTGATATTCATGAAAACATTAAAACTTCTGGCATGTTTAATGTTAGGTTTGTTCTTAAAGATAGATTATATTAGTGGTATTATAGAATTTGTATGAAATTCAAGTATTTTTCCTTAGTGACTTTCTGAACCAAGATCACAATCCTTAAATTCTATTAATATCTGATTTTTTAAAATATACTTTCCATTTCTATTCTGCTCTAGTCACTTTCAATCAGTTATTCCCATAAATGTACCTGCCAGTAAACTTAAATTGGAGCATTATTTCGAATGCACATAAAGGTTTTTGAATACAGTCATTGCAAATCTCTGCTTTTAGGACTGGAACTGCATTCATGCATCATCAAAATAAAAGCTGTAGTCAGAAACTAAACTAATTTCTATGAATGTGAAGGCATCAAGGAGCAAAAAAAAACACGTCATCATGGCTTGTTGAGCCCATACAGCAGATGTTCTGAAACTCAGTGTGATTTTCAACTCTACACCTGTGCAATGACAAGAAATCAACAGTATAGTGTTAATGAGGCCAATCATATTGGCATGGGAAGAGAGCTTTTAAACCAGTACAAGCCATTTTGCACAGGGATGAGTCCTCTAAATTCAGACTATAACTCCACTGCTGAAAACGTCAGCATTTAAATAAACATCAAAATTATGATATTTCTAAAGTAGGAAGCCTCACTGTTACTGTTTGCATACAGCTTTAGGAATAAATTTTTTACATGTTAAAAGATACATACAAATTAAGAAGCTATATTGGTAGCATTAGAAATGTAGCTACTTAAAGCCAGTTCTGATGCAAAATTTCTGTCCAAATTACTCTTTGACTATAAGCTCATTTTCCATTGAATTCCAATGTTCTCACTAATTTCCATTTCCTGCCTGAAACCAGTACTCACTGTGAGAAATCCTAATGATATAATTTGACTTGCATCAATTCACTATTTTGATGTAGTATTAACAATGTTGAATTTTGAATTTCCTCTATCTTAATCACCTCTTTTCTAATCTGCTGTGATACTTCAGGGCAATAGCATTTTGACTTTGCCATTATTTCGTTCTTTCATGAAAGCAAAGAGCTCCATCTGGATGTATACAGATAAGTGTTCTGGCATTTTCCTCAATCTGTAGTGAAATTGCCACATCACTTTCTGTCACGGACAGTGGGGTTGAGCTCAGAGCCCAGTCCACAGAGAAGAGTATGATCATAAGATGTTAAAACTCAGGGTAGCACCATGCATCCACATGATTTCTCTCAGAAGTAAGGATGTGCTAGATAACCACTCATGCCATGCTAAGGGCTCAGTGGCTGTGCCACCACACATCGAGTTTCTTCTAAAAGTCTGGCCTGGTGTCCCCAGGGAAAACTGGCTTTGCATCTTTCACTGGCCTAATCAGGGTGAGCAGGGTGTCAGTATTCAAGCAATGAACTGTATCAACTTCTGTCTATCTAAGGAGAAAAAAGGGCTCCCTGGGCCATAACATTCTGGACCAAGCAGAGTGTTTCTGGGAGATGATGCTGGGCAAAAAATTCTTGCTGGAAGTGTAGTATCTGTCAACTGCTACAGCTTAAATAATAATAATAATAATAATAATAATAATAATAATAATAATAATAATAATAATAATAAATTTATTGATGCTATCATTCTTTATGGATTACCCAGAAATCAATAACTGAAAACTCTAAAATACTAAAAATACTAGCTTTTATTATTCTATTAGTAAATAATATTTTACTGTTCCATACAATCTCAGGAGATTTAAAAATGTGAGACTGAGAACCCCAAATAAGTTTAGCACTGTGATTTTAATAACATTAAAAAACAACATTAATGTTTTGATTGCAAGTTTTCACATTAAAAAAAGGCATATAGAAACACAGAGGTTATGTTGACTTTGTTCATTTGAATCTAGATGGGGGTTCAGTTCATTCATCCTGAACCTAAGGGGCAATTCTTTTCAAGGCTGACCAACAGAGCAAGAGAGAAAAAAATAACTTGAACACCTGGCTAGACCCCAAGTACACAAGTTAGAGTCCACACCTTGAGGAGAGGCAACTGAAATATTCCTATAGCCCAAACCCATTCTCATATTTTAATTAGCAATGGCAAGGGCAGAGCAGAGACTTTTTTTTTCCTGTAGTAACACATGTTTATGGGTCTCAATCACCATTTCATTTAGGGTCTGTATATTTTCTTTATCCATGGGGATAAAGAAAATGTCAAACATGTTTTTTTAAAATTGAAATGAGATGCCAAGAACAGCTGCTACACATTCTATGAGCACCTCATATCCATGAACACAGCAGAAATACTTCTTTCTTAATCCTCTGTTGGATAGTCACAGAACCAAGAACCAAGAGAGCCAGAGCAGACCTGGTTCTCCATCACAGTTGGAGAGAGGTTTTTAGTTTCCAGAATGACTCAGGAACAGTCTTTGAAAAACCCTCTGATGAGGTAATACCAAAAAAATTGCATTTATTGCATCTTACCCATCTGCATAACCAAGACAAAGCTAGGTAACCACTGAAACATTCTGTAACCAATTTATATCTTATATTATATATTTGTCTAAAATGATGTAATGTGAAACTGGTGAATTATGGTTAAAGAAGAAAACTACTCCCATGAAAACTTAAATTACAAAAATGCAATTTGTAGTGTACTTTATTACTTCTAATTTTCAAAGATGGAATTATTGGAAATGCACTTTTTTGCCTCCTCTATGTAAATGGCAAAAATACATCCTGATTCAAAAAGCATTAAAAGTTCTCCCTGTTCTGAGAAATAGATCACCTTGTTTAGGCTTAAAAGATTATCTCATGATAATCATTAGTAATGCTTTTTTCAGAGAGCTATTATTTTCCCCTGTTGCCTTTTCAAAAGAAGTTTATTCCATACAAAGATAGATTGGAATGTATCAGTAGGCCAGCAATATGAACTACCCTACAGGTCAGTTTTAGGCAGACTTCAACTCAGAAAGTGATGAAGCAAAAAAAAAAAAATCTTTCCCATTAGTTAATGTTTTTTAAACTAAAATAATAAGAAAATAATTTAAATAATCCATTAAAATAATTTAGAGAACAAACTTTATGGAGATTCAATGCTTGGTACAGAGGGCATCATCTTAAAGCAGCAAAATAAGTAAAAATTATTTACTAGGTATTTCATTTAAAAACAGAATTATGTACTCTGTTGCAGCCTTAACATAATGGTCTACCTTTAGTTCATTAGTTACAGTAATTAAATTAATAAATTCTAATTTGTTATTTTAAAAAACCTACTAAAAAGTAGTTAATTTGAAGGATCAGCTAAATGAAGAATTAAAGGTACTAAAAGAGGTCACAAAGCTGACTGAATCTCTATTGATATTTTTTAACCCTTCAAATGCCAAAAATATTCCTGTGAACACAAAAATGGCAATTTTGTAGCGATACTTCAGAAAAGTAAACAGGGCAGATAATAAATTAATCCACTGTTGCCCAGCTTATGGCTAGTAATGAGTTCTAACAAAGATGCAAGCAATAGGAGGTTGTTGTCAGGGAAAGCAACACAATTAATATCTGTCTGCATAGTTTTGTGGAAAACAGAGCTTCTCAAATTTGCTTTGAACAAAATGTCTCCAATTTGATAGAAGAAAGTGTCCATAGCACATTTTACATCTGGAAGTTTCAGAACAGGAAGATTTCTACAGAAAGTACTAGATGTGTATGCAGCAGACTGTGAATCAAGCACAACTACCACGTTCCACTCTCTTTGCCAGTTTCTTCTTTTTTGTAATATAACAGCCAGGATATCTTCCAGATTCAGTGTCAGAGTCTTTCTTAACCTTCCCCTCTTTGACTTGGTGGTTTCACCATCACCTGGTGATTATCATCTGGAAAATACAGAGAGAGGGGATCTTCTCTGTATTCCACTGTTCTGAGACTTGTAGACAATTGCTTCCAGTGAGAGAGAACTGAGGAAGTTTTGAGAGATGTCCTTGGACAGGTAATCTCCAAAGCCATTTGAAGGCAAGAAACACTCAGTACTATTTGTTTGAGATGGCTGTGGTTTGCTTCCTGCCGTGAATGCTCTGAACAGCATAAAAAAAGACAAATATCTCTGTGTTAAGTAGTTTGCACAGCTTCTGGATAATAGCAAGGCACTGGGGTCATGAGAGTTCTGTGCTTTGAATGAGGAACTGGGTTTGCCTAAATTGTTTGCCCAAATTGTTTGCTAAATTTGCTCTGCAAATGAATGGAGCAAACACAATTGGTTTGTAAAAAATGTGTGCTGCATTGACCGTGGCTGGATACCAGGTGCCCACCAAGCTGCTCTCTCACTCCCCTTCCCAGTTGGACGGGAGAGAAAATAAGATGGAAAACAGCTCATAGGTTGAGATAAGGCATGTTACTAAAGCAAAACCAAAAGGCTGTGCCTGCACAAGCAAATGGGGGAAAAAATTCTTGACTTCCCACAGCACATATAACAGTTGCTATGGAAGGCAAGCATTGTAAATAATTAATCCCCCCCCTTTCTACTCCTGTTCCCAGGTCAGATCTCGACACATAGTCTTGAACAAAAGGGGTTGGTTTTTTCTGTAGCCATTCACATATGTAAAGCCTGGTTAACGTGAGGTGTCTCCTACAGGTCTGCAGGGCCACTGGGGAATGCCAAAAGCCAGAACATGGTCGCTGGGCTTACTAAGTAGATGCTGGCCTAGGACTGGAGAGGGCAGGTAAGCTCAGGGTTGCAGTGAGTGCTGTAAATGTCTGCTAAGGTGTCAGGGCCCTAAGGACACTCACTGGCTCTGCAATCACTTCTTGCTTCCAAGAGATTGAGCCATCAGTGTTCATGGTTAGCTCTGTCCACTGACTCAGCTTTTCCTCAAGGATTCTAGTGAAACAGAGGTAGCAGTGAATGCAGCTAAACAGTTCAAAGAGCATTTTAAGGGATCCAAACTGATTTCTGTGTGTTGCAAATCAAATACTACTGTGCAAACCCTGTGTCACACAAATATCTCATGCTGTCAGTTTTTGATACTGAAAATACAGTTACTGGCATTTGAGCAGAATAATGACATTTTCACTTTTTATTCTAATTTTTATTAAGGAAAATAAGATGTTAGATATTCTTCAGAATATTAATGCTTCTTCAGCTAATAGTCAAAATTACATTTATAAAGACATTTCCTGTCATCTTTTTAATCATATGGCTTATGACTGGCTGCATGTTCCCACAATTAATTAGCACTATACATCAAGAAACAAAAAAAAAAAAAGGCAAATTATAACAAAGAAAATAGAAAGAAAATATCTAAAACCATTACCACTTTACATCATTAAAATCCAATTTAAAAATATTCTTGAGAGAAGCTTTTTACAGAAAAAGCTAATATAATCTTTCTTTTATTTTATTCCAAGAAGTATACAGAAAGACAGTATTTCCAGAGCCAGGGAGAAGAAACTGACAGGAAAGAGCATTGCAAAAAGACTGGTTAGAGAAGGCAAGGGCAGCTGAGTAGCTTAACTGTTTTCTCTGGGCAACTGAATACCAAGCAAAAGACGTGAAACATATAGGCACTTCATAAGGCCAAAGTTAAAACATTTTGACAATCAAACAACCCCAGCTGTTTCTCAGGAGCGTCATCCACTATCTACCCTACCTAAAAGACCTATCGCTACTAATCTACCACTAAAATAATGTAAAGGAAAAGCTTGAAGTTGTCTAATACTGTTGGGTAAAACAAACAAAACACTTCCTAGAGTCTCAGGTTTACTGTGTTGAATTTTTGCCCACCTTATAAATCAGAAATCAATACTCTAGGTAATTCAATTAGTGTCCACTCCCTCTCTGTACAAAAATGTCCTATGTTTTAATATAACATATTCTTCTAGTGAAAAGAATACACTGGGTCTAAGGAGAAAATAAATTCTTTCATATCTGAACATTTCAGAGTCTAGCAGCTAGAAATTGTAGTCTGTTAGTATTTCAATGCACTAGAAAAAAACCTCTGAATGGGCAGTCCTTGTGAGATGAAGGTAACTTTTATTAGACAAAGAGGAACATAATAACAGTAAAACAAGCCTACTACCTCATATTGTTTATATTTTTTCACAGTCACAATTACCATAAGTATACTCTTACTTTAGAAAAGCACTTACCAGGCATGTCTGTGGCTGAATGGTGAAAGCTTTTATAGGACATTGCCACACACGGGAGGGCTTATGCCCACCAGGTATATTTGGATCCACTGCACCGTAACAAAGGTATCATATACAAGGGTATTTAAAAAAATAAATACTTCCTTAAAGATGTAATTGGAATATTAAGAGGATTACAACCCCTTGTACTACATACCACTTCACTTGTTCATCTCAACTGATTTCCTGTTTGCTTTTGTTTTTCTCAAATGATTCATACAATACTAGACCTACTACAGTTTTCCTGCTGAGATAGCAAGTACTTCTCCCCTCCAAAAAGTTGATCGAATCAGCTGGCTAGCTCAGTTAGCCAATCAGAAATAAATATTAGAGGGTATTTATGGAGAAATTACTTGTTTTCAACTACAGTGGTAAATAAGGAAAGTTTTCATTTTTCATATTTATCTGGGATCTTAAGATAGCTTCAGTAAAGGAATTTACTGGATTGAATTTATGTCTTTTTCAGAAGCCATTTAGGAAATCCATTTCCTCACACTGTTTTTTCCTCATTTTAATCCACATATCTGAATAAGTTTTCACGCTGCTTTGTAACAACTTTCACCCGAATTGCATGATAATACACCACTGTGTGTTAAGTTGCAACACCACCTATCTTGGAAAGCCTACTTAATACTGATATGCAAATCCTTGTACTCTGTTTTCAGGCAAGCACCGTGCTGAGTCTCTGTAATGTTGTCTGGGATAAAAATGCATATGAACATGGAAATAGCAAATTAAATTTTTGGAGTGTATACACTTTAATAGTAGCCTTTCTACCCAAGTAAAATTCTCTCTACCTCCTAATTTAAGGGCTTTTGTTTTTTACACTAGACTAATTTGAAAATTGCTTTAAAACCTACAATATTCTGAGGGATTGATATCCTCTTTTTAAAAAAAATTGTTTAACTTTTAAGCCATTTAAGCTAACAGCATGTTTCATAGACCAGCAGGACTTTTTCAGATATTAGGATTTCCAACTAGAGACATGTAGCTATTTATTTTCCAGGGCAGTACAAAGTCCACATGCTTGGAATGCAGTCATTTTTCAGAGGCAAAGTGTACAAAAATCATCTCATCAGAGAACATTGTCAAATGTTCTGTGCCTGCTCTGACCATCATTCTTTTGTTTTGAGGGCTTCTATGTGGTCAGAGATGCCCAGGCCACAGCCAGCAGCGGCAGCTAAAGGAATATCTGTCCTTGGATTCCCTACCTAACCTACAGAAACGCAGGAAAGCACCTTTCCATCTTATCAAAAGCCAAGGCACCTTGTAAGGAGTAGGGATGCAAACACTCAGCTTTTACCAGAGGTTTCTGATTAACCCTTATTCTGTTTTAGGCACTGGTTACATCAAAGGTTGTTAGACTACAAGCATATTTTAGGAGTGACATGTATCTTAGCTTTGTTAGTGATTAATAAATCTTGATTAAGTCGGATGTTCTCGTCTAGACTCCCTAGTTCACCAGCACTTTGGTGAGGACCTCTACAGCTTATCACTGTAATGGGTCTCTATAATCAGCAATTCATTCCATCTCTTTAGGCACAATAGCCTTCCAAGAAAATGAAATTTCTCCTTCTCACATGATCCTGTTGAATAAGTCTATTATCTGTGGTATATAATGCTCTATAAAATGGGCTGAAACTCTCATATTTCTTCTGAACTAGCTGTCTTTTGTCATTTTCTATTCCTGGCAAGTAAGGTTTCTAAAATATCTATTTTCTCTCAAGGTTTTCAGCTAGAGATTTATCTGCCTTTGTGCCTTTTGGAGTACTTTGTTATATTTATCTTAGAGTTTGTTCTGCTTTACTGATTTGTCATAAATCCAGTTAATCTCAAACATTCTAACCTGTTGTGTAATTTATTGATTTATTTGTAATCTGTCATCTTATATTTGAATATCAGGACTGAAAAGATAGTCAGATAGTCTATGGATTCTGGGTTTTCTTTTTTGTGGGTAGCTTGTTTTTTTACAGATGGGGAACATTTTAAACCACTACCCTTTATCACTGCTTCGCCTGAATATCATTTAGCCTTTTGAGAATCTATATTGGTTTTTTAATATTTTTGAAAATTCACACGTAATACTTTTCTTCTCTAAGGAAGTATAAGCAACTATTCATTACACTTTGTCTCTGCAAGGTCTGAACATTTTGATTCCCAGACTTTTAACACTAACTATGCTACTAAGTATTCAGACTGACTACTCCTATGGACAGAGGTAACTTATTTTCCTGATTATTCAATTTACAGGAAAAATCAGTCCTAGAATAAGTCATAATAAATCAGCCCTTGAAGTTAAATCAGGTTACACAGATTAGTCAATATTGTCCATAACTTTCAAATATAATTTGGATATTCCCCTGTGCTTGAACTAACAATAATTTCTTGTCTCAAAATTTCACAAGGATCCTAAAATCTACATACTATTAAGAAAGAAAGAAAAAAAAAGACTACAAAAACAAAGACAATTGTGAACGTACAAGATCAAGATTCGGGTAGCTATTGCTTTTAATTTTCACTATGAACTCTTCTGGATTACAATACAGCTACTATCCTCATCTGCCTTTTAAAACAAAACAAGTAGGTATAACTAAGGAAGCTGCTATTTGACTGGCTTTGAGAATATTATGTTCAGGCATTTTTCATCACCATGACACAAATAGGTTTTTTGCAACAGTTCAGTATAACATTTATCTTTATTTACTGCTTGTAAAAAACTTTGTTTTTACAGGGCATTCCAGTCTTTCAATTGTTATAGAATATTTCTTACCAGTTCACTGATTCCAGTCTAGTTTACCAGGCATATTCTTTATTCTTTTTATTTTGGGAATATAATTCCCAGATTCCAGTCACATATGTCGTGCCATTATTTTCATGGACTGCTTAGTACTTATTATCAGTTATAATTAACAATGTATTTATTACCAATTTTTTCACCTCTTTTTCAGACTACACTCCTGCTTCACTGAGATGTTTTTTCAATATGAAAATCATGAGCTTTCTCATGAGCACTTGACTCTACCTATATGTCAGCAATGTAATACACCAGAGAACTAAAGTCTAGCAGTATCCAGAAAAGAAATATTTTCTTTGATAAGGAGCTTTTTTCCACAGAGAGATAACAAGTGAAATATTTTGAAATATTTCTAAAGTTTAATAGAGAAGAATTTTCAATTTCATTGACACTGGAGATTAGAAAATCTCGAATTCACAACTATCTGAGATTAGAAACAGTGTTAACACTTCTTTTAACTCTCCAGACACACAAATAAGCAAAAGGGTACAAACACATTGTCTAATCTGTCTTGGTTTTTACTTCTGTCTACTATAACTTTTAGAAATCACTCTACTGATGTACTCAACACAGGTTCCAGCTGTTTGACTGTCATAAATGCACATTAAACATATAAAATTACAGCAAGTTCACAACCCACCGAACAACTGGCATTATAAAATGTCAGAAAATTAGAAACATTTTCTTCCCTCCAATGACAGTCTTGTTTACCTTATTGATGGATTTATCAAAGAAGATCCCCATCAGACATTGTGATTGCTTTGTGCTATGCATCGATCCAAGAACTGGATTATCCTAAACAGAAACAAAACTAAAAACTGCATAGATGGACTATCTTAAAGCCAACAACAGAATTTACACAAAATTATTTATCCTCTATGAAAAGAAAACAAGTTAAGTAGAAATAAGTAACAGCATAAATAATTTCCTTGCTTCCAGGATTGGGGAAACCGTATGTTGTGATTTGTTTTAGAGTAAATGTATGCTATTCCTCCAACTCTTTCCACAACAGGCACTTTAATCACATCAAGAATTTCCCATATGTTTTCAAAGGACTTCAGTTTTATAGATATTCTGCTTATTGCAATTCAAGCCATACCACATATTAAAATCTTGTTGATTCAGGTGAATTGTTTAACAGTAGGTGCAATATTTTCATCTATCAAAGTGTACAAGTCAAACTACTTAGAACAAGCAAAAATAGTGTTAAACTTTAAATGTTTAGCACTTCTAGATTTTTTTATTATGTAGGCAATTTCTATTCTTCCAAGACACACTCACCTGTCTATAACAGCTCCACTTTGCAGTACTATCATTCAGTCATCGTCTTCTACCTTTGATCCAGTCATCACAAGAATAAGTATTTCTCTATGATAATGTGAAATATGCCTTGATGTCCGCTAAATAAATTCAATTTTTTTTCGTTGCTTATGCTGTCAAAGCAGCAGATAGAAAGGCGTGGATCAACATTCATCTTTGCTGGTTAAACTGAGAAAAAATTAAGGTGCCTATGATTGTTTCTCGCTTTCAGCTCAAACTGTACTTGGTTTTGATTGATATATTGAGCATAAGAGAGGTTCATTAGCTGAAAATCTTGCTACAATCTAACTTTAAAATGTAACCTGAACAGCATGTTTGGCAGATTAATAAAAATATGCATTATCCTTTCAGAAATACTGACTTCCCTTAGAAATGTTTGTCTGATTTTTGAGAAGTCTCTTTATGATTTTTTCTCCTGAACGCAAGGCATATTCACCAGTGTACCTGAGCAGACTAAATTCTCAGCAGCTTCACCATGCAAAACCTTCCCTTTAAATACTTTTATTGCTACGTGATTAAATACACAGATATACACCAGATACTTCCATGTTAGTACTACTAGTAAGAAGTAAAACACAAAACTTCTTCCTTCCTGCGCTTCTTGAAAATGTGGATATATTAACAAGCTTCCAGTCAGCTGGGACCTCTCCAGATTCCCAAGTCCATTCAGAAATCACCAAGAGAAGCCTCATGCTGACATTAGGCAGGTTTTTATGCATTCTCAGAGGTATCCCATCAGGCCACTTAGACTTGTAGGGATCCAACTGGAGTTGGAGCATCAGCTGGAGCAGCAGATTCCACAGGAGTTCAGAGTTGACTAGGATTTCATAATTCTCACAGCCACGGTCCTCAGCTCAGGGCACTGAGACCCCTTAGTCCATCACTGGTGTTGAAGACAGGAAAAGAAAGCATTAAACACCTCTGTTTTTATTGTGTCCCTGTTTTGGGGTGACCACCCTCATCCAGTAATAAGCCAAAGTTATTTCTGCACTGCCTTTTGCTATTAACTTATTCTAAAAAAATTCTTATTGTTGCCCCCACAGTTCTGGCCACCTTCAGCTCCAACTTTGGCCACACAAGTGTTCTGGCAAGCATCGTCTCTGTATTCCTCCCATGTCACCAGACCTTGCTTCCACTGGGCATACAACTTTTTTTGCTTTAACTCCAAAAGAAGATCCCTGTTCATCCAAGCCAGCCTTCTGACTCACTTACTTGACTTCTGAAATCTTGGAATTGTCTGCTCCTGTGCTCTTAGGAGATGGTGCTTAAAAAGGTGACCAGTACTGAAGGAGCCCAGCACCCTTAAAAACATTTCCCCCGGGGGACCTTACCCCCTAGTGCCCTAAGCAGCCTGAAGTCTAGTCTCCTCATGTCCAGGGTTGAAGTTTTGCTGGCACTTTTCCTCCTGTCAACAGAGATTTAAGGGGAGGGGAGGGGAGAAACCAGCATAATTTTTCCAAGCAGAGAAATGAAAAAGAATCTCATCTTTGCAACATGGTGCCACATCAAATTTCTATCAGATATATTTTTTTCTCCTAGCTAATTTCCTTCTGTGGATGTGCTATCTACCCACAGCTTTCAACCAGAGCTGTAGCAGCTGTTTCTTAGCAAGATTCTATTCTGAGACACAACCATTGCACCTGGGTAAGCAGGTGGTTCCTAGTTTGATGTGAATGTCAGGATTCAAAAAAAAAAGTTCTCTCTAGAAGTTAGCAAAGCCAAAGTCTTTTGAAATGGAAGACAGCCTGCTCATCACAAAAGAACTGCTTGCCAAATTAGTTGTCTGGAAGAGAGAATACCAAGATGCAAGACCTGGCTCTGTGTAGCAAACACCAACAACATGAATATCAATGCTGGATGAGTAGCTATCCTGTGTCTAGCTGCCCTAATTAATGTTGCAAAGCAATATGCAGTGATATTGAGATCAATGTATTAGCTTAATTGCCACAGTGAGGTCTCTCAGGATGCACAAGTTTGAGAAATCAGTCTGATTCTGAGATTAAAATGCAGCCTGAATTTTTCCCCACATCCTGGTTCCTTGTATCACACCCTGCTGTTGTGTTACTGGTTACACTGGTTATGCAGGTCCTCAGTGTGACCAGAAATCCTATCCATCCATTCCAAAATCTGCATATGGTAGCAATGAAATGTTTCTTTCTTTGACTTTTGTTGCCCCATTTTCACTCCTGAATACTCCCAATTAGCAATATCTACTGCACCAAATACATACTGCTTGCCTTACATCTCAAGCCTGAATATTCAACCAGTGCCTATAAATTCCACAAATATGGGTATGTCACAGGCTAAACAACCTACCTGTCACTTCTTTATGCAGTCATGTGCAAACATGTATCTTACTTTTCACAGAAATGTTCTAAGTTTTTGGAAAGTGACACTTTCTAGAGCTTTGTTTTCTCTGTGAGTTAGAAACCCTGTAGCAGTTGACTTTCGAAGTCAGGCAAACTATTACTGTCAGAGCCTTGAATGTCTCTAATTTCATTCTGCTTTGTCTTCCTTCCAGAAGTCATTAATTAAGGGCATTATTCTGAAGCACTAATGCCTGAACACGCCAATGAGAATTCAGTTAAATGACTCAGCTTCTGAGAACAAATTTGTTTCTTTTCAAACAAAGCACTAGACCTTCATGGGTGCAGAAAAGCAGAAGGTTTAGAACAATCTGTTCAGATTTTGTGAGCAATTTTTAAGCTTTGCTTGCTGCCAGTTAGTCTGTGGTTTTCTCAATCTGCTGAAAGCTAAGCATACGTCACTATCTTTTGCTTTTTATCCTGAGGAGTTCACAAATCACAACTTTATTGATGGCATTTGCCACTGTTGCATGCTGGCTTCCTGTAACATGAATTGTCTCTCCTCTTCCTATGAAATACTTATTTTTTTAGAAAAAAAAACACAGTGGGTTTTTGTTAGTGGTGGAATCATTTTCCTGTAAGTAGAAGATACAGCTAAAACAAACCATTAGACAAGCTCTGTAACTGTTGCTGCAATCCAAGGCATGAGGAAAACAGATTAGATCCACAAAGCACATATCTTGTCACTGTCTGTAGGGTCTAAAGAGAATGGACTGTTTTATTTCCTGGGTTCATGGATCACTAATGAAGTATAATTGTATCTCCATGATGGTTTTATGCTAATTGAAGGAGACTACAGAGGAAACCAGCTTTTAATGGGCAGTTAACATTAGCCTCCTTTCAAGGTAGTTCCAGATATTTTTTCACCACTGTTTCTATCATTTCATCCTTTCAGAGAACACATAGACATAGGAATAATAAGAACACAATATAATTTTTATATTATATAAATATAAATCTTTTAATATTTTTTTACAAAGACATCATGTTTTTTATTGGGTTTCAAATTTTTTCTAGCTTTCCTACACTGGCATAAATTCAGCCTCAGGTATTGTCATGATACACAGTTCTAAGTTTTTCTAAGTATTTTCTATACACTCTCTTATTCATTTCCTTTGTGAGGCCTAACAGAGCAGGAAAAATCCTGTCTTTGTCTCTCCTGTGGGAGTCCTCTGCACATCAAGGACCTAAAGACCCACACAACAGTTCACCTGAGTAGGCACACATTTGTGTGGTGCTGTGCTGTGTCCAGCATGGCCTTCACATTGTTTTATGCTGCACAAGTCCTTGGCCACAGGATGAGATCAGCCAGCTCACTGTAATGGAGGAACCTGCAGGCAGCTCCCACTTTCCAACAGTGATTACACTGCCTGTGTCCCATAACTTTCACCTAAAACTGCAGCAAGAAGTTGAAACATCCTTTATGAATAGAGTTGTTCTCTTGTAAGATAATTACATGAAAGCTCAAATAACCAAAAAGGAGATACTTCATTCCATGGGTGGATCTGCACAGCCTGACATAGGAAAATCAACCCAGGGTCCACCCAATGCTGCAAGAACATGGAGTTCCCAGTAGCTGAAGAGATATAAGATATATCCACTAACCATATTATTCTTCTTATTCTGTCTACACAGTTATTTTATTAAGCCATTTGTTACTGAGCCTTTCCTGCTGAGATCCAAACAGAACCCCCTATAATATTTCTGCCTCCCTCCTCCTTAACCACCAGCCTGACAAAGAGCAGGTCAATTTACTACTTCTAACTTCTTTTTTTCATTCTGAAACTGTTAATTACAGATACGAAGAAAGAATTCAAGCCTTTTCTAATTATTTTTCCCCCACCTCCTCAGACAAACTGATTATTCTGTATCTGAGGCTACAGAATAGAGATTTTGGAACTGAAAAGAGAAAGCTGCAAGGCAGAGGTGGTATAACCCTTCTTCATGAAGGGAAGGGTTAAGATCTCACACACTCACCTTTCTGTTGTTCAGACATTGAGCAGTATCTTCTTATAACTGTGACAAATTCGTTCATTTTCATTACATCATAGTAACCTCAGCAGTTATACTGCCGAGGCAACATAAGTTACTCTAATGTGTCTGTACCTGTAATTCACAGCTCTTTAACTCCCTTTATTTGGTCACAAGTACAAGCCAACCCTAATGTAAGCCAAAGTTTATCCTGAAATGTCTACTAACTCCATGCTTTTTTTTCCTCTTTCAAGGAAGAGTTTTCACAGTACTGAGATTAACCACAGTCCTTCCTTCACCTTTCTTTCATCCTGGAGAAGAGAAGGCTCAGGATAAATTTTATCAACAGGTGCAAATATTTGAAGGGTGGTTGCAAAGAGGACAGAGCCAGGCTCCTTTCAGTGGTGCCTCATGACAGGACCAGAGGCAATGGGCAGAAACTAAAACACAGGAAGTTCCCTCTAAACATCAGAAAACACTTCTTTTACTATGAGAGAGACTGAGCAGCAGCACAGGTTGATCAAGGAATTTGTGGAGTCTCCATCCTTGGAAATATTCAAAAGGTGTCTGGACATGGTCCTGGGCAACCAGCTCTAGATGGTCTTTCTTTGAGCATGGGGGTTGAGCCAAGTGACCTTCAGAGGTCCTGTTCAGCCTTAACCATTCTATGATTCCTCATCCTCGGCAGAAAATCCCTGTCCCTCCTGGTTTACCTCTTTTTTTTTTTTCAGAGCTGAAATGAAGAGCTTCATTAAACTGTACTCAACAGCTTGTGAGAAGGAGAAACTTTAAAAGTCTGAAATTCGATGGGTATTGTTTTATCACAGTAAATCACAAACACATTTAGAAATCTTTATATATGAAAATAGTTGCTAGACACTGTACCCAAGTTTGCAATAGGATAATCCCTCTTTTGACAAACAGCTATCTACCCCTATCACAGTAAACATTTCCTCATTTACCACATCCTAGGAGCTAGAAAAACCTACTGGCCATTTTAGAGGGATAAAATATTTGTAGGTTCTAGGACTTGATTCCTCATCCCACATATTCAAATGTATGCTTATTTATATCTTTTATATGCAAAGCCACCATACACCACTCTTGCTGAAAGTCTTCAGAGGCATCACAAGTGACACCTTAATGACTTAAATGACTGTAAGAAAAAGTATGCTTGGGTACATGCAACTTTGTTTTTAGATTCTGTTCTGGAGTGATCACCTTTGAGTACATCAAAGTACTAATAAAAAAAGCATAGTCAGTTTGTCAAACTTAGAGAAAATACATTCATTTAAGAAACAGATAGTGTTTAAGAAACTCTTTCAAAATATTTTTTTCAACTAACCCAGATGACCAGTTATACACACATTCGTGACTGTACCTGGTAAAAAAAGGGATATACACTTTCAGACATCATTATTTCAACTTTTACATTGACTTTTTCAAAAGAGTGTTATTTTAGTTCTGTGGAAAAACTGTAAACTCTCACCATTCTGTGCTTTATATACTTACTTGGAAAGTATAACTTGCCTACACCTCCACAGTTGACTGTGCAGCAAAGTTAAACTTCACTCTTTCTCAAACACTTCAGAGTTTTTATTATTTTGTAGGTGATTATGGAGGTGGCTCTGAATGAATCAAATCATGCTCCAAAAGCTTTTGAAGAGAAATTCAGTCTCTCCAGGCACTCAGAATTCTCTTCTGTAGGCTGAAGAAGCTGACAGAAAGATTTAATCAGGTTTGATCAGGATTGACCTCTCTCCAGGATTCAGATTTTCTGAGGCAGATTAGAACATTAACACGGTTAGTAATGTATACAATTAAAAGGAAAATAATTCTATGATTTTATTTTCCTTAGGAACCATCTGTATAATCTACATTTCTAAATCTGCAGGCATAATTTAGTGTCACTTACAATTAATCATTTAATGGTTCTGTAAATGATTACAATGTCAAAAAAAATCACATTTAGAATTTACAATTCAAAGATATAAAGTGGAAAAAAATAAAAAAAAAAGTAGATAACCAATCATGACAGTAAAAATTAGAGCAGGCATTGAAAGGGCAGCAAACATCATAACTATTTCTTCATGGAGTGAATTTGTGCTTTTCAATTTTTCTTGTCTCAGTGATTTTAGCTCCCCTGGAAATGCTGTTTCACTTCATCAGCTCTCAACTCCACAGTTAAATTCCTACCACATAAAGCCCATAGCCCAGTGAAGTCAACAGAGCTTTTCTTGGGCACTACATTCAGCTCTGTGCTATCAGCTTGAAGAGTTAGAATCATTTTGGCTGCCTCGACATACAAAGCAATTCAACGGATCTGAAGAAAAACTCTTCTTAAAATTGCAGTAGCTGGAATTATTACTAATAGTTTATTAACAAGCTAAAATTTTGTTTTGAAGGCCCCATGAATGTCTGAATTGCTGAAACTTTCCAATTACATATTTAATACATCCATTTATCTGATAAAAAACAGTGTCATCTTAATGTTCATGTTTTTTCTTTAAAAATTGATATGCTGTCAATCTAAGTTCCACTGCAGCCTCACTCCCACCACAGAAAGTAACCACACTAAGTCCAGATTGCATTTGAAAGCCCTCAACTCTGCAATGCTATCAATTCATCTCTGTGTCATTGCCAAATATTTACACTGAGATATCCGTTTTCAAAAAGCACATAAACTTAGGTCTTTGGATTCCCTGTTGCAGCAAGATCTCTCTGGCTTTGTCTGGGAGATGCTTTCACTTTTGGATATCTGATTTCATAAATGTCTCAACTTTTTGAGAGAACCAGATGCTTTATTTTGAGTCACTGGAGGCTGTAAGTCTGCAACAAATGCTGAAAATTAGTTTCAAGATAATTCTCAAAGCTATAAAAACTAGTACCTATTCTATCAGCATATTATTGACAAGTATATTGAGATGAACTGTTGTTCCCTGGCTTTACAAACCAGTGTGAATATAAATCATGCCTTACAACCAGCTTTGAAATTGGACTATAGCATCCATTGTCCATTGTTATATTGGTCTCCGTTTTACACATGAATTAGCCTGCCCTAATAAGCTGGTTTTGGCATTTAACACTCCTATCCAAAACGCTATGTAACTTCAGCTTCTCTAAATTATTATCAAGTACATCATTTTCTCTAAATTGTAGGCCTTACTTATAATCTTGATCTTTGCCTTTCAACTGAAGCAATTGATTTCCAGTTTTTCATGTTCTTTTCACTTGACTAATTCATTCTTAATCACTTAATGTGATGAACTCAAACAAATTACTTGCAGTGAGGAAAAAGTTCAAACACTTTTCCCATCACGTTTAGTGATTTAGTCCAATCAGATTTGTGTGAGTGCAGCTGGAGCATGGCTTGCATAACATAGCTCATCAATAGGGCTTCGATAGCATCGGCTCTGGGAATGAATCACTCTAAGCCTTTGACCTATGTGAGTATTTGCCACATGACTGTTCACTATTTGTTTGCTTAAGTAGTGTTGCAGGGTTTTTTTAACATCTATTTCTTCAATTCACATGCTGAGTTTTTTGGGGGTTGTTTTTTTGATATTCAAGATTCTTGCAGGTGATACAGACTAACTTTCTCTACTAGGTTATGTGTTTTCACAAATCAGCATGAGAAGTAGCCACAGGAGTGTTTTCCTATAATTTCTTTCAATAATATTAGAATATGTAATTTTTTTTAAATTCTGTTTCCTGTCAAAAACACATGGATGCAAAAATATGCAAATTAAAAATAACAGTTCTTATTTTCACTTTCCGAGCTATAGATCTAACTTTGTGAAAGACTCTGCCTCACTCAGGTTAACCGTCCCAACAGCAGAATTTCCAGAAAGCTTTCTGTGGCTATGAACTTCCTCAAACACATTATGAACCCAGAAAAAAACTGTCACTGACATAGTGATGGACAAGCTACTTCTGGGAAGTGGCAAGCCTCCACAAGCATATCGTTACCCAACATCTGACTGAATTAGTAAACTTAGTTGTTAATAATCTGCTATATTTTACAAGAACATACTTCATTACTTGATTACATATATATGAAAGAGGTGTCATTCCATTCCATTCCCTTTATATATTATTGTATAAGCAAATTTTTATATATTATTCAAGTTTCTCATAAATTGTTAGCAGTTCAGATGCATATAAAATATTTATAGATGCAAGTGATACTTCATGAAAGCCTTCTCAACTGACAAATTCTTAACTACTAAATAGAACTAATTCCAATAAATGGTTCAATTTGCTTTGCAGTTGACTTTTCAGTGAGTCCTTAAGGCTCTTCTTGGTGCCAAGAAATAGGACAAGAGGCAAGAGGCAGAAACTGTTGCACAGGAAGTTACACCTGAATATGAGGAAGAACCTCTTTCCTATGCAGTGACCAAGTACTGGAACAGGTTGTCCAGAGAGGTTGTCAAGTCTCCCCCACAGGAGATATTCAAAAATTGTCTGGATGCGATCCTGTGCCATGTGTTCTAGGATGACCTTGCTTGAGCAGGGAGGTTGGACCAGATGACCTGCTTTGGTCCCTTCCAAACTGACACATTCTGTGATTCTGTGAACACCAAATGTTAAACTTGCTGGATAATTTTTTAAGATTCTTTTTTGGTGTTTCAACTATGAGTACTTCATTCTGTTTGCAACTAAATTAACATGAAGGACTTAATAATTTCAACCATCTTGTCCTCTGAATCATAAAAAAAAATCAGATTTTTTTACGCTTGATTTTGAACCAGGCTGTATTGAGCTCCTTTTGAATTCATACACAGAGCTTTCTCCTGGAACATCAGGTAAGGTACTTTTCGGATGGTCACCTTATTACCTTGAATATAGGTGTGTGTTGAAAGTGCTGCTATGTAAATATGTTTCTTTAATATTTAATAAAACGTTTTGTAAAATGGGACAGCAAATGACAGATTCCCTTGGATTTTAAGTGGTCCTCATGTCTTTTCCAGTTAATACTGGATACTCTATGTGACGTTAAGATATGTGAGATTTTTTTTCAGCTGAAATGTGAGGAAGAACGTGACAGTCACTGGAGCTGTAAAAAGCCAAGTGCAGTAACTGCCAAAAAAGTCATGTATTTTGTAGGCTGGCTAGAATATAAAGTCTATCTAAAGGCCAATGGGGATGAGATGTTTAGCTGTGGGAAAGCAGAGTTAAATGTACACAAATATATTCTTGTTCAATATATTCTTGTTCTCAATTACCAAATGTATCTCTTTAACTTCTATTATCTTTTAGAAATATATTATATAGATTTTAGAAATATATTATATATGTATAATGTATATAATAAAGAAGTTATCATATCTTTATGACTTCATAAATTCATGCCATAAATGTTTTTATAACTCCTTAAATATATAAAAAATTTATTTTAGAGAGAGATTGAGATTGAGAGAGAGAGAGAGAAGGTGATGTACACTATCTGAGCATAGATCTCAATCACATTAGAAAGATCTCTGCATTGTTACTAGTAGTTTAGTTAAGAGAACCAAGGGAGGGGGGCAGGGAGGAGAGCTCTCAGGATATAGGTCTAGAACCTACATGTTTGTGCTTCTATCAATTCAAGAAACCTTTATATAATAGAGGTAAACCAGAGAACACACCTTGAAAACAGATAAGAAAGGAAAACTTTATCATCAGCCCTGAGGCAGAAGCCAGTCATGACAGTCATGGCATATTTCTATTTTATGAGTTCTTTTATTTAATGAAGAAGAAAATTTTCGAAATAAGATAGATATTTAAGTCACACTGAAGGTGGTGTTCAGTTCCCTTAGGTTCTATGGGACGTTCTACTACAAACATATTTTAATATAATCATTCCTATTTTATATATAATTAAAATAAGATAATACACAAATTCTCACTGATGCTAGCTATTATTATTACTATTATTATTGTTGTTGTTATTGCTATTATCTCTCTATAATTCATCAATTTTTCTGATTATTCTTTAAAATAAAAAAAAAGGAAAATTCATATATTTAAAAAGACCTGTCATGAGCTGTTTACCAGTGCAGCTGAAAATCCAGAAAAACAAAGTTTCTGTCTATTAAAAAGCAGTTCCAGCATTTCATTTTTGAGCAAAACAAGTGAATCAGTGTGGCTGAACCGTCAGGCTTTAATAGCTCCAAAAGTCTGATGACAAACAGGGAGAAGTGCCAGAAATTCACATGATTTATTGTCTTCCTACATTTCAGTTTCACGCAAATGTACAATCCCAGAGGGATTCTGAACCACTCCCTGACAGGCCCTCAGCATCGAATTAATACACAAGGCAAAACAAAATTTAATGTAGAGCATCAGAATTGATTAATGGAAGTCATGTCAGCTGTCAGTTCTCTGCAAACTAATCAGGCAAAATGCTCAAGAAAACTCGGTGCTGCATATGAAGATTGACAGAAACTTTAAAGGGGAACAAAAAATTAACAATAAATTATTATTGAAAAAGATAAAATAAAAGAGAATAAGTGGGATTTTTTTTCTTTCAGCATTTAATATCTATTTATTTGGCCAACTACCAAGCAACTAGGGTGCTAACAAATTCATTCCAATGATTTTTGTTTTCTGATCTCTGGAGTAATTTATTATTTCAAGACTTTTGATTGTTTCTTTAACAGAGTTCTAAAACACTACTGATGTAATAAAACCCAAGCAATTCTAAGTAAAACTAGTCTCATCCACAGTGTAAGAATTTATGTCAAGATTAACTAATTCATTCAAGTACCAGGTCTTCCAAGACTGAGGTATTCCATCTTTGAAGAACTCCTCCTTTAAGCATGCCCAAAAATCAAACTCTGTATCCACTGACGCACTTTTGGCCTTGAATCATCTTTTGAGTGTCATTTTGAGGGGACATAATATGCCAAGGGGAACCCATGTAAATGATTCATATAAGACAACCTAGAATGTCTTATCAAACATTCTGAATGTCCCTACACCCAGGTATTAATACAGTTGCTGCTGGTTTTTTTTTTTAATATTGCTTGTCCTATTAACCATCAATTAATTCTTTTCGACACTGAAGTCCTTAGTCATAGTGCAGGGCTTTCATGAATACTATTCTGTCAGAAATATTGGACTCAGTTCAGCCCCTCCATCCTAGGAATAGCTTGAACCATTGCAGTAGCACCAAACACTTTGCTAGAACGCCATCTCCTCTATCCCAGAACAATGTCTACTTACAGTATTTTCTCATGTCCATGTGTGTCAGGAGTTGGAGTTCACTGCAGAACTGAGCAGATCCAATATGTCTACTCCATTCATTGTTTTTATTTTCTGATGTATATTCTACATATAATCCCACATAGGACCTTTACTACACTATTGGAGATCAAAAGCCACGTGTATCCTTGCAACTTATACCCTTATTTATTCATACCATGTTTTCCCAATGAAAAGAGTTGAAGCTCACAGGCATCGTGAGCTAGTGAGGCAGATGGCCACAGGCCAATAGCTGCACTCTGAAAAGGCTTCTTGATCTGCTTGTTCATTTCTCTTCCTGGGTTTGGGTCACCTAAGCCCTTCAGTAGCTGAATCCATAATTTCCCTAGTGTCATCTGCCCTTATAAAGAATTCCCATCTCAATCAGCCCATTTCCAGTCCTTGTCCATGAATCAGATCCCAGCTGAGACAATGTGGTGGGCATGTGTGAACTCTTACATATCCCTGCTGTGCTTAGGGACAGTGAGGGACCACAGCTTATCCTAAAGTTTCGGTGCAAACATGCTGGACAGCCTGGTTCTCACATGGTTCACCAAATCCCATTCCTGCTTAACCTTTCTTAGAGTCCACACTTCCCTAGAGTCCACACACGTTTTGAAAAACTATAATGAACTTAAATGTATGAGCAGAAGATTTTCATGGAGCTGGTTTTGTCATACCTTTTCTTCATCCCCAGACCCCTTGTTTTTCCATTTACTCTTCTTCAAGAGATCACAAATCCAGCTCCTTCAGTTCTAGGGCAACTCAGGCTCCCAGTCACTGGAGATGCCACACTAGACCAAAAGGGAAGTGTTTTCTTCTGGAATTTTGAAGGAAATTTCTCCCACAGAAGCGAACCGACAATGATATCACATTCCAAACGGGGGACTTTGGGGAGACATCACTAGTGCCTGTACACATTTCGGTCCATAGAGAGAGTTCAGGTATGGCAGAGTAGGTGTCCACTGTGTTGTGCATGCACATGTCTGAGAAAGAGACAAGGAGGTGTCATTTAAAGGCTTTTTTTTTTGACCGTGGTCTCTATGAATGAAAGAAGGAAAATTCTGGATAGTAAAAACTGGGACAAACTCCCAGAATGAAGTCTGTGGTGTCTAACATGCTACATTCTTGGGATATGAGAGATTCAAATTCATCTATGCACATAAAATCAAGGATTCACACCCAAGTACCACATCCATGAGGGCTAGTATACTCCATTCAGACACCAAAAGTGCCAAGCTGATGAGGACAGGTGTTTTCCAGCATATTTTACTTTGCCTTGCAGAGGCAGAGAGAGGTACTTTATGAGCAGCGGGAAAATGTGGTCTTTCGTATTTCACAATGAAACAGGTTTAAACCCTCCTCCTCTCCTCTACTTATCCTTCCACAGCAGTTCCCTGGAAAAAGAGAAGCTCAGAGATAATTGCCTCTAATTTAGGGTGGTGGAGGAGAGCAGACATGATGCCAGCAAACTGGACAGAGCTTGATGTTGAGAAGCAGTCAAGGGGCCTTAGAACTCTTGGCACGGCCAGGGCATCTCATGGGCCCTGACATATGCATGTAACCACAGCACTGTGAGAGCCCTCAGAGATCAAGTGGCTTAACAGGTGCCAAAGATGTCTTCAGGAGCTTAGGTGTAGGATAAATTTAAACTTAATTAATCCCCACAATCTTTTTTCTAATTCCTCACATTTGTGACAACTAATATCTAATTCTAGCCAAAATATGCTCTAAATAAAAACTGCCTAGCATGGTCAAAACTCTGTGAGCTTGGAGTATTTAACTCAGACAGCAGAGCAGCTATTAGTTGTAGTTCCATTTACTGATGGATCATTGTTCATTTACATGAAGTATAAATATGTCTTGGAGTTACAGATAGGCTCTGCTCTCTCACTGTGGTTGTCAGTGCCACCTTGTTATGGCTCTCCTTGTCTGTCCTTTGGGGAAAAAGAGACAGATCAAAACAGCATATCAATCAGCTCCTATTTCTTGACTGACTGACACTGAGTTTCCTGGAGAAGAATCAAATCCATGCTCAGAAGAGAGTCCCACACATACTGTCTGTTGAAACTCCATACTGTTAAACCACGAGGGCCAAACGTCAGCCCTGAAGCTCTCAATGAGCCAACTCAGTCCAATAGCTTCCTTAAACCTCATGAAAAGTCTGTGCTCCTTTTGGACAGGGAGGCTTCTGCCACCGTTACAGCCCGTAAGTCACGCCTGTCGCTGGCAGAGGCTGAGTGGTGACGGACATAAAACTGGCATGTGCCTGTGCCTTGATTTTGATTTCCACAAGCAGACCCAAATACCAAACTAAATATCCTGCCAGACATGTTCTTGCACAATCAGGCATGTTATATTCTTCAGCCAGCACATCAGATGCTCTCAGGCTAATTATGTTAGTGAAACTAAGCAAAGACTTCACAGCAGAATGGACTCATCCTGACAATCTACAAAGGATTAGGCAATTGCCAATGGATGAATATTTTTCACGGAATAATCATTCTCTCTCTAATCCTCAGCTCTGTATCTTAGGGAAAATCCATAAAATACCTGCCAAAAATGAGCATAGAAGCTAAAATTCATAATTCTACTGGCTCAGCTCACAGGCTCAGCAGAGTTAGCAGCTGTACCACTCATAATATGATCCATCTCTCCAGTAATGCAATCAACAGCCTGATAATTTTCTCTCTTTCAAAGATGTAAATATCACCTTTCTCCTTTTACTCTTTCTTTCCAAGATGGTCTACCTGCTCTGTAATTTAACTAGTAAATTAACTGAACTCCAAACATGTATTCTAAAATTGCTTTTGATTTTGAAGTCAGCTTTCCTTTAAGACCTGAAGTGTGCCTAGATGTTTGTCTAATTTTTCCAAATGAGGAAGAAGGTGGCCTCTACCACAACAGCTAGAAAGCAACACAGTGAGGACCTATAGACTTCTATCATTTTAAAGCTATTGCAGGATCAAAACAGGATTCATAGACTGATTTTTTCAAAAAAAGGAACAAAATTTGTTATCAAAATTGTCTTCTGAAGCCACAATGTCCACATGCAAATGAGCTCTGCAGGGATTTAATTTCTTCCAGGCTGGATACTTGTAATTATTTCACCTTATACTGACTTTAGATTAAGTTGTTATCCTGAAGCAATCTGTCAAGGAATTCAGTACCTATTTTTAGTTCCCTGTTGCACCAGTGGAAAATAGTCTATCCTGCATATTTTATGGAAAAATTGTTCATTTGTTTGGGGGTTGTTTATTAAATAGGGTCACTAAAAAAAAAAAAGGGGAGGGTGTGCTGTACAAGTTGTGTACTGGGGTAATTTTGAGATATCTGCACAAACCAGTGAAATGGCATAAGCAATTTTCACACAGCTGACAAAAAAAAAAAAAAAAAAAAACCAAAAAGAAGCACATTACAAACTGCAGATGTATGAATCTCAGTCAACATAAAAAGCTATAGAGATCTTAATGAGCTATAGGAGAACAAGGCTTGAGGGGTTATGTTAAATAACACAACAACAGCCAGAACTCTGCAGTCAGGGCTGACAGAAATGAGTCTGTGCTTGGTGACCAGATGACTGTGACCTGCTGGCTGCGGTTGGTTTGTCTTCACTCACCTTTCCAGGGTGCCAGTGTGTAAGGTAACATGCAGAGAGCTGAAAGCGTGCACAGCCAACACAGCACTGCTCTCTTCTGATGCACAGGGAAGATGTGCACACCCAGAAGCCTGGGAGCCTGCTAGCCTCAGTCTTCTGACAGTCTCTTCAGCTTAATAGGCACTTCATTTCATCCCTGGCATGATAGCAAGAGACTTCAAGCAGAGTTCTAATTTTCACTTCTGCCTAATGACCACTTAGGATGTTTAACCCTCCTACACCTCCTAATACAGCTGACTAGACCAGAAAACATCACTAAACAAAGTGTTTGTTTTCAGGCAGAATGTGTAAAACTTTTTAAATCCATATTTTTAATTTTGCTCCAAAAAAACCTCCAAGTGACATTTAAGGTCTTTGAAACTGACTGAAGGAGTAGAATATATGAGCAGTGTGACAGATGACAGAGGTTTGAAATGCACTCAGCTGCTCTGAATTTTGTTAAGCCTTCGTTCTGGCAAGGCTGTTGAGTTGGACGGGACAGCCTGCAAAGCAGGAAATGAAATGGAATTTGCGTTAATTTTATTTCGTCATCTACAGCAGATGTTCAGGTGTTCTGATGCACAATTTCAAGCAAAGCTGCTTAAAGGGTTTTTATCACAGAAGTTCATCACAGAAGCCTATATTTACAATGGCACATAAAGGTGGTAAAGTGTATCTAAATAACAAGAATCAAAAGACTCAAAGAAACAGCGTAACGAAATCAATCTCTCCTGATTGCTGACACATGGATTCCACCACTGCATTCAATCTCAACTTCTCTCAGTCTCATTTAACACCTTTATCCTAGTCACTAGAAGACAGAAGCATATTTCTTTCTGAAATTATTTGCTCACTTTAAACAAGAAAAATATCTGTTAAGAACAAAAAAAGGATAAGATTTTTCTACAGACGTTACTTGACAGAAGCTACTGGATTATGATATTAGCAGAAATAGGAGAAGTTTGACTCCAGAGATTACAATATTCATTTTATTCTAATGCAGCCACCAAAACATAGCAAACATATCTTTTATCTGCAGTGTTATGATTCTTGAAATTATAGATAATTTATGTGTAAATTAGTTCCATGGCAAATATAATCAGTGTTTGTATTTTTTTTTTCTTTTATAATCCTATGAAGGGGTCTTCTCATATTTTACTCTGAGAAAATTGAGCTCTGAGAAGAAGCTCAATTTAATGACTTAAAGCAAACTAGAAATGTCATCTTTTGCTTTTCCTTTTCTTACTACAAAATTATTTACAGCAAATTCTGCTACCCGATTTACCTGGAACAAGTGAATGCTGCTGGGTGTTCAGCATTTTCAGGAGGAACACTGTCAGTCAAAACTGGCTACACAGACCTCAGAGGAGGATCCTGACCACAAACTATAATGGCAAAGTTTTGCTGGCTGTTTTTTGTTGTTGCTACATGGTATTTTACAGAAGATCACATCAGAGAAGACAGTTTGGGTTATCCAGCCTATCCTCTGCACTCTAAACTTCTCTCTGCATCATTCTCACTGACACCTTATTATCTAACCTGCTCAGCAGTGCTGCAGCCACCCCAGCTATCACCTGACCTCTTCCCTACAGCACAACTTCCGTGGCACTCTGCAACCCCTATGGTCAGGTGTTGTGTCCCTTTCAATACCTCTAAGCCTATAAGCCCCACGCAGGGGTATAGTCAAAATTAAATAAGACAGACCTCTGCCACTGCAGTTGTATACTGTCATGCCCTGAGAGTCAATGTACAATCCCTTGTGTCCTTCACCCTCTGCCCATGCGTATGTGCTTCCTACATATTTTCATCAGCTGTGCAGAGCCGCTGCCTTTTCGAAAGCAATCTATACCCTTCTCCATCCCCTAGCTTTAGATCACAGAGAACCATAAATGCTACCCCAACAGAGTGGCTTAATGGTCAATACAAGACACACATGTTTATATGGGAAATTTACACCACTAAAAATGCAGTTCCCCTTTCAGTACAATCTGCAGCATTTGTTTTCTTAGGTGGAGTGAATAATATCAATACAGAGAAAGTTATTTAAATATTTTTAGAGATATTTTATATATGTGTCAGGTGTTATTTTGCTCCTGTTCATTTTCTACAGGTGAAAAGCAAAAGTCATAGAAGAAAAGATGCAGAAAATAATGTTGCACATTTTGTAAAACAAATACTTACATGCCTTACAAAAAATGTTATTGGTCCTTCAATAGAACGAAATTACAAGTTGGTAATAGTTAATAATTGATCTCTAATGCAAAATAGATGTGGAAGAGTCCCCCAAAGGCTGTCCAAGCAAGATAACAATTTTCAATGCTTCTGACTCGTGTTTGAAGTGAAACACTGCAGTATCCAGTATCTTAGTACAGAGGACCACTGCTTAACAGGGCTAATTAGAGGTCTTCTACCCTGATGTGCAGCCAGAAACACCCCTTCTATCATTTATAAGCCATCACCTTTCTTCTTCATACTCACATGCATGCAAGGCCATTAATTCCTTTTTCTTTTCCATCTCCTTTGCATATTTGTGGAGTGTCACCATGTTGCCACCTCTTCTCAGGCTTCTCAGCGCTTCCCTCACAGGCCAGATATTCTGTTCTTACTGCTCCATCCTTGCCTTATTACAGTTATCCACATAAGCTCATATGTTTGCCATTTTTCAGGCAAAGTATCCATTTTGCCAGTTAATCTAAATTCTAAATACTGTCCATCATAGTTCTTCCACTTACTTCCATTTTACAATCCACACGTGAAATAAATGTATTCCTTAATAACATCAGTGATGTGAGTAGTGACTGAGACTGAAAAATGTGTTTAGAACATAATTTGAAATATTTTCTCACTTTGACCAGGAGCTTTTGGAATCATTTTGTGAGCACAGTTCCCCAGTCCCTTTTTTCATGTCACAGTAATTTCATCAAGATACTTTTGCCTAGGGTTTTTTAGGAGAACTAAATATGACAGAGAGCAAACCAGCTTACTAAAGTCAGTTGGGTTTTTTCTCTATCTGAAAAGCCTTCTATTCTTGATAGAAAAAATTTAGTTGATATGAAATTTTTTTCAAAATCTATTCTGTCTGTTATTTGTCATTTAGGTATTTTTTAAGCTTTTGATCATTTCTTCTGCAACTATTATAGACATCAAAGTTAAGCTGACTGGTCTGTAATTTCCTTTTTCTTTTTTACTGTGTCTAAGGACAGGTAATACATTTGCCCTTCCTGAATGTCATCCTTACTGAATCAGTTTACAGAATAATAGTTAATGGCACTGACAGTGTTTCTGTTCATTCTTGAAGAACTCTTGAAGAAGGTGCAAGTCCATTTAGTGCATAGATACTAACCTATCCAAATATTTAAACATTCTTTCACCAGTCTGTTGTTCTGGACTTCCTGTCACTGGTGCCGAGGACATGATCCATATGATCAATGCACACTCAGTGTGATGGACACAGCAAGGCTGAATAAAAAACTTTCCACCTTAGCATGATCTGCAATTAGCTGTTTGGGTTTTTTTAATTATTTCTTGGTCTTCTTACTAGTAGCGTACTTATAAAATGTATTCTTGTTACAGTTTACATCCCTTCTACTTGCATCTCAGCACTCTTGGTGCTCTGCACACGAGGCCTTCTTATTCTCAATATCAGTTCCCCATTTTGTTTAGGCCTCACAAGCATTCACAATGTAGTGAAGTTTTTTACTTATCCATCCTTGGCACAGATATTGCATACATTTCTTTCTTTTCTGAGGCTGTTAACTCTCTTGAATCTTTTTTCTTGACCTTCCTTTTGCAGAAAGGTTATGACTTGGCTTTTTAAAGTCTGCCTATTGTCTTTATTCTTTTATTGCTTCTCCTTTCTTTCCAAAAAAATATGCCTTTCATCTTTAAATTTCCATTTATTTTTCCCTCTTATTCATAATAAAGAATAAATAGTTTTAATTACTTTCTTTCAAGTTCTGTGCAGTGTCAAGAAATTGCTTTTAGCATACTACAAAAGCTTTTCATATGGTTTGGTTAAAACTTCAGCTCAACTGACTGATAGTTTCTGATGCTCCTACAGCATTTGATCTCATTGCATTTTCTTGGTGACAGACAGAAATACCTTTTTAGTTGCTGTTTGGTGGTGCTCCTTGTGCCCAGGATAGCTGCTCTGATGATCTGCATCACCTGATAGCATTGTGAAAACATGCACAGTATGCGAAGTTCCTGTGCCTGAAAAGAAGGAAGAACGAAACTCCAAGCTTTCCAGGCTAGGAGTATGTGCCGTACCATCTCAGAGCTACCCAGTTCAAAATAAATTTGGGCTCTCACCCAGTCTGGAAGTCTTCCATGCCTAGCAGAGTAGAAGCAACCTGCATATCCAATAGGCTCTTTCACTGACAGATGTGCAACTTCTATTTTTTGGAGAAACTTTAATTTTAGAGAAAATGGTACCAGCTGCTTTACCTCTTTAAAATTATCATCACAGTTGATTGATTCTTGTAAGGACTGTCTCATTTTCTCCTTGTTTCACTGATGGTAAACACTTTCACTTGTGCTTGTTTACATATCTATCTCCCCTTTGCCTTTTATATATTTTTAATTATAAAGCAATGTATTTTCCGCCTTTTATCAATCCAAATGTCTAGAGCCAAAGTATATCAATATTGCAGTCATGTGAGTTATTCCCTAATGCCTTTCCTATGCCAGTTAGGTAATAATTTTAATTATGTGCTAAGATTTCTATGCCTGCTCTTCCTAGAGACACAGTACTGAGCATGTACATCAATAAAGCCTTCTGTTCAGTTTTTCAATATTTTAGCTTCTCTATTTTTACAAAATGTTTGCATTGCCCTTGCCTGGATATCAAGCTGTACACTTTGCAATCACTGGTCTCTTTTAATCCTATAAATGTCCCTGAATGAGAAAACTACACAGTAAATGCATAAAAAAATTACTTTTAAAATTGAAGGTATGTTTATAATACATTTTAAATATATGTCAACCCAATAGGGTTTTTAGTACTTGCTTTAAAGAACAGAACACAGACTCACAGTAAAAACAAACAAAACAAATAAAAAAAATAAAAAATAAACCAGAGAATTTTGCTTATGCAAAAGGAGAGGCTTCAAATCTGCCTTAATACAGCAGTCATCTGGAGTATTAAATTCAGTTTCCTGAACAAAAGCCCACACTGTTGAAAGACTAGGGTGGAGGGGTTGATGCTCGGTTTGCTATATTTTTTACTGGCTTTCACAGTGCTAAAACAATTTACACCAGTTCATGTTCTCTTCCTAGGTCACTATTGCCCTCTTTGTATCCAATTTCCAAGAAGTCAGACATAAGCACTGTAAGACATAATGTGTTCTTTAGCCTGCAATCTCTTTAGTGTCCACTAATGACTGAATAAAAGGAGGATAAGACACTGATGTAATTCTAATTCACTTCTCTTTGTTTAATTTTTGAAGAGCCGTGGTTTCTGATAAAAGCGTCCTCTCCGCACATTTTGGTTTTAGATTTTAGCTATAAGATTTTCACTTCAAGTAAACCAGCGTTATTCTATAAGCAGTGGTTACACATGAAAGATGGTAACTAAACACCATATATTTATGGTATATACATTATGGTAGATACACTCTGTATACCAACAACAATAAATGTACAGAATACCTAGTGACAGATTCTGCTATCAGTACTCTGAAAGGGAAAGATTCACAGCCTTGTGACATGTTAAAAAAAAATAAATAAATTTGTATCAAATTGAAAAAGCTAAACAAAAAGATGAAGGGTTTGGTATTTCTGAAATTGTATCTAAAGTGTTATTAAAGCCACTGGAGTTCTAGGGGTGCTACTAAAGAGAAGTGCAAGTCAGTGATGTATTACACAGGCTGCATAGCCTATACTTATTACACAAAAATACACATTCAAGCTACTTTTTCTTGCATGTCCTTCACACTGATTCTAACCATGTCTCAGAAGAGGTCTCCTGTGATTAAACCTAACAACTTTATCCTGCTCTTTTAATTCTTTGTCTTAAGACATTGTGCAAATTATAATACCCTAGATTTTCATACAGCAAAATAATCTTCTTAGTTGATTCTCCACAGGGTTTATTAGCTTTCTTTCCCAGGTCTTGAAATAATGTAGACAGTAACCTCTTTTTCCACTTCTTCCAGTAACAAAAGAAGGTATTTTTTAACAAGAAACACTGAGATCAGTGCTGATCAACGAAAAATCCTTTTGAAGAATGTTTATTATTTATTAAATTTCTAGATTCAGCATAAGCACAAACGGTACTCAAATTGTGGTATTTAATACTGATCAGTCCTTTTCAGAAGGCTCCCTAATCTGTACAGTTATTAAGTATAATGGCATTTACTTCAACAAAGTCTAACACTAGGAATGAAAGTACATGTGGTAAATCCTATTATATCTAAAGAGATGGGTTGCATTTCTTTGTTTACTTTTTACTCCTCCTTTGGCAGGAACAACAAATTTTCATGTGTTTGAGGGCTTTTTTCCTTGATTATCAATTTTACCGCTTGAAAGGAGGGTGAAGGTTGAAGATTTCCCTTTGAAGTGGGCAAACAAGATTCAACAAAGGGAAGTGCAAAGTCCTATACCCAGGAAGAAAAAATCCCAGGCACCATTATAGGCTGAGGACCAACCACCTGGAAAGCAGCTTTACAGAAAAGGGGCTGGAATTCCTGCCAGGAACAAAGCTGAGCATCAGCCAGCACTGTACCCTTGCAGCAAAGAGGGCCAACAGCATCTGAGGCTGCCTTAGGAGAAGCGTTGCCACCCAACTGCAGTGACCCTTACCCTTTGTTGAGAATTGGTGAGACACATCCGAGTGTTGAATCCAACTGTGGGCTCACCAGAGCAAGAGAGAAATGAACATACTGGACTGAGTCCAGCAAACGGCCAAGGAAGTGACAGAAGGCTTACAGCAGCCCTACATGAGAGGCTAACAGAGCTGGGACTGTTCAACCGGACAAGCCTCAGGGAGATCCCATCCATGTGTATAAATACCTGATGAGGGCAGTAAAAACAATGGAGCCCAGGTGCTCCACAGTGGTGCCCACTGACAGGACAAGAGGCAATGGACACAAAGTGAAATAGAGGAAATTCAAGTGTAGGAAAAGACCTCTTACAACACTGTTGTTCCTAACAGTGGTTTATAGACAGTTGTCAAAAGTAGCCTCTATTCATGGTGTGCATATTATCACATACAATATCTTGCCCTTGGCTTAATTTATAATACAATACGTAATTTAGCCTTTATATGGATATCTTGAAATCTTCAGAAATTTCCCAATGTAAATATTAAATTAGTCAAAACATTGTTTCTAGATTACACTCAATACCTAGTACGGCTTCTCAAACAATTTTTGGAGAAAAAAATTAATGGAAAATGCAATGCACACTGAATGATGGATGCAAATTATTTGAGAAGTAACTCATTTTGCAAAAAAATCATTGAGCTGCTGAAGTGGAAACTGATGATTGTATGCAGTGCCACAGTATCAGGAGGAAAAAAGTGGGCTTTAGTTCTTTATTTCCACTAGCAAAACAAATAGAGACAAAATATCACTTATATGCCTCTTGATGCCATTTCCTTCCATGCTTTTGTCAGCTTCTTTCAAGTCCCTGCAAACTGAGGGGGCCTCAGACCAGTTGGGCTCTTTTTTCTGCTTTTAGCAGAGGCTATTTTGAATTGGGCACCTGGAAACTCATTCCCTGGGAGGCACAAGGCACAGTCTCTGTCTTGTAGCGTAGGTCTCCCTTTTCCTTCTCTCAAGCAGGAGCACCCATCCATCTTGACCCAACAGGGCCATTTTGGTACTCTGAAAATTTTGTGTGGCAAATATCGTACACACTGGAGAACTGTGGTGATGGAAACTCCATGTGTGGCTTACAGGTAGGGGAGGCAATTACTCCCTTGAGTAACTGAGTCTCATTTCTCTTTTTCAGAACAAGATGTGCAATTGAGCGACCCCAGCTGCCCCTTGAGTCAGGCTTACTCTAAAGCCAGCACTACTCTGGTGCTGATCATGTCACCTTGCCCCACTCCTAAATTGTTGCAAAGACATAAGTTTACCTCAACACAGAAGCTCTAATGTAACTCTGTGGTAGTAGGCTCTCTAGAGAAGTTTAAAAGGGAGATCTGGCTCTGTCCTTAGTATGTAATAGAAAGATGTGAATAGAGGAAAGGAGGTAAGACAAGGCAAATATAAAATAAACATAATTAATATAAAGAACAGAAGTAAACTGTGCTGAACTTTTACTTCCTCTCCAGACTGCTCTTTCACTCTGCATTATTAGATCCCCCACAAGAACAACAAAAGCAAATATTCCTGTCAGCATCTTCACATGGGAAACCATTCTGGTATGTTCTTGGGTATCAGCTAACAGCACACACATTCTGCACTGAGGATTATAACCTCCTGTTGCAATGGGAATGAACTCTCCCTAATTTTTCTTCCATACCTAATTATTACATTCTGTGTGTCTGTGGCTCATTAAAGAACTAAGACAAAGCTGCTATATATGCACGACAGAATGTGTATATACACACACACAGATATACATATGCATATATGCATACTGTTTTCACACACATTTACAAAGACATACTATTTTTTAACATATATATATTATGGAATGGGGACCAAATACTGCCAATTTGAAAACTAGTGTTTTGGAGATTTTATTTGTTCGCCTTTTAAATTGGAACCAGAGAGACAACGAGAATTTATTGATACCACTTTTGTTGCAATTCTCAACAAGGTAGTTATATTTTCCAAAATTAGGACCAACGTGCAATTTGGAATCTTAATTCCTGCTCTGCAATAAAAACATCACTGAATTAAAAGCTGTGTTATTGTCATGATTTAGGAATTAATTTCACAAGATAATGTGTGGAAAACAGAGTGCAAAAGAGAGCACGGTGAGATAAGAAGACGCAGCATTCCCTACAGCACTATTCTGTTCTACTTCTGTTTTCTGTATGGCACATCAGGAAGTTTTCCCTGTATTTGTATTCTCTGTGTGTAGGTCCCTGCTGTTATCTACCTGGCTTTGGCTAATTGGAACATTAGCAGAATGGAGTGCTTGACTTGGCAGCTGAGGATTGTTTAAAAGTAGTTTTTAACCAAAGACTCATTTCTGAGTGGGCTTTATGATGGGTGGGCTTTGCCATCAATGAGATCTTTACGTCTTTGTAAGGATCATCTTATCATCCTGGGACTCTTTGAATATCAACATGCCTGGACAAAGGCAGAATGACTGGTGAGCTGGGTGGTTTAATACCTTTTCCTGTGCCAGAAATATGAGTTGCTAACACAGCAGGAACTTTTCCTCCTTTGCAACGATACCACCATAATTTTGAGTGACAAGTAGAAACTATAATACTGCTACAAATCTCTCTGGGTTATTTAAGAGCACTAATCAGAAAACAGCGTTCAGTCTGTGTTGCATTCCTGAAATACTCTTCGCTGTTTACCCCGGGAACAGCTGTCACTACCTCTTGTTAGCAGAGAGCCTACACAAAGACGGTCTTTAAGGTAGCCAAGGTCAGTCTTTAAGGTAGCCAAGGTCGGTCTTTAAGGTAGCCAAGGTCGTGCACAGTTTGATCTCTCTTCTGGCAGTCCCAGAGCTGCCTGTGTGTGCTGAGCATACCCTACTCCTTTTACCTCTTCCCTCAGTATTCTGCAAAACATCCAGTTTCACTGAATAGAAATACTACTTAGCAGATAAGTACTATGAAAGGGCCGGACACTTTGCAGCCACTTTGTGGATGGGTCTGTTCCCGTGCACAAGACCCACACACAGGCTGCTGTATTCTTTGCATTGTGAAACAACAGAAATGACAATCAGTGAAATGAAAGAACATAAAGCAAGCAAAGAGGTCGTCAGTAGAAATCCTACAACACACAAGACAACACACCTACATTTGTACTTTGAATAGTTTTAGATAAAGCAGAGGAACCCTCCCATTTGATTAACATTTTATATATGAGTAGAGGCATATTTAACTAATGAAACATTTAATAGGTTCATGAAAAACATGGCAATTCACTGTGAGCCAGACTGAAACACTACAATAATCTTTACGGTTCTTTTTATATATGTTGTACTCTAGGTACAGTTTAAGATTTATCTTCCCTTTAATTTTAAATCCTTTATTTCAAAGGGAGGTCAGTGACCACTCCAGGGGAAAAAAAAAGAAAATCCCACCTGCTGCTTTAGGCTATATGCTTTCAACACTGTCACTTGCCTCTTTACAAAAAAATTTCAAGAATGTGACTGCACCCATAATGTGACATCAGCTTATTCTAAGATGAACTTTTCACCAAAAAAAAAAATCCAATAAAATTGAATTACATTTTCTTGTAAAACTTCCAAGTCAGAGAAAAATTTGGATTAGGAAAAATGCTTTGGAAGTTTGAGACTCTCCAGTATCTAGGGCTAATTCAAGGACAATGACTCTTTCATTTTGGAGATTCGTGGTCAACCCAAAATCTTTTACTTAAGTTTTAAGTCATTTGTTACTTAACCAAGTCAAAAGAGCAAATTTGACAAGCTCATCAAAACTATATTGCTGATTCAAATTGAAACAAAAACACATATTCACTTCTTGTATATTAAACTGGATTCTCAGGGATATTCGCATAGGCCCTTTACTTTTGAACTCTCAGATTCGCTTTTGCTGCATCATGGAGGTTCTCAAGAACCTTGTCCTGCTGTTACCATGTCACAGAGGACAGCAGGCACAGCAAGGTTTATGTTCTCATGGCTTATCATGTAAAAAACTGCTGATGTAACATTGCTTAATAAATTAAGACCAAGTGTAAGGCAAAGTCAGAGGGCATTTAGGTAGATAAAATCCCTGGAAGTCAGCAGTAGGACCTACCTTACTGTTTGGGAATGCCTTAAGCAGTAAGTTATTAAGTATTACTGGGTGTGCCTCTCTCCCTTCTGGGAATGCTTTAAGCAACAAGTTACTCCATATTACTGGGTGTACCTGGTGTTACTTTTCCCTTTCCTCTACTGAGAGAACTGAGCTTACATAGCCAGGTCCCACAGGGACACAAACAGAAAGGTATTTGGTATGACTGTTCTAGCAGTCATACATATGCTACAGTACTGCCTGCAAACTCAGGATATTTTAGCTGTTCATAGACATGAATGCATCTCAGAAAGCCTGTGGTTACCTTTCCATGTGAGAATTTGTTAGTTTGGGGGGGGTGGTTCTTCCTAGCACTAAATACCAGAGATTTTCCTATTTGCCATAGCAAGCCTCTGTATGGCATGCTGACTGGTTGAGACAGTTTCAAAGTTATGGAACAGCCATGGATCTGGCAGATCTCCTCATGGCTGTGACCTGAGTAATTAATCATGTGGAGTGGTCATTTGGCGAGAGTGGGAAGCTTTTCAGTATTGATGGAAATGGGCCAGGCTGAAGGAAGGAGAAGCTGAGAAGGAACCAGATATAATTGATTTCAAATCCCACATTATGAGATAGAATGCTAAGAAAAACTTCCTCCTTCTCCTCAAACATTTACTAGCATTTCTACACCATTGTATGTGCAATTACACACATAATTTTCCTAATGTATCTACAGCACATGTGTGTTCATCACCAGTATAGCATGTACTTCTGATGTGCCTGGCCTGCCTCTTCTTGGGTTTCTCATGTCTAAATCTAGCCTCTTAATTCCATCTTCCTGGTCCTACATTGCACCTAGAGCAGAGTTGTGCTTTTGATATATTTCTTTTCTCAGAGAGCTTCTCCTCTAAAACAGTTTGTTATTATTGACCAAAGTCACAGTCCATAATTTCACACTGACTGGCCATATAACAACATATTCCCTCCCTGACCAGCTCCCACATCAGGGTTTTCCTTAGAAACAGCAAAAGGTTTTGTGGGCAGAAAAACGGAGTCTCATTCCCTTTAATCCAAGTCTTCTGCAAGTCAGTGTTCCCACAACATGCTGAGGGAAAGCTAGTTTTCAAGTCTTCCTGTATTCACCTCTTTCTGCAAACAATAACCTACCAGATGAATAACAGATGAGGTGGGTACGTATCCAGTAGCTGAGCAGTTGAACAAGTAAATAACAAGGCCCATACTTGCAAACTGTGTCACTGCAAACAAATCCTATCTGCAGAAGGTCTCCTCCCCCTCATGCCTTTCTCTGTAGTGGTTTAGGACTTCACTCATCATGCTGACCAGCTTTCTTGTCTCAGCACCAAACATCTTCCCAGGCATCCTGGATGGTGAAGTCAGCAGAGAATTCCACCCAGGAATAAGACATCTAATATCTTCTTTGAGAATCTATTCTTGAAAATCAACATCAGACTTGGCTGCAGGCAAAGGAAATACATTTGAAAGCTTGGTTTCAGAAAAAATTGAGACATTTTCATGTAAATCAACATATAATAGATCCAACAGATATTGTATTCGGGGAACAAAAGTGACAGGCATACATTAGCAGCTGTCACTCTCTAATTCAACCTCCCTTCCTTGTGCCCTTTTCCCAAAGAGCTTCACCGTACTAATCACCATGCAATGTCAGAGCTGTCTGGAAATACATCTCCTGAATATAACAAGTACACACATGAAACATTAGTCTCAGTAGATGTAAGCTTCTTTGCTGCTGCTTCTATTTGTGAAAATTCTCTGCTTTTAAACTCTGTGACCTGGGGGCAGAGGAGAGGTGGTAATGGAATAGGTCAACTTTTCTGTTTGTTGCTTTTAAGGAAAAGTTCTAGTGCTTATTGAACTGATGAAGTCGGGCTGCCTATGGTTTTTTTATCTTGTGGTTGATTGCAATCTCTGATTAAAGCTTCTCCCAGGGAAGGAGCACTTATAAGATCTCTCTCCAGAGTGGGTTCTCTACTATATGAGCTCACTTCTCAACCTTTAGTCAGGGCACTTCAGGAATTTCCAATCTATCTGGCTTGCTAATTTCACAAAATTTATAAGAATATAATTATCTTTGAACTCATTTAATTTGTCTTTAGTTCATCCACCAAATTCAAAAGTTATTGCTGGAAACAGAGAAGAAAATTATGATTAAGTAAGAAACTGGGCTAAAAGCGACACAGGGCTTCCCTCCTTCTCTCACTCTCATGCACATGCACACATACACTCACACACACAAAGTGGGAAGAAAATGTGTGAAAATACCTTAACACACCTGATGAGAGCAATGAACCCTGATAGGGCAGGCTGTCCCCCATCTGTACTCTCACCCTTGAATTCCAGTGATTTCTAAAAATTTTCCTACCAACCTGCAGGCCAGTTGGAATTCCTTTTGTTGTTTCTTCCTACGCAATGAACTCCTCTCTGCTGCCTTAGATTAAGGGAAGAATCTCCATTGCAAACATGACATTCACTGCAACCATTGCTGGAGTAACCTCAGCTGCTACCAGCAGCATTGAGCCCGCAAGGCCAGACGTACAAAGATGAAGGATCCTCCTGTCAAGAAAAATATACTGTGACCTGGTAAAAGATAAAGTGAAGCTTTCTAGGATTCTTTTTATCTTCCAGTATTTCTTGCTAGTTTGTGTCGTTGCTGCTTTGTGTGGAGACAGAAGCGGAATTAATTTTTTTCAACTAAATCTCATCTTTTCTCACCACAAAAATAGGTCAAGAAAAAATCTAAAGGAAGTCCCTTCAGTTAATTTTCTGCTATAAATCTAGCTGGTGTTCCACTGTTTATGGCTGCAGTCTACTAATCCATTCAATCTCTTTATCGCAAGGGATTTCATTACAGTCCCGTTAGTAATTACTCACAACAGTTAGAGTGCTGTCTCCATCCAGTGGTGAAACATTAGAAATGCTGTTTTCCCGGAGCTCCAGTTTTTCAGATTTTTTGAGAAGCAGGAAATACATAATGTCTTGATTTTAAATTGCACAACTAACAATCAGATAATGGCATTGAAAGATCTTATATGAGACTTAAAAATGCAAATTCCCTCTGTAATAAAACGGGGTATTCTTTTACCATAAAAATCTCATCAGGAAATGCCAAGGGTTTGAATTCTTATCCCCCTTCAGATTTCAGCTTTCTCTCTGAAAGCTGATATTCTTCTGCCAACACAACCATGTCTGGACACAAGAAAGAAGAGTCCCACCCACCTCCCTTTCCTCCTCCAGTTCAATACAGCTACATCAATAACCTCCTCTTTGTTAATGTTGAAAAAGCGCTTCTAGAAGTTTATGTTTTTCAGACATGGCAGCAGGAGAACACCACTAAACAGAGTGCAGGGTTTGACAAACTACAGTGGCTTTGCCAGAAGAGACTCAGTAATTAGTTAAGCTCCTGG
Organism: Pseudotriccus pelzelni; assembly: GCA_035584735.1. Taxonomy (NCBI): domain Eukaryota; kingdom Metazoa; phylum Chordata; class Aves; order Passeriformes; family Tyrannidae; genus Pseudotriccus; species Pseudotriccus pelzelni. Next base: position 66,635,598 of record JAWMRA010000001.1, on the reverse strand, counting down.
TTCATTGCCTTTCTTATGCCATGTTGATTTTAGCTGCCACAGACAGAAAAGAACAAAATGCAGGCAGAGCTGGCAAACAGTAGCCAAAGGAAAGACAGGTTTATTCCTCACTGTAGCAGCTTGTGCTTTAAGTCTTTCAAAGACTGGATGCCCCAGCTTGACTCTTACCTTGGCCTCCAGGAACACATTCTTGTTTTCCTTTCTCTTTGTTTTTGGCCTTGCCTCAGAAAACGCTCAGTCTCAGATTCTCCTCACAAAGAAGAGAAAAAAATTATGCTGTCTCAGTAGGGCAACAGCAACTTTATAAAAAATGGTGTGAAAGGTTAATTCAGACAATAAATGGCCTGTGCCAGGCTCTCAGCAATGTTACATTGACCTGCTCTTTGTTTTGTTTTGTTTTCCCTAATTGCTTTTGAGTATGCCAAGCCTGGCTAGTCTCCAGAAACCAGGAGCTGCAAAACAGTGCAACTCCATTTCTAACTCATCTCCTTGGACTACCCTCAAGACAGCACTGGCACAGTTCAGACTGTGGGTCTTTGTATTCCGAGGGCGCTGCTGAAGCCTGTACAGATGCACTATATGTTCTCTGTGTGTCTGAAGCTGCAGTGTGGGAGTGGGAAGAAATCAATTTTTTCAGTGTTACCTTTCAGCATTTTAAATCCACGTGTGGCCCATTCTCTTTTGAAGGCATGATAGCTCTCAACTTGATAAAAAAGAAGTGTCAGCAAAGCTGTGCCTGAGACATTTGAAGAGCTGCTGCTGAAAGCTGAGTTGCTATTCCCATCGGCTGCCAGCTCACACCCCTGATTGAAGAAAGTTTTGAAATTAGGCTTGCCAGAAAGTTCAGGAGTGTTTGGACCACCTACCTCCTTGTTTTGGATCAGTTCCTAGATAACAGTGTCAGCAAACAAGTTGATTCATTCAAATGGTCCTGATAAACTGAACAGGACCAGCAATTTATTAGCACACCAAGTTATGTATGAAAATATGCTGAGAATCTAGTTTAATCTCCCATTAGGTCAAAGTGCAAATCTGGAAGTACTGGGAATAGTTCTCCTTTCATTGCCGAATTGCTAATTTAAAGCTATTAATTTTTATAGAAAGAAATCTACCTCCCTCAGGAAAAGCATTAGTTTATTATAAAACTAAGAATGAAACAATCTTCCTTTTTATTTCACATAGATTTCTTTAAAAAAGATAATGTATTTCTTTTAAAAGACATGACCTTTTGAAAATATTTTCTTCAAGTCCCTAGGACTTTTCTGTATCTCTTTCTGGCCAGCTGTACACCCACATACACCACCACCACCCTCAGGCTCCATTGTCAAGAACAGTACTCGGGTGGGATGTGGATGGTTCTGCCAGTTCTTTGAAGAAGACACTAAAAGCATCTCTATACCTTAAACAGTCAGATGAGAGCACCTATGAGTTGTCTCCTCTGCTCAGGAGCAGTTCAAGCAGTCCAGAAACAGTGCTATTGGAGGCAACCTGCCCCTGGACAGGGGCTCCTGTCCCTACTGCTATTTGGGTGAACCCCACATGAACTGCACTGCCTAAGAAGTATATATATTTCTCCATTAAAAAACAATCAGAGAGAGACAAAATTCTTACCCTTGCCATTCAAGGACAAAATGTATGGTGCCAAGGAGATAGCTCTTAATTATTGTGAGACTAGCAGCAAGAGCAGGTAGAACACAGACTGCTTCCTGAGCACTGTGTATTCAGTGGGCATGTGAAGTTAGCCTCTAGCCTCTCTTCATCACACTCACTGCCACACTCACCTTCATTTTTCATCTTCTTTAACAGATGCATTCTGCTAAAACCTTGCTGTAAGAGATGCTTGTAATCACCTACATGCGTTTCCAGACAATAGGACTGTAAACATACAGATTCCTGTCGATGAGACAGAGACTGTCTATGATATTTGGCTGATTTATCAGTTCATAACCTTGCACCCAATGACTCACAAATCCTCTGGTCCCATCAGCCTGCACTGACCTGAGAGTTCTCCACTATACTTTACACAGAAGTAACTGGCAAATTTACAACACCCTTGGGAAAAGGCCCTGAACTGCTCAAACTCTCATATAAATCACTCATTGCATTTAAATCCTCTGGTCCGTGGAATTATTCATGTACCCTTTGTCCAAGGAAAGAAAAATTAGATCATAGAAGTCTTTTCATGAAAAGTTTCCTCTGTCTGTTAAACTAAAACAAGTCAAGACAGCTATCACCCATTTCTTCATTCTGATTGCAGTGTTTCCAGCATCTCACAGTTACTTGTAGTGCAGGGCTTTGTTTAAATCATACCAGTCATGTCCTGAGCAACTGCCAGCAGAACTGGCAGTGACCATGTATCACTGGATCCTTGCCTAGTTTTGTTGCTCAGGTATCTCTCTTGCTCATCCCTGGAAATAACTCCAGGCTGAAGGTTCAGTAGAGTTGAAGCTTTTACATGCCTACCCCCACCACACACAGGCTGCTGACTGTCACTCTGGGGACTCACAAAGCTTCTCCTGCTAGGGAATCCCTCTGGAAGCCATTGATGGTTTTTTCCTCCCCTAGTCCACAACTTTGAGGTTGAGTCTTCTAAATAGATAGTTAATAGGAAACCAGGATGAACCTCCAAAAAATCCTCCCTTGGAGTTAGCTGGATACCTAAAGAAAAGTTTGCTGCCTGTCTTCCAGGTCCGTACTGAGAACACTGTGGTTCTGTGCTATGTAAAAAAACTCTGAACCTTTCTAGTATATCATTAGCTACAGGGTTGGTAAACATTGACTTCCCTCCTATGCCTGAAGGATTAACTTCTTACAAATACAGCTTGTGATAAATAACTGAAACTGGAGGGGAAACATAATCTGTTGTCAGAAATCCTTCCTGTTAAGGCATCAGTGTGCTGGCTGCTGGAATTTCTCCACCTCTGCTCCAGTATTCCCAGGTAAGGACATACCCATTTCTCCAGGAACTCGGTTCAGTGTTGCTCTGCTGCTCTCTCAAAATGTCCACTAATTCCAGATGGCAAGGCTCTGTCAGCACTCCACGTGCCTCACAGCTATGCATGGCTGTATCTGCATATCTGTGCCTACAGCTCTGCCTCACAGAGGTAGAGACTTGGAGCACAGGAGTGCACAGTAACTATAAGGTCCAAGAGCCACCGTGCAGCAGCACAAGGCGCTCTGTGTGCGTGCACACTTGCGTATATGAGTTTGTATAAGAGCAAGTAAAAAAAAGAGAGGAAATCTCAGACACCCCTGAATAAATCACAAGCTTTATAAAATCAACCAAGTAGTAGAGACATTTACAAAAAGGAATCTGAACTCAGGTGATCTTTTCTGGTAAGTCTTTTTATCCTTGGTGGGTCTGGTCCTATATTTGGCTTTTTAGGGAGAATACAATACATATATAATTCTTACAGATACATATGAAAATATCATACTAATAAGTTAACTAACCGAGGTAGCTACAGTTAATCTTAACTGCTGGCCTCTGCAAAATTAGCTGAAATCATTTTAGGTAAGTAATAATCCACTGATCAAACCTTAATGACAGTCTAACTTCACAAGCCAGGACTGGGTATCAAATTGGCACACAAAATATATAAAAAAATCTCTGTTTCATATTTTCTATACTCCTGGATACACACTTTCATAGCAAACTGTAAAAAACATGATGAGGAATGCAAATAAGATTCGATTTCTTCTACTGTTCTCTTAACTATATCTGCCTTTCTTTTAACTTGACCTAATTCCTTAATTTTCTCTTTAATTCTGATCTGTAGAACTCAGATTGTATAACTTGCAGCTATTCATTGATTTTATAATTTGGCTCTCAGAAGAACAGGCACAGTACTCTTAGATCATAGGAAATTACTAATATGAGTGAAAAAGACAACAAGACTAAAATTCTTTCTTCTAATAAAGAAAATTAATAACACTAATGAATAATATGAAGCACATAGTCAGAATTTGTCCTGAAACACCACAGTGCTGGAAGAAACTTAGCTGTATCTGCACAGAGAATGTCACATTAAGCTGAGTATGAACGTACCTGCAAAACTGCACTTTCTAGAAGACATACTAACAAGCTGGCAGGTGAGCACAAAAAACAACAGAATTGTTAACAAACTTCATTATGGCATGGAATTTTAAGAGTCTTAAAACATCAGAATGGCTGCACTAGCTCAAACCACAGGTCCTTCAAGTCTAGTATTCTGTCTCCAACTGTTTCAGTAGTGAACCACTTGGAAGGTTATCGCAGGGTAAGCACATTTGGTGTTTTTCCCTTCTGCTGCCCTTAGCTCCAAATTTTTCTGCTCAGGGAATTCCTGAGCTTGAAGAGGTTTATCTGCTTATTAAACCACAACAGAAAACTATTCCAAGATTTGCCCAGTTCCACCTTGAACCAGTCTCACAGTCTTGTCACCACCCTATCTTTTTGCGAATTCTGTTAGTCTATCATCTCTGGCATGAAGAACTGTTTATTTTCTTTATTTTCCTGAAACTGACTGGTCCTTGCAGCCCAAAAGACCATGAACAGTCAGTCCCTATACATTATCTTGTTATCACTGTTGACTCTGTAGGCCTCTATATGTCTCAGTTTAAATGAGACACAGGTAAGATTAAATTATGTCCAGGAGGAATAACAGCCCTTTATTAAAAATATAAATGTATTGATACAAACTATTAAAGAACACAAGTAGAACACCCAAACAGTAATCCTAGACCCAGAGCAATCCCCTTCAAGACAAACAAATAAACCCAACAGTAGGAAAAAACAAAAAGAAAAAAAAAATTAAAACCAGTTAAGTTCACCCTTTGAGGCAATTATAGCCACAGTCAGCAGGAGGCGCTGTTGAACCACTGGAGATGTGGAGCCTGCAGTTTTTTGAGTCAGTGGGCAGGAGGCACTGTTGGATCACTGGCAGTAGCTGCGTGGGGTCTCCCAAGTGCCAGGGGAAAAAGGACAATGGCCGTCCTTTCCCCTCACTGAAAGGGGAAAGAGAAAGGGGAAAAGAAGGTTCACGGCTCCCAAAACGCTGGAAAACTCACTCTTTCCCGGTGGCTGCAATGCAGAGTGATGTGGTGTTCTCTCCCTTTCTGATGGGAATTCAAGCAAGAGACTCCAACTGTGCCAACAGCACAGCTACAAAGAGAGACCATCCGGACCGCTCCCTGTAGCTCCCCGTGCGCCAGCAGCTCTGGCCACCCCCACCAGCTCCCGAATACCTTTAGACCTCCTCCCAGCTTTACAAAACCCTCCTGTTTCCCTGGAGACAAAGTGAGGCATTAGCATAGCAATGCAGCTCTGCTGGTTCTCCTGTCCGGGGGCATTAGTTACCTGGATATCTAATTCCCCCTCCCCCCCACACACAGTGGGCAGGAGGAAGGTAAAATTCCAAGAACAAACCAAACCGTGACATCATCTTTTCTCCTGATCACCAGCTATTTACAATACTATTGACTAGCTCTGCTAAACCATGAAGTGGTCCCTTTCCAGAGAAGCTGAGTATATCTTATATCAATAAGATACATAAGTGCATTTCAGTCTGTGATGGAAAACCTGCACCACTTTGCCTTTTTTGGATGCTCTGCATTTGCCTTGCTTGCAAGATTTAGGGAGTTTCTCCATTTAAAAATATATTTGGACCTAAGTCTGGGAGGTCGGAGCCAATTGCTGTTTCTTAACAGTTAATGCCTGACTTCCAAATGGGAATTTGCCTGTCAGTGACTGTAAATAGCAGTGATTTTTGGGAAGGGTAAAGAAGAGTAGTATACGGTTTCCAGAATGCCAGACAAGAAAAAGTGACATTATGAGATTTCTAACACCTAAGACATAATTTGACCTTTTTTCTTACTTCACCAGTTGTTTGAATTGGGTCCGGATGGGGGAGACCATGAGACTGATGGAGACCTTCTTGCTGAGACAGATGTCTTAGCATATGATTGTGCTGCTAGGTAAGATGTTTAGCTTACCTGCTCTACTTATGTCTTGATCTTTATTTTTGCTTTCTTCATACACATTTTAGTATCACTTTAAATACCATAAGAGATGACCTACATTATTAGAATTTTATAGCAAGTGACATAAAACTTACACTCAAAAGTGTGTTGGGGGAAGTAGTAAAACCAAATACCTTATCAAAGCATTGTTATTTAAATTAAAAGAAGAAACATAATCTAATTTTTGCTCTTGTATAAATCCAAGTCAAATCCCATATTCTGACATAAGGCAAAGTGTTGCAGCAGCTCTTTTGCACAGTTCTATCAAAAGGATGCTTTCAAGCACGAATTGGTATTTGCATTAAACTACTCATCATTAAGCTTACTTCAGTAAGGAATTATCATGACCAAAAGAAAGGGTTATTGTGCTTCAACTCATTAGAATAGAAGCAGCTATTGCTTGGAAGATTTTGTGCATATGGATGGGGTTAGCTATGTTGTAGCTGCTTTTTCATTCTCTGTTATGAAATAATTTCAAATTCAAACAATATGTGATAATGTCAGGTTTGATCTTATATGTCAATCCCCTAGATAGCTGCTCTATTACTTTCCTTAATATTCATTGTAATTACTAAGAATTGTTGTATAAGTTTTTGTAATTTACAGAAAAAATCTGAAATTGAATTAATACTATGTAATTAATACCTTATAAGTAATACTTTACTTGCAGTATTTTATAGTAAATTAATTGGGTTTGCGTGTTAATTTAATTTAATTTAATTTCTCATTACTCTATTTGATATCTGATTGTTTAGCTATGAAAGATCAAACTAGGCTTAGACATTTGTAGGTCCTTCTGAATTACTATTTTTTAATTTCTATGATATGTTTCAATTGTTTTTGAATTTTTAATATAAACAGATGTGATATTAATAACCTAATTCTATTACTTTTCAATTTTCTTTTATAAGCAGAGTGTAACTTTTAAAAAATTAATCTAAAAACTAATTCAAATATAATTTTTTTCAAAATTTACTTTTCCCAGAGAGAAATACGCAATGATGTTTGATGAACCAGTACTTCTACAAGCTGGCTGGTGGTACGTAGCCTGGGCAAGAGTGTCAGGACCTAGCAGTGATTGTGGATCTCATGGACAGGCCTCTATTACTACAGATGATGGGTATATTTTTTTCTATATTTTTTAATGCAAAAGAATAGCTCTAATATGGCTTGAATAATAATTGGATTATTTCTCTTTCAGTGTTGTATTTCAGTTTAAAAGTTCCAAGAAATCAAATAATGGTACAGATGTTAATGCAGGGCAGATTCCGCAGTTACTATACAGGTAATAATTTTACTTCTATTTGGAACAATTTATTGATATGTTTTTTAAAAGGAAACATAGAAGTTGTTAAAGTAACCATGTTTCATGAAAACATTGTATTAAGCTAAGGAAATCAGTGTCTGAAAAAATTACGCAAAAAATTAGTGTCTTTAAGAAAAGTGACAAATCTATTATGCCAACATTTACTACTTTGATATTTTTCTTGCAGTCATTCTATGTGAGTTACAAGACTTTAATTTACATCTGTAGAACCTCATGATTTCATACAACATGATTAGTATTTTTTGCTAGTTGGCAAGTACTCTATTCAGTAGGCCTCAATTTAGGAACAGTGTACTATTGACAGACGATTTTAATGAAAAAGAAGGCAAAACCAACAATCAACTGTACTTTACAATAAGTTACTATAGACTTATTATTCACATGATAAATGTTATTTAACTCACTTTTAAAAAGCAAGAACTCTTTCACTGGAGTGATAGTATATTTTTACTCAGATACGTACAAGACCTAATTCTTATGTGTGTGTGTGTGTATATATGTATTTCCTCCCCTGCCCCCACCTTGACTCTGAAACTTGGACTTTCTTCATACCAATTCTCTTGTTATGTCCTTTCGAAGCATGTCCTTTTCCGGGTCCCTTCTCAGAACAGGTCACTTCTGCCTGTAAGCTTTCTGTCCGTAGACCCCTATCTCTCCAAGTGAAGGTTTCATTTTGACTGATGCACATGAAGTCCTGGGATGACATTAATCATTTGGGTGATTTCTGTGGAGAGATGCCTGTAGCCTTGAGGCCTCTGAAGGAAAGATATGGCTTAAGAGCAATGAGTGGCACAGAAGGGAAGGTGCTGTAGTAATAGATGCTGCCTGTATTTTTAACCTCCACATATGTTTTACTTCCACAAAACTAGTGTTCTTTAGGGAGTAACATCTCTAGTTTTGATTTCATATGAAGAAATACAGTAAATATTTGAAATACTTTCATGTAATTAAATCTCATCTTTTTTTCAGTTATCAAGTCCTGCCAGTTGAACAGAATTCAAGATTTGGTTATTGGTCTAGGATGATTAGGAACTGGAGGAAGTTATGCTGAAATTGAACATTTTTGGATAGTTATGTTAAACTTGTCATTTGTTTTTGTTCCACTTCAACAATACAAACAATAAAAACTAGAAAGACTAAAAAAACAAACAAAACCAAACCCAAACCAAAAGTCTACTAAAAGAAAAAACTGGAGATTTCAAGGTAGTTCTAAAATTGTTCTTCCAGATTGCCAACAAGTGATGGCAGTGCTTCCAAAGGAAAACAGCAAACCAGTGAACCCGTACATATTTTAAAGAGATCTTTTGCCAGAACTGTCTCAGTGGTGAGTACTATCAGAAATCTTTTGTGGTTCCAGCAAGTTCGGTCATGGTTAGAAAACTGAAAAATGTACATGTGGAAATAATGATTACTTTTTTCTCTTTGATTTATCACACAGAAGGTAGGTACACTGATATGTAAATTTTTTATTTTTTTTTTTTACTTTTTCTGAAGATTTCAGATGTAAACCTAGATTTAAACTAAGCTTGGTATTGACCAGAGGATGAGAGCCTAGAAATGTGTTCATTTACAAGGTTCAACTGCTTCATTTTGTGTTTTTCGGGAGGGAGGGGGGGAATTTGGATGGAGTTCATTCTTACTGGTAGTATTCAAAGTGCAAGCCTTACTTCCTGCTAAAAGTCAATATTATCAGGCTTTTTAGAAATTGGGTGTGCTTTACTACTCTCTTACATGGCTTTTAGATTACTGGCATTAATTAGTCACTGGTTAGATTTATCTTTCTCTTGAATTCATTCCAATATACGTTGAGGATCAGATAGCATTTAATTGAACTTTGATAAACGGAGGTAAGGAGTATTCATAGGCACAGTGAACTGCAGCTATTAATAGAAGGTAGCCTGCAGCTCTTCTCATACAGGGAGGTTAGTCTAACTTTGAGAAATACTGTCTGAAATGCAGTATTATTCAGGATAAGGCCAACTGTGTTTTTGAAATACAGTCCATTCCTTATCTGTTAAAAGCAATGATTATTTTCATTTTCATCCTGGTTTATAATTTATACTACGTTACACATACTATTAGTATTCTCCATGTTACATTAAAGTTACTGCCTTTATGTGTCTGTGCAGGTTTGCTTCACTTTGCATTAAAGTTATTGAACAGTCACAGTCCAATTTTCTGAATCAGACTTTATCTTTCATTTATATGTTCTCCATCTGTTCAGTATTCTCTATTGATCAGGATGATCTTCTCCTGTTCAGATTTCTTCTGGAAATGTATTATCTACATGATTTGCATTTTTAGTAATCATACTATCAATGTGTTAATAGCTACTCTTAATATATGTTTGCTTAAAAATATTTGCATTGAGCTATGAACTCCTGTGGCTTTTAATACTTCACATTGTATCCTCTCTCTTCATTATCTTGTTGCTGTTACCCTCACCATAGATACAAATTAGTATCAGATGAGAGTTTTGACTTTCTGGAGCACTAGGCTTTTTATGTCTAACTTTGAACAGTCAGTTTAATTGTTGCAACTCGAAGGTGTTCAGTACCAAATACTTGTATTTTGCTTTCTGAGATACAACTTCATGAAATTATTGACCACACTTAATGATAGAAACAAAACTTCTTAAATCCTCAAATTTCTTGTGGACTGTCACGTACTTCTGTTTAGCTTTCAAGTACTGTAAATGTTATATAGTTGCCATGATCCTGCAGATCATAACTGTTTAAAGTGAAGATAGCCCTGATAAGTCTTCACTTTATAACAAGAATGTATTATGTCAAAAGTAGGTATTATGCTCTTATGCAGATGAAGCATGTAAAATTTACTGCAAAATCTCTATTACAGGTGAATACAAACAGTTGTTAATTATTAAATAACTGAGAGACTTCCACACATCATATTAGAGCATATGTTATAAATAGCTTTTGTCATGGTATTGCAGTGAAGCGTCCCCTACATTCCCAGTGTTTTTTTTTATTCTCAAGCAAAATAGGATTTGTGTGTTGCATGGTAGATATGTATAGACATAAATATGTTTTCATAATAAACATGCATATAGATGCTATTTGCTTTTCATGTGTAACTGATGCTGAAAGGTCACTTTTTGTTTTTTAACACAAAATCTGTTTTTGGTATCCTTCATACTATGAAATAGGAGTGTTTTGAATCTTTACTGAGCATTCTTCACTGGAGTTGGACAACACTGGTGCTGGGAGTTGAGGAACTTCGTGGACTTAAGGGTTTCCAATACACTGCTACTCTTTTAGATTTAGAAAGATTACGTTTTGTGGGCACGTGCTGCCTGAGATTGCTGAGGGTCTACACCTGTGAAATATATCCAATATCAGGTATTTCTCTAAGTTAATTTTATTCATATTTATCAGCAAATATTATTCTACAGGACACTTAAGATTTGATCTAAGTGTTAAAGTAGGATATACTATAAGATGAAATACAGATGGTTTTATTGGAGCAATTAAGAGACTTGCTGTCAGACATGGGATGTATTCAATTATCTGTTAACCAAATGTCCAGTACCACTTTTACACTGTAACTTATGTGTATTTTAAAGTTAATTTTTTGTTTGACTTGTCAGTTGAGTTCTTTTGGACTGCCTGTACCTTCCCTTTTTTTCTCATCTCTTTACATAGTATCTGCTTTGGGGGTGAGCACAGTTTAAATTTTAAAGGTGTATGTGTTCTTTATGCCTGTAGTTTGATAATGTTCATACTAAAACACATATTATTATGACAGACCAGAAAAGTGGGAGTTTCTGATGTTCAGGTTTTTTTGATATGGTTTAACAGCCTTCACTGTTTCACCTTTGAAATTAACTTCTCTGAACGTAGATATATCAGTGTTGCTAAATTCCAGTTGGTTTTTTTGCATGTAAAACGTGCATTTTAATATGAAAATGTTTCAGTTACTGTACACTTAACTCTTTTCTTTGTGTAACCTTTTAGCTTCAGCTAAGGCGGTTGTAGAAGAAACAAGCAAACTAGCAGATTGCATTGGAAAAACTAGGACCTTGTTGAGAAAAATACTGTCTGAAGGAGTTGATCATTGCATGGTGAAGTTGGACAATGATCCACAAGGATATCTCAGTCAGCCGCTGAGTCTTTTAGAAGCTGTTCTTCAGGAATGCCATAATACATTCACAGCTTGCTTTCATTCATTTTATCCAACACCAGCTCTCCAGTGGGCATGTCTTTGTGACTTGCTGAACTGTTTGGACCAGGTACATTAAAATGGCACAAGTAAATATTACAGCTTAGCTTGACCTTTACTGAGCAGTATTTAAAACTTCTGTTCATTTTTCTCCTTTATTCTGGTTTGCAGCTTGAGTTCCACTGTGGTTTGTTGTTTTTTTGGTGGTGTTTTTTTTTAATAATCAGGTATTAGTTTTCTTTGTTCGGTGGTTTTTGAGTGTCCAAGTTCAGCAAGAGCCTAGGAACTTTGTCTCCCGTAGCTTTAAGAGTCTCTCTGGGACAGTGAACAAAATTTTTGGTGTTGGTACGGTCAGTACCTGCTTTTTCAGTGTTGAGGCCATGCCTTGTATCTGCTTATTCTCAGTGCCTGTTGCTTAAGAGCATAGGTGTAGTATTTTTTTTCACTAATACTTGAATAATTCCTCATTATTAAGTGTTATAACAATGCTCTGATCCAGCCAAGTACATGAGAGGCAGCTGACAATATTATTCTGTGATCAGCAACTTTCCAAGTATCTTGCTTAATGGGAATGCGCATTCCACATCTAAATGGTGTAGTTGCTTGCTTGCTTGCAGTGAGATGCAAAGAGTTTGCTGCTCTGCAGGGAAATTCATTTATCATATACGATTTCAAGGAAGATTCTTTTCTTCAATGTATTAGTCTAATTAAATTGTTTGGTTAATTGTAAGAAATGCTTTGTCTTCAAAGGACACCATAATGTGAAAAGTAATATTGGGTTTATTATTTTAAAATATATCAACCAAGAAATATTAATTACTCCAGTTTTGAAAATCTAAATGCAAACTTATGACAGAAGGTAATGTAAAATTCATAGGAGAGCTTTCTCTAAATTATTTCTATAATTACAATAAAGCTGGAAAGTTCCTTTCAAAAGTAGTTTCTCTCTTGTTTACTTTCAGTGCAATGGTGCCATTCTTTACTATCTGTTTATGTCTTTAGGACATCCAGGAAGCAAACTTCAAAACCTCCAGCAGTCGACTTCTTGCTGCGGTGATGTCTGCTCTCTGCCATACTTCAGTAAAGCTGACCTCCATCTTTCCCATTGCTTATGATGGAGAGGCATTGCTGCGATCCATTGTTAAACAAGTCAGCACTGAGAATGACTCTGCTCTAGCCCATCGTTTTCCTCTTTTGGTTGCACACATGGAAAAACTCAGTCAGGTCAGGATCTATTCTAAAAATTTAATGACAACTTCAACTTTGCAACAGAAAGCAGTCATACAAGTTGAAGATTAATTTGCCCGTTTTCTTTCTAAAAGGCTTATTTCAGAAACTTATTTTTTCCAATTTTAATCTTTTTATCTGAAATATTTAAATTCTTTTTTTGGAGAATGTCTGTTCTTATTTTGCAGTGTTAATTTGGAAGAAATATACTTTGGAGTTGTATTCTGTTGCATAGTGTTTTGTGCAACAGTTTTTCAACTTTTTCACTTTATCACAAGGAGGAACATGTTGATAGGTTTGGAAGAGTTAACACAGGTTTGGTAATAAAAAATCATGTCTCAAGCTGGAGTTTCTAAAGGAGTCAACAAAGGAAGCCCAGCTCATATAGTTCTAGCAAAGGTCATTAAACAGTTTCCTAATCAAGGCTCTTGAATACTGTATTTTTGCAGTTCTGTTATTCTAGGATTGATTTACAGGAATGGAAAGAGTTAAGACAGATAATCAAGGATATGGGATTACTAAATAATAATATTCACTTTAGAAGACAAAATGGGTGAGACTGTATGAAATGATGAATGATGCAGGAAGGGTAAATAAATGATAGTTGTTGAGCCTAGCAATACAAAAGTTGAGCAGAAACCTTAGCAAAAGGGAAGTTCAGAAGTTTGGTGCTCTTTTATAAAAGTATGTGGTTAAGCTGGAGAACAATCTCCTGTAGGCCATTATTATGCTAAAAGCTTCTATGGATTTGGAAGGCCCCTGCCTAAGTTAATGAAGAATAAAACCACCAAAGACTGTTAAATGCAAAGATAGTATTTATATCTTGGATACAGCTGCCTCTTAAGTGCTAAAGATAGAAAGTGTGCTGTGCAGGTGTCTCTGCAGGTTTGCTTCAGCTAATTGTTTTCCATATATCTGTTTACTACTTGAATAATTTTGAGAGAAAAAACGGTAAGGAAAACAGACCGTAGATTTTCATCAGTAGAGCTGATTTTGTCTTTCCTCCTCAAAAATGATTTTCAGTGTGGATAACTGTTATGAAAAACAGTGGATGTCACTGCTAATTAAAAGGCACAGTGGACACCCAAGCTTAGATTTGTTTCGTATAAAAAACAACTATTTTTGTAAGCATCTCACCACTGGTTTTCTCTTAACCTGCTTTCATAGAAGACTGTTTTTGCTAACACCAAAACCAAAAAGCTTTTGAGTTTCTTTTTTAGACAATGTACAAGAAAATTATATGCATAGTTCCACTGTGTTCTAATGTATGCTTATAAAGCCATTAGGCTTTATAGGCTATAAAGCAAAACTCTCTCCTGAGAAGGATACCTATATAGGATATCTCTCTAATTCAGTAAACAAAGGGGTCACTACCTCATTCAGGAAATTTAAAATATCAGTTCTTTTGACAAGGGAATACATACTAGCATAGCTTTGAGAATTTTTAATTTTGTTTTTTTCACCCTTTAGACATTTCTTATCTTCATGAAGTCACAGATTTTTCAATTACCTAATGCTTATAATATGTGAAAGTCTGTGTCTTGATTTTTTTTTTTTAATATAATAACAGTGTCATTTGTCATTGTTTTTTTTCATACTGCAGAGTGAAGAAAATGTTTCAGGGATGACAAGCTTTCGGGAAGTGCTGGAAAAAATGTTGGTCATTGTTGTTCTACCAGTACGGAACAGCCTTAGAAGAGAAAATGAGCTTTTCTCTTCACATCTGGTTTCTAATACCTGTGGGTTGCTTGCTAGTATTGTGAGTGAGCTTACAGCATCAGCATTAGGATCTGAGGTAAAGCTGCTATAAAATAATTGCTAGAAATGTTTCAGGAAAAGTATATTATGAACATGATACAGGCTGTTACAGGTATTTTGTAGGTGTACAGATCTCTCAGAGTTGCTGGAATTCTCAGTTCCCAGTAGCTCAGATATTTTGCATAAATTTAAAACTGTGTATTCACTGTATTAGGGAAATATTGTTGATAAATAGCTATTTAATTATGGCTGCAGAATACTGCAGATTGTTTACCAAATGGCAAATTTTTTTGCGTGCTTATCTTTTTGCCTGCTATCTGTGCATGTATCCAGTCAAATATCCTTTTGTAAGGCTGTAACTTCACTATATAATGGAAAATTATTTGATTTTCTTAAGGGGGTGTCACTGTTTCTGGACTATCAACAGTTTTTTCTCACAGAAAGAACTAAACTTTTGATAACATCTTGACTAAAAATGTTTTTACTACAATGTTATTATCTTTATCTGTCTTCTTCTTGACTGAACCTAAGGCAGAAATAACTAACTCTTCTTTTGGCACAATTAATCTATATTTTGTGCTAATTCATCTTATAAAACATATATTTAAATATTTTTAAAATTAATCAGATTCCTAATTATTCCTATTTAATTTCTAATTACCAGAAATATTTTCTTTTTTTTTCTTTTTAGTCAGTATTGACTAGATAGCTCAGTAGTGGCATATTCTAATGTTTATGAATTGAGTTTTAAAGTTTACCCAGTTGAAAATCTGGCAATTTTAGTTCACTTAGCTTTGCTTTATTAAAGTTTTCTAATGTTTAGCAGTTAATATTTTCTGACACCTCTGTTTAACTTTCTTCAGGTTGATGGGCTGAACTCTCTCCATTCTGTCAAATCCACTCCAAACCGATTCACTAAAACAAGTCAGGGAAGAAGCTGGAATACTGGAAATGGATCCCCTGATGCAATATGTTTCTCTGTTGACAAACCTGGTATAGTTGTAGTAGGATTTTCTGTTTACGGTGGAGGAGGAATTCATGAATATGAGTTGGAGGTATTAGTTGACGATGTAAGTATTGCATTTGAGAAAATATTTGAAGAAAAGTAACCTCAGAGTTATTTATAATATGTTTTATAATGTAATTTTGTAATATTCTTGTACAATTTGGACTACCAGTTAAATGGTGCACTGGTAGTACCATTTTTTGGTTTGCTTGTGGTGGAGATTTTTGTTTTATCGCAAGCTACATACTGTATCTACTGGGCCCTTATCTTGTTTATTGTCGTGAACTCTCACTTCATTACAAATAATATTTGATGTATAGTGGGCTTTTCACTTTCTAGAGATAAATGTAAATTAGTAGCAGTTAGCTCTCTGCAAAAACTGTGAATGAAAAAAAGTGAAGGAGACTAAGTTAAAACCAAAAATTGAAAAAAAAGGATAATAGCCTACTGGCACGGTCAGACTGTACCTACAGATGTTTCATGTACTGTTAATGTACTCTCTTAAAAGCAGCACAAAACTGTCCTGTGTGTTGTTGTAATGAAGAAAAACCTTACACCAAGTTGTTCACTCTAACTGGAGGTTCTAATGTCTTCCACAGGGCAAGCATAGGTCGCTATGGGAAATTAACCTCTTCTCCTCAGGAGAAAGGCTTTACTGTTGAAAAACCTGTTTGTTTTGTTTGTAATGCCATGTGTAAAAGTTTATGCAAAAAAAAATTTATGCAAAAAAATTATGCAACAAAACATAACTTGCACGGTTGCTTGTGTGTGTCATGTGTTTACATTATAAATGTATTAATGACTGTGTTTCTTTGAATCAGAGTGATCATACTGGAGATGCAACTCATTCTCATAGATGGACATCTTTAGAATTGGTTAAAGGAACTTACACCACGGATGATTCTCCTAGTGACATAGCTGAAATCAGACTTGACAAAGTCGTACCACTGAAGGTAAATAAAATAAGCATGCATCTGTAGGTTTCATACAACTTCTTTAGATAACACAAATCAGAATATTGATGTGAATTGTTTGGGGTTTTGTGTATAAATTCAGAAGTTGATCTTGACATGTTTGCTTTGTAAAGTCTGTTTCACTCTGTAACTGAAAGTTCAAATCCTGTCAACCAGAAGAAATTAAATTCCAATTTTTATAGTAGCATAAGGTAGATCATAGTTGTTTCATAATTTTAGAATATTTTTGAATATGCAACTTTTTTTTTGGTGCAACTTGGTAGCTAACATTCTTGGGTTGGATTACTCTTAAAGTAATTGGTATAATTTAAGTTATGCCCCATAGTTTGGGAACATGGAACAGCTTTGATTTTTGTTAAATGCTAGATCTTTTTCAGTTAATTTCATTTGTAGAGTACTTTGAAGAACTTTTCAGACTCTCCACTATTAATGTCAAATAGTAGGTTTCCTAATACCATGAAGGTGTAGGTACTTGTTTTATATTGCATTCTATTTTGGGCTCTGCTTTTTAAGGAAAATGTGAAATACGCAGTACGTTTGAGGAATTACGGAAGCCGGACTGCCAATGGAGATGGCGGAATGACCACAGTTCAGTGTCCAGACGGTGTAACGTTTACATTTAGTACGTGCAGTCTGAGCAGTAATGGCACTAACCAGACGCGAGGACAAATTCCACAGATTCTGTATTACAGGTTTGTGTGTTGCGATGATCCATTTCCAAGAAAAGTGAATAAAACCACCATAGTGCTATTGTACCACATCCGTTTTTAAGAAGTAACAGAAATAAACGCATCCGAGTGTGTTTGTGGTGCCACTTTCAGCCTTGTTTTTAGGTTCTTTGTCTTTTTGACTTGGCAAATTAATTGGTGGTTGACTTCTCTTAAAAGATTTATTGTTTAATGCTTTAAAGCTGTAATACTGTACTACTTCAATTTCTGTTTTTTTTCTGTATCCTAAGAGATTTTTGGGAGACTACGCACTGGAATGTTTGTCTCTCTGACTTACTCAGTTCTTTCCTCAGTTTCCAAAAACAGTTATATCATGTAGTGAAGCAAGCTCTATTTATATGGGAACTGTCTCCTCTCTGACTTAAGAGTTCAAAGGTATAAAAAGAGGAATTGCAGCTGCCTGAAGAAAATCAACTGAAACATCTTACTGTCCTGAAGGGAAGCGTTACTTCAGCCTTTCAGAATGGCAGTAGGAATTCACTTATGGTATTGCTTTTATAGAAAGCATTGCTTTCATGTTTGAGGCACTTGCCCTGATATGTATAAAGACACAATTTTCAAACTGTCAGTACAAGGCTGATCCATAGAAGATGCAAGGAATAATAATTTACTTTTATGTTTGATTATGTGTGAGATGTACCTATCTAATAAAAGATGAAGGGGATAAAATAAGTAGTGCTACAATAAGTGACATATTTTGGACTAACAGGCACAAGAACATGTTGCTCTTCAGAAAATTTTAAAGAAGCTAAAGTATGAAGAAAAGTGGCCAGCAAAATTATAGTAATGATATATTTGAAGATACAGGATAGCTCTAATCTATGGCAAAACACGAGATGGTCTGTGCTTAAAGAATCAACAGACCTCCCTCTAATTAAATTATGATTTATGAAGAAAGCAAAACATAAATCAACAGCCAGTGTTTCTATGGGAAAATTGTGCAACATACTGGGAAGGGAGGTGCAGAAAGATCCAGTTGATCAGTAAAAACCGTAATTGCTTATTAAAGAATGGAATTGCAGTGGTGCACATCATGATACTTTCATTGATTTGTTCTCCTGGAATCTTGGACATCTGTGTTTAGGATATTCCTCCAGCATTTAGAGGAATTTAATGGGAAGCATCATAATTAGGAGGTATCATTGTGTAAGAAGGAAGAAAGAAGGCAAGGAAAGCTTTTATTTTCACTCCTAGATTGTCTGCTTTTATAGAAGCAAAAGAGGAAATGAAAGATAAATAACAATTTCTTTGATTTCAGAAAAACAAAGGACATAATTTCAGTAATAGAAGCTTCAAGGCATTCTAACTTAATAATAAAATAATGTATGGAAGAAAACACACTAGAGTCTTTTCTTCACATCAGAAGAGTCTCAGTTTTTTGTGTTTCAACTGATAAAATTCTAAGAAGCTTTTGAAATATCATAGTGGCACAACTCAGAACTGTTACAGAATAAATTAAATACGTTGGGAAAACTTGCAGCTGCTGCCTGTAATCACTATGTCTTTTGAAGTTTGCGTGAACAACAGAAACTTAGTGTTACCTGATTCATGACCATAGTTACAGACTTAATTTGAGGATTCACAGTTTGGTATATAATGACTTGAGGATTTGATTTGACTACAGCAAAGGAACAAATGTTCAGTCAACTATTACAGAACAGAGATTGTAATAGTCAGACTGTTTGGTTTAAAGGATACTCATATACAAATAGAATGGTTACTTACGCATGTGCAAAGGAAGTTCATATGCAAAGTGCATATGAAGGAAGTGTGTTAACACACTTCTCATAAGGGCAGACAAGTTTTGGAGGGATTTGTTGGAAAAGTGCTCAGTTGAACTTCACCCCCTGTCGTTCATTAATCCAGATGAAAAAGGCTTGAGGCTGACTGCAAAGTTACAATTCTAGGACACATTGACAGAACAAAATAATCTTTTTTTTAAATAATAAATAATTTAAGTCATAGAGAAGGATAGGTATCCTTGTTATTCTCTGAATTGCTCAGAGTAAAATTTTTGAGCATTCTGAGGTGCGAGTTCTGAATTATTAATGTTCTGGAATGATGCATTGAATGGTGAGATCTTTCTGGGCAAACATAAGATATCCAAAAGACAATAGGAAATTTTGCTTTACATGTTGACTAAGTGATTTTGTTTTTCTATGCCAAGTCTTAATCACTGTCATATTGAGGCCTTGAATTAGTTTCTAATTGTCATTTGACTGCTTTGAAAAAGCAAATCAAACCACAACTGTTATATACCTTTTTTAAATGTATATTTAAATATTTTGTGCATAATGTTGTTTAGGAGAGCCTAGCTTTACAGTGTGGATTTAAAAGAAAAAATTATTTGTTAAAACTGTTAAGCCCAGGATTGTATTTCAAACCCAAAACTAATCTTTGAAATAGAGAGAGATAATGTTTTTCCCTGTTATGCTAGTACAGAAATACCTATTAAAAAAGTTTTACTTGTTTCTGTGATGCATTTAACATTGCTCTGTTGTTATCAAGATAGGTGATTGGCCTTGGAAGAGCATAGCAATTATTACGTTTCTGTGGTTTAACAGGCATCTAGTCAAAAGAAACATTCCAGAAAAATGCTTTGAATACTTTTTGCCAAATAAAAATAAGGTTATTCCAAAGGACTAACACTGAGGCATTGCCTACGAAATATCCTCCATGATTTCTTTGATTGCTTTATCATAATAGTAATAGTAATGTTTCCTTTATTGCTTTATCATATATTGTTTTGATTATTCTATGCCAAAAATCAGTCAGTGGTTTTTTTTTTTATGTAATTTTGTATTTTGTGAACTTACTTTAACTTAATCCACCATCTAGGAGCGAGTATGATGGAGATCTGCAATCTCAACTGTTGAACAAAGCTAATGAAGAAGACAAAAACTGTAGCAGGGCTCTTTCTGTCGTGAGTGCTGTAGTACGAGCAGCCAAAGACTTGTTACACAGGGCTCTTGCTGTAGATGGTAAGGCTTGAGAAAATTTACCTTTCAAAACTTTTCAATTTGCTAGCAACCAATAATAGTAGAATACTTCTGAATACCAGAGTTGTGATGTTTTCTTTCCAAAGAATATTTTTCTAACCTCTCATTCCTATAGGTATCAGACTGTGTAACTTTTACGTCATTGAGTTGCACTTGAGGTATCATAGGCAGATGCCTCGTATAAATTTGCTCATCAATTTAGCAAGTATTATATTAAAGCTGGTAAGATTCTTTGTTTCTAAAAGGTCTTCCAGGATGGGTTAGTTGCAAATTTTATGCAGGTTTTGCACAGTGGTGGTAGTTAGCAGGACTGGTGAATGTAATGAATTTGTAAGCACTTAAACATCATTTTTGAGAAATGTAGACAGTAGCCATTGTAGTAAAAATGTCCAGAATATTACATAGTGCTATAAAAATTGATTTGAAGTGCTGGGAGGACTTTGTTGTGCTAACTTTTATGCCATTAAAAAGAGAAACACAACTTCAAAAAATGCCAAAGAATGCAATAAAATAAATAAAAATAATGCTCCAATAGGAAATTTTTGAACACAGAACTATATATAATGACATATTTGTCTGGGGTGAGCTTTGCAGAACTAGAATTTTACAATCCCTAGGTAATGAAAACAATTTGAAGTGGAAATAAAAGTTTAACTCTAGTGACAAACCAGAAAAATAAGATGTGTTTTGAACAGTGGCACATTTATTCATAATACCTGTGTTGTAATTATCTTTATTTAGCTGAAGACATTCCAGAATTGCTCAGTTCTTCCAGTCTGTTTTCGATGCTGCTTCCGCTCATAATAGCCTACATAGGACCAGTAGCAGCAGCTATTCCCAAGGTATGCCCCTGAACAGAAATTGCTGAAGAAATGTGTGAATGCTATGCGGGGAAAAGGCTTACTCTGAAATTCTGGACATCTTGATGTCTTAACATTTTATGAATTAGTGGATTATATATGACCACATGACTCATTACGAATTTTCCAAGAGTCAAGAATTTTAAAAACATGTAATGATTTTTTTTAACTTGAATTGAAAACGTTATGAAAAAAATACCCTAAGGAAGCAGAAAGAAATATGACAGGATTTACCAGCAGTAAAAGATAAGGCATTAGAAGGATGTCATTTACAGCTCATTGATGAACATAGATGGTATACAATGTTCTTTTATGTTATATAAATTCTATTTTTATAGTAAAGAGCAAAAGCAGTTGCTCACTAAATTATTTCTATCAAATTTAGAGATGGGAAGATGTGAGCTGTAAGTAAAAGAACCTTATTTCCCAGTGGCAAATGTTTTGCTTTAGAAGTGTTCCGTTCCTTTGAAAATGTCTTAAAGATTACAGGGAACAATGCGAAGCATAACGTTACATACATTAAAATAACAGATTCATTACAAAGTAGAACTGAACTATGATTTTAGTATGGTATTTGCTTTCTGTCAACTCAGGCTTACTGGTTGTTACTGTCCAGGTTTTTTAGTAGAAGCTATTTTAGTGAAAATATCCCTCAGCTGTATACACATTTTTTTGTCAGCTTTGGCGACTCTCCAGGAGGAGTATTTGAGATTAATGTAGCAATGTTTCTTCCGTTGAGATTGTGTAGATGCAGAATTGAAAAATGACTGAATGAATTGTAGTTAGTGATATTTTGAGAATATCCAAACAACTGTTGTAGAGAAATGGAAATTTGAGGGAATTCTTTTCACCAAGGTACGATACTGTATTGCATGTGGTCTTATGTTACAGGTTGCCGTTGAGGTCTTTGGCCTAGTACAACAGCTACTTCCTTCCGTGGCAGTTCTGAATCAGAAATATGCCCCTCCAGCTTTTAACCCAAATCAATCTACAGACAGCACCACTGGAAACCAACCAGAGCAAGGGCTTTCAGCTTGTACTACCTCCAATCACTATGCTGTTGTAGAAAGTGAGCACCCCTATAAACCTGCCTCTGTAACACACTATAAGGTGAGCAGTTTCTAAGTGCATGGGCAGTTTCTTAAAAGCTTGATACATGAATTTTCTTGAGTCAGCATTTACTATCTGAAAAATTGTTGCCATGGATAATTCTTATTTCTAATATAGGAGACAGTTTCCTGTATTATTGCTGTACTACTTCCTGGACAAAAATTTTTCTCCTTTAAGTATAGTGGAAACTAGTGAAGTTTTAACACCCTAACTCAGGTATATTTAGGGACTTAGAGTCCCTAAATTTGGTTAGTCTTAGATTTTCTGACTGTCACACACAGTTTTTTCCTCTAACTGTACAGATTGTAGAAGTTCAACATTTTTATGTATACATTATGTAATCATGTATCAGACTTGCTTACCTAATGCTAAAATGGTTTTTTGTAAAAATATCTTATGTCAATTCTAGTTGAATTAATATCAATAAACATCAATAGAGAAGGGGTGTTTTTTTCTAGTTGAGTGATGCTCTCAGACATAAATTACATGTCTGGGAGAGAAATCCCTTGTTTCAATTATTGAAATAATGAGCTCTGCAGTCACATTGATACAACAACTCTAAATCCAGAGGTAGCAAACCTGTAATCAAGAGCCTGAAGAGGTCATTGGTTACTATTCCACTTGCTTGTACTGTGAGATAGCAAGACATCCAGTGCTTATTATTGTACTAAAAGTTTATGGAGGTCATCTGAAGCCCTGGGTTGTTTAGTGGTTACTGTGTTTGAATTTCTGTAGCTCTATGCTATTGTACTGCAGGCCATATTCACAAATGTGATTCAGCTGCTCTCTACTTTCCTAGGATGGCGGATATTCATTATGTTTATTGCAGTTTGAGTTTAAAAAGTTATATGAGAGTTCAGTGTTCATAGTAGTCTGTGGTTGTTTTGTTTAATGAACCTGTGCAGAGTTCTTAAAAATAATCACTGGTAGTGTTGGCACAAATACTTAATCCGAATATTAAGTTATAATACAGGATTATAATTGAATAAGGTGGTTCAGGTGTGTATGAAATTGAGGTGTATACGAAGTGCAAAGAATAGATCAAGTTAATGTTAATTTAAAGCATATCAAAACAATTGTAACAGAATTACTTGATTAAATCACTTTTGTAGACTAAAGAGTTAAAACCAAAAGGAAAATAAATAAATGTTACACAAACCCCCAACAACCCTGAAAACGTGGACATAATTAAACTATTGCTTTGTTTTAGGTGACGTTCCCTGAATGTGTCAGGTGGATAACAATAGAGTTTGACACTCAGTGTGGCACTGCTCAGTCAGAGGATGTTCTTCGTTTACTAATTCCTGTCAGAATTGCACAGAGCCTGGGATTTGGACCAAAGCATACTTCTGTTCATGAAAACCTTAATTCATGGATTGAACTGAAAAAATTCTCTGGATCTTCAGGATGGCCTACCATGGTATTAGTATTGCCAGGTAATAAATAGATATTGCAATAATTAGTAGTAATGTGAGTTACTGAAATAATGAAAGAAATTTTGTTTGCCAAGATAATTTCGCAGAAAAATCAAAGTTGAAGTGTCTTTATCCAAGCTGACAATCTGATTTATGTTTATGGTAGGTTTCTTGCTTGAAGTGTTAGTCTGCCTTTTTTCCCATGGTTTTAATTTAAGTTACATGTAAAGCCTGGGTTTCATATATACGCACATAGAAGAAACATGCCAGAAGAGGAGGAATACGTTATTTATTTATTTAATTTATGCTTTTACTTTTTTAAGGAAATGAAGCTCTTTTTTCTCTGGAGACTGCGTCAGACTATGTGAAAGATGAAAAAGCTTGTTTTTATGGTTTCAAATGTTATGCAATTGGATATGAATTTAGTCCAGGATCTGATGAGGTAAGGAAGAAGTGAGACGGTTACAGTTGCTACACCTAATAAATCTCTGCTATAAGGCTATTTTTTTGGTGGTAAAAATATTTGTATTTCCACTTCTGACTAAATAACATTAGCTAAGTATTTTTAGATTAAGTTTAAAAAGGCTTTAAGTTTTTTGTCACAGATATTATTCATTTAGAATTCTTTAACCAGGATATTATTGAAATTACTTTTTCTTCGGTTTGTGGCACTCTGCGAGTACGTAGTATTTATATGGTTTTATCTTGTATGTCAATGGGATGTAAGATTTCCTAAAATTCCAACCTACTGTTGCATCAGAAATCCAAAGTTTTGGGGCTTTTAGATACAAACTGATCAGTATTTTACTGTCACTGCCAATTGAATGACAAATTTGCATTATTTTTCCAGTGCTCAATTATACTAGAACTCTCAGATTCCCTGGAAATACTGTGTGCATTTAGGCTACCTGAGATTTTACCCAGTGGTCTCCTCATCTTGCCTTTAAGGACATGAGTTGTTTCCACCACTGTTTATTGCAGAGGAAAGATGAAATTTCTTCATGTCCTTGATCCAGTGCTTTCTTTTGGCTTATTTTAAGAGACTAGTGAAAATGCTTAATATGTTTTATAATAAATCCAGAAAAATAACTCTTCCCTTATCTTGGGAGTCATTGGGCCTGTTGCTTCATGTGAACTTCACCAGGTCTGCATCTTGCTTACACTACAACCCTCACAGAAGATTTATGTCATCTTATTCCTGGATTTTGCTCAAGCTAAATCACATCTTCAGGTTTTCAAAACATGAAGTTCTTTGGAATTTCGTAGCTTATCGGATAAGAAAATATAAGATTATTAGCTATGGTGGTCTCATTTGCTTTCAGCAAAATTAGATCTATAAATTCTACAGATTATCTAACTACTGTGTGTTTGAATAACAATTTTTGCTTAAGCAGAAAAAAACATGCAGATGTTTTGTCATTCATTTTCTTTAAAACATTTATGAACAAAGTTGCTGACATATTTTGAACTCTCAGTGCTAAAACATGCTAGCCAATATGTTATCTCTATCCCCTAAAGAAAAGTCTTAAGTAATTATTTTCAAACATGCTTTTCTATAGTGCTAATGCTCTAAAGTTTTATAAATAGAAAAGCAACTTTTACAGTGTAAAGAGTACCTTGCATCTCAGGACTAAAAACAGCATAAGTAACTTAGATAAAGTAATTGGACAGACAGTACAAGGTTCTCATTCTTTTGGCAACTTTATGGTGAAATTTTCTGAACATTTTCCTGAAGTGTTACCGATAATCATATTCAACTGTTCTTACTAGGCTACCAGAAGCATGGTAACCCATTCATTAATGTTCTTACCAAGTGGAAATTACTCTAAAAATTTTTTTTGCTGAGAAACTTCAAACTGGGACAAAAGTATTTCTTAACATAAAAGCATAGTCAGGGAAATGAATTCATTGTCCTATTTTCTGGGACACTAATTTTGAAAATTGTTTTAATTTGAAGGGTATTATTCAGCTGGAGAAAGAACTGGCAAATTTAGGAGGATCGTGTGCAGCAGCTTTGATGAAGAAAGATCTAGCACTTCCTATTGGTAAGTCCTACTCAAAGGACATACTTCTTTACTTCATCATTGTCCATGTCAATGTTTTCTTAATTTATACTACATTTAAATATTATTATTGCTTTTAGTTAGAGATGATATGAAGTTGGTTCTAAAAACTAAATTAATAAAAAAAAAAATGTAATAAAGTGAGGGTGTCTTCTGCTTACATCTTTCCCTTCATGTGCGCATGGGGGAGGAGAGAAACCTAGTCATTTAAATCTGAATGAACTCCCCCATCCACAGGTAGTGTATGACATGTGTCTCACAGTTTCCTTGTGGTACCTCACAAATGTGCAGGTATCATCTTTGTATTTCTATTTCACCATCTTTTCTCCCCTCACTCCATACCTTTCTGAATGAAAAAATACCTGCAGCATTGAATTGCAAAATTTAAAATTACTGCTTTAAAATTGGAAGTGACCATTGCATCTGTAAACCTTATAGCTAAAAATATTTCTACTATTGCTTTTTTTACAATTAGAAAAGAAATTACATACTTTTACAGCAGTTGCAGCAAATAAAGGCTTACAGTAACCCAAATGCAATCTAAAATGTAAGGAAAAGTAAGAGTTTATGAACACTGTTAGATATGAAGATTGAATTATAACTTCTAGTCATGCAGCCATAGTCTGTGTAATATAATTTCTCCTAAATAGTATCCATATATAGGAAAAACAGGCTCATAATATATAATAGAATATCTTTTTGATGATTTTAATTTAGGAGCTCAGACACAGTTAATGAGACTGGAAGTGTGTATTAATGAGCCAGGAGAGCATTGGTCAGTGTACAGTTATAATCACTAAACCTGCTTTGAATTTTTTAACCCAGTATTTTGCTTATGTATTTGAATGCACAAATTTCTTACTTTATGTTGCAAGTAAGCACTTCAGTTGCACTGATAGATCTGTATTTCACTCTCAAAAGTACAGGCAATTCTGTAGTTGAAACAGTGCCCTCGTCTCTTAGCCTCCTAACTCCTTCTTTTTGTTGACTTCCGCAGCACCCTTTTGCTGCAATTGAAATTGTTCTCAAATATACTGTATTACTGCCATTCCTAATCTGCAGAGCCCTGTCGTCTTATTCGTGGAGTAATGTCCTTCAAGAAAAGCCAATACAGAATCATACAATCAATAATTGTGTAAAAGACTTTCTTGTAATGTGTACACACAGGAAGGCCCTTTTTAATAGACTTTTCATAGTTTATTTCATATTTCTACAGTTTTACTTTTTTTTTTTTTTCTCTGGGTGGGCTAAAGAAAGTAATGTAAGAAAAAGACTCACTCCACAAAATAAGTAGCAACTTAACTTGCATTGCCTCAGCTTTGGCATTTGGAACTTAGGTATCTGTAGCTAAGCTAGTAGCTCTAACTTACTTTTAATTTAGACATCTTCAGAGGATGGTGCATGTTGTCCTAAAATGAAGATGTAAGAAAAATGAAAGTCATCACCCGAAGGATGCACCTGTTTTCCTTCATTTGCTGTAAAGCTATCTTGTAATACCTAAGTCAGAGCTCATTGTCTCATTCTTCTTTGCCCAAGAGCAGGTGAGGTAAATTTGCTCCATTTCCCAGCTGCTCTTTAGACCTCTGGATCCAGTTAGGTGCTCATAAAACATGGCGATTTTAATGAAGACAATGAGAAACTTCACAAACCTTCTGTCAAGGAAAATAGGATGATTGAACTGATTTTTATGGGTTGTTACTGGCATCCTTGTAGGATCCTTTTGTCTTCAGCTTTATTTGTGTGATTTATTTTGGTGTATTGGCTTTAGAGAGCTTGTCCTTTGCAAACAGGTACCTTACTTTTTAGTAATTGTTGTAGTGGTATTGGGAATAAAAGTGTTTTGAAGAACAACAGGAAGCTTTTAACCTTTTTTTTCTCCAAAGGAAGATGGACCAGAGAGTAATGCCTTCATATATTAGGAAAACTATCTTTGAGAGTACACCCAGATACTGTTTGAGTTACCATGTTCGAAAGGTCACTGTTTCTCCTTGCCAGTTCTCCAAGACTTAAATTTAAGATATTTCTTCCCAAGAGAGAGATCTAGTCTATGATCAAGATCTAACTTAAACAGTGTGGAACTGATTGGTGTATTTAACGTTATTATTTCTTAATTGTTTCAAATTTGATAGAAATTATTTCTGAGGGCAGAATTTTTATACATCCTTATTTCTCTGAATTTTAAAAACGTCTTGGGTCTTGATTCTTTTTATTTCTCATTCTCTCTTCTGACTAGTAGAATTGCCTGACATGCCTTTGAGAGAGAGTAGAAATATGGGAACCTTATCTGTTTTACCCTTCTGTTATAAGGCTGTGTTTGGCAATTCTGGTCAACCTAGAATCAGATTTCAAGTTGTGTTTGTGAGAAAGAAATATGGTGTAATAGTATGTATTTGGGTTTTATGTTAGAGGAGAAATCATAGTTTACAAAATTATGTGAAGTTTATCAAGTTTTTAAATAATTTTACTTGGGTAAGCTCCTAAAAGGGAGCAGTTGGTACTCCTTGGTACCCCTTCGCAGAAGTTATCTTTACCTTCCAAAATCTTTTTCTGAAAGGATCTAGTTGCATCCAAAGATTTGCCATACATGGTGTCTTGGAGATAAGAAGACAAGCACCAAATCTTTTGTTGTATGTAATTGTCTGCTGTTCATTTGTGTGCACTGAACTACACGATACTGCATGTTTACCATATTACTTGAAAATATTAATATTTCAGCTGCTGGTTGAACATCATGACACCGCATTATGCAAACCTAAATTTTATAATGTAAAAAGATTCACAAAACAGAATTGAATTTCGTATTTTATTATATATATGTAACTGTCAGTATTATTATTATATTTTTACAGCAGGTAATGAATTTGAAGAGGATCTTGAGATACTTGAAGAGGCTGCCTTACAGGTAAACTGTGGCTTTTTATCCATTACTGCATACTTAATCACATATTACGTTGAAACTCTTTGACTGCTACAGAAGACAATACTTTATAAGGTTTTTATAATAGAATAGAATCCAGCTTGTAATGAAACAGTTTATGAAAATCTTACAGAAGTTTAGTATTTCCGTTAAATCTTTTTTTATAAAAATGCAGAGTTAAAAAGTGGATAAAATATCATATAGAAAGGTAGATGACAAAATATTTCAAAACATCAAAATGTTTGTTTGGCATAAGTTGCACTATTTAGCAAATTTTGAATGTTACCAAAATCAATCCGTCACACATCTTTGTAATTAGAGAAATAAAATAACTTTTTCAGCTGAGTGGTGACATTAATCAAGTCCCAAATAATGTGATTGCAGTTGTTTTGGTTTGTTGATGGCGTTTTGATGGTAGCTAATGCTGGTCAGAAGCTCCTATCTGCCCCAGCAGATGAACTGTGAAAAAAAGGAGTTTTCACATTCTCTCTCCTTCCTAGTTATTTTCACAGCAACTGTTTTGAAATTCAGTTATCACAGTACTTGGTGGAAAAACTTATCAGTGCTACAGTCTGACACCATTGCATAGGCCTTAGATGACAGACTAGTAATAGAAATTGACTGGGAGGAATCAGATGTTTCTTGGAAGAAATATTTTTGTCATCAGTCTGTTCTTTGGCCCACCATATTCTAATTCAAAATGTGAGCTAGGAGTGTGCAAGCAGTAAGAGATCTGAAACATGCTCATTAGTCACATTTTCAGAACAGCTTTCTTTAGTCTTCTGCTCACAAATCAGTAGTTTAGGATATTTTTAACATGTTGCATTATTCTTTTTGCCAGAAATTCTCCCTCAACTCAAGGTCATTTAATCTCTTTTGGCATAAATTATTGATTAATAAATGGGGCTGTGACTTTTTTTTTTTAAACTTTCATCAGAGTAAAGTTTATTGTTTTCTTCCTTGAATGATTTTCAATGCCCAAACTGTCTGTACCAATGTCAGTGTTGTGTTATAGGCAAGTGTCAACATGTAAGTTACTGAAAAGCTGGCTTATGTCTCCATCCTTTCACCCCTAACCTCTTCCAAAAATAACAGGTGTGCAAATCTCACTCGGGCATTCTTGGGAAAGGCTTGGCACTATCTCACTCACCAACCATTTTGGAAGCTCTTGAAGGAAGTCTTCCACTGCAGGTGCAAAGCAATGAGCAGTCATTTCTGGAGGATTTCATTGCTTGTGTCCCAGGATCAAGTGGTGGACGACTTGCAAGGTAAAACTGCACTGTTGCTTGTGTATATGACTAGCTGTAGAACTGTAATAGTTATTTTAAAATTTGTTGAAGAAGACTGTATGGCTGCATTGTTTCCATAAAACAGACTTTCTGCATCCTTTCTTAACTGGAAGTCATATTTGTACAGAGTAAGAATTTCTTTTCTGGGGGCTATAAGAGATTTTAATTTTAGGTGGTTTTATTTGCTGTAGGTGGCTTCAGCCAGATTCATATGCTGATCCTCAAAAAACATCATTGATTTTGAATAAGGATGACATTCGATGTGGTTGGCCAACTGTTATTACAGTACAAACAAAAGACCAGTATGGGGATGTTGTTCATGTTCCTAATATGAAGGTAATTATTGTAATCATGGCTGTTCATCTGCTTGATTGTGCTGTCTTTTAGTTTTTATTGTAGGTATTCCACAGAATACTCTTGTATAGAGCAGAATGTGACATTTGTAAGTTCAGTGTAGTCAGACTTTCTTACCACTAAATCCACAGAATTATCCAATTCTGTATTGTGCCAACAACATTTCATGCAATTTATAACTTGTCTGTAAAGAGCTACACATGTATAATTGTAGAAATAATTAGTCATAAGCGGCATTTGCTGGTGATGATGCGTTCAGAGGACAAGAATCCACCATTTTAACTTGTAAGTCAGTAAAGAGTATTATAAATCATAGACTTTGTGAGGGGATAATAAAAGGAACCAGAAGCACATTGATGGACCATCTTATTTTATTTTAGACTAAAACAGTACTTTTCCCTTTCCTGTTTCTAATATTTGGAAGTTCCTGTAGTCTGCAATTAACAAAAATAACTGGCAAAAAGTGAGGTTCTTGGGTTTCCCTTCAGCCTCTTCAGTTAATCACTGTCTTTTAATACAGGAAAGGAAGTGTTCTTGACAGCCTCAGGTAGAGTTAGAAGAACTTTGGACATTTTGGACTAAAACCTATATAGGCTGCTTGATTTGAAGTAGCAAAGCAATGCAAACAAAAATTAAACACAAAATGATTTTTGTGTAGTTCTAATAAATCAGGTTATTTCTGTGGTTTAAGGCTGACTCTTACTGTGAAGTAGTTCAAGCCCTAAAGTGGATGAAGTACCTTTTACAGCGCATGATTCTTGTGGTAAAAGCTCTCAAATTTATTCTTTGCATATGATA
This sequence comes from Pseudotriccus pelzelni, assembly GCA_035584735.1. Lineage (NCBI taxonomy): Eukaryota > Metazoa > Chordata > Aves > Passeriformes > Tyrannidae > Pseudotriccus > Pseudotriccus pelzelni. The sequence goes on along the minus strand of JAWMRA010000001.1, from coordinate 66,604,594 downwards.
TTATAACTGAGTTATCTTCCAGTGAAGTGTAAACTTAATAATGAACAGGGTTTGTACAACAGTAGCACAAGAATCAGCTTAGTCACAAAAGCAGCTTGAGTGAAACTTGATTGTGTGGTTACTGACTTAAATTTGTGACAGGAAGTGGAAAACTCTAAGTAGTGATTTTATGATATCAGTCAGGAAAAGGATATGTCAAAATAGTATCAAAATTATTGCTTGATTTATTAATTATTATTTGCAAATGTATTAAGGTAACAAATCTTAATTCAATGTAATGATTCTGCTGGACTCATTAAGTGTGCAATGCAGTGATGTAACTTTTGATATATTAAGTCAAATTTTGATAAAAGAGTGTGAAAACTGCAGTATTTAAACATAATTTATTGCAGATTTAGGATGAGAAACACATAAACTTATTTTCCAGGTAGTCTGCCTGTTTTTCCTCAGAAAGCTGTGTACAGCTGACTGTTACCTGCACTAATGGAGGTCTGTGGTAGCTCTGAGGGAAAAAAAGTCAGTTAAAATATGCACTGAAGAGCACAGTGTAAATGTACAGTGCTGATGTAGTAGGCCAGCAGAGCAAGCCAAAATCCAATCTGGCCACTGATGATCCAGATCTACCAGGCTCTGATGATTCCCTCCAAAACCTGTGCACTCATGCGGAAGGCTCTCTTTCTGCTTTGTAGCATTTTCTGTTGTGGGAAAACTTCACCATGCATACCAGACTATGTGCTACTTCCCAGGGAATGCTGTGGGACTGGCAGAACTCCAGCCCTTACTGATTGTGTGCCAAATCAGTTGGGTGTTTTCTCTCCTGTACACTGACATTTTTCGGAGATGCTGCGCTTGGCTTTGCAGATTGTTTAGCATAGATACATTGGGTTTTGACACAGCTGGATTTACAGCGAGTGCTATAAGCACTGTACTGTATCAAATCTAAAATAATGTGTCTTTTCTCTCTAAATAATGTTCTCTATTCCACATCACATTGCAGGTAGAAGTCAAAGCTATTCCCGTTTCGCAGAAAAAAACATCCTTGCAACAAGAGCAAGCTAAAAAGGTACAACGAATACCAGGGAGTCCTGCAACAGCTGCTTCCCCTAGCAGCGATATGACCTTTGGAGGACTTCCTTCACCAAAGCTTGATTCTTCCTACGAGCCAATGATAGTAAAAGAAGCTCGATATATTGCTATTACAATGATGAAGGTAAACTACTGTCATTTTAGCAATATAACTATAAAATTCAGCGGTCAAAGTGTGTAAAGGTATGTGACATAGAAGGAAAAAAATATATTTAATTTTGGTCACAATCTGAAAATATATTAGTTTCAAATTATTGTGATTATGTTGAAGTGCAACCTAAAACTAGGTATATCAAAAGGACCAGTTGCCTAAACTCTAATACAGTTAGGCTGGATTAGCATTCAGAAGAAAAGTTGTCTTTGATTTTGATTAGACTGATTAACAAATTAGTCTGAGTCACTGAGGAGAAATAAATCAGCTGTTGAAATGGTGGAGAGGATGTCAAGCCAGTGTGTCTATACGGACAGACTATATGGAGTTGGAGTGTTGCAGCAAACCTGTATTAAAAACTAGAACTGTTAAACATAGGAAGATATCAGAGCTCAGCATAGTAAAAAGGTCATACAAACGATTTGTGTATCAATGCATAAATATTAAGCAGTATCTGATGAAATGAGCCAGTGTCAAACAGATCAGCTCAGAAATGTTGCCAGAACAGTTTTTAAACAGATGAAAGCTAATGTTGATTTGATTGAGTATATTATAGCACATGCAGTAAACTTACATATATGTAGCATATATTGACCCAGTTAAGAGATGGGACATACCGTGTACAACTAGCAGTTGGACAGCTTAATGAGACATGAATCATTAGGAGTTAGAGAAGAATAATACTTAGTATAATCAGTATGGATTTATGGGGAGCGGAACCACCAAAGTAGCATCTTTTAGAGAGTACAGAGTCTTTTTTGCAAAGGATAGTTAATGCTGCAGTACTCTTTGTAAACAGCACAGCTGCGTACTACAAAGTGTCCTAATGGATCAATGAAAGAACTACTAAATCAGTGTAGCGTACGATGGATGGTTTAAAAACTTGTTAAATCACATGCCTGAAAATTTATTTACAACCAGGGAGTGTATATAAATGATACAAATGTGATTTTGTTGGTTTGGGTTCTTTTATTTGGACTACTGCAAAGACCACTTCTTACCTTGATGCTACTTGCCACTTTAAAAAGTGACTTGAGGCACAGCAGAAATATATTATTTATTCTAAGTTAGGACTGAGATGAGATTTCTGATAACCATTGTCCACAGGTACCTGCTGCTTGTTTTCCAGTAAGAGATGTCAAATCTGTTCTTGCAACTATGAGGGTGATATATCTTGTAATGCAGTTGGATACTCTGGAAGAAATGATGGTGGTGCAAGTGCAGGGTGTTCAAAAATTCTTTTCTAGATTTGATGGATCCTTTGAGTGAGGAATGCTTCATATTAGGTAGTTAGTGTGTAATGTTTTTTAATTGATTCAGGCCAAGATAAAATGAAAATGCAAGTATACCTTTAAAGTCCTCCTAGTAGATAATAATGGCATGCATATTCATAAAGATAAAAAAGTAAAGGACTACACCAAGGTAAACTACAGAAATGTCTCTCTTCTTGGTGAGACATGCTTGATTTCCATGTTAAATGCCTTTTCAGGGAATCTTCCTGAGGTTCCTTTCAGATTAAGTCCTTTCTATGCAAAACTTCAACTTCATGAATTCAAGACAGTCAATATTCTCTTCTACTTTCCCCCTTGCATTACTAAGCACATTAATTTTGAGTGTAAAATGCAGATGTCCCCTGATCTTTATACCAGCCTGCATGTTGTATCAGTGCTTGATACATCTAAATATGATTATAAAATCTAGTTTCTCACTTCATGACAATAAATTATGATGCGTTTGGAGGACTCATACCCAAAACTACGTCCTTGTACAGACACCCAAAGTGGTTCATCTGCATGTATGTTCAAATGTTCTTATCGCAGCTTTTGTTGGTTTTGATTTAACACGGGAATCAGGTAACTCGGCAACTGTTGCACCCTGAAGAGATTCTTGCCGAGAGACTTTTTACAGTTCTAGGACTACTATTATTTACTTATGGGGCTTTTCAGAGCAGTGATTTCACAAGAAGCTGTGGAAGCGAACTATGTCTATTTTGTAGTAGAAATCAATGGAAAGATCACCTCAATATAGAGGGGATTTCTTCTTCACTTGGAAGAAAGAGGATCTGAAGTTCCATTAATAAATCCACTTGACTGTTTTGCAGTTTTTGACCTGCAGCATATTTGTTTTCTTACCGTCACATGGTCTTCAGTGTACTACCTGGATTCAAAAGCTTTTTGTACAAATGAGATTAGAAGAGATTCAAAGACTTGACTGTGAGCAGAGGCATTTTGTTAGCAGTAACTGTATTATCTAGATAATGTCTATTTAAAGAGAAAGTATACTCTTTTAATGTATTTGTATATATTTCTGTGTTTTGGAATTTGTTTCTGATTCCCTGGTAAATGCCTCTGATGAGTGTAAAGTTAGATTAATGTATTCTTTGAGAAGATGTTCTGCTTTTTTAAATTCAGGACAGTAGTATAACTGATTTTATGTTTGAATTCAATCTGTTTATAGGCATATGAAAATTATTCCTTTGAAGAACTACGCTTTGCTTCACCAACACCAAAGAGGTAAACATTAAAGAATTTCTTTTTGTTAGGGACTTAAATTAACATGTTCTGTCACTTCTGCTTACACCCACGCACACAAGCTGTGACTGACAAGTCGAAACAAAAAAGTCAAATATTGTTATATATTTTATTACATTTAACAATTTGTTATTTCTTAATTGTTCTAATGTTGATTCCTTATTTGTATTATTTACTCTCTGAATGTGTTCTTGCATCATTTATTGTACATAAATGTGGCGTAGAGGGTTATATTTTCATAGGAAATAATAGGAGGTTAGTACATTGAAAAGGAAAATACTATATTTGAATGATCTGACAGGAAAAAAAAGTTGTTTGCCAACTCAACATTACAGATGATCTCCAAGAAAACAATAACTGTTTAATGATATTGTTTTGTTATTGCCTAGACCCAGTGAAAACATGTTGATCCGAGTCAATAATGATGGTACATACTGTGCGAACTGGACTCCTGGAGCTGTTGGTCTCTATACCATTCATGTTACTATAGATGGCATTGAAATAGGTACTTGATTTTCACTATGTTTAAGCATAGATTTATATAATATCCACTTTGTATACTGATAAATTTATGTCTCAATGCTCATAAAGTTTAATATTGTAGTTCATAGCAAAACTTAGCAGCCAAGTTTTGGTTCAGAAGCCTTCTATGTAAATCTCCCTTCGTTATCAAAAGGAAAAAAAAACACCAGTTATTCTCACAAACCATGTACTAATGTGGTTAGACTACCAGACTGACAGATCCTCTTATTCTCAACCTTCAGTGTCTGAAAGTGACAGAAGTGTATAGCTAAAGGTCATTATGTTGTAGTTGGACCTTAACAGTGATTGCTGAGACAATTTTCTTTCGGGTTATTATTGAAGGTTATATCCATCTATTAATTTAAGTGTTTCATTCATGTGTCTTTCTTCATATCTCTTTTTCTTCACAAACCGGAATGTTACTGTGTTGAGGTTTTCCAGTACCTTCCGGTTTTACAACAGTGTTGGTAATTAAAGTTGCTGTTTATAGGCCTTGTCTGGCTTGGCTTTTCAGTGTTGCAGTTAGCATCTGTAGCAGTACAGCACGCATAAGCAGAACCTTTCACTTGCACTCCTCAAACATTAAACTCTCTGTTCACCATTCCTTGAAACGTAACAACCTAGACAGTATTAGGGTGCAAAATTAAGTAGTACTTTGTACATAAGGTGTGACAGATATCCAGTAACAACATGAAACTCCATCTCTGTAAATTTCCACAAATGGAAATACAAATGTTCGGAAAGTAATATCTTGCACCATGAAGCAACTGCAAGTGTTGTTTATGGCAGAGAGGTAAGTAGTTATTTTCTCTACTCTGAGTTGTAGCACAGATACACTGTAGTTACGGTTTAACTGATATATCCCCTTATATTTCTTTTTTAAAAACTTAGTCTTTGTTTGCTTATAGATGCTGGACTAGAAGTGAAAGTAAAAGATCCTCCAAAGGGAATGATACCTCCAGGAACCCAACTTATTAAACCAAAAGCAGAGCCTCAGCCAAACAAGGTTTGGAGAATTGAAAAAAAAATTAAAAAAAATCCCGTGAAGCCAGATAGTTATATCTGGGTGGGATTGGGTGGGGGTTTACTTTTAATATATCCTTTATCATGTAGTAATGGTGCAGGACTTAAGGATATTCGCAGATCACTTTAACTTGCTGAATGGAATGAAATTAATATATTGGATAGAAAGGAAGTATACTCATTCCATTTTCTTTCTGTCTATCCATTAGTAAAACTGTTATAAGCTCTACAGAAACTGCCTTCATCTTGGCTTATCACACAAATATTGAACAGCTATTATTAAAGCCACAGACTGAATTCTGCACTATTATTCTTTTTCCTTTATATTTTACTGTGAAATTAATTGCACAAAGGGCTTTACAAAGATTTTGCTTGTGTTGTCATAACGATCTTCAGTCAATATTAAATCCATAATGAGTTCCTTAGTGATATTTCCCTTTCTTTGAATGGTGGGATTTTGTTTTTAAAAGGTATGTTTTCTGTTGCTTTTGACTTCCCCATTTCACCTTATCATTCCACCTTGTCATTCCATCCTGAAGGACTAAAATAGACAAAAATAAAGAAAACAAGCCAAAATGTGTGGCAATGCTATAAGGAAAATGCCCAGGTGAGGGAACTACCCTGCACTTCCTTTAGATGCAAAGGAAGGGATATTAAATGAGGTGCTAAAAGGTTTTTTCATGGAATAAGCTTGTATGAAAAAGACGTCGAATTCTGAAATACCACAAGGTTGTCCTTCCATCTCTTATTATAATTGGGAATGGGGTTAAGAAATGCTGGTTACCGAAAGGATCAGGTGTTTGACAACTTCTTACCTATAGAGCACATCCTGATTTATTTTTTTCCAGCTTTTAGAATAATCTAGAGACAATAACTTTGTCGTATGGTTCCCCAGTCCATAAACGCATCCAGCATCTGGTTCTGCCACTAACAAGATTTTTTCCCTGCAGCCACATCTCAAAATAAAAATAATAAATGTACTTTTAGTTTCCTTGCAATGTTTTATCCCTCATTGCAACTGTTTTTATTTTCTCCACAAGAAGCTACTTTTAAACTTTCTCCTTTCTCTTGGAATGAAGACTTCCTGGTTAGTTAATTGTTTTAATTAAAACTCCCAGTTCCTACCAGGGGAGATTTATCTCACACAACTTAATGATACCTCTATCCAAGCAGATCATCATGTGTTGTTTGCTGTCAACAAGTTAAGAGACATCTGGTTTGAGATGAAATGGAAGTTCTGGATGGAAGTTCTGTTGTTCTTTTCAATTATTATAGTGGAAATTGCAGTGACTGGTTCACATGTAATGTTGTCAAATAACAGTCTTCGTGAGAGTTAAAAGTACTTGACAAAAGTTAGCCCTCTGGTGCTCTGAGCCGTTACCTAGTGTTTAATTCTCTCCCTGTGTTGTTCTACTTGTATGTCTTGTGTCTTGTTTCAAGTTGTAGTCTATTTGAAAAAGGAGCCATCTTTGTCCTGTGCATAGTGTCTGTAGAGTCTGCTGTGAAATTAAACTAGACCTTTTGTGATGAATGATTTAATAATTTTTCTTTGTTCTGTGCCATAATAAATCACATAACAAAACAGTTTAAGATAATTATTTGTGTATGAACAGCAGTATTATAAATGATACAGAAAGGTGATAATTGCACTTTGCTCTGTGTTTCTGAAGCCAAGAATGCAGATTAGACATGTATCAGTCAAAGACAGCCCAAAACACCAAATCATGTTTCACTGAGAAAAAAGGCCTAGTTGAGTTCTAAAAGCTTCTTCATCTTTGTCAGCCTGAAATTTCAGATAGTTATAACGAAAGGACGCTAACAGTGTATTCTCAGTGGTGATCTGTTCTCAACCAAAATATTTTCATTGAGACAGTGGAACATTCCAAATTTTTAGTCAAACCTTACTGGAATCACAAGTTGAAAAGGGGTACTATATTATGATTTTGTATTTGTATTCTTCATTTTCTGGTATTTGAAGTCAGGTGCAAATCTGCTTTTTCTGTCCATCCGAGTTAGTACAGGGAAGATTATGATAGTGATCTGTATTCAGCCTGGGGTATATGACCCATAAGAACTGTTGTCTCCTCACTGGCTGTGAAGCCTGAATTAACTAATTTGCAGGAAACTGCATTCTGCATCCTATTGAGGAAGACATTCTCTTTCAAGTTACGTAATGTAATTCATTGTAGTTGGAACCAACTAGAAGAAAGCAGTCCTAATTTAACTGAATTTGAAGGTGCAAGACTGGTACCAAAATGATTTGTCACTACCATGTTTTCATGGTTTCTTCTGTTCCTGACATGACTGAACAAGTAGTTAACATCAGTTGCAAAAAACAAAAAACCAGCCACCAAACCCAAAAGCTCTGGGCTGGGGGTGTTTTTTCTCATCCCTTCATAGAAGGTCAACCCCCTTGTTAAGGTTGCTTTATCCAATACAACACCTCTTTCTGTTCTGCAAGGTGTACCTCTATTCCAATTTGTCAAATAAGACAGCACATCAACAAAGCTCTTGAAAACTGCTGTGCCCTGTAAGGGAGATGTACATCCTAACTGCTAAGCTTTTCTGTCTTAGTCACTTCTTTACCTGTAATCCAGTTTGTGTATGCTGCATGCGGGAATTGACTATGGGGGTGTTACGTGACAGAGTTACTGAACCAGTGGGCCATACAGAAATATTCCAAGCAAAGAGGTGCAATATCAGAAAGGAGACACTGACAGTTGAGCTTCTCATGATGGTCAGAAATGAGTATAAGAGAACTCTTAGTCGGTTTTTGTTGTATTGTCTGTCAGTGGGTCCGATCCCTAAACAGTTTCTAGTTGTAGGTTGCAGTGTTCTGACAACTAGTTTGCTGCTGCAGAGGGGGAAAATGTTCTTTCCAGGCCTGTGCAGACTCAAAGTCTTGAGTATGGGTTCTTCCTCTAAATTAAAGATTTTAATCCAGGTTATAGCAAACCATCATTAACATTTTGGATTGACAGTGCAAGGACCCCGATTTGCCAGGCTTTGTTTATAGGCTTGTCTGTGTTGAGAATGCTGTCATCATGCTCAAATGATTCAGCCTTACACTTCTACGAGGATCTTGGAAGTCTTAGTTTTGTCTGTTGAGAGAATTTAAATATTTTGAGTAAGAGGATTATTAATAAGCAAAACGTTGAATATTTTGGAGTATGTTACATTTGAAATCCTTTATATCCTTCTGGGTTTTTTGTTTTGTTGTTTTTGGTTTTTTGGTTGCTTTGGTTTTTTTTTTAGATTAGCCTTAGAATAAATACCATTTCTTAAAAAATTTCTTTAGGGGAAAAAATAATTCATGCACTTAACTGTTATCTTTCATTATCTTTTAATGAGTTTATTCCTTACATATCATTCTGTGCTTTATGTTAAAGATTAAGTCCATGCTTCCATTGATACTTTTATTAGTTTTACTTGTGGAGTTTGAAAATAACCTTCCAAGAAAATATATATGCTTCATGCCATGTGCATAAAATATATGCATCTCTTAAAACCAGAGACCAAAAGGATGACTTACATTTGTTCTTTATGGGACAGGTGCATTCATACAACTCAGTGGTGAAAACATTAAAGTGCATAACAACTGGAAGATTTTTGGGAGTTGTAGTAAGTCAAACTGATAATAAGGAGGTTCTGCTCTAACCTTCCTGTGAAAAAAGGAGAAACTATTGAAATAGCTATTTGAAAAATAAAGAAATAGAAAGATCTGTTCTTTTTCTATTTTAAAATGTCTACTTAAACTCTTTAGCTAAGGAAAAGATCTGCATTTTGGTCAAAAAGCTGGCTAAAGAGAGTATTACAGTAGCACAAGTGAGAATGGTAATCCCAGGCTGATCAGTAAGGAGTTATATGAAATTTGAAAAGGCAAATCCATTGAAACTTGGAGGAATGAATAAAATATGTGTGTTAAAGACTCAGAAGCCTGTACTGATCATAGTAGGGAATATCAAAAATATTTCCAAGGCTGAATCAATGTCTATGTTTACATTTAGGAGGTTTTTGAACATTATGATTTTATTGGTTATAGTAAAAAAAGAGTGAAGTTATACACAGCAGCCATGGGAAACTAGCAACAAACTGTAACTCTTACGACTGCCGTCTTGTCACTGGCATTTCATAATCTGTTAAACCTATTTCTTTTTACTCTGAGAGCTCTGTTCCAGTTTTTTTCTTCCTTACTGTCTTTCTTTGCTTCTCTTAGGTTCGCAAATTTGTGGCCAAGGACAGTGCAGGGCTTCGTATCCGTAGCCACCCTTCCCTTCAGAGTGAGCAGATAGGCATAGTGAAAGTCAATGGATCCATCACTTTCATTGACGAGGTAATCAATAAGACATTTCTACTGAAAACTGGGCTAAGATGTAAAGTTAATTCATGCAAATAATGGGTTTTTTTCATGTTTAGATGTTGACATATACAACTTAAGAGCATAAATTGCAAAAATCTGAATTTACTAATTTATTTTTTCAAGCTGTCATTTCCTTTTTATTTACTTACTTCAAAGCCTATGTAAAAACATTTGATATTCTGGTACAAGAAAAGAAAGTTCTTAGAGTTCGTCTTATAATAATATCTCTTAAATATGAGATTTCGTGACTTACTATTTTAACTCTACACAAAAATTCAGATGTAGCCAATGTAGCTGTCCTTTTCATTATGTCTTTAACTTACAAATCTGAAAGATCTCTAGTGTGTTAGACTACTGTGCATGTATTTTTCTTACAGTATAATTTCACATACAAAGAATATTTTTGCAATTTACAGGGTTATATCAGCAGTGGAAAAATGGGAAGTGGGGAATTTATAAAGCTTATAAAGGCTTCACTTTCTTTCCTCTTTTCTCTCAAAGAAATTCTTATTACCGCATAATTGGATTTCAGTTTATCTTCCCAGCTTTACTTCTAAAAAGATGTACCTGTCATTGCTTTGAAATTCTGATTTTTGTCAATATTCCTCTTTACCTCTACTTATATTCTATCAGCATAATAGAGGTGGTTGCTTCTTTGCTACTATTGCCTGTCTGTCTGAAGTCTATTATTCCTTGCTAGCTGCAGAAGTTATAGGAGGGCATGGCTCCTTTTTGTTGCTTGTTTCCCATAGATCCACAATGATGATGGTGTTTGGCTGAGGCTGAATGATGAGACAATAAAGAAGTATGTTCCTAACATGAATGGTTACACTGAAGCCTGGTGTCTGTCTTTTAACCAACATCTTGGCAAGAGCCTTCTGGTACCTGTTGACGTAAGTAAAAGGTGCCTTTGAAAAATACCCAAAAGTACACTCTATCCTCATTACAAGACTTTCTTTAATTAAGGCTGCAAATAAGTCCTGAGGTAAACAATATTTTAGTTATCAAATATAACCTTAGATGTTTTTGGAGTTTTGAGGGCTGTTGTGTAATGAGGGTGGAGTGTAGAAAGGTACGAGGCTTTTTAAGTTGAAGCCTCTCATACTAGACGAGAAACAGAAATACAAGGACTGCTGTAATAAAAATAGAATAGTGTTAGATTGGGGTCTGCACCAAGTGTTTCTAGTGCTGGATTGTATTGTCTGTAAAGTGGTCCACTGGGCCCATGATTTCAGAAGAGAGTTGTAGCCTACAGTGAGTCAATGTAATTGAGACTTCTTTTTAAAAAAAAAACTGAAAAGTTGTTTAGGCTCTGGGGTTTGCGTATATTTTTGTGAGTTTTACACCTGAATCCTTAAGTTATTGATTTATTAGCTAGCCAAAAAATCCCACAGCTTTAACACTGAGTAAAAAATTGAATTTATAGGAAGAGTAAGCATAATTTATTTGAGTAAGTTTTATGGTGATGACCATCACTACAGTTCAAACATTGCACTTTTTTTTTTTTTTTTAAATGCAAAGGACAGAAAGGGAAAACTATATTAGCTAAATGTTTTGTGAAATTAAACACTTCCAGCCAGTAATATCATCCTGTTGATGTCAACTGGTAAAATTCAACTGCTGCACATTGACTAAGTAATTAAATTCTATGAGTCTGGATGGGTATTATATTCTGCTAGACTTTTTTTAGTTGTTTGAGATTTTTTTTAATTTAGTTATTTTTAATACATTTTTCCTTGTTAAAGGGAATGCTTTTGAGCTCAGCAGTTGTGTCTGGGGTTAGCAAGACCTTATTGGCTGGCATATTTTATGTAGCTCTAGCATTCACTTAGTTCCAGAGCAGAGCATATGCTGTGCTGCCTTGAGAAAAGCCTGAAAGGAAATTCATGTTATAAATAATTGAACGTTCAATCTTAATAATGTAATCTTGAAAATTAAAATTTTATTTGAATAAGTAGAGCAGGTGCAATCAAATGTGAAATACAGTATCCAGTTTTCAAACATTTCACTCTCTACCTCTATAAAGTTCAGATAAAATATCTCTTTCCTTAAACACTGCTGTGAATTTAGTTTTGATACCATTCGGTCTATTACAACCTGTTAGATATGCGTAAGTTTCTTTTAAGTAACACATTGCATCTTGAATGACACAAATCACATGCTTTCTTAGCTTCTGATCAGTAAGCAGCATTCAACGTGTCAAAAGTCTTAAGCAGTGAAGGAATGTGCAAGAGATGTGTTTTGAGGTAGTTTCAGATGGAAAGTTTCTTTACACAGGTCTCATATTTTCAAATTTGAAAAAAGTTGAAAATATGTAAAAATATTTTTTTTCTCTGAATTGTACAAAAAAGGGCTGTGTTTGTAACTTGTCAAATTTCATCAGTACAGTCCTCTAGAGATTACTGACTCGTGGCAAAAGATGTTCAATTAAATGATAAATTATAAAGGTTCATTAGATTAAATTGTGATATTATCCATATCTGCTCATCCTGTTCTTTGATTTGGGTAATTGAATGACATAATGAGCAGAATGTAGTAAATAAAAAAATATATGCTTATGTAGAAGGTTTTTTGAATGCAAACTGTTTGGCCAGTAGTGGCTGAAGAATAACACTAGAGACAGTCTCTTGTGTGACTGAAAATACAAATGTAAGATCAATTGGCTGAATTAGTCATTGTATTCCCTGTTCAAATAGAAGTCACATTACTTTTATTAGGCTCCATTTTTATTCAACTCAGGAGTGTGCAGACTTGTCAACTCCAGTTACATTGCTCTGTCGCATTTAAATATGCAGGCCTTCTATAATCATCCCTTAAGCAAATAAAATCTCTCGGTACGCTTTGTAAAATATGTGAAAAAATATATTTTTAAAAGAAAGTTTTAATTGTTCTGTTTCATCATTGAATTGAATAGTGAACAAATAAAAAACAGTAGGCTTTCATCAGTGCTAATTTTGGTATCTTCTTGACATATATACTGTATCTGCATTTTATGTGTATTTATTGACGTTAACTAGATATTTCATGATACAACAAACACTGAATGTTGTGGATTTCTCAACTGTACTGTTTCTGTATTTTTTTTCAGAGCTATTATATTTAAAGATAAATGATTATAGGAAACAGAGATCCACGGTAGTTACCAGTGTTTTATTTATTTGAGCATTGGTCATTTACCTTCTTAGGGAAATCTTCAAAGTCAGTGCTCTTCTTTTATTAGTTTTGTCATTTCACAAGGAACTTCTCTGATCTGAAGTTGTGCATCCAATCCATTTTAGGTAATACAGTTATAAGACTGAATTTAATGGACTGTGATTTTGGATAAGCTGCTTCCATCTGATTTTTTTTTTCCCCACTGTCTTATGGCATTCAGTTAAATGTTTTTGAAAAAATACTTACTAAGTTCCTTATGCTGACAGTTATGTATTCATGCTTACACATGGTACTTAGTGCACACTAGGCAGAAATAGAATTTTGTCTTGGTTAAGCTTTGGAACTTGACTTTTAAAAAATCATATACTAAGGAAGCTTTTGTTACTTCGTTTTAAATGTAAAACATCATAAGAAGGAATACTATATACCCTGATACCCAGTTACATTTTTACATTCCCCAACCACTGTAGGCAGTCAGGATTGAGAAACTGCGTGCTTTTCAAACTGTTATTGCATTGGAAGAAAGAACCAAATGTAGTATGTAGGCTACAGTTTTTGATCACAGAACCTCAGAGAGCTGAATGTTCTGTGGAAATATTGAAGGACATTTGCAGGAGATTTCTACCATTGGTTTTAGCATGATGGAAGGCAATTGGAGTGTGACTGTGTTGGGTAAAATGTCAAGATGGCTGTTTAAGATAAGCTTTAGCTTTGGAAAATAATACTGAGATTTTAAATGCTTCCTAATGGTCTGGGGTTTGGTGGCAAAACAAAGTAATTTTTAAAGTGGGTTTTTCTGTAATTTTTTTTCTGAAACTTAAAGTTTATTGGAAGAAGTATGACTTCCTGAAATCAGTTTTAGTTCTTGGAATAGAAAGTTTGAAAGAGGAAAAATAAACTAAATCTACAGATGGTAGCAGAAGAACTAAATGAAAAGCTTTTCTGTAGTAATTTCTAATCTGTTCATCTAAACTGGCCTCCTGCACTGTAATAACCAGGAGACTCTCAAGCTCCCAGAGCAAAGGAGGGCTTCTAGTTTGATCTTCTTGGTGCTGCTAAGCCAGCATAGTCCCACTTCACTGCTGTTGGTTTCCCTTGTATGTTTTACACATAGAGCTTTATGATGTAGAAAAATAGGTCTTTGAAAGTATTTAAATAATTTAGGTATGGATAGTCCGTGTTTCTCTGTACAGTAGAAGTCCATCAGAAAATAGGAAATATGCTGCAAAGTAATACAGTCAGTCAGTTAAAGTATGTTGGATGCCTATGAAGTACACTCTCATGTAAATGCAGACTTTTTTATAGTTGTCATAGTTTTGTGTCAAATTGGTGAGCCTGTACTCTGCCAGTCTTCCTATCAGTACCCTCCTGACCTTCCCCAAAACAGACCACTGGTGTATTGGTACCTCCTTCAGTTTTGGCGAAAATTACTCAGTTCTGAAGAAATGCTGGTGTTTTGACAATTCCCCTTTTTTGTCAAAATGGCAAATCATTTTTGTTACTGAAACTTGATGTTTACAAAGAGTATATAGCTAGATAATTTGCTTCTATCATGAGATGAAAGCATGGATTTAGTTACTTTTAATATGTTAGTGCTTTTTCAAGGAATACAAATGAGGCATGCCAGGAGTATTTTGTACTTGTTTCTGCTTGAAAGGATTCACTGCCTTAACTACTGTTAAATTTTCATGTGACTACTGCCCAGGGATTTCACCTGGTTCCCGTATCAGGATGGGGACAGGAAATGAGATTTTGATACCTCTGTTCATATAGATAGAATGGTTGCTTTGTCAGATGGATTCCATCATAAATATGATTACTTGTACTGATATATATATTATTAATTATTTCATTTGACAGGAACAGTGAAAATTTCTTTGAAATTAGTAGACTAGCTTATGGAGAAAAGATGGCTTCTTTTTCATGTTTTCCGCTAACCAAAAAATGCTGTCCTCACTGTTCTGTGAAGAGAAAAATACAGAGCAGCAGTGCTCATTTCTGTAGTGTGGGCTATTGGTTATAAAATTAGTGAAGTCTCTCTGGCCTCTGTATTTGGCTAGTAAATGCATTGTACATTTTATAAAACCAAAGAAATCTTAGCAATTGTTCTCTCTATAGCACTGACATTTTTAGCTCTGGTAAGGAGTGTGATTTTGATGTGCAAACTGGTGAAATCTTTCCGTGCAAGTGAACTGCTTTCAGCAATGGTGAGCTTAGCCCTTCTGCATCTCTTTAGTTCTGACTTGGTGACTAAAATTCCATGCACATTTGTCTTGCACTGGTTGAAATTATCTTTCAGATCAGCAGAGCGTCTTCCTAGACAACTGCTTTGTGGTGGGACCAACTACTTTCATTATAACAGAAGTGTGGGATTTTTCTGTGCATGAAGTCTCAAGCTTTATAAGAAATGTCTGGCTCTTAATTTCTGTAAATGGCATGACACACTACATCCATTTTGAGCTTTTGACATCTTAAACTGTTTCTGTTTAATGGATGATTTGCCATGGTGAGCAATGGACTCAGGTGACTTGATTAGGAAAACAAAACTTTCCCCTTTTGCAAAACATTCTACTAGTAAATTTACTTGTGTAGAAAGTTTGCATTATAATACCTTGAGCTTCTTCCTCCAGTATTTCTTTGTTCCCATTTCTTTGTTGATATATGTCTTTTTTTTTTAAACTTTGTTGCTCAGAATGTCTTTAATGCTAGCCAAGGAGTAAGGGATTTGGACTTTTTTTCATGGACTTCCAAAGCTTTACCCCCTAAGGTGAGTTAAATTACAGGAACAGTCACACTGTCTCTCTTGTTTTCAGAATGCACCTTATGACTCAACTTTATACTAAATATTCTTTGAAGTCTGGTTTACTGTGAATTATTTTTACAGGAAATAGAAGATTTGCATAGGGTGCTGTATCTGTGTCTCTTCCTTTAGGATGAGAAAAAAATACCAGAGCAGATTATTGAATTTTCATTAACTCATAAGTGGCACTCCTTTTTTAATAAAACAAATTAGAAGTTCAGAGAGATGGCCTAGTAACATAAGAAAGGCTTTAATTCTCTCTTAGTGCAGAATTTACTAGTAAATCTTTTTCTGTCTTTAAAGGCTTCACATGCAGTTGCAGCATCTAATAGGATGATATTTGTATGAGTAAGGCCACAGATACTTAATAAATGCTTCGCCCATTCTTAAACTTTTTTACAATTGTGTAATTTTAGGAACAAGGTATGTTAAGTACAGTTAAGCTGTTAAATACAGAAGCGTTTGTCTAAATATCAGTGCTGTAGTGATTTTGAGATCCTTTTTTTTTTCATATTAACTTTATAACAAAGATGGCATTGTGTTGTACATTTTGGTTTAGAGATTTTAAAACTTGTTTGTCCACTGAATCTTGTTCCCCGGAATAGCAAACTTTATTATAGCAAGACCTAAACAATATTTAAACCGTTGTGTTTTTTTCCCTCGAAACAGTTTACTTCAGCTTGCATTAACTTTCTTTGTAAGTTACATATTTACATAAGGGTCGTTTTTGTATAAAGGCTTCTTGGAAAAACTGCTGTATTAGTCTGGAGATATTGCATAGACTTCATATCCAAAAAAAAGCTGAAAATATGATAGTTAAAGAGATCAGAGGAAATTGCATTGATTTGAAAGGAAGTAACAAGAGCAGAAGTTTGGTTTAAATCTGACAAAAGAAAGTATTCATTTAAATAACAGGAAATGAACTTAGAAGGTGGTGTTAAAGGAGATTGTTGAGGCAGAAAGTATCAGCATATTCAGAAGAAATTAAATTTCTAGAAATCGGATTCATAAATAAATACTAAAGAAAATAGGGTATACCCTCTAACATTGATAATAAAGACTTTAAATGCTGTTGGTATATAAAGGACAGACTGCTAATAAAGACTTCTGTGCTGCTTATAAAGAGCATCTCCTGTTGCTGTTGCTGAACTCAGTATACGAAATTAGGTGAACCACTGGCTTCATCCAGTAGGGCGTTACATAGTTCTTAACTTTCACATGTCCCTTTAAAAGCACCTCTGACTTTCATCGTAAGCATAATAGAGCCACCTTCTGTTTATCACTTGCTTTCTTCTGATACAAATGCACACTCTTTACTCCCATCCTTCATATTTTTCTTTACAATGGCCTTTTTGTTAAGCCGTAGGTAGCTGAAAAATCAATGCTAATTGTTCTCCTTTTAGTAACTGCAGCATTTTCTTGGTAAGAAATTCAGAAAGTATGTTATCATTTCAGATTTGGATATATATATTTCATCTGTAATTAATATGAGATGAAATAAATTTGTAGGCCATTTTTACTGCCATGGTGAAAATAATAAAATATGCAGTAATATTTATATGTGCATTTACAGTCTATGGTATCGCTGTTACTCTTATAATTTTACCTTAAAGTTAACAATATATTTGGAACGTGAAATCAAAAAAAGAAACATGCCATATGGAGAGAGATAATATTCCCTTTACCTAGCCCCAGACTTTCACAAAATTTCACAAATACAGAAGGAGGAATGAGTGTGTATCCTGATAAATGTCAGTGTGGAACAAGGTTTAGTGAAAGCAGTTAGATTTAAAATATTGTCTCCGAGGTTAGATATGAGTTATTCCTTTTATATAAATGGTTACATTTATACTACTTTTGCTTCAAGAGAAATACAGTGACTTTTCAATTAATGTGCAATTTACTAGTAGTTAGTTGTTTAGCATTGCACAGTAAAATTAGCAATGTAACTAGTATCTCTTTTAGCTTTGAAATTTACCTTTCTTAATCTTGAAATATTTCTTATCTAAATAGTTCACAAGTGGGATTAATAGGTTTTATTCTGTTCTGTTTTGCCTTTTTTCAAATTTCTTAGGAATCTAGGTCTAATGCTGATGATTTTTTCAAAGACCTAAATTCACACTGTCCACAGGAAGCAGTGATGCAAGAACAAGATATGCCATTCCTTCGAGGTGGACCTGGAGTGTATAAGGTAGTGAAGACTGGCCCGTCAGGTCACAACATCAGAAGCTGCCCTAACCTTAGAGGTATCCCAATTGGAATGTTAGTTCTGGGAAACAAAGTCAAGGCAGTGGGCGAGGTATGGATCCTTGTAGCTTCAGTTCATGTCTTCGTAGATACCAGTATGTAACAGTAGTAAACGCAGCAAAAGAATCTGCCTCTGTACAGGTTTGCTTTTCCAATCCTCATGATAAATACTGACCTCTGAACTTGCTTTGTATTATAAGTACTAATGCAGTTATGTCTTTTGCCTTTTTGCATTGATTGGAATAATGTTAAAATTGTACTGCAGTTAAATATGCTTGCTTATATGTTTCTGTTACAGTATTCCTTACAGAGTTATGTTTCTTGTTCTGCCTTTTTGCCATATTCTTTGAAATAATTTTGTTTCATTGAAAAAAAGTTTTTCTAGGACCTGGCCATTTAAAAAATTACTGTGTTTCTCTATATTGATTGTATTAATTTATTCAGTTGCCAAACTGTTGTTACTGTTCCCGGTTGTCCAGCTGTGGTGTTTTATGGTTAAGAAGGGCTTAAGGATGAAGTGTGTCATGCTATTTCCTAAATATAATATCAGGAGCAAAATTAATACTCATAAAAACTTTTCATATTTGACTTGGTATTATAATTCTACTGTTGCAGCCATCAATTAGAAGGTATATTTTGGTGACTATTTCCTCAAGTTTTTATTGAGGCTGATTTGGATATTCTAAAGTTGTGATGTTGGTGTTTTGCTTCTTCCAAACGTAAACAGGTCTAAGATTTTTGGAACAACTCCTAACTGTAAATTTGCTATAAGTAGGTTTGGTACTTCAATCTGCCTCAGCCTGTGGCCTTAATTTAAGAAACTTTTCTTTTTACATTTGCTTTGTAATATAAAGATTGGAATGAGTGTGCCTTTCAGATGCTGTAATAAGTTGCTGAATCACACTACTGAATTATTTGAAAAGTCAATAAATTTTGCTTTTTTTATGTGTGTGCATCAGGTGACTAATTCAGAAGGTACATGGGTGCAAATGGATAAGAACAGCATGGTAGAGTTCTGTGAAAGTGATGAAGGCGAGGCATGGTCATTAGCTAGAGACAGAGGTGGAAACCAGTACCTCCGACACGAAGATGGCAAGTGGTTGTTTTGTTTTATTTTTTAAAATTACCTTAGAAGAAAATTAAGCAATCTAAACAGGTGAAATAAAATAGGATCTGAGTTTTGAACAGGTATATTAATTTATGCATTTTCATTTGAGTTATATGTTAGAGAGTTGGACTTAAAAGTTGTTTATAAACAGTCTTTAAATTCTTTTTAAAAGAGCAGTTACAAATATTTTCCCCATGTTTTCCTCTGTACCAGGTATGGTTATGTGTCATAACTTTAACCATCTTTTTTTTTTCTGACTATGGGGATAATTTTTAAATAAGTAATTGCTCATTTTTATAGGGGTTTTTTGTCTTCTTTGTGTCTCCTGAAAAGCAGAGGAGAATTAATTATTTAGGTTCCTCTTGATTCTGTTAAGATTGTTAATTTTGTCACATGGCATCCTGTTAAAAACCTCGTAATATGTTTTTTAAAGCTGTATTTGAAATTAACATCAAATTAGTTAATTACACAAGTTAGCAAAGTATGATTGCATTCTCTTAAAATTCATAATTTCTCTCCTGGTGATTCATGTTCAGATTGGCTAAGACCTAGGAATAACTAAAAAAAAAACATAAATAAGATGATACTATGCAAAAATTTTTGTTGCCTTCCTCCCACTCAATCATCTTTCTTGTTGATCTTCCTCCAAACAGGCTGTCATTACTGATCTAAAATATCGTTTTTCACCCTAAGTGCTTCATATGAATACCTTAAGGTGTTCTGAAACAGTTATTTCCTTAACAGGTAGACTCAGCCTGTCTGCATTAGTTCTGTTGTGCAAGATTTTGGGCAGTGCTTATATTCCTTAAAAAAATGAGAGAGGGAGTGATCTGTCAGTGTTTATACTTCTGGATAAGGTCATCTGTCCAACCGTCATTACAGATTCAGCTGATCAGGTTGCTCAGGGCCTTGTGTACTCAACTTCTAGCTATCTCCAGCCTCTCTGAACACTTGTACAAATATTGGCTCACCTTCATGGTGAAAAATATTCTTAATACCTAATCACAATTTCTCATCCTGCAACTTCTGTTCATTGTCTCTTGTCCTGTCACTGTGAATCTCTGAAATCAGTCTGGCTTCATCTTCCCTGAACCCTTTGATTAGATAGTCAAAGAGAGCAATAAGATCGCACCTTAGCTTTCTTTTTCTCAGACCCACACCTCAGCCTCTCTTTAGATGTTGTGTGCTCTACTGCCCTGAATATCTTGGTGGTCTCTGCTGAACTCATTTCAGCCTGTCTTCTGATGGGGAGCCTGAAACTGGACGCAGCACCTCAACTGGTTCAGTCTGTCCCTCTTGTCTTCCCAAAGTCTAGTAAAAACTACTATGAATCTTCATTAGCATGATTTTTTTACAGATGTTCTTAGAAACATTTCAGGTTCTTCCATGAATAATAAAATTTTGGTAGAGTTCCCTAGAGGCTGGCTTGTTTCTACTCACTTAAACAGTTAGTTTCTTCAAGCTTTCTTTCTTTTAATTTATATTTTTCTGTTTTCTGAATAAATCTGGACATTTTCAAATTATAATTTTCCCACTCCATTTATAGGATTTAATGTATCCTATAGAAACATTCCAAAAGATGTCTTCATGGAAAGCTTTGACTTCACAGCAGTCATATTCTGCTTGTGTTTTTATGTGCTTATTGTCAGCCTCTTAGTCATTATAGCAGACTCTTTGCCTTTTTTGTGGTTTGGGTATTTGATGCAGAAATTTGTTTCACACATAGATACTCAAATAATTATCATCACATTACTATATTAAAGCAAAATAGTTCCTTGCTAATACATACATGTTTTCTGTAGGATGTTGTGGCTTGACTTTAAGGTATAAAACGTTCTACAAAGAAGGGAAATAATGAAAAGGTTTTCATAAAGTATATAAGTATTTATGTAATGCTTAGAACACTATCTTTTTTTCAAGTCATAGCTTTTCTGCTTACAGTTATGACTGAAAATGTCAAGGTTTTAATCTTTTCTAGTTGAGTTTATGTTTTTATAAGTAGGGTGAAGATAGATACATCCAGCTAAAGCAGTTATCAGTTCAATTACTGAGATATTTTAACCTGTTTTATGTTCCTAGTACACCTCAGTGCCAGGTAAAACTCATGTGCTTAAGCCATTAAGTAATCTGAAGGTTACTTTAAACTGATTGTTTTTATTTGCCATGAAATTATTTAGAAATACTTTGTCATCAATTTCAGTGCTTTTGCCGGAAGGAAGTAATTAGGATTTAGAGGAGCTCCAGCTAGATTTGCTATGTATATTTTTATGTATAAATAATACCATCTTTTAGATTATGTTCATATTTTATTATTTTTAAAAATTATAATTTAATTCCCATAAAGAAGCAGGATTTTTGTCAGAGACAAAGCACAATTTGTACTGAATGCCAGGTCCATAGGCAGGTATCCAGTTAAAACACTACAACAATATCTAGAGTTGCCTCAGAGAAAGTTCTAGATCCTTTCTTTTATAAGCCTGCTTTAAATTTCTAGCTTTTTCCCTGGTAATTTTTTTTTTTAACTTAAATACTTGCATTATGTAAAAGTTTGTACTCTGAAATGCAGTTTGGGCCTGAAACGCAATTTT
The DNA here is from genome assembly GCA_035584735.1 of Pseudotriccus pelzelni. Classification (NCBI taxonomy): domain Eukaryota; kingdom Metazoa; phylum Chordata; class Aves; order Passeriformes; family Tyrannidae; genus Pseudotriccus; species Pseudotriccus pelzelni. Next base: position 66,583,025 of record JAWMRA010000001.1, on the reverse strand, counting down.
AAAAAAATTACTTATAGAAGACTTGTGAATTTATTTTTTTTTTAATTAATCCACATGAATTTTGCAAGAAAAAATAAGTTGTTCAAGATGCCAGCTTGAGCTTTTAAACCCGCACTTGGGATGTTTCTTCTGAATGCTTTCTTATATATCATCACTTGGAATTACATTTCTGACTACATAAAGTCAGTAATTTTTCTCTTAAATTTAAACAGTCTGTCTCATTTATTTTGGCTGTATTTTATTAGGAATATTATGAAAGACTCCAGGTTGGTTTTGGTTGGAGGTTTCTTTAGTGTCATACAGAAAGCAAAATTGTAGTACTCATTTAGAGGTATGAGTAAATGTCAGGAAAAAATGTCTTATGTCCCATGAACTGCCAGGGCGTACCCAGGATTAAAGGTTTATTGGCTCAGAGTTCGCGACTGAAAACTATCCTTTCTTCACTTTGTTTTGTCAAATGAATTTAACAATTGCTGTCCAAAAGGTAAACACTGAATGGTGTGATGTTACTGGAAAAAAACAAACGTCAAGCTAGTTCCGAAGTGGCAGATAATGGCAAAGCTGGCAGCAACTCAAACATAAAATCGGTCTGTATGGTGTTAAGTTCTCTGTCTTTATATTTTTAGAGTATGAGATCTAAAGAAAAGATGTGCTGCTGTTTTGGGTTTGTTTTTTTTTTGAGAGAACTGAGTAGAGAGGAGGTGTGCTATGTGTGGAAAAAAATATAACGCTTTTGCTTTGTGACTCATCCTTCCAATGTAGATCAGTTACTGAGAAGGTCTAATTCTGAAGAGATGTGTTTTTTTTACAGAGCAAGTCCTTCTAGATCAAAATGTGCAGACTCCTCCCCCAAGTCCTTTTTCAATACAAGCTTTCAGTAAGGGGACAAGCTGTAGTAATGGACAAGGGTTTGATTATGGCCTTGGAAATAACAAAGGTATGTCTTTACACTCACGCTTTAAAACAATTATGTTCTTAACTTGGCTTTTACTTTTATTACTCATTTCCTACTTTCTTAGGCACTGCAGATGTTCTCCAAAAGGCATAAACAGTAGTACAATGAATTGCAAGGAGTTTTTAAAAACGTAGTTAATGTTAGAACTGCGCTTTTTTTCTGCTTTTATTTCACTTAATCTAAGTACTCTGTATAAAAAGGATCATCTAAGATTAAGTTATAGTTGAGGCTTTCTATGGTGGTAGGCACAAATCTGTAATGCTGAAAGGAAAAATACATACTGTTAAAACAAAATAAGAAAATTATTTGATTTAGAAAGCATGTGTTTTAAAAGGCCGGAAACATTTGTCATTTGTCTTGACAACTTTTCAAGTGCATTTAATGGGTTGACAGGATAAAAGATAACATTTGAGATTTCTTGTAAAACTAAAAAAAAAAAAAAGAAAACTTAAAAAAAAACACCTCAAAAAAAAGTGTAAAACTGAAGTTACCTTTCTATCACATAGATACTAGTTACAAATGCTGGAAAATAAATAAAACCTTGTTAATTTTACTGGTATAAAATAATTGTTTCTTTTAATCATGGTTTATTTTGTTGGCAAGATCTAAATATATATATATTTATATATAAATCTGCTTGCCTTCCGTTCATTTCTTGATTAGGTCTAGAAAATTTAATAATACAGAAGGGACTTTTGAGGCAGGTGTCCTTGAGAAATATGCCTGAAACATGGAACTTTGCCATTCTGTTCTTATATCACTGTACTCTGTCCATGACACTTCAAATAGGGGCCCGTGTTATGCTATGTGTTTTTTTAACATCAGCATATGCTCTTAGTGGTCTCCTAAATAAAATAACTCAAGACTTGTTGTAAAGGAGAGGAGATTAGGAAAAAATTTATTCCTAACTATTCTAGTCTGTTAGTGTCACAACATGAAATAGTTTTATGTCATTTCCCAGTGGTCTGTTGTGTAGAGAGCAGTCCATACTTGCCCATGCATTGTTAGAGGAAACTTTTTTTGGACGGAAAAGTTGAAGTGAAGTGTTTTTTCTTTTGTTTTATAAGGCCTTTTATACAGAACTGGTTTTCCCAGTTCAGCCCATACTTATGTCAAACTAATGATTGAATCAGAAAAGTGGAAGGGTTTAAGATGTGAGCCAGTATAATAGCCGGTCTCTCAATGTCAGTTGTGTAATAGTGCAAATATTATCTATTCTTTTTTCCACAGAAGCATATTAGGAAAGTAATTTTTCCTTCTGTGTTGTCCAAAGATAAAATTTAGAAATCGATATGCTGTATTAACAGGCATCCTGGTTTCTTGAAGACATTGTGATTCTCTTTACTGTATCTTAAGCAGTTTCAAAGGTGTTTCTTTGGGATAATACAGTTACAGAAGATTTGGAAGCTACTCCTGGCATTGGATTCCATACCATTTTTCACACATTATTTCCTCAAGCTGTGATGTTTAGCGTGAACGAACAAATCAGCTAGATGACTTTATTCATTCTGTGTACTGTATTTCCTTCTGAATTGCCTAAGAGCAGAGAGTTGTTGGCAACTATATTGACAGAATAATAGAATAGTAGAAAAACAGAATTGACAGAATAATAGAAAGATAGAATTCTTCAGCTATATCACTGGTTTATATGCAAGGTTTTTGTGTTCTCAGGTATAAGAAGCTTTTGAGTTTTTTGGAAAATAAAACATGGAAGGCAAAAGCACGATCTTATAGGGGAATTTTTGAATGAAGCACTTTTTGGAGCTGCTTGTTAAAAGTTTCAATGAAAATAGTTTCAGTAGTTTCAATTAAAATAGTTCAATAGTTTTCAATGAAAATTCAATTGCCATCTATGAGTATTTCAAATTTCTGGTCAAATGTAGAGATGCCCATGTAATAGGTCTGTATTTATAGTATTACCTGCAAGACCGAAGACATGACTCCCACAGTGATTGTTTCATATAGCTATGTCTGCTCTCTGCAGTGCAGGCAAGTTTTTAATATTCCTCGTGAATTGCCCTAGCCACCTCCATATTTGATTATTGTGGGCAGATGATTTTCAAGCTCTTCTCAGATGTTCTTCCCTTTAAAATAATTCCTCATTTTAGGAAACAGGGCATGCTGTATTATTTAATAATAGTGGTTTGTCAAACGTCTAAATCATAGAATGGTTGGGGTTGGAAGGAACATTAGAGATCATCTAGTTCCAACCCCTCTCCCACTAGACCAGGCTGCTCAATCACTTGTAGATTTTTAAGGTAGGAATGATTGCCGCTAAAGTACAGATTCCAACATTTTTTAGGTGTGCTACTTTCAAAACAGCAAAATAAAATTGATTTATTGGAGTTCTTGGGTATTACAGGGTTTCATACACCCACTGGTCTTTCTCTAATTCCATGAAAAGAAAATTAATAATCATCCAAAACTGTTCTCAATTCAGTGAGTTGTAAAATATATCCTAGCTGCTAATTTTTTTTACTAGGTGTTTTAGAATGCTGTCAGAATTATAGGAATTTGCAGAATAAAGTGACATAAAGTTAGGATTTGCCTGAAGATGATTCAAATCTGAAATTCTCTCAAAATCTTGGTTCCTCCCACCTCATATTACTAAGTATACTTCAGGTTATGACATGGTGTGGCCTTCTTACTGAGGCATCATGTATTTCTAATGCTCATATAGATTTTTTTGAGAATTGTCATTCAAAATTAGAACTCTATTTTTAACATGCTAGTTTTCTGAAGGCCTTAATTTGTCTCACAACAAATGTATGTAGTTCTTCAGAAAACCAGTTCTAGTTCCTAAGTGATACTAATGGGTTTTAAAAATTGTCTTTAATCTGGTCTTGAAAAACAGCACGACAGAATACTTTAAAGATATTTACAAAAATGAGCAAACACTTACCAAAGCCTTGGCACAGAAATACATTTGCCAAAGCCTAAGTACATTAGCTTTCCCTTCTCATCATTTTTTCAAATCTCCTTTTGCATGTTCTGTTGCATGTGTATGTTACTGTAAACGCTGGGGATTTCTGTTTTTTCTTTGGCTGCTCTTCATTTTTTAGCAAGGTGAATATAAATCTCCATTTTGAAATGTTTTAAATAATTGTACTAAAATACCCATGATCCTTAAAAACCCTGCTTGTAGTTTTCAGTAATTTTATTGTCATGCATGGACTGAGATTTTTATTTTTAGCTACAACCAGAGTAGTATGTGGCTAAATAAGATTTATGAGCTTTCTCTGTTATCGTCATTTAAACTTTGAGCACCATTTTACTCTGCCTTTCTGGAAAATGACAGGTAACAGGTTGTAGTTTTGACTGTTTTGCCCACTACAGGTGACCAACTGAGTGCCATACTGAATTCCATTCAGTCACGGCCAAATCTCCCAGCTCCTTCCATCTTTGATCAAGCTGCAAAACCTCCCTCTTCCCTAGTCCACAGTCCATTTGTGTTCGGACAGCCCCTTTCCTTCCAGCAGCCTCAGCCACAGCTTCAGAGTAAGTTTGTCAGCCTTACCTGCTTCATCAGTCCATTTCTGCAGCTTTGACATTGCTGTTCTCAGTTGCTTACCAGCCACTGATCATCCCTCAGTGCACCTTCCTGGTTTTGTTTCTTTACATTTTCCATGATACAGAAGCATGTGAGGTAATGCTCCTAAAGAAGTATACTTGTTCAACTTGAATTTTTATATTACCAGTATTTTGCTTTTGTATGTGTTTTTCACTGTAGACAAGTCACGAAAGTGCATTTTCAAACTGTATGCAACTCTGGGTTTGTTATAAAGGTAAATATTTTACATAGTACAAGATGATGACAATTCTTTTAACATCAAAAATGCACTGCAGTAAGTTCATAGGTTTTAACTTACCTCCTAAATTCTTATTTTTGTCATTGCCCCTAACTTTAGGCCTGGAACTGGACAATGGGAACAACTTGGCACTACTCATAAGACAGGTTTTGGTAGTCTTCCGTTAGGTGCTCATAGGATTGGCATGGGCATGAAAGTTTGCACTGCAAGGTGAAACTAACCTGGTTGCTAGTGGGAAGACAGGTAACATTTTTTGTCATGAATAATGAAAATCAAAAGCTCAGCCTTCATGATGGATAGCTGATATTGCAGTAAATTCTTTCTTACGTACCAAACAGTTATGGCATGGGTTACAGGAATACTTGTTTTCTCCTGTCTCCCATAAACTGTCCTTCTGAAGTGACTTCGTTCTTTCTTCTGGGATTCTGTCAAGTCTCTATGTCTGTCCTGGGTCTATCCAGCTTAGCTTATTGATGTGACAATGAAGATGCTTCATGTGAGAAGTAGATTAAAATTTTTAATTGACTTGTATGAAGACTATCAGAAATATCCTGACTGTGATCTTCTGTGGTTATTCTGCACTTAAACCAATGTCCTGAAAGCAGAATATTCCAAAAACTACTCGGATAAAACTGTTGTATGTTCTTCCCCATCACTTTTAGTTTTCTTCTGCTGTTCAGAGTAGTAAAGTCAGAGTTTCAAGTCCTTTTTTTTGTCAGATTGGGGGAGCACTAGTAGTCTACCAAATAAAGCAACAATGAAAATGGGGAAACTTTTCAAGTTTGTGTCTGATTTGGGATCTTGGTTTAGTATAAGGTCTCAACTGATAAGTCATTTGCCTTTCCAGCAGGGCAAAACTCAACAACCAGAACTGGTATGCTGTTGCGTCGACTGTGATTTGATGCAAGGATTCTCATTCAAACAGTTTATTATCCAATTTCAGGTTTGATGCAGATAATGTAACTTATGCTTAAAGGAGAGAATATTAACATTTTTCACCATCAAAATTTAAGAATAGTATGAGACAAAATTTCCTCTTTGAACTTCCTTAATCTTCTGAAAATTTGTTAATCCTCCATCTACAAGTTCATTCAAATTCACCATATTGTCAGGGAGGCCTGTAAGACTATATCCATATACTTGTTCTTTAATGGTCTGATGCAGTTATAATAAATTTGTAACATAAACTCATTTTAAGTATGCAATTTTCATTTATTATTTCCAAAGCATTTTATAGCCTCCTGTTATGAAACATGTCATTAGAAGTTAAATCCATTAAATAACATACCCCAAGGGTCCATATCAAGTCAATTGAATTTTTGCTTTATCTAATGGACTAATGATAGTATAATAATTGAAAGAAGTTGTGCCAGCCTAGATTTCCATGACTACAGAGGTTATATACTAAATACTAGTCTTGATAGAAAGTCAGCCTAAATGATTCAGTGTACCACTTAAATTTTCTGTTCTTCCTCAGATATCTCTACCCCTGGGGAGAAATATGATTGAGAAGTGTGATTCTGAGCAAAGTTAGGATCGTGCTGAATATTTGTTTTGAATATCTCAAATTATAGTATTATGAATATCTCAAAATACAGAATTATTTCCTTCATTTTAGATTTTTACTATAGGAATAAAAATGTTTATCTGATGAAGCATACTTTGTGCCAGTGACAGTAGTCACTGTAGTTTTCCTTTAGAAGTGTTTGTAGCTAGTTGTTTTTTATAGGAATGGTTTCTGTGCTTGGGGTTTGGTTTGGTTTCCAAATTCATTTAAGGAAGAGGGAAAAGGTTTGTCAAAACCTTTTATCCTCCAGTGTCTGGTTATTTTTTTTTCAGAATTATTATAGTTTTGGATAACCACTTCCTCACATACAATGCTCGAAGAAATAAAAAGCTTGTCAATTTTTTTCACATCATAAATAAGTAAACTATTAACAGTTATCTGTGTTATATCAAAATTTTTTTAAAGAAGACATATTATAAAAAAAGGAAGGGTTATCTGTTTTCTCAGTTTTGTGTTATTTGTTAGAACTTTGCGAAGGGCTGATTGTTCTGTCCTGCTTAATTCCTGTGCTAATTTTTACATATGGTAACGCAAGGTAAAAAACTGAGAGATTGTTTTCTTTTTCACGGGGACAGTCAAAATTAGGGTGCACTTATCATGTATTTTAATTCTTTGGCAGTCTTGTATGCAGCTAAAAGTCCAAAAAAAGCTAGAAGAGATGGCATAACCTATCTGGAGTACAAGAACAGCTGTACTGACTTGGAACCTTAGAGAAGATTTTTTTTCCATTAAGATCACAGGTTTCTTCCTGGAATATTTTACCAAAACAGACTATAATTGGTCCAGCCTGCATATGCTTGCTTCTAAGTAGTTTGTGAGATCATCAGTAACGGATTTCTTGTGAATGCAAGCTGCCATAGCTGCAAGATTATTGCTGCTTGCTTGATTTACTTGTCACTGAACTTTGTGGAAAGCACGGAAGACTCAAATTTCTGATTGAGTTCTGAGTATAGGTGAAATGTGGAAATGTAGAGGGTCATGCTTAAGCAATATGTGCTGGGTCGTAAAACTCTTTAGATGTGGCAAGTCAGGGAAACAGGATCTGGATGCTGTCCAGCATAGGTTATCAAAATTTGATGATTGGCTCTTGAGCTCTGAACTTGGGAAGGGAAGTGTGAGGCTTTGCAGTCACTGTTAGACCTTCATGCCACGTTTCCTCACATCTGAGTTGATACTGCGAATGAAGAATGCATTTATGGGCTGAAAAAGCTTTGGACCCCCTTGACGTGTGTCACATTCTCCCTCTTCCTATGCAGTCCTGGCAGCTTACTGAGCTCCTGCTTCCTAACTCAGTCCAGGCAGAAGCTGCAGGGCTGAGCTGCTGTTTGATACAGAGTCCTTTGAGGCTGCTTCCTTGCCAGTCCATGCTGCAGAGCTGCAATCCAGCCATCCCACCATATATGATCAGCTCCTGCCATTCATGTCAGGAGTTCCTTGATACATCCCTTCGGTACTGTGCTGCCACATTCTTTTTGGTTTTGTTCCTTTCCCATCTAGGTGCTAGTTAAATAGCATTTAGAACCACTGGTTTTGGTTGCAGTGCTTCTCTCCGCATTTTCCAAACTGTAGAGGGAACACAAAAGACCAACATGGATATGGAGCATAAAACCCTTCCTGGTAGTTTCAGTAAAATAAAGGGAGAGAATATTCTCAAGCAAGTATGCTGGTCTCTTCCATGTTGTGCTTAAATGACTTAACTGTTAGTTAAACCAGTGACAACTGGTTTGACCTTTTTGTCTGCATGTTGCCAAAGCATCATTCTGGAAACTTTGAGCTAATGATTTGAACAGTTTCATACCCTAGACCTTCCAGATTTTATAATCAAAGATATGTATGAAGAACACATTTGTTTAGGTCAATCCAAAATCATCCTTGGGGAAATGGATATGGTAAGGGTTGTTGGAAGAGTTCAAATTGTGTCAAGCTTTTGGGTTTTTTTCAGAAATAAATTTGGTTTTTAGCATCTTGAAAAATTTTAGTGACAAATAATAAATAATAAAATTTAGTGACAAATCATAAACTTATTTTTTTATCTACCCTTCTGGCACACGGATGCTTTTTTCAGTCTTTCAGTTAGTAAACTTAAGTGGCTCAAGTGCTGATGCTTCAAACCCTACTTTTGGGTAAAGAACTTTGCTAATGTTTTTCTGATGATATTGCATTTCAGCTTTTGCTTTCATTAACTCACTCATTCCCCTACTTTAACAGTATCTAATACTTTTCTACATTGTTAATATTTAATATCCAGATTTCTTTTTTTTTCCTTCAATACATTCTTTTACTTAAGGAAAAATAATTTAAAAAAAAGAAGAATCCCTGTCCAACTGTCACTTTGGCATTTGGCATTTTCAGGATGTGAAAAATGATATATTGATTGCAGTGCTTGAGGACATTCAGCTCACAGTTGTATTTTAGCTTCCATGGCAGTAACAGAGAGCAAAAGAGGAATACATTCTTTCTGAAGAGGCAGCTGTTGCTTAGGCAACATGGCAAAGGCAGGTCAGTGCCTTTCCTTCATCATCACAGGTAACAGCAGTGGCTTTTCAGAAGAAACTTTAACTACTCTCTATTCTCCAGAGACATTTTATCAGTTTGTTATAGAGTTTGTTCGAGAGCCCCTGATGGCCTAGTGGTTAGATTGCGGCACCTTCACTGCCGAGGCCAAGGGTTCAATTCCAGCCAGGGATACTCCCCGGGCAGGTGGAGCTCGTTAGCCCTGTAAGGCAATCCACCTACGTT
>JAWMRA010000001.1:66528575-66573855 GCA_035584735.1 Pseudotriccus pelzelni | reverse complement strand
CACCTAAAAAATCCAATGCGCAGGCTGGAAGGTGTAAAGACCTTCCCCGGTTCTTTGTTCACGAAGACTGGCCATTATTATTATTATAGAGTTTGTTCATAAAAAAGTAACATGAATCAGTTAGTGGTGTGTCTTGCCTCCTGGATTGGTTTACCAGTGTTTCCTCAGAGGAAGTAGGCACAGCTGTTACAAGACTGCATCCTACCATTAAGCTGTTTCTTGTATCTCCACACTGTGTAGCTTTTCAAGCTGGAGCTATTTCCGCATTGAAGGAAAGAGTGTGGCTAAAGATATACTTACTATCACATTTGAGTGACATGAGACAGGCCTTGCCTGCCTTGTATTTCAAGTCTTTGTAGTCTTTGAGGATGGTTCAAAAAGAAGGAATTCTGATCAAAATGCTGGTCCCTGTGGCTGACTAGTTATCCTCGATAGACACGGATTGTTTGCCAATTTAGCAAGGAAATCATGTGGGAAAGTCATTCTCTTTGACCTACAGTCCCCTTGAAATGACTGAATAGTAGTACATTTTTCAAGATGCCCTAGATTACAACATTATAAAATGTAAGTATTCTTAGACATAGAGTGAAAGAAGAAAGTATAAATGTGCATTGATGAAAGTAGAAATTAGGGAGAAGTTTCTTTTTTTAAAGAATGAAATTCTTACTTCAAACATATGAACACTTTCTCACTGTAGTCTTTAGAACTATAGGTCATTGCATAAGATACAGGGGTTAGTATGTTTTATGTGTACAAGTTGGTAAATATAGTACCAGACAAATAAGTTTTAAGCAGTTTAGGCATTTGAATTACTTATTTTCAAGTTATCTTACTCCATTTGTACAAAATGTCTGTCTAAAACAGGGTATTTTTTAACATACACATTCTCTCTAAAATTATTACTGCAGCAAGAATTTTACTTATTTTTTTTCTAAGCAAAGGAGCAGGCATTAGAATTAGAATTAAAAACAGAAAAAAAATAGAAAAGTAAATTGATAGACTGAAAATAAAAGTCCCTATTATCTCATTCCAAGTTTCATTTGGAGCTGTACTTCTAACAGATTTGGTGTCAGTAGACTCTACTGAAATTATCTTGAATTACATCAGAATTTTTCTTAAAGCAAAATTATTTTAAGAGTTGATACAGGGGGTTTTTTATGTATATACTATTTGATAGACACTCATCTACTGTTGTCTCTCGTATTGAGAAACTTCACATTACGTAAGTCAGGTGTCTCAAAACATTATTGAGGTGCAGTCAGTTTTGAAAACAGATGGTTTAGATGGGTTTAATATATTTTTCTTCATTCTTTCAATGATTAGCAAGACTTTCCAACAGAAATATGTAGATGTTCTATAATTTTCACTAAAGAATGTGTAAACTTATTGTCCAGAAGGTGATATTGAAGTTCTAAATAATTCATCTCTGAATTTACGGATTAGAAGGCTTCAGTTCAAACCAGGGTTCAGTTCCAAACTAGGCACTGCTGGGTTTTATAATAAACCATAAGTCTCATTGGCTATTCTCCATACATTACCATTTTAGGTCCTGGAAGCTAATACTGAAGTCACAGCATTTTTAGATCAGGGGAACTGATCTACTGCCTTCTACTACAAACTATTCCTTTTCATTTAAAGCTGATGTAGGAGTCTAAACAATTAATTCAGAATACTTAACAGAGGAGATACCTATCATTTGAAATGCTTGTTTTTATCTCTGCTGCTTTTCCATTGAATCTGTGCTGCTTCTGTGCAACTGTTTTCCACTGTAGAAACTCCATCCTGCTGCCTTGCTTCTCGTGAGCGTATTTACAAAACTAGTGATGTAGCTGGGCCTGCCTCTGCTCTTTCATCTCTCTCTCACAAACTGAAGGGTGGGTATGCATGCCAACATAGCAAGGTTATTCAAATTTTTACGTGCGAAATGTTTTCTTTTTTTTCTCCTTCCATTCATTTTCATTTCATTCATTTAATAAAATAATGTTTTGAAAACAAATGTTCAGTTCTGGTATTTGTTGGGAACTCATTTGATAAAACCATTCAGTGTTGCCTTCCTGAGTTGCAACAACTCCATGATATACAGGCTAGCTACCTCTTTCTGCTTTGTAAACAGGAAAGTGATGGTAATCTAATTTAATAACACCTGTTTTCAAACAACACACAAACAAAGTATGTAAGAAGAAAGGGGGGAAAAAATCTGGGATTTGTTTGCTATATTATGCAATTTTTCATTTGGGGATTTTGCTTTTTGTGCTGATAGTCTAGAATGCCAATTAGGATTATTTACCTCTATATGTATGAAACCAAACCTTTGTTTTTAAAATACAAGACTTCTTTTGTTATTGGAAGCTACTGTTAGGCTACACCTTTTTATAAGCAGTTTTTTTCTAGAATGTTTTCCTGGTTGATATGCACTAATTGGGCATGTAGTTTATTTTTGATACATTGATGAATGGCTTGAAGTTTTTCATGTCCTCTAAAAAGATTATCTTTTCGCTTTTTTTATCTGTTCTATGAGGCATTCTGTAAAGAGTTCTATCTAAAGTATTTTCTCATCTGGCAGACCTTAAATTAATCTTTTTATTTGTTTCTGGGAAAAATGTGTATAAAAATAATTATAATTTGCATTTTGTAATGTATCGATCACAAAATAAACATCTCAAAATGGCTCATCAGTAAAACTGGCGTATAACTCAGCTGGCATGTGTGAAATGCTTGGACTGATATTTAAGAAAGTTTTTGTTTCTTTTCTTTTAGCAAGAACAATCATTTTATAAACCACAATGTACCATGCTATTTCTTTCCTTCCTCTTCCCTCCTCCAAGTCAAAAATAATTCTAGAACTCTCAAGAAAAAAGACAGATTAGACTCTCAAAATTGATTAGAAGGGTATTTGAGATATTATCATTATATCTTTACATTTGACATATTATTCCTGAATATAGACACGGTATTTCTTCTGTGTCTGAAGAAGAATGAACTCCTACCATGACCTTGGAAGGCAGGATCATAGTCTGACCTTCAATTTTGTTACATATTCTGACATAATTCATTCCCTTCACTTTTTCGTACTGCTGTTCATTTTATTATAACGTACTTAAATATGCCGATAGCAAAATAGTAAGAACCAGTTTGTAACCCAAGGAAACATCTGGGTTGCTAAATTTTGCTCAAAAACTTTTTTTTTTCTTTTTCCTTTTTTGGGGATTGTGAAAGGTAATAGTACAAAAAACTGCATCTATATATTTTCTACCATAGGGGTAAGTCTTTGTGAATTAGAACCGCATGAAGTTGGCTCAAATCTCAGAATGCATAAGAAATTGAACACTGATTTCACACCTCCTAAGTAAATACTGAAAGTACTGGGCAAAAGATGACTGCCTATCCCCTGTTCCAATTAGAAAGCAAGGCCCAAATTAGCAGATTTTCTCTGATTAATTGAAACTTTATTTTTTGACAAATAGTTGCCTCCTAAAAATACACCCAGACAAGTGGAAATGACCTTTTAATATCTAGAAAAGTAAAATAATCCGAAGTACTGTGTCCTAAATCTACAAGGTTTACTAGGGAAATCTTTTCATGTTTAACTAATGAAAACCCATTCAGATCAGAAGGATTTAACTCTGTGTTCAGGACTTGGCAGTGTGAGGCTTTCTGGAGAGACAGCTATATTAACTGGCGAATTGCATGCCAGTAATTTCAACATTGCTTGTATTAATTTTTGTATGGACTTGTATTAAGCTATCTATATTTTTTATAGTTCTGTAGATTAATATATGCACGGTCAATGTGCATACGAACAATATAGTACATGAAAACAAGAGGACATCATTGACCAGAGTTGTTGGTTTAGCTTAGTGTTGAAAAAAGTGGGTTTGTTGGTTTGGGGGTTTTTTAAGTAGGTTGTGTTTTGGTAGCAGAACATGGATAGTTTGTGGTCTTAAAAAGATGGATACTTCCGATTATCCATCTGAATAGTTTTAAGCATGTTTGCAAGCCTCTTGCCCAATTTACCTTATAACTGTGTTTACTTCCTACAATTCCTGACTTTTTTAGAGCATTAAAGAAAAATAAATCTGGTAATAGACTTGGTCTTTATGCAGGTCTTTTGTTGCAGTCAGGCTGACACACATGGAGATAATAAATAATCCCTCGTTCCTGTTGCAACTGTCGTAAATTGAGTTAACTCCTGGCATTTTACCTAAGGGTGTAAATTGTGCTTCCTTTACTAGTGTTTTGTGGAAACAGTCCGCTGTGCCTTTTGATACCTCCATAGTTGTGTTTTCTTTGTAAATGTTTCCTAACACTGGTTTCTATGTATCTTTAGGAAAAGAAATGCATTGAAAATACTCTAGGCGAAAAAAGATCCTATCATGTTTCCTTTCATTTTTATGTGAACAGCAGCATGTGTTTGATCTTTATCTTGTGGTCAGGTCTTTGGTCCTTGTTTTTTTTCTATTAAAGTCATCACTGTCAACATATAACCATTCAATTGTAAAATGCACTACACAGGTGACCGAATGAATTTCACAGGAGCTGCTAGACCGGTTTCTCCAGCTGGAAAGACAGACACGTCATCAAAGCACAGAGCTGACTGCAGGTCACCCAAGCTTGATGTGCGAATGAACAGAGCTGTCGCTGACCAGAAGAAACCCCGAAATACAGAAGGTTTATCTGCCAGTGAGTGTCTTATCCTGAAATCAGATGCTGCAAAGCTGCGGTCAGACTCGCACAGCAGGTCTTTGTCGCCAAATCATAACACTTTGCAAACACTAAAAACTGATGGAAGAACAACTACTGGTCTGAGAGCCGAATCTCCAGGGCCAGGAACCCGGTCATCTTCTCCAAAGACAAAGACACTTACAGCTGTTAGATCTGGTGCTAGTTCTCCACGATCCTCATCACCCCATGACAAAACTCTACCTCAGAAACCTTCATCCCCTGTAAAAACAAAGCTTGATCCTCCTCGAGAACGTTCCAAGTCAGATTCCTACACATTAGATCCAGACACCCTTCGCAAAAAGAAAGTACCACTAACAGAACCCTTAAGGGGGAGGTCCACTTCACCTAAACCAAAAATTATTGCAAAAGATGGAAAACCTGTTACAGAAACTGAAAATAGAGCTCCTTCCCCTCATGTTGTACAAGAAAATCTTCACAGTGAGGTAGTTGAAGTATGTACTTCGAGTACTTTAAAGACTGACAGCATTACAGATACCACCTGTGAGGACAACACTGAATTCAGAAGTGTGGATGATGGTTCTAATAAAGTTCATTTCAGCATAGGAAAAGCACCACTGAAGGATGAACAAGACATGAGAGCATCTCCAAAAGTGAGCCGTAAATGTGCTGGTAGGCACACAAGACCCAAAAAGGAAAAATCCAACTTTCTTTTCAAAGGAGATGGCTCCAAGCCTGTAGAGCCTGCCAAGCAAGCAATGTCACCTTCTGTTGCAGAATGTGCTAGAGCTGTATTTGCTGCATTTCTTTGGCATGAAGGAATAGTTCATGATGCTATGGCATGCTCATCTTTTTTGAAGTTTAATCCAGAACTGTCCAAAGAGCATGCGCCCATACGAAGCAGTCTTACTCAACAGCCTGCAGAGGAAAAAGAAACCAAGCTGAAAAATAGACATTCATTGGAAATATCATCTGCTCTGAATATGTTCAACATCTCACCTCATGGACCAGATATATCTAAAATGGGTAGCATAAATAAGAACAAAGTCCTCTCAATGTTAAAAGAACCACCTCTGCATGAAAAGTGCGAGGATGGAAAAACTGAAACTACCTCCTTTGAAACATCCAGTCATCACACAATGAAATCCAAATCTCCTCTTCCATTAACACTGCAGCACTTAGTAGCTTTCTGGGAAGATATTTCTTTAGCAACTATTAAAGCAGCTTCCCAAAACATGATTTTTCCAAGTCCTGGTTCTTGCGCAGTGTTAAAGAAGAAGGAAAGTGACAAAGATAACAAGAAAGCTAAAAAAGAGAAGAAGAAAAAGGAAAAGGTTGAGACTAGGCCAAGGGGAAATCTTTTTGGTGAAATGGCCCAGCTTGCAGTGGGAGGACCTGAAAAAGACACCATCTGTGAATTGTGTGGAGAATCCCACCCATATCCAGTGACTTACCACATGAGACAAGCTCATCCAGGTAAGATTCCATATTTAATTTCCATATCAATCTATAAAGTATATTTCACACACAGACTCTGGTATTAGTTACTGTTACAAAAATGAGGCTATCTTGTCTATTAGTGTAAGACCCCAGGCTCGCCTCACAGAGGGGTTTTATGTCAGAAACACGTAAGGCCCCAAAACCTGCCGGATGGATTTATTAAGGGGGCCTTCAGTTCTTTTATACCTTGAGGCTGCATTTTCAAGGGGTCAAAATAACACACTTGTACTGGCAAACTTTGGAAGAAATGCTAATCAGCAAAGGGATACGCTCCATTCCATCTTAAGCTTTAGGGTTAGCTAGTAGGTAAGGTTTTTATGTTTATTAAATTACAGGTAATGTTGGCTAACTTATAAAACTGACCTTACCACCAGCTATTTGAATACGGAACTGTTGATGCTTTGGACAATTTAATAATAAAAACTTGAAAACTGCTGTGTGTTTGGATCAATTGGATACTGGTGGGATACATGAACAAAAGCATTGTTTTGTAAACAGTTCAGACGTATACAGAACAGTAAAAAATTAGGCCAGGAAAAGACAAGTGTCTTCCTACCCCCTTTTCTACAGCAATAAAAAAATATAATAAGTAACCCTTCATTTGAAATAACTTGTGTTCCCCCCTTTCCCCAACGCAGGTTGTGGCCGTTACGCAGGCGGCCAAGGTTACAACAGCATTGGGCACTTCTGTGGAGGATGGGCTGGCAATTGTGGCGATGGTGGTATTGGAGGAAGCACTTGGTATTTGGTTTGCGATCGATGCAGAGAAAAATATCTCCGTGAAAAGCAAGCAGCAGCAAGAGAGAAGGTATTTTCAGCTACTTTTCATACGTTTAGATATCTATCTCCTTAATAGAGCTGTGTTCACTTGAAAATAATTTTGGGCCAGTTTAAAAAATTTGGAATTTCATGACTTTGAATGGGTTTGGAATATCCTCTTATGCCATTGATAGGTTTAAGATGATAACATAGAAACTTTGCCGACTTTCAAACTTCCTATCAGATTTCTTCCCTTCAGGTGATAGTGTTTTCAAATTTATAATTTTTTTTATCCCACTATAACTTCAGCATTGAATGGAATACTTACTTTTTTAAAGTATTTGTCAGTTTATTTAACTTTGAATTGTTTTATTTACTGAAATGAGTGCTGTTTTAACTTGCTGTTTATAGTTTCTTTAATGATTTTAATAACCCAGACCATTGCATACAAGATGCCAGTAAAGAAATTTTTAATGGGAATAGTATGAAAGCTGGTGTTCTTATATTGGTGTTTCAGGACTAATTTCAAATTCTTTCTTAAAGTATGCAAATATGTTGAGGTTTTAAGGTAAGCAGAACAATGCTAATTAAACTTTATTTTTTTAACTAAATTTGTTGAAACTTTTTGCACACATAATTAATCCTGAGGCAGTCGTCAAAGCTGTCAGCTTTTTATTAAGTGTTTATAAAGTTACAAAAATAAAAGAAGTGCACTTTGTCATAGAAAATACTTTATAACAGGAAGAATCAAGCAGGTTTAGTATAAGCTATGTTACCAGATTTTCCTGTGGCGAAGTATAATTTAATTATATGGTTTTAAAATTTATCTAGATTAAACAATCTAGGAGAAAACCAATGCAAGTTAAGACACCTCGTGCCTTGCCAACTATGGAAGCTCATCAAGTGATTAAAGCAAATGCACTGTATTTGCTGTCGCTGAGTAGTGCTGCTGAGCCTAGCATCCTCTGCTATCACCCTGCAAAAGCATTCCAATCTCAACTTCCCAGTCTCAAAGAAGGAATTTCTGAAGACTTCCCCATTAAAATGCCATGTCTCTATCTACAAACTTTAGCAAGGTAATTAAAGGAAGCATATGAATATTGACTTTAGTCACCTGTGTATAGTGTTGAATAAAAGTGTGTGTATAAACTAAATGAAAACTTACATAGACAACTACATATTTTCCTAATTCTTTATGATGTTTATTCTTCTGTCTCTTAATCCGTGATCTTGTTTAATCTCATACGTTGTATTTTCTCATAATGTCAAATATCCCCTAAGTAGTTTTTCAGTGCCAAATATTTTTTAACAACGGTTTAGTTTCTGTCCAAAGAATTTAGAATTTGCCAAAGAGTTTAACTTAATGTGCAGACACGTGCTACTTTTTTCTCTTCACAGTTAAAAATAGTAAGAAGGAAACCAGAAGACTTGTGCTTTCTTGGTATTCTTAAGTAGATTTCACTGTAGTGTCTCGTGTTTATGTTGGATAGACATTTGGGCCTAAAATACATTCTGGAAATACCTAAAAAAAAAAAAGAAAGATAGTAAAGGGTGATCCCCACTCCCTCTTGCTTGAAAATGACATTGTATTTTCCAGTATAACTTTCAAGTTGCTGCAACTACCTTAAAAGCGTTAGTACGCAAGGAGTAAATGAATAGTGTTGGCTAACTAAATGTATTAACAAAGGACTTCTGTGCATATATGTTTGTGTATGTTGTTAATCCTGATTTAAAAATCTAATTTGATTTAGGCATCATCATGAAAATTTTGTTGGGTACCAGGATGACAACCTCTTCCAGGATGAGATGAGATACTTGCGCTCAACTTCAGTACCGGCACCATACATCTCAGTTACTCCTGATGCAAGTCCTAATGTTTTTGAAGAGCCAGAGAGTAACATGAAATCTATGCCCCCAAGGTACTTCCTTATAATTCTAGTACTACATAAAAGTTTTAAAGCATTAGCATTAACACCAGTTAAAAAAAAAAAAGGAAAACATTGCTGCAGTTAAGTAGCTAAAGTATCGGATCAGCACAGGTCAGTCTCTGAAATGGCAACAAAAAAGCCAAAAGGATATGAAGCTGTAGTTAGAAAAGTATCTTCAGGGAATCTTAACTTATCAGGTATATTTTCAACAATTAGCAGTGGATTATGTTTGATTATGCAAATATGCAAGGAATATGCAAATCACAATTGAAACTTTTAACTGTACTGCAAACCGGTTGCTTCTCTCTAGAAAGGTCCATGGGTTTACAACCTAAATATGAAAAAAAATTCAATTGATAAGGAATCTTAGCATACCTCAGAAAAATTTATCCACAGTCTTTACTCCAGGCTTGCTTGTCTCCTACAGAGACAATTTTTTCAGAATCTCTAAAACTGAAGAAGTGATCTAAAGATCAATATTCCAAGGACCATAGCTGTTGCAAACTCCTTGAAAACATAGCAGCTTTTTTCACTGTATATCTCTTCTGTACCACAGCTGACCGAGTGTATATTAATGGACTTTTTTAAAGAAGTGGCTGTTGTTCTCCATTCAGAATTTCATTCTGAAGGGAAGTTTTAATGGGAGGAAATTTCATTACCTTACAGTTTTCAGAGCAAATGTTGCTGCTTCATTCTGTGTGGAAGTTAAAATGTCACTGAAGAAATTACAATTTAATGCTATCTAGGACCAAGAGTGCTAGATGGTTTCTGTCAGGTTAAGCCACTTGCTTATCTCATTAAGTTTACTGTGATCTAATTCAAGCAGTTAGAGAAATTTTTGTTTTGCTAGGTTTAAAAAAGGCTCTTACTGTTAATAATAGTCCAGAATCAACTTAGATTGATAGTGTTTTCAGATATCGGTGATTCCTCATATTATAGTGAGGATGTAATGAAGAGAAGACTTGCTTTTAATCTGTTTTTATTTCAATATGTGATATTTTATACTGACTGCAAAAACAGTTTATTGGAATACTACAATCTACAATGTAGTCTTTTCAGAAATAGAACTTTTCTAACAAAACTCCTTAAGAGTCCATCTTATTGGTATATTCCTTTATTAAAACTGTGGACACCATGGTCTCCTGAGGTCTATAGGGACAGCGTAAGCTGGGAGTTCCTCTGCAGACTGTAAGAAGTCCACTGAAGGTAAGGAGTAAAACGTGTCAGAAGTATAGCCATAGCAATTGAAAATTGACTTTAAGGCTAGTGATGTTAGAAACTATATACTTCACATAAAGTTCTAAATTTCAGTTGGCTTGCATATTAAAAATTCACTCCATAGGTGTTTTCACTTGCATTCTCAGGAAAGGTTTGGTCTGAAAATTCAATTCAGGCATGATCTGAGTGTTTGTATCTCTCTCAAAAATACCTAAATTCTTGGAACTTACCATGTACATCATTACATTTTTTTCAAAAGCACTTGCATGCTTTTGCACCATGTGTGATTCTAATACACGTTCCTTCTTTTTCAGCATTTAAACGGTTACTAGGTGCATAAGACAAATTTTCATGCAGTAGTAGCATTGTCATTATGAAATGCATGTATCCTTATTTAATATTTATGTGTAATTCAGATAATACTCTATATAGTTGTTAATGAGTGTATCACTTATTTCTTTGCAGTCTGGAAACCAGTCCAATAACAGATACAGATCTTGCAAAGCGCACAGTCTTTCAAAGATCATACTCAGTTGTTGCATCAGAATATGACAAACAGCACTCAATTTTGCCAGCACGTGTAAAGGCAATCCCTAGGAGACGAGTCAACAGTGGAGATGCAGGTAAGAGCACAGATGTCAGAAGCAGGGAAAAATTACTCAAGGATTTGGAGTTCTTGGAAACTGAAGACAAATGTATTTTTTTAATAAATACATGTAGTGGCTTTTTAGTTATTAATAAACATTAGCTGTTTGTTAGTCGGCACATGATTAGCCCAAAATCAGCTCAGAGATTACTGATTTTGAAATTTGTGGTGAATCTTTTGGGCTTGATTTAAAAGTGAAGGTGGTATTTTGTTTCTCAGTTGAAGCACCATTTTTCCATACTGCTTTTTTTGATGCAATTTTCTCATGGAAAAATATATCAATTCTAAAAGTGCTTTATTACTTTTTTTTTTTACTGTGGCTATAAAATTGAAATGTGCAAAGAATCTAATGTATGCATATTTTTATGCTTTTGAATAGAAGTGGGGTCCTCTCTCCTGAGACATCCATCTCCTGAACTTTCTCGGTTAATCTCCGCCCACAGCTCTCTTTCCAAAGGAGAGAGAAATTTCCAGTGGCCAGTATTGGCATTTGTAATCCAGCATCATGATCTGGAAGGACTTGAAATAGCAATGAAACAAGCCTTACGGAAATCTGCTTGCCGAGTCTTTGCCATGGAGGTATTAATGTACTAATGGACCTTGTATGATTAAAATAGGATGGTTGTAAATTCTGTCTTGGAACTGTTTTTGAAGATTACACTATGTCCCCTGTAATACGGTTGTCATTTCAGTAAACTGTTTTAGCTACAGAGCAATGTGTCTTATTTGAAGACCTGTGCATTATTATTTGCCTGTTCAAAAGCATTAGTCCACCTCCATACATGAATGGTTTAAAAAATAGTTTTACTCCAGTAGGTTAGTTTAACCAATTGATAATTCATTGTATGTAATTTATTTTAGGCTTTCAACTGGCTTCTTTGTAATGTCATTCAAACGACTTCTCTTCATGATATTTTATGGCATTTTGTGGCTTCCCTGACTCCTGCACCTGTAGAGCCAGAAGAAGAAGAAGATGAAGAAAATAAGTCAAATAAAGAAAATGCAGAACAAGTAAGTCATGTTCAGCATTCTTTTCATATCTGTTGATTTTGTAGGCAAATTAGAAATATTTTTATGTGGAAAAAAATAATTCCTTAATCCTCCCTCTGTGAAACAGTACCTTAAATTGTAGTTGAACTGATTTTGTAGACATAGATAAATTAATTTTTCTTCTAAATTATCAGATTTTTTGTGCTGATGAATTTCATAGTCTTTCAATACATTACTTTTGAGTATTTATGGGAAATAAAAAAGCAAAAGGGCACAAGCAAATCATTAACCCAGTAACAAAAAATTTTAGAATTTGCTTTTTGTTTCCTTTGCCCCACAATGAGAGGAAAGAAACGAGAAAATATTTTTCAGAGAAGCTTTGTGGTTTCATCTACTCTAAGAAAAGTCCATAGTGCATTATGAAAATGTATAGTTAACTTACATAATTCTTTATACATGTGTGTATATATAAATAATTATATATAGACATACTTCTATGTACACTAGACATAGTTAATGTAGTGATTTAAGAAAAATCTATAGTTAGTTATGTAAAACGGTATAGTCCTAACACACCACCCTTCCAAAAGGTATCATCATACAATCTCTTCTAGACTGAGCTCTGATTTAAAACATTACCATGTCCACAAAGAATAGCTCACAAAAAATCATGCTAGTACTGTTAGTAAGTCAGGGTTATCTTTATCACTTCAAATATAATCCAGTTTTGAAATGAGAAATTCAGAAATTAACCTTTCCAGCATTGTAACCTGGTACACTGCTGTAGTTGTTTACAAAGCAACTGTAATCTTCGCCTAAATTTCATGTGGGATATCAGCTTTTCTCTGTTAGCATATCAACATGGAGATTTATAATTCTATTTACCTATTTTCAGGTCTGCCAGATTCTTGTATGTATATATTAAATCTGATTTGCAGTAACTCTGGGTATTGTATTTTGAATGTTGTTTCTCAGTTTGTCTCCAGCAGTCTTCTGCCTTGTAATAAATTCAGCTGCTACACCAAAAGCATTACCAGAGTGAGGGAAATGTGTTCCCACTGGTCCTTATGCTGGTCACCCTCCAAAATAAGAATCTATTATATAAAAGAATAAACAGTGTCCTGTCTGTAGTCTGGATAATTACTGAATGAAAGATAAAGGACATCAGAAAGGAACGCTAAAATATGCCACCCTCTGCTCTGGTGGGAATGCTACTGTTTCTTCAATACAATGAAGGGGGGATTTAAGAATACTCCTTGGTCACATGGCTAAGATGAATAGTTTTATGGCATGTAAGAAACAGTTTTCAGCTAATTGTTAAATATCACTCAGGTGATGTGTATTCAAATCACAACATCCTCCTTCAGTACTCTGATCAAATGATTAAAAGGCCCATATAAATATATGTACACAATGTAATAAATCCAAGACGGTTAGGTGCTTTTCCACAACCAGGATTCATTTCGTTATGCGAAAAATTTTTCACATATTGTTTTAATGTACTACAAGATGGGGATAAGTCCCAGTGATGGATTCTTTTAAATTGGGGGATGGGGATCTAGAACTATAAGTGATTTAAGGCGTACAATGTAGGTTCAAAGGCAATGTCCTTGCTTAAGCAAAAGAAAATGCAAGAACTACTAAGCTGCAGAGGAGATGGTGGGAACAGGATGCTACCTGTGTAGACAGGATCCTTGGGGGAAAGGGGAATACCCAGGCTTTGAACTGTTTCCGAACAATTGATAATATTTTAGAGTTCAGTTTCATACTTCTACTTCATACACTGAGTACACTCTACCACGTTACACCCTCCAGCAAAATACAGAGCAGTGTCTGGTTTGATGATTCTTCCCTCGGTAAGCATGTGCCAAAAATCAATTTCAAATAATACCATGGCATTTCTAGCTATTAAAGAAGTTGAGATCCAGGGGAAATCTGCTTGCAAGAATATGCATAGAAAACTTAAAGCTGGAATATGTTATTTTTTCTAGTTTCTCAAATTATTGCAGTGTAATATTTCACATCTTTAAATCATGAAAAATAAGTGGTAGCATACAGTATACTTCCCAAATTCTCTGCTTGAGGTTCACGTATAACTTATTGTAAAAATTCTCTGACAGGAACTGCCTTAAGTTCATCTTCATTACAGGATTGTTGCAGTTACTCTTAAACCAAATAGCATAAATATTTTTATTTACTTCACCTTTCTTTTTCTCAAAAAGTCTGCTAATAACATAAAAAACTGCTTCGCATCTTAGGAAAAAGACACAAGAGTATGTGAGCATCCTCTGTCAGATATAGTGATTGCCGGTGAAGCAGCTCACCCCTTACCGCACACTTTTCATCGCCTTCTTCAGACAATCTCTGATCTTATGATGTCTCTTCCCAGTGGTAGTGCATTACAGCAAATGGCCTTAAGGTAAGCACAACTCCACTGTTAAAATTCTAAGAAAAGTTTATTCCTGCCTTCCTCAAATGACGCATAGGAAAACTTAGGGTCCTGCAAAATCTGAAGTTAAAGGTTTATAGAAAATATTTTGAGAAGCAAAAGTATAATTAATAGTTTAACTGGTATGTTATGTTTTTGAACAATATTCAACATTTCAGAATCCGCTAAATGTGTTTTCAGATGCTGGAGTCTCAAATTCAAACAATCTGATCACCAGTTCCTGCACCAGAGCAATGTTTTTCATCATATCAACAATATTTTGTCTAAATCTGATGATGGAGATAGTGAAGAGAGCTTTAGTATCAGCATTCAGTCTGGTTTTGAAGTCATGAATCAGGCAAGTATTCCACCTCCCTCTCAGAAGCAGAGATCATTTATGAAGAGCATATAGTTCCTATGATGATTCTGTTTGAATTAAAAGATTGCTTAATGCAGTGTCATATTTCCTTGAATGCATCTCAGTTTGGAATCTTGTTGTTGATATTTATGTTCTCTTGTTTAGCTTCAGAGGTTCAAATATTGACCCTTAACCTGTATATCACTGAAACCTAAATCTTGGAGCAGTGCTTTTAAGTGCTGGTTTACAAGTGAAGTGTTTGAGGAGTGCCTTGTAGTCCATTTGTGTCACTGAGTTAGTTAATTTTTTTAAATGCTCTCTACTTCCAGTTTGTATTTGCTTATATATTTTTTATTCTGTTATTCCAAGGAGGATAAATTAATTACTTCTGGTTAATATCTTTAAATTGTTTTCTTCCATTTATTAATACATTTAGGCATTTACTAATATATTCATCTGTTAGTTATTAATATTTCCCTTGGTTTAAAGGACTGAATAACTTGAACCAATAAATGGCAAATTCATTGGAGAGCATATTCCTCAGAACAGAAATGTCTGCATGGTTTTAAAAATTGTAAATAATGCCTGTATTTGGGCTTACTTTCAGCTGTTCTAAGTATTTTCATTTATTTTCACAGGAACTGTGTATAGTGGTTTGTCTAAAAGACCTAACCAGCATTGTTGACATTAAAACATCAAGCCGACCTGCCATGATTGGTAGTTTAACAGATGGGTCTACAGAAACATTCTGGGAATCAGGAGATGAGGATAAGAATAAAACTAAAAACATCACAATTAACTGTGTAAAAGGAATCAATGCACGTTATGTTTGTGTTCACGTAGACAATTCCAGAGATCTTGGGGTAAGAGGAAAATGAAATGTCTCTCGTTGAAGTTCAGGTTGTATGTCTTAATCAGTCAAGAACCACTGTT
Source organism: Pseudotriccus pelzelni (assembly GCA_035584735.1). Lineage (NCBI taxonomy): Eukaryota > Metazoa > Chordata > Aves > Passeriformes > Tyrannidae > Pseudotriccus > Pseudotriccus pelzelni. The sequence goes on along the minus strand of JAWMRA010000001.1, from coordinate 66,558,415 downwards.
TTCTTTGTTCAGTTCAGTTGGTAATTCTAATTCATAAGCTCACATTTCAAAGTAGAGTTTCTAAATTCTGTAATTTTTAATTTTTAAAGCAGTAACTGTTAGGATCTGTATGATTTTTCAGTCTGAGTTTGCAGTTGCATGAACTTGAAACCAGGAAACTTTATTAACTGGCGTCTTCAATCTCAGACGCATTTTCAAGCATTTAATAATTAAGTTATTTTTCTTGCTCGTTTCTGTAGAAGCATTGAAATAAGGAGCTTTAAAATCCAAACTATTTTCTAGATTTTCTACATTCTTTCTTACTGATCTGTTCAGTAATGGTACAAATATATCTGTATTTCAACTACAGCTCTTAATATAAAGAGCACTTGTTTCATTCTTATTTTGCTTGTCTGTTGTAGAACAAAGTGACTTCAATGACCTTCCTAACTGGCAAGGCAGTAGAAGATCTCTGCAGAATAAAGCAGGTAAACATTTTAACAGCTGACATAGGAAAACTGTTGTCATTTTTTGGCTGCACATAGCAAAGATTTTTCTAAGCAAATAGTTTTCACTTCTTGTGGTAGATAAATTACAAGTATCAGACATCAAAATAATTCTTGGAAAATACTGCATTATTAGTGATAGAATTCAGCCATGTATACTGAATATTGATCAAGCTTTTACTCTAGCTTCCAGTAGTATCATTGCAGTTTCATATGCAATATATGATTCTTATAGCATTACTTATGTTCACTTTTTAAAAAAACAATATGTATTTTAAAATAAGCTGAATTTGTTGGGTTTTCTTAATATGTGAACCTTTGCTTTGAGGATAAAAGGTATAGGCCACTGCTTCTAATAAGCTTTAAAGACAAAAGAGAGATGGCTATATATAATTTTTTAAGTTTGAGACTTTTTTTTTTAAATCTGAATTCACAAGGTTGAATATTTTTGTAATTAAACAGAAGTCTTACTGCTCGGGATGAAAATTTCATTGCAAGCATTGTATTTTTTGCAGTGATACATGATGGATTTGTTTCAGAAGTAGGTGGCTTTTTGTTTGACATAACATCAGTTCCCATCTTTATGTTCTTCTTTAACAGGTAGACTTGGATTCAAGACATATTGGCTGGGTAACTAGTGAACTTCCTGGGGGTGACAATCACATCATCAAAATTGAATTGAAGGGTCCAGAGAACACACTAAGAGTTCGACAAGTGAAAATTCTCGGATGGAAAGATGGTGAAAGCATTAAAATAGCAGGCCAGATTTCTGCAAGTGTCGCTCAACAAAGAAACTGTGAATCTGAGACGCTGCGAGTATTCCGACTTATAACATCCCAGGTGGGATTTTAATGATGCATTATACTGTGAAAGTTACTATAAATTGTAGACTTTCAGTGCTTTATGTTTTAATGTAAAATGCCACAACTGCACAGGTTTTTCTTTGAGATATGCTGATTGTCACTGTCTTTCTTCCAGGTGTTTGGAAAACTCATCTCCGGAGATGCTGAGCCAACCCCAGAACAAGAAGAAAAAGCATTATTGTCTTCCCCAGAAGGAGAAGAAAAAGTACACAATGTATTTATTTGTATTTTATCAATAATACTTTGCTGAAAAAATTATCTAGATGATTTTCAGTATTTATCCCATTTCTCATGCTACATAATTTTTAGATCAAAACAGAAGTAAAATGCCACAATTGCTTATTTTTAAAGAGTTACAGTGGATCTTTTTATGAGTAAATTATAATTGAGGGATATGCATTAATGCATTTAATGCACCATATCATAGTAATGCTGGCACAAATTTGCCTACAATTACAGAAGTACTTAACACCTGTAGATCAACCTGAAAGTCCTTGCCTATTATCTTGTGCCTCAAGAGGGTTGATGTTTAGAAAAAAAATATGCAGAAACCGCACTACTAGACTTTCACCTGCTATACTTCTCTGTCTTTCAACAAGGATTAGTTTAAGTGTTCCTGGAAGGGTTACTGTATATGGACTGTCTTGTTTAATAGCCAAAATTGGACTTCCCTAAATGAAAGTAATTTCCTTTTCCAGATGATAGATAGTTTTGTTCTACCCAGTAGGTTGTGGCAGTAAGTTACATGGCTGAATTATTCATTTGTAAAAGTGTATTTTTCTCACACTGGCTCTGTGATAACTTGGTTGTGTGTTCCCTGTTTCTTTTATTATGAAACATACAAACTGAAAAATATATTCTGTGCACTGCTTTACGAAGACTTAATCACTGATTGTAATAACCTACACAAAGGGGTTGAATCTCAGATAATTGTACTCCACTTGTTTTGCTTATTATTCATTTCATGCTCAAATTCCTCTTGAAAGAGGTATTTATTAATAATGGTTAAATTGATCTTGCTTACATGTCTTATTTCTCCATAACAAAAAACTCAAACTTTTAAAACACAGTATGTTGATACATTCCATGTTAATTGCTACAATAATTTCTGAAATGTTCTTGAAAGTTTTGATCTGATTAAATATGCTTTTTATGAAGGCAACATCAGATGCAGACCTGAAGGAGCACATGGTAGGGATCATATTCAGCCGGAGCAAACTGACCAATTTGCAGAAACAGGTTTGTTCGCTTTGAAATTATCTGAGGATTAAATATTTGTGCTTTGTAAAAAGTATTCTCATTTTCAGTGAATACAGAACCATTTATTTGGTACTTTAAATTCTTCCGTTCTTTATGAACAAATTTTGGTTTATATTTTAAATAGTATGTGTGTTTATTCTAGAAGAATTTTCTCAGTGTTGTTTCCACAGATTTTTCATTTTAATTGGATAAAACCTCTTACCCTAGTAGACTCAATTCCAAAAGTTTTAGAATTTAGTTGTAAATGGCACTTCCTCATATTTACCAGTAACAATAGCATAGTAGTAGACCTTCACGAGGGTCTAGGTGAGGTTCAGTGACAAGAGTTTAGGTTCTTAGTTTATACATGTTTTCTCCCCATTTCTGTCATCAGAAAGTGCTTAGGCTTGATAAAATTTAATCCTAAAAAGGTAATCAGTGCATAGATTCTTAAAAGATTGTTTTCTGTAATCAGTGAAATTTTGGAGTGGTGGTTTTGTTTTTTTTTTAGCTTGTCTGTTTTTTTCCTAATATAAAGCAGTAGTTAGAGTATATTTTCTTTTTCTTTGGAATACTTAATTTTTTAAAAATATACCAAATAAGCATCTTTTATATTATTTTTATTATACTTATAATGGGACAAACACTGCCATAAAGATTTTCACAATAATAAAAGAGCTATTAATTTTGAAACTTATTAGTTTAGTAAATTAAGCAGAATCTACTCTTTTGTCACTCAGCAAACTTTAAAATCTCTTAAAAATTATTTTTAACATGATATTGGTAAAATGAAAATATTGTTTCTAAAATTTTTTTAAGCTTGCTGAGTGAAAAACAAATCAAGAGACCTAAGTATTTTAATAAGTCCTTTTCTTTTGGTGGTATTGAGTAAATGTATTTTATATGGGGGTTTTCTCGTGGTTTTTTTAGCCTGAATTCTAGGTAAAAAGTAAGCGAAAAGGCAGAAACTAAAATAAAAGGAAAATAATTTCAATTAAATTTTCCAGAATAAAGATGAACAAATTCAGTATTAAATCTAAATCTTAATTCTGAAGAATTTTATCTGATCTTTGCTTTATGCTTAAATCCAAATTTTCTTCTTCATTTGAATTTATGTTAAAAACTAAGTTAAGCACAGGCAAAATTTCACAGGTTTTCCATTTTAGCCAGAGTTCTGAAGGCGCACAATAATTTTCACTTCCTAAAAGTTTTTAAAAGTTACTATGTATTTGGTTTCTCTTTGGATAGGTATGTGCACACATAGTCCAGGCCATCCGAATGGAAGCGACGCGTGTGCGTGAAGAATGGGAGCACGCCATCTCCAGCAAGGAGAACGCTAACTCCCAGCCCAGCGATGAAGATGCTTCTTCGGACGCCTATTGCTTTGAGCTGCTCTCCATGGTTCTGGCACTCAGCGGCTCCAATGTGGGCCGGCAGTACCTGGCTCAGCAGCTGACTCTGCTCCAGGATCTCTTCTCATTGCTACACACTGCTTCCCCCAGGGTGCAGAGGCAGGTGAGTGCCAACTGCTCCTTGTTTATCTTGGTATTCCTAGAAAAATGTCTTTAGAATGCTAAAATTGTCTGCGTGATAGTACAATGTGTGCTTGAACTTTTTTTTTTTTTAATTAAATATTCCACATAAGGAGTAACTGTAAATAACATTTTGTTACCACGATAATGAGAAGAGGGCAAGTCAAAATTTCTGAATATGTAAAAAAAATAAATACGGAATTTCTTTTTGGAATTTAAGTGTCAGGTTTTAGGGTGGTTTTCCAGTTTTTGAATGGGCTTAAAATGTTTTATGTGTTTGATATATAAATACATATATACTCCAGCACCGCCACAATTTGACTGTAGGAAACTATTTGTAGGAAGCACAAACAGTGCTGAAGACAATGGAGGCTACAGTTATGAAATTAAACCAAAGTCACTTTGAGCAAGTTTGTAGTGCTTTGTCTCTAAGAACTGAGGTATAAGAACCCCAAATTGCCTAATTAAGTCAGCATGAACCTAAATCAGTAAACTAAAATGCCTTAGAGTAATATTGTCCTTATTCTGAAAGGTTTTGAATAGGGCAGAGCAAAATGCTTTTTCAAACCATACGTCAAAGGGACATGTGGTTTGCCTGGCAGGGGTTGTTGCTGAAATTAAGTAGGATGCACAAGACCAGTTAGTAATTTTGTATGTCCTAATGATTGGGGATCTTATACATAAGCATGCATCTTTTGTTTGGGAGTGCTGTTGCAAAGGATTCTTCAGTCAATCTGAACTTCACAATATTCATTGAATCTTACTTCACAGTAGCCCAGTTGTTTGTGTTTAAAACAGTTTCATCCGTGTCTAGGGTATGTATGTTTGGTTTGTCAGAAATTTTATTTTCTGATGCAAGGACTAAGAATTCTCTTCAGGTCAGATTCAAAAGTTTTCACCATCTTATGACTGTGGTACTATTTAAATTTTATGCAGTGTTATGCAGTACATTCCAAAAAAGAGACTTGAAGTTCATGTATTGCATTTGTCTATTTATAAGGGACAACTTCATCCAGAATTATTGTATATAATTGCAAGAACCAGAGATGCTCCTTTTATATATTAGAGTTGTTAGTTTTCCATTTTTCAAATGTATGAGGTTTAAAAGCTGGTGTGTTTATTTATTGCAAGTAGGAGTTCTGTACAAAAAGCAGTGAAGGTGTGAGGTAAGGTCTCATGCCACTTCATTAGGGGGAAAGGGTATTAAAGAGTTACACCATTACCCAAATTTATATGTGTTTCATATGTTCCAAATGTTGGTAAATATTTGCATGATTTGAGGAGGCAATAGCTTTAATATTGTGTTTGACCTTAAGGCACAGTGACAGCTAGAATTGTGGAATGACTAAAGACTGTTTTGCTAAATCATCGTAACAGAAGAAGCAGAGGCTTCACTGGTAAAAATTAGCCCTTGAATAAGTAGAGGATGGTAAAAATGTCTGTAAGATGGACAGAATCTAAGTATACAGTGGGTTTGGAGTATTTCATATTATGTATATATAATGCCCATATAGCCTGTGTAGGTAGGATGAAAGGTTTTTAATTACCAGTCTCTGTTACTGAACTGGCACAAGTCCTTAACATGTGTCTTACACTCAGGCTGTAAGTGTAGGAATGTGGAACTAGACCTTTCTACTCTTGGTATCCTCAAGCAGACTTTTAATATCTTTCTTTCTGAATTTGGGTGTTGTCTGTCTGAGCCTATGTGTAGTTATATGGACATAATACAACGTAAATATATAAACACATTTGTCTTAATACAGCTAATGCGCTATCTTGTTAGCTGCTGTTCCTTCTCTAGGTAGATTCTAAGTTCCTGCAAGATAGAAGCATTGCAGAATTTCTTACAGTAGTAATTAAGTACAGAAATTAGATTCAGTCCTTCTTACTAAAATAGCTTGTGAAGGAGAAAGAATTTATTTGATTTTGCTTGAAAACTTCAGCTGTCTTGGTAAGAATTGTTGTGTTCTGGTTTTTCTTTTCCAGGTAACATCATTACTGAGACGAGTTTTGCCTGAGGTAACCCCTAGTCGCCTGGCTAGTATTATAGGAGTGAAGTCTCTTCCACCAGCAGATATAAGTGATATCATTCACTCAACAGAAAAAGGAGATTGGAATAAACTAGGTATCTTGGACATGTTTTTGGGATGCATTGCCAAAGCTCTCACTGTACAGCTAAAAGCCAAAGGAACTACTATCACAGGGACAGCTGGCACTACTGCAGGCAAAGGAGTTACTACAGTCACACTTCCAATGATCTTCAATTCCAGGTTTGTTTAAAAATATGTATATATTCTCAAGCTAAAGGCACCTTCTTTAAAGTCAGTTGTCTTTATAATATTTGTTTACAAATGGAAAAAAATATATAACACTTTGGCCATATGTCATGTTATTCGTGAGTTCAGTTTAAAAAAAAAACAAACCACAACCAAACCACAAATGTGCTGAATGTGTACAATTATTTCTTTGCCCTGGATTTTGACAAATAGTAACTGATTACTTGAGTTTAGTTCACCTGTTACTGTATGTCCTTTTCAGCTACATTCGTCGAGGTGAAAGTCACTGGTGGATGAAGGGTTCAACACCTACACAGATTTCAGAAATCATCATTAAACTCATCAAAGACATGGCAGCAGTGAGTTTCTGTTCTTTAAATGTGTAGAGGATGTTCAAATATTTCTGATAATGAAGAATACATCTTTTCATTACCTTCTATTATAGTTAGTGTTGGGTTGAGCTTCTGTATGTGCATTGGTCTCAAGAAAAAAAAAGTGTAGTTTTGAGGATAGAGTCTAGGCTAAGAGCCGTAGCCAGCTGAGTTCTCATTCTGCTAAACAGAAATTTGGTTTTGATATAAGCTTTTAAATAACTCACTTGTACCAGAAATTTAAGAGGTAAGCGATTGTGGGTCATTGTCTACTTTATTAAGTTAGAAACCTAATATTTTAAATCTTGAGCACTCAGAACTCTAACAGAAAAGTAAAAAGTATCTGTGGAGCAAGATAATAGTATTGTTTTCATGTAACGGTATTTAGACTTCATGTGTGGCTTTTCTGGTTGAAACTGACTTCTTTCTTTGACTGAAATGTACATTTATAGTTGCTTATTACTTCAAGCATCTGAGCTTAAATTTTGCATAGCCGTATCAGCTTCAGACAGTTTTTTTGCAGAAATATTGATGAAAGGTGAATCAGCTATTTCCCAGAAACAATACTGGCAAAAGAAAAAAAGGTTTTGTTTATGTTACAGGGAAAAGAGTTTAGTTGGGAGGGTGTTTTATTTTCCTTAATTCTGTATCTACCTCAGTGAGATCTTGTAAATGAGACCCAGATTTGCTTCTGTGAATACTCTTTGAAAGGTGTTTCAATATCTTCAGCTTTACAGTCTGTTTTCTAAACCATTCACTGTGCTTAGATTAAGGAGGTTTCTTCTCAAAATTGATGAAGATGGATGGAAGTTCTCTGCAATTGCCGCTGTTGATTCTGACCACAAGATTTCAGAATTTCACAATTCATAGGAGTTACAATTAAAGTGTGTCTCTGTTTGAAAACCTTTCTTTGAGGCTTTTTAGAGCCTCTAATTACCAGTAGGATGACATCAGTCTTACTACCCTCTTCCTTAAAGTTAGAATTGTGATTCCTTTCACAGAACTTTCTCAACATTTGCAATGTATAGTTACCTGCATCTGAGTTAGTCATTATACCTTCCTTTTCAGGGTCCAGTGAGTCTCAATTATTTGTCACCTTTAGTATGAGGTTTAGAAATTTACAGATTACAATAAGAATGGAAGGAGACAGCAGTCTCTGAATCAGAAACTTTAGGGTATGAATCAGTGCCATAGGCTCAGAATGTGAAAGGTTAGTTTTGAAAGTATGCTTGTACTTCTGATGTTTCCTGTGTACTGTTTTGTTTCTTTCAAATACAGAAACTGTGGAGAGTATTCAGGATGGCTGAGCTAGGCAAGTCAGCTTGATTTCTCTAGGAACCCACTGTGATCTGTGTAGTGTTCACAGTCACTTACCTGTGCTCCAGCTCTGCATCTTTCTTTCTCCAGGAGAGATGAGGGACACTTTAGCAATATGATCTTGCATTCTTCAAATCATATGCCCTCTACCTATTGTAAGTTACATATTCCAGTAGCTGCTCAGAGACTGCCTCAGTCAGTCACTTGAGTATTTGAGGGCTAATTTTTACCAGATCTGTGACTTGAAAATCAAGGCCAGGTTGGATGGGGCTTTGAGCAGCCTGATCTAGTGGAAGGTTATCTTGCCACAGCAGGGAAGTTAGAAATAGATGATCTTCAAGGTCACTTCCAACCCAAATAATTCTGCAAAAAGACCTGATTTGTCAAAGTCATCCCTGACTTTTTCTGTTCTAACTTGAGATCTTAATCTAATGTTGTTTGTAGCAGCTCTAATTACAATTTTAGTTGTTCTTATATTAATAAAAGCTATAATAAATTGAGTTTCCTCCTTAACAGGGTCATCTGTCAGAAGCATGGTCACGTGTGACAAAAAATGCTATTGCTGAAACCATCATAGCTCTGACCAAAATGGAAGAAGAATACAGATCACCAGTGAGGTGCATTGCAACAACCAGAGTAAGAACTTCACTGAATTTAGTTCATTGTAAATGTGCAGTGGGGGACCATCTAAGAGCCTTCCTATATTGTAGAACAAACTTGCTTAATACAGGTTGCTTCAGGAAACAATGCAGTATAGTTAATATTCTCCAAATCTAGCTGTGTGCATAATGGACAATAATAACAATCCTAAAGCAATCACTGTATGTCCTAATAAAATATTTTCTTTCTCAGTGTCCCAGCAGATTTAATTTTCTTCTTTGTGGCAGAAATACACAGGTGAAAATTGAATTATAATTAAATATGCATCTTGGGTATCTCAGAAATAATGAAGAATAAATGTGATACCTATACATTTGGGCGCTTATTCTTGAAATAATTCTGCTCTTAAGTTTGTGATACTTGCCTTTTACTAAATTTATTAGATCATCTATGTGGAAAATTGCACAATATGCATCAGCTGTCTTTTTCCAGCTCTCCATGCAATTATTTTAAGTGGTTTGACTTCTAGGTAATCAGCTGCCACATCTCAAGCGTATTATGAAAACACTCAGTAACAGATGTTCTCTAGGACAATTAAGTTAAGCTTCACCTGTGTTTGTCTCAAAATAAAAGATTATTTGCTGAGCCCTTTATTACTTACCTGGTATATTTTTCTTTTCTTGGTCTTTACTTTTGCCATGAATCTTTTATAAAAACTGGGACTAATTTAACCTTAATAGATTGCTTGAAATACCATGAATAGCATATTTGTAAATTATGACATTCTTACTATCTTAGGGTGTACAGATTTTAGCTTCTCAGGCATAATAATTGGAAACAAAACAAACAAAACAAAAGACCAAAAAAAAAAAAGGTTTGCAGTGGTTACAAGCATCTGACACTCATGTTGTTTTCATCATTTTTGTTACTCATATATTCTCTGCTTTCTGGAGGACACAGTCTTGGACTACCCCTGGCTCAGCTGTCACCATGTTAGTTTAACCAGGTCTTACGGGAGCCCTAAACATCAGTCCAGCTACTCTTTTGACTCTCTGTAGCTCTGTCATGGAGGTGTGTTTTTTGGGGGAGAGTCCAGTAGGGTTTTTCAACAAAACCAATTTTGTTCAATTCAAACCTTTGATTAAAAGCTGTTCCAAAATGCAGCTGTGAAGTGTGTTTGAATTGCAGGCTTAGTGACAAATTATCTTCATGTAGCTCATATTTTCAGGATTTCACTGTAGTGAAAGGAGAAGAAGAGAGAAAAGCTTCCTCTGAATAGTTACCTCAGAACTGCTTTTAGTAGGTACCCTAGGTAATCTCAAATGCCCTGTGAAGTGAGGAGAGAACACAGGAAAACCAGTCTAAGCTGAAGTTTTGTGGGGGTTGGTTTTGGTTTTATTTTTATTATTAGTCTGTGTCCTTGCATTTTGTCTTCCCTAAAGCCTGCAATGTTTGGGAGCAATATGCAAGTCTGTATTTGCCATAGTTCTCTGTAATGCGCTTTTGTTGTTCTTTCTTCACTTTTTCTTTCTTGAGTGGTTGCTACTGTTTTTATAACCATAAAGTGACCTACCTGAAAGAAACAAGATAGTTCCCAAAAGTTCAGTAAGTTTTATTGTATCCACAACTTATTTTGGAAAATAAAAAACTTGGGTTGTATGAGCAGGCTTCAGCTAACAATAATAGAGTTTGCAGGTAACAGTGACATTCTTATCTGCCAAAGTTTATCTTTTTTAGTATTTGTTTGAGTTTTGGTCTTTGTTTTTAATGTGTCTAAGACATTTAATTCTACCTTGCCTTTCAATAGCTGTGGCTGGCCTTAGCATCCCTCTGTGTTCTTGATCAGGATCATGTTGATAGACTATCCTCAGGAAGATGGATGGGAAAGGATGGGCAACAGAAACAGATGGTGAGACTGAAAATCATATGCTTTTGTGTTTATTTTTATTTATTCAGTTATCAGATAATTCAGAATAATGGTAGGGAAAGGTACGCTTGGCTTAACCTTATTTGTCCCTTTTGTTCCCAGGGGAGATTGTACATACATATTTGAAGAATTTGTGTTCTAGCACTGCTCAGAAAACAGAAATTTCAACTTAAAACAGTGGTGTTAAGTTCAGGATGAAGCAAGGCCTTCTTAACACCTGTGAGATGGATTTTTGAGTAGATTGACTCCACTGATACAAAACCCTCTATCAGAGCTTTTTCTTTCTGTCTTGATCCCTGTCACATAATAAAATCAATTCTTTTGTGTTCCTCAATAACTACTCCTCTGTAATTTATCTTCCTCTTCCCCATCTCAGTAGAGAATGATTATTCCAAAGAGAGAGAAACTGTTTCTAACAGAATGGGAGGCAAGGAAAGATTGTGCACTAGCAACCGAGGATACTTGGAGCAAATAATTCTCAGAGCTGCTGAACCCAGCCTGAAATTCCCCCCTGCTGTTTCACATCATGATACTTAGATGTTGAGGGTGAACTGTGTGTCTCCCTGCTGGAACTGCTTTGAAAGAACTCTGTTCCAAGTTGCATGAGCAGTATCATGGAAACCACATGTTCTGTGATTACAGTGGAAATTTGTTCTCAAACATATGCATAATCAAAATCAGTTGTTGAACTCCTACTGGGGCAGGTATTTAGAACTGCAAAACACAACCATGTTGAATTAAAAACAAAAATTGTATCAGTAGAGCAACTTAATTTTATGATGAATTTTGAAGTTTTTTATTTCAGCCATATTGCCTCTGAGTTATAGATGACCTACAGCTTCGTTTAGATATTTGAACAGAGCAAACATACCATATCAAAGTAATGAAGGGTAAATATCATGCCTGCTGACTAAGCTTGAGTACTTGGATCTCTGAACTTTTCTATTAACATACCCGTAACCCACTGTTACCAAATCAATCTCTTCTCTAGTTTCAACAGAAATCTCTTCAACTAGGTTTCAACACTAGTTAAAAACAATGTTTCAACTACATTGTTGAAAAACACATTTTTGCTACATCACATGAAACATGAGATGAAGAATACCAGAAAAACTGATGTCATAAATTGAGGCTTTTTGTGTCCAGGAGTAATTGTTTAAATATTGATTATTCTAAGGATAGCATTAATAGTCAAAACAAGCTCTTTATCCCCCTTTATAAATTTGGAGGGGAAGTGTGGGGTGTATGACTGGAGGGAGAATAAAAACAGATGCTGAAAGGAAGTGATAAAGAGGAATTATTTTTGGTTTTTTTCTTTTTTTCTCTCAGCCAATGTGTGATAACCATGATGATGGTGAAACTGCTGCAATCATTTTATGTAATGTCTGTGGGAATTTGTGCACAGATTGTGACCGATTCCTTCATCTCCACCGGCGAACAAAAACTCACCAGAGACAGGTAGAGTATACATGACACCATGTTCTGTGCACTGCATACGTTGTGTGCATTTCCCCAAATACTATATAAGCAAAAGGCTGGAGCAAGTATCGAATCTGAAAAGGGTGTTTTATTTTATTTTGGAGATGGGATAGATAAGTTTCCATTTAATTTTTTTTGTTGTTGTTTTTAGTTACATTTTCTTGTTCCTTATCTTTGAAGAAGATTAGAAAATCTTGTAGTAGTCCCTAATTCTAGTTCTTGTGCTACGTCAACTTTTTTCTCTCTTGTTTAACATTGGGTCGGAACACTTTTTTAGGAGAATTTAGGAGCTCCCTATACTTTGTTAAGTATACACTGGTTCTTTATTCCTGTTAAATCATATCTCCTTTACTTCTGTCGTATGACTCAGGGCTTATCAACCTCTTCCATTTCTAATGTATGTATATTTTTTTAATATCCAGGAAGACCATTTGATAGCAGATATTCCTACTGGTTCTTCTATGTCAATCTTCTCTTATTGCACAATATTCCTCTAGCTTTCACTCTGTTTTCACAGATAAATATGTTGTCATATTCATAAGCTTGAAAATTTTATGACTTCTTTTGGTTTTGTTTTTAGGATTGAAACTTTGACTTAGATCTGAGTTTTTGCAAATTGCTGAATACTCTGCTAATTAGTGTTCTTTTGTGGTTTTCTTTTATCCTTTTCATCTCTAAACTTGAAACTACATACTTCGTGGAATTTTTCTTTTTCTGATTGAAATTAATGTTGAAGATGCTTTTACTTCTGGAATTATTGAACATTTCCTCTTTCTTGACACTATATGTCTCATGGTTTTTTGTGGTCCTTTATTTTCCCCTTTCCTTCTTGACTACTTACATTTGCACAAAGGTTAAAATAATAAATGTCATTAATAAAGTTAATTCAATGGAATTCATTCCTCTTCTCCCACTCCTAGAATACACCTATATTAACTTTTTAATTATGATCAGGAATGGGCTTTTAAAGCAGATATGATCATCTCTCTTTAACGTGCTTTGATTTCTGTCATTGAGCAGCTTTGGAGTGCATGAAATGGATTGTTTTCAGGTGAAACTAAGAACAAAAGCTGGAGGGACACACAACTAATGAGAGTCATTCAGTGCATGGGATCAGCTAGTCTAGAGCACGTGTGATGTAAACATCAGACCACTGGTATTGACTTTCACTCTACAGTGGAACACTCCTCCCTGGTGCCTCTGCAATTGCAGTGAAGTCTCAGCCTGGCAGTTCCATGGGCATCCATTATCTTCTGTTTCTTAGCCACAGTCTTTGCAATCCTCATAGAAATTTTCCTGGTTTGTCATCCTAGGAAGATCATTTTTTGTGTCTACTCTTCTGTCATGGCACAGCACAGTCTAGTCTCATTTATTTTTCTGATTTCTCCTATATAGCCTGTTCAGATTACAGTTGATAAAAAGTAAGTTCTTATCTCATAGAAGTCCTCACATTTCTCCTTTAATCTGTCCAAAATAGCTACTTATCAGATTTTCCTGTTTACTTCTAAAAGCATGTTTAAACTTTTGCTCTTTATTCACTGCCTTTACCTTTACATCTTTCATATTAAGCCCCCCAATTTCAATTTTAAGTTCTGTCATGTTCCCTCTCTCCTGTTTTCTGTTTGCTTCCTGTTCTTTGTCCAATTTCAGTCATACATTCCTCTTTAATGTATCTTCTCCCCCTTCCAGAAAGGACAGCCTGTAAGTTACTACGATGTGCTTATGTAATATCCTCTGTGAAGCAGTTAGGGGTTGGATTTTTTCGGATTCTAATAAGAATTAAAGTTTAAAGTGAGTGTATAAATCCATGCGCAGAAAACTTCTAACTTTTATTGTATTGCAGGTGAAACGAATGCAAACAGAACCGCCTTCTAAACTTGGAAGGAGTAAAAGAAGAGACTGCATGAAGTCCCCTAAGGATCTCATGCAGTTTTTTGATTTTGCAAAAATTTTATATTTTCTTCATTGTAGCCAAAAGCAGCAACTGTGTGTTTATGTGATAATCAAAAATATTAATATTACACATGTCTATAATTTTTATCCTATAGTACATATTTTTAAGACCATAATTGTCAATGTTGCTCTGATAAATTACTAGCATGGTTATGTGAAGATACGTCTGATGTTATCTTGTGCTTCTGATATACTGTGGCCTACTGGATGAGTTGGATAGGAGTTATGAAGGTCAAGCTCCATATTTATGAAACTAGAAAAAAAAATGTTGTGCAGCTCTCTTCTTAGCATTGCTGCACTATTGTTTCACAGCCATGGTAGATCAAGAGTTAATTTTATTTATTTTTACTTATGGAAATACAAAGCCTTTTATGCATGCTGCAATATGTAAAAGTTATGGAATGTATAAAAGAAAAATAGCTTGCAGTAGGCAAGCTCCACAGAATCTATAAAACATACAGTGTAAATCGAAAGAGTGACAAAAATAACATAGAGATGCTATTTAGTGTCTTTCTGGTTAATCTGACAGGTATTCAAAGAAGAAGAAGAAGCCATCAAAGTTGATCTCCACGAGGGATGTGGTAGGACTAAACTTTTCTGGCTGATGGCATTAGCAGATTCTAAAACTATGAAGGCTATGGTGGAATTTAGAGAACAGACAGGTAAAACACAGCAGTAATTACTTGCTCTTTATCCTGATTATTGTGATTTTCACCTCCTTTACGGCAGTGCTTTTAATTGTTAATAAAAATAAAATAGTTTAGCTGCATAAGAATTGCTGAATTTCTAGTTCTTTTCTATGCCTGTTGCTTAGATGCCTGTTAGAGTACCAGTCCCTTATGTTTCATTAGAACATTATTTGCTTTTGTTTACTCTTGTGGACCTAGGCAAACCGACCACCAGCAGTTCTGAAGCCTGTCGTTTCTGTGGATGTAGGAGTGGAACAGAATTGTCAGCAGTGGGAAGTGTTTGTTCCGATGCAGACTGCCAGGTGTGTATTAGGAAGTACAGTCATCATTAACTACATAAATAAAAAAGACCACAGGATGAAAGAGGCTTCTTATTTTGAGAAAACCTTGTTCATCCCTGTGGTCCATTTTAAATCGGGCCTCTAATATAAAAAAGGTTTTACTATTGAATATTATCATTCAAATGCTTTTGAGTTTTTAAATATTTATTTTAATTACATACTACAAACACCAATAGTCAACTAAAACGCTGGGCCCGTTCATTATTATCTTCAAAAGTTTCTCAGGTTTTCACAACAGTGTTGCAATTATGAAGCAAAATACACACTATCAACATAAAGTCTAGTATACTGGAAAGCTTGATAAAGCTAGTTTGCCTAACAGCCTGTATATTATATGAGCGTAGAACATGACTTGGCCAGGTTTGTCAACTGTATCCATGTATCCTAAGTGGTTTTGTGCCCTACAGTATGGGTGAAATTGGCAGAGGGCCAAATCCTAACCAGTTTCTTCTTATCCCACCCTATTTATTTTTGTTTAAATGGAGCAAGTTGGCCATCTTTTTTTCTCTGTCAGCCTATGAATACATTATATTAATGTAACATCAATTCAGTTCAATTTGTTGTTAGCTTCTGGGCAACTTTTGTAAGTTTTCTGCTTATCAGGGATAGGAATTGGAGATGGTTAAAATTCCATTTCCGTGTAGAAGTGCTTTATGTTGACTAATGATTAGCTTATAAATGTGTTCTTAAGAGTGGGTTATTTGACACCTTTCCTGAAAGACCAAAATCTGCAGACATCTTAAAGGCTGTTAATGCATGGTAATCAGGAAGCACTCAATATATAAAATACACATGGAGGATCAAAGAACAGTTATTTTTCTATTGAAATTTTTTAATTATGGTTTCATTATGCCATTTCTATTCAGAAGTTACATAAGTAACCATTGTTATTTCAAGTGCAGTTTTTCCCAAGTACCTGCTGTAGCAGTAGACAACATGAATCATGGTTCTTTGATCTCAGTTCATTGCACAAACCAGCAGTCCTTCAAAAAGTGACACTGTCAAAACACTTAGTGAAGGGGAAAAGGTGATTAACTCTTTACTTTTCATAGGAGTATGCTAAAATTGCCTGCAGCAAGACACATCCCTGCGGTCATCCCTGTGGAGGTGTTAAGAATGAGGAGCACTGTTTGCCATGCTTGCATGGCTGTGATAAGAATGCTACAAGTCTTAAACAAGATGCTGATGACATGTGCATGATCTGCTTTACTGAAGCACTTTCAGCAGCACCAGCTATCCAGGTTTTTGAGATTTTTTCTTCCCTTTTGAGAGATTACTGTTAATTGTAATGTGCAGTGTGGAAGAAGCTAAAATACAAAGTCTTTCAAATTAACCTTCTTAAAAACTTAAACACAGACATCACAATGCTTAGATTACTTAAAAAGCTTTCTTTTTGTCTGGCATTACTTCTATTTCAAGAAAGCAGATTGGATCAATTTAGTTTGCTGTATCTACTTTATTAAGACATATTTTATAAAGGAGAAAAACAACTGAGGTAATTAGTAGATATACGTCATATTTAGTTCATATATCCACAGGTGGTTTTGGAGTGGTTATGATTTTAATGACCACTTCATATTCTTTCTCTTTGTTAAGAAGAAAATAGGGGTCTTGTAGGATTTTAAATTAAATAATACTGGAATTTATGTATGTTGACACTTAAATAAGTACTTCTACTTTAGTGATCAATGTAACTTCAACGTTCACTTATATGTGTTCTTTTCTAAAGCTGGACTGCAGCCATGTTTTCCATTTGCAATGCTGTCAGCGAGTACTAGAAAACAGATGGCTTGGGCCAAGGATAACTTTCGGGTTTATGTCCTGTCCTATTTGCAAGGTAAATGAACTGTGTGCCTGCCTAGATCAACCAGGTTTCCTGATACGTAGATTTTCCTTTTCTGCTATGTTTTTTCAGTATGAGGGTAGATCTGAAGAATACACGTACTTACTTCAGCTTAAATGAATAGAAATTCCTTTTATACTCCATAAAATTTAAATTGCTGTAATCAAAATCACATGATAGCTGCTGGAAGGGGAGAGCACCTTAACACCATAGGAATATGAAGTTTGGGAATGGTCAGCCATTCTGCCTGCTGCGTTTCTTTTGTCATGCTGCATTGTGGTAGTTTATGGCAATAGCTTGTGATCATTAAATGATAAAGAGCTGCCATAGAGGACTGACGGTCATTATTCTTAATTGCTTAGCAGTAAGTCAAAAAGGGCCAAAATTTAAAAGAATATATAATCAGAATATTTCTGTGCTGTGCTAAATATTATGTGTGTTCTTGACCATCCCTTTGTGGTTGTTAGTCTGTTGCAAGGGCTGATGATTTCTTATAACAGACTGCGGAAAGTGCATTCCTGCTTACTAATTTTGCAGCAAATAGAGCATATAATAGATCAGCCATTTTTTGAAATGTTCACTGCCCAAGGTCTTAGGTTTTATGACATCCATCATACTACTATCCATAATACAAATTATCATTGCTGTTGTGATAAAGATGCAAGATACTTTAATCAGTATTTCTTTTATTTCAGAACAAAATCAATCATACAGTATTAAAGGATTTGCTTGATCCAATCAAAGAACTCTATGAAGATGTAAGGAGAAAAGCGCTAATGAGACTGGAGTATGAAGGGCTGCACAAGAGCGAGGCCATCACGACGCCAGGTGTTAGGTTTTATAATGACCCAGCTGGATATGCTATGAACAGATATGCTTATTATGTTTGCTACAAGTGCAAAAAGGTACGGTGATTAATTACTGAATGTATGTTATAGTTTTAAAAGTAATTTCTTAGGACGGAACATATATTTAATATATTCTGTATAGAGTAGAAAAGCAGGAAAAGAAGTTCATAGGATAACAATTTTTTAAAAAATGGCGTTGAGCAAATGAGATGTCCAGAGTGTTTTATCTTGTAAAGGTGTATATACAGGGCAGTTGTATATACAAAATGTATACACAGAGCAGCTCAGAAAGCAAAAGCAGGATAGCCTCATTACAAGAGTGTGCAGGTGATACTGTGTTAGAACACCAGCCATCCCTTTGTCCCACTTCCAAGTCAAATTTCATGTCAACATTAAAATAGTGTAAACATATTTCATTCTGAGTCTGCAATATGGAGAGCTCCTCACTAAGATGCCACGGAAATATTACTTTCACCCAGGCTGGGAGTTCATTTTAACTGTGGTGAACTGACTTTGGGGCAGAAGTGTAGGAAGAATGAAAAAGGAGTAGAACGAGGAAATATGTGGTCTAGCCTGATGGACTCTAGGCCATATGCGTACAGTTCTCTTCAGGAAGAGAATATAACATTTAACCAGAAGACAAAAATATACAAACAGCCCCTGGGTTTCCTCATCAGCAAAGAGATTCTTTATCTGTGGTTAGAGAAAATGGCTGTAGAAATTCTGGGATAATCACTGAACTGTTCAGTCAAAGGTTAGACTCAGTGATCTCTGAGGTCTTTTCCAACCTTAATAATTCTAACCCCTTCTCATTGCTTCTTTAATCTGAAGCTGATTTAGTGCCCAACACACATCTTTTTCTTTTTTCCCTTAGGAATGAATGGAATAGGGCAATTTCACAATCAAATTTTCAAGGGCAACCCCAATATTTTTTTTTTTAAAGGAAAGTGAGGAATTTGGAAATAAGAGAACAAAGGATTAATTTCCATATGCTAGGGAAAGACTGTAATGCATCGCTCTAGCCCACTACTCCACAGTTACTCAGTTCACTTTTATTCCTGCCTCCCACAGTTCATTCCATTTTCATTCCTCATCCTTTAGAAAGTTGCCTACTGCCTTTTTTTCATTCCTTACAAGAATGATTTCTTTTTTCATCTTTCTCCAGTTTTTAGCCCTGTCCCTGTTTTTTCTTTCACTTCCTTTCCAGTATTTAATACTTGGTATTTCAGTGGGGCTTTTAATTGCCCTCTTTTTCTTTCCCTTTTATCTCATTATTCCCTTTCATACTGTGTTCATATCTCTGAATAGCAACATTCAGCTATTGAATTTCTGACTTCTTTCCTTCCTCCAGCACCTGTTCACCTCAAGCTCTCCTACTTAATTCTCATACATGCATTCCATAGGACTCTCCCTTTTTTTTTTTCAGTCTGCAGAGTTTGGGGCAAAGTAGAGTGCTTACATTTTTCCTTCCTTACAGTTGCCTTGAGACTACTTTCCCTGTCCTTTTAAAAACACTGCAAAAATGGCTAGAATTGCTGAGAGTAAGAACTTTGTGCATTGTTTAATTAGATAATAAGATGGTAACGAAGGAAGATACTCATCACTTCATCTCACCACTCCATGTGGAAACACTTTTGTATATGAGGAAATTCATCAGAGTTTCAGGCTCACTTTGGTGAATTTTTTGTGCCCAGTGTGTCCTGGTAGAATGAGAATCTGCAGAAAATACCAAAATTCTAATTATAAGGGATCCCACATGAGCATAGAAACTGTATTCCCTTCAGTTAGTAAAAAGCCCTCCTGGTAGATTGTTCTTGTGCTGCCTTCAGCCTCGTTCCTGTCTTTTACATAGAGTTCATAGAGCATCCAAATATTGTTTCAAAAGCCTTTAAGTCACTTGCATAAACCAGGGTATGTTGCACAGTTTTTGATCTTCTTCACCCCGAGACATTGCTTGAGTGCCTCAAAAACATGTGTCCAGAGACAGAGCCGAGAGAGATCAGCATAGGGGAGACTGCTGTTAATGGCTGTATCATCCATCATTTTCCCTTCACATTGAATTGGTTAAAAGAATAGTTTTCTCTTGTTTAATGTCCAATCATTTCTCTCTACAATTAAGGCATATTTTGGTGGTGAAGCTCGTTGTGATGCCGAGGCTGGACAAGGAGATGACTATGATCCCAGAGAGCTTATTTGTGGTGCGTGCTCTGATGTTTCAAGGGCTCAGGTAAGTAAATAGCTTGTATTCATGCTTTTATCTCACTCTGAAGCTCTGCGTGCCTGAGCTGTGCAATAATTCACAGTCATTTGTAATTATATGTATTGTAACAATGTTGTGTAATACAGCTGTATACTACACAATGTGGAAATGAGTTGTTGGGTACTTCATTAATCGGTGTTTGCTTTCCTTTGCTCAGATGTGTCCCAAACACGGTACAGATTTCTTAGAATACAAATGCCGCTACTGCTGTTCAGTTGCTGTTTTTTTCTGTTTTGGGACAACACATTTTTGTAACGCTTGCCATGATGATTTCCAAAGAATGACAAGCATCCCTAAAGAAGAACTCCCACACTGTCCTGCAGGTAGGGTTTTTACAAAGCAAATTTACCCCATTGAATTTGGACATAAATAACTAATTCTAATTTATATTCTTGTCTTTTCTTGC
The DNA here is from genome assembly GCA_035584735.1 of Pseudotriccus pelzelni. Taxonomy (NCBI): domain Eukaryota; kingdom Metazoa; phylum Chordata; class Aves; order Passeriformes; family Tyrannidae; genus Pseudotriccus; species Pseudotriccus pelzelni. Next base: position 66,537,986 of record JAWMRA010000001.1, on the reverse strand, counting down.
TGATCTTTTTCTAGGAAAACCACAGGTTTAGTCATACAAATTTTAAATTTAGTAATTTGAATGATACTAGAATGGGTTTGTTCTATGCATGCTTTTAATTTTTGTTGTTTTTCTGGCAATGTCATTGCACTGATCCTTTAGACATTAGATACTTTGATACGGAAAGACATTTCAATTTCCCTATACCAATTCAGACTCCAGATGTGGAATGATGTGTAAAACTAATAAATTATATATTTCTGCACAGCTGTTACGTGCAAACTGTTGCCCCAATGCCTTAGTTCCCAAATTCATGTGCTACTGATTTGACCTCACTAAGTCATATAATTTACCTTGCTATTGAAAAAAAAAGAGATCTTTTTCTTTACTTATTTCATGTAAATATCTTAACCAAAAAAATGACAATTCCCAATGTAACCTTAGAGCTTTTGTTTACTGCAGAGTGTAACTCTTATTCATACTTACCAGTTTTGCTCTTAGATTGTGTGAATTTCTTCCACAGTGTGAATGAGATAAAACTTTACTTTCAATTTGATTGTTTTAAATTACATGGCAGTTTGATAATTTTTTTTCTCTTCAAATACCAGTTCAGCATTTGAAATAACTGTTCTAAGGAGCTAACAGTTTTTGATCATGTTTTGTCAGATTTAATTGACTTTCTTGGCCTATTAAGCCTTCAGATTTCTTGCTTGAATCTGACTGTGTGCAAGCACCTTCCTAGCTGCCATTTCTTAAACCTTCATTTTTGATGCCTTATAAATTCATATTATAGATGTATTACCTTCAGTTATCATGGGTTTTTGAGGGAATGTATGTTTGTTTATATTGTCTGTAAGCACTAATCTTTTGGGTTTTTTTTCTTTTTTCCCCCCTCACCCTGAAATTCACTGTAGGTCCCAAAGGTAAACAACTTGAAGGAACAGAATGTCCACTTCATGTTGTCCATCCACCCACTGGTGAAGAATTTGCTCTGGGTTGTGGGGTTTGCAGAAATGCTCACACTTTTTAGACTAGCATTTTTTTTTACCAGAGCAAAACAGGTGCCCTCATCCCTCAAGTGTCCTGGAAACAAAGCCCAGATGGGATGAGGATGGGACCATTTCATAACCCAGGTAAAAGGAACAATTTGCAGTGCAAGAAGGATGCCAAATACCATGTACATAATTCTTGCTGTGAGATATTGACATTTTTTTGAACCAAGACATCAAAATTTGTGAGGTGTTTGCATGTGGCCATTACAGTCATCGGCTAGGAAACATTGGACATTTACAAATAAACAATTGCTATTAAAGGATCTGTGTGTCTGTGGACTATGAATGATGCGGGCTTTCAGGAGAAAGAAAAAATTACTGATTATTGTATACTGACTTTTTGTAATCTTGTACAATTGTAACGCATCACAAGTGGGGATGGGAAAGAAGAATATTCTGGTTTATTTCCTAGACTGTTATTAAAAAAAAATGTGTTAGGAAGGCATAAATGTAACAAGTATCACGCTGTATATAAAGGTATCAATGTTTGTCCTGTATAAGAATTATTAAATTACAACAGCAGTTTCATTTAAACTTCTGGGTTATGTTTGAGCCTGAAATTTTAATGAAGTGCAATACTGAGTGTGCCTCATATCTTGCAGCTGTAAACATAATGGAATGTACATGTCAATAAAGCCACTGTACATTTTTATACAGTGAAAGTCTAATGAATGTGTAAGCCTCCATTTTCAGAAACGCTTTTTTAAAACAGGGGTGGAGGAGGGAGATGTCATTTAATTATTTCAGCAGACTCATTTGAAAAGTAGGAAGTTTAGTGGGTAAACTGGTGGTTATGGAAGTACTTAAGACATAAAAAGCACTGTTACGTTTTTTAACGAAAAAGCTGGATAAATGTGCTAGCATTCATATGAAGAATTTTATTTCCATTTCAATTACCAACAGTGTTTTAAAACACAAAAGAAGACTGCGTTCAGAAAATTTCAGACATCTATAATTGCAGAATTACAGAAAGGTTAGGTTGGAAGGGACTTCTGGAGATTGTCCAGTCCAACCACCCTGCTAAAGCAGGTTCATGTGGAGCGGCATGTATGTCTGCACTTTGCAGTAGTTCTCAGAAGTTCACAAGCCTCTGAAGTACAATTTGCCTTATTCACAGTAGCACAGTAGCTCTGTAGAGGGATCTGGACAGCCTGGATGGGTGGGCTGAGGCCAGTAGTATGAGGTTCAACAAGCGAGGAGTCCTGCACTCAAGTCACAACAACCCTCTGCAGTGCTACAGGCTGGGGGCAGAGTGGCACAGTGGAAAAGGACCTGGGGGTGCTGGGTCGACAGCCAGCTGAACGTGAGCCATCAGTGTGCCCAGGTGGCCAAGGAGGTCACTGGCATCCTGGCCTGTATCAGGAACGGTGTGGCCAGCAGGACCAGGGCAGTGATTGTCCCTGTACTGGGTGTCTGACCCACTGTCCTTTTTTTAAAACTACTGACTATAGCACCATAGTTACAAAATTATTTTTTAATTTTTCAGCCTTCTCTTTCATTTTAGATTAATATGAGAATTTAGGAAATTAAGATTATAGCGTGGAAAAGACATGGCAGTGCTCCGTTCAGTTTATTAAGTGGATGGGAGTGAGGGATAGGCAGCGTCAGGGAAATGTTTCTCTTGCACACGAGTGACCATCCCCAATTACTGGTCCAAGGAGGTGGCACGACCTCAGGCTCCTGGGCAGACTGCAGCTCCCTCACGTAATGGTTGAATCTCAGACACTCTGCTCTTACGCTGCCTCAGACATTCACGTCACCACACCTCCCCGCACACAAATCTCTGCCGGTGATTACAGCCAGATGCCAGCGCAGGCCACTAATCAGATCAGTCCACAATAAGATTGCTGTATGCCTTTCCAGCAGTCTCACATGCTGTTCTGTCAGCTGTTGATCCGTGGCTCACGCAATGGAAATACTCAGTTGTTGCTTGCACCGCCCTGTTTGCCGCAGCCCACCACGCTCAGCTAATGTACACCAAACTCAGCTCCTGGCTAAGGTAAGGCCTCAGCACTCCCACTTGGATCATTAGTTTACAAGTAGCTTAAACTTTCATGGGTGTATCCACCCACTGAGCACAAAGTGAAAAGTAAAAGTTAATAAGACACAGCTAATTAACTTGTCACCATCGGGGCTAAATGAGCTTGGTCCTTACTAAACAGGTTTTGTTGTTTACGTCATACTAAGTCTCTGTTTTCAGCTACACAGAAGCTAGCTAGGGAGCTTCAGGAGCACTTGAGGGCTTTGCCAAAGCCTTCTGGTTAGCACATGCCAGACACTGCAGGTGACTGAGAGTGCAGTGGTTGTACCACAGATGCTTTGTGCCTCAGCCCATGGTGTCCTGGAGGGGCTGTGCTGTTGCACCCCCTGCTCTCATTGATGGGATCTAGTGGTGAACTTGCGTGGCCAAGCATTCCAGGTACCAGGCTCTTCACCAGGTACACCTACAGAGATGTAGCCAAATACAGAACAACAAACTGATTACAAAGCAGTCAGGTGCAACTGGGTATCACAAGTCATTGATAAGCACCCAAAGATGATCCCTTGCCAGCTGGCCAGCGTTTTCTTAGGTAATGTTCAACTCCACAGGCTGTTGGGATTGAGGAGGTGCTCTCTGCTCTTACTGCAAGGTTTCGTAAAGGCTGGCTGCTGCTCCTTGAAATACAATCCCTTTGGATGTAACTGTTTTTTCCCACGTTATACCCAATAGGATATGTGGCCCCTTGAAACTTCACAGTATTTGAGGCATTGCTTTGCGTCAGCTTTGGAGCAGCACATGTAGTGCTGTTTGCTATCACCATCCATGCCATTGCTTCTACACTCCTACTCCTTTTAGCATCCCAGGTGACTGAAGCATCCTTAGCCCACATTAGGTCTCAGCTAGTCTAGTATTTCCACTTACATGTCCACTCACTAATACTCCTTTCCTGAATGTGGCATTGTATACATCCACTCATGCAATTTAACTTTCCTGCTCAGTTAGCTGCCCTGGAAAACTTTCCCACTCCACTCAGCTGCAGTTCCTATGTCTTGCCTCTGCCATGGTTCCTCCTGAGCAGCCATGTGAAGAAGGAAGGATGGCATTAAGTGTGCTGGCACACAAAGAATGCGTACTCCACTGTGAGCACATGCGCAGCGCTGTCATGTCGATTAAGTAGAGACTCAGGCGGTTGGATATGATGAGGTTTTGATGCACTAGCAGTAATTCACCATTCTAATGCCAGTTCCTAACAGCGAGGCTTAGAAACTTGTCAGGTGGACTCAAACCACAACCTCTTAAAGGCATTTGCCTGGGGGCAGGTTGTATCAGTGGACTCTGTCAAGGAGCAGTAATACCAATGGGATGATCTGAGCTACAGGGTGAATGCTATTTACTCCCCATAGGTTTTGCTCTAATAGACATAACGTATGAAAGATGACACAATGCACTGGCATCCACATCTGTCCCCATTTTCTCCAATACAAGCAGGATTTGAGCAACAACATCCCAGTTCAACACATTGTTACTCGTAAGATTGCTGTCTCTACTTCTGTGCCTTTGGGTTTTTCTATACTGTGCCCTGGTACCAAGGCCTGTCCTAATACAAATGTCTCTTGGGGAATTTTGTACCACTGCTGGCTTGCTAACCACTTTAACTTGTCAACCACTGGCAGAGACAGCCAAACTGATTTGCAGGGAGAACCACAGAACACGGAGAAAATTATAAGCCAAAAAACTCCTCTACCAGGATGTTGCCACGTCAACCTGATAAGCTGGCACTGCCCCTTTCCAGTATTGTTCTGTCAGCTGGTGATCCATGGTCCATACCGTGGAAAAGACCAGGTGTCGTCTGTATTGCTGCTTGCACGGCTCAGCACACTCTGCCTATTTGTGTGGCACTCCAAGCCAAAGCCATGCCAGGATACTCCCATATCAGAAATTCCAGCAAAGGGCAATTTTTTCTGTGTTACTTAACCAAATATAGCAGAGTAGTACAATAGCTTTAGCTGATGAAGCAACCGTGGGAGCTATTCATCTGGGAAGAAATACTATAGCCTCTAGAGACAGAAATAATACTTAAACATTGAGTTTGGAGGAACCTCTTAAAGCAATTTGCTTCAGCTGTTACAGAAGCATGAGCAAAACCATCAAGTAATCATCCTGCCACAGTCAACACTCTATCCTGCTGTTGCTTATCCTTAGTTTTATCTTATTTTATGTTTTATCTTTTTATTATTTTTTATTTTATTTATCTTTTTTTTTATTTTTAAGGCCATGAGACCTTAAATTGAGGCCCTCTGGTTTAAGGACCATTTTACTTGTGGCTACATTTTATTGTGGGAAAAAAAAAAGTTACAGCTCCTGTTCTATAAGGTCTTCTTTGTGACAGATAATATTTTATTAGTCCACGCGACTGTATTCTAACAGCATAAGAACTTCCTCCCACTAGAAAATCTTCCTGTATAGACATATTAATAAAAACAGGAAGTTTCCCAAATTATATCTGTTGCTGGAAAACAATCACTTCCTTTGGCATTGTTAAAGTTGTGTTTTCCTTCGTTTTTTTCTGCACAATCTTCTTAGGACTGAGATTGTCACAGGCATTCTAGACCAGGTCCTTCAGCCTAATATCACACTAATATCCCCATATTTTTCACAGCTTGTATTTTCATTAAATCAGAGCAGGCTACTCATGCCCTGCAAGCCTGACATACTTTCATCATAGCTGGATCTGGTCTGTTTTATTGTTACTTAACTCTTTTCCAACTGCTTCTGTGATTTTCCCCTCTGTATTTTTATCCCAGCCAAATGCCAGCCAGGCTTATCAGGGTGGGGCACAGCTGCTTGCTGCAGGCCTGCTTCAGAGCTGCTTGAATGGGGACAGAAAATCAGCACAGATGAGACCTTTCAGTGCTGAAAGCTGTAGCATTTACAATCAAGCCCCGGCATTTGCAATGTTTTTGCAGGCTTCACCAAGCAGGTAATCTGTCAGCTGAAATGGGAAGAGGGGTACCAGTACACCCCCAGCCTGATGGGGTGAGATCTCCCACTAGACACTGGGCTGTCACTGGCTATCATTCTCTTGGCTTTTATGGAAGGATGTCTGTGGGCTGTTCCTGGTCTTCACATTATTCTAGTGGTCACATCTCTGCCATAAGTGAGTGGCTCTCCCACCAGAAAGAACGAAACTTCATAGAGCTTTTCCTTCTGTTTTGTAAAACTAAAAAATTACAAGACGATTTCCTCAATAGTCTGCATACCAGGGCTCAGCACAAGCCCTGGGCTTTTTTTACTGAGAGGGTTCACAAATAAAAATAATTTCACCTTTATCATTTAAAATACTCCTCTCTCAAAAACTCATTTACTGTTAGTTAAGTGATTAATAAGGCAGAGAAACTGCTGAATGAAGACATACTTGTTAAAGGTGTTTAAGCTGCTGACTAAAGCTTCAAGGTGCCCGGCCACAGCTGGCAACAACACAGCTCTTTCACAGAACAGCCCAGACCTCTCCTGTCTGTGGACCTTTGCTACTTGGACCCTTCTTAACCTCCTGCCACCTATCTCAGCGCCAGCTATCAGAGTCCAAGAGCTCTACAAACAGCAGAGCTTTGCCTACCAGCTAAGCCAGAGCCAGCCATCGAGTGCCAGGAGAGGGTGTTCACACCACCACCTGCCCATAGGTTTTCTGTCATTCAGTTCTGGTAAACTCCCCAGTTCTTGTGCTTTGCCAACAGACACCACAGACATTTTTGGCAGTGCTCTGCACCATGTCCGGGGTCTGATTCAGCCTCAAGGACAGAGCTGCAGGTGCCTTTCTAGCTGATTTTGGCTGCTATGTCCCCAAACAGTGCCATGCAGAGAGTTCTTTCTGCACTTGTTCTCTTCTCCTGCACACACGTACAGTGCCTAAAACATACACAAGCAGTTACAACAAAGCAAATAAGGGCACAGGCATTGAGCCAAAATTTGTTTACTCCAAAGATAAGGCAGCAAATTGTAACTGCAAGGCACTGTAAGAAGTCCCTCCCACTAAGTCAATACATTGAAACTCAGATAATGCAATAGAAGTTACCTCAAAATAACGAAATTGCCACTGTTCCATCACCTGAGACTTCTACGCAGACTCCGAAAATATTTGTTTTGGTCACAAGATGTTATTTTTTTCTGCAGACAGACAGCAGAATTTGATCAGAGCAAGTTACAGAGTCACATATTTGCTATTACAAGTACGTCTAAGATGCTCATTAATCTGCTCAAGGTGAGGTGATAACTCACCTCTTATTTCCAGATTTTTGCTGCATTTCCTGAAATGCTGAAGGCTGGGTGTAGATTCATAAATACACAGAGAACCATAATGGCCAAGCTTTAGTAAAATAGCTCAAGACATTTTGAATTGGAGAAAAAGAGATTATTTCCTCATAGAAACTCAAAATTAAAATGAACATTTCTCACTGACAAACATTCCTGTTTCTATGCAAGTCTTTTTTTCCCTAATAATTTCAAAGACCTAGAAGAGGAACAAAAAAAGCTTATTTTTTAGCAGACTTTCAGTATCCAAGGTAATGTATTTATATAAAGTGGTTCTCAAAGAGCTCAGGTATGGTGATGTTTCAGCAATCACTGAAGAGCTGTTACTCTATTTCAAAGCCATTTCAAAACTGGGGAGAGCATTGGATCACATCCAGGTATTTCCAAAAAACTTAATTACAGGAATTGGGATCATAACAGTTCAAACAGTAATTTATTGTATCTTGCAATAAATGAATAATTAAGTTTTGGGAATCTCAACAACTGTAAAGAGTTTGGTTACGTACAGCGCTGAAAAAGAAGTTGTATTGGGGTGCATCACATATGCAGGAGACACACAGAAACAAGACATTTGCAGCCCATGGGAAATGTCACAACTCACTTTGTTTTCTCTGCCTGGCAGTATCCCAAGCACATAATTGCCAGTGCCTGCCAGCCCCAGGCAGCATTCATGGTTTGCTTTCTCCATTACATCTATTCCTAAGGCTGGCCTGGCCTGGGGCTTTCAAATCACAGAGATAATTTGCTGTACCAGTGATGAAGATCTGGCTCTATTGCTGGTCCTATCCAGTTTGCCCAGGTGGCCAAGAATGCCAGTGGCATCCTAGCCTGTGTCAAAAATAATGTGGCCAGAAGGACAAGGGCAGTGATTCTTCGCCCTGTGCTTGGCACTGGTGAGGCCGCATCTCGAATCATGGTTTGGACCCCTCACTTCGACATTGAGATGCTGGAGAACGTCCAGAGAAGGCCAGTGAAGCTGCCGAAGGGTCTGGAACAAGAGTCCGACAAGGAGCAGCTGAGGGAACTGGGGTCGTTCAGCCTGGAGAAGCAGAGGCTCGGGAGTGAGTTTGAGGTACCTGAGAAGAGGTTGTAGGCTGGTGGGGATTGGCCTCTTCTCCTACGTAACAAGTGACAGTACGAGAGGCCATAACCTCAAGCTGCGCCAGGGGAGGTTTAGGTTGCACACGAGAAGGATTTTCTTCCCAGAAGGGGTGATTAGATATTGTAATGGACTTCCCAGGAAAGCGATGGAGTCACCGTCCCTAGAGGTGACTGGACACGGCACAGCGTGCCACGGTCTGGCTGACATGGAGGTGTTCGTTCATGGGTCGGACTCGAAGACCTCCGAGGTCTTTTCCACCCCAGCCGATTCCGTGATTTCCCGCCATACTCCCCTCCTCCCTCCCTGCCTCCGTCCCTCGGTGCCCGAGGCGGGCTGTGCCCAGCCGGGGCGCTGCCGGAGCGCCGGGCCGGGGCCGGGTCCCTGGCGGGGCGGCACGGCAGGGGCGGGGCCGCGCCGCCTCACCGCCCGCCGCCATTTTGGCTGCTGCGCGCCGCTTCCGCCGCCGGGAAGTAAACAGAGAGGGAGGCAGGGAAGGAGCGAGGGAACGGCGCGGGCGGGACGGGACGGACCGGACAGCCGGGCGGAGGAGGAGGAGGCGGCGGCGGCCCTGGGGTCGACTTCAGCGGAGAGAGCTGATGTGGCCGGAGCGGAGGCGCCAGCGCGGCCCGAGCCCCGGTTAATGCGAAGCGCAGCAGGGAGCCGCCAGGTGAAGGGACGGGAAAGGGGCGGCGGCGGCGCAGCGGGACCTTCCTCAGGGTGCCAGACGTGGGGAGCGGGGCCCGATCCGCGGGGCCGGCAGAGCTCGGGGGCTGTGGGAGCCCCGCGGCGCCGCGCCCTGGGCCGGGGCCGGGCCGGAAGGAGCCGACCCTGAGGGGATCCTGCCCCGGGAGTAGCGGGAGAGCCCTAAATCCTAGTCCGCCGTGTCGGGGGGGGGGGGGGGGGGGGGGGTGGGGGGCCCAATCCCTGCTGTTTAGAGGCACAGTTCCCGCTGCTCTGGGCACAGTTCCCGCTTCCAGTGCCCCAGGAGC
>JAWMRA010000001.1:66468938-66528475 GCA_035584735.1 Pseudotriccus pelzelni | reverse complement strand
CCCCCCCCCCCCCCCCCCCCCCCCCCCCCCCCCCCGCGCGGCCCGGCAGCCTTCCTGTGGTAGCCGTGATAAATTGGGAAACCCTCCGTTATGTGCAGCGGAACGGGTTGTTCGCGGCGATCGGGGTTGGGTTGGTGTCTGGGCCGCCCCGCCTGCGAGCCCGTGCCCCCCGTAGCGCATCCCTGCTGTTCCCAGAACAGCCTTGCTTAGGGGGAGAGCAGGGAGCTCGTTGGGCTGGTCCCTGGGAAAGCGTTATCAGGAGGGCGTTAAACGGCTCCGCGCGGTCGTTTGTTTTGCTTGGTTTTGGTGGTTTGTTTGTTTTGTTTGTTGTGTTTTTTTTTTCTTCGCCTTTTTTGAACTGCCGTTGTGTTCCGGCTGCACCTTACTCGGCAATAAAAACAATGCTGACACGTGCTTTGCTCCTCCTCCTCGGTGGCTGAACTGCGTGATTAGGCTTGGACGTGACTTTTGCAAACAAGATAGTGTGGGTTGCACCCGGGTGCGGAGTTCAGAAACAAGTCGGTAAAATAGGCGGGGAAACTTACTTGGAAAGTCTTAAGGGAGTCAGGAATCCGGATTTCATCCGTCTCACTGCCCTGGTGGAGTTGGGTATTTTTCGTTGGTTGTTTCCACCCTGGCCTTTCCGTCAAGATCTGATATGTATGTCCTGAGTATGTCAGGGAGAGTTAAAAGCAAGATTGATGGTTCAGGCATTGGTAAAGAAGTGGTAAGTAATCATCCTTTGAAAAATAGGTTGTACCTATACAGTAGAATGCTGGCATGGAATTTTGCATCCACATCTTCCTCGTTGAGAAGTTGGCCCAGGATTCAAAATGGTTTGACTTTTAGACTATCAGATACATTAAGAAAAGTGACACGAACTGTGTTTGGCTGTTCCTAGGCAATATTCCTAACCCTGTTCCATATTAAATATGCAGAAACGTTTACTTTCTTAAGTGGCCTTTTTTTTAAATAAATATCCTTTGGGATAGCTCTGCAGACTTCTGTAGGCAAATATGCATTCTTTGAATTTTGTATTTGTGTTATTATTAGGCATGCTAAGAGACTGAAAGCAGTTACATTTTAAAGAAACTATTCCAATACATTAAGTTCTAAAACCAGATGCCAAAAGTTAGATGAACAGATTGTTTAAAAATTAGATGACAAAACAGTCATGCAGTTCTTAAAATCATATTTTTTAGTCTTGAGCTTAGACTTTTTTTTTCTCTTTGGAAAAAGTGCCACAAGAAAATATTTTTGAAAAGTTATGCTTAATCTCTTAATTACAAGAGCACCAACATGTCAGTAACAAAAAAAGTCTGGAATTGTTTTTTTCCCCATCCCCTGCTTTTCGAGCCATGACATTTAGAACATGTAACATCTTATTTTCTCAGTGGAATGTGACCTGAAATTCATCATCAGGATAGCTCTAGCGATGACTTTATTGTCTTTTTTTTTTTTAATTTGCTGTTCATAAAAATGTGAGACAGTACCCCACAACTTCCAAGAGTGGGTTTTGATCTGTAACCAGCATATATTACCTACTTATTACTTACCTATTAACTCATCCCAGTTAGCTCAGAGGTGCAGGTTGTGAGTTGTCTGTTGATGATCTGGTCCCCTCCTATCAGCACATCTCAGAGGCCTTTTTTCCAGTTTTGTCAGTGGCAGCTCACTCTTGGCCTTTCAGAAAAGGGAGAGAAAAAGTGAAGAAAAATAAACCCGTACCTTAATGCAGTGATAAAAGTAGCCTACCTAACTAGAGAATTTATGTGCGTGTATTACCTTACTAGCAGAAGATGAGACAGGATCTCTGTAAGGAAGACTCAGCAAGCCAAGTCTTAACAGTACCTTGTGTAGCTTTTTCCAGATTAATGAGAGGGCTTTGGATAGATTTAGACATCAAACACGCTGCCCTAAATTTGGCAAGTGAATAGTTTGCCTGTGGTAAATGCTTATTATAACCTAGTTGTTTAGAATATCTGTTTAGCCTAAAATTTAAAGGAATGTTGTATTTCAGACTGGCTTACTACAAATATTGTTCTTGTCCTATGGTGAGTAGTTATCTCAAACAGAAACATGACAGGCTTGCAGTGGATTTGCTAATTAGTTCTTGATTAATTATAAGTTTAATTCAGTTTTCACAGTTGCAAAATCCAGTTTCTTTGTATTTTTGTTACTTGGAGGTGGTTCTGAGTCACTGTTCAGTTTTCTTGCTTTTCTTCTGTTACAGGCTCAGCAGCAGAACTCTCTCTCGGGCAGAAAGTTTGTTCTGGTAGATGAGTTGTGTTTTGCATGGTCCCACAGCAGGGAGCTATGAATCACAGTAAATAGTTCTCAGGAAGCAAACAGACATTTTTGCCCAGTCCTGTTTTCATCTTCTGCTTGCTCGCAGTTGCTACTGGGATTTAAAAAATGAAACTGGAAAAAAAATTAAGAGACAAATTTAGTTCATCAGTCTTTCGTGACAGCATGCTCTGGTTTGCTTGCATCGTTTTATCAGTGGCTTCAGACCTTAAGTGATACCTTGCTGCTGTCATGCGAGTAGCTAGGATTAAAGTCTTTTAAAGATAGGTAAGGAGGTGCTGACTTGGAGAAAATAAATCTGTATGCATTGGATTATAAACAGTGTAATTTTTAAGTTGTACTTAATTTTAAAAAGTACTTCCAAACTTTTACTTACGTGCAGTACATAGCAGGGAAACTTAACTTTCCAGATCCCAGAAGGACTGGGCATATAATCTCATCCATGTGATTGTACTTGAATGTAAACTGGAATGATTTCATTGTGTATGAAGTCTGTGTTTATCTTAGAAATCAGGGAGGTTAGGGGTGCTTATACATGTCAAGCCCATCCCATCCCTGGATTCTTTCATCTTTTTAGAGACTGGAATTGAGCATATTGTATTTTAGTGTGAGGTCTCATTCATAGCTCTTCAGGACATGATGTGCATCCTATTGAGACTTTTAAAAATAGATGATCAAATGCTAAGTTCAGTTGTAAGATGGCATGTACAAAAGAACACATTTTGAACAAAACCCAATGCTAGATTTATTTCCGATGTGTGTAGTGGTAGGGAGTTTTCTCTTTAATAATGTAATATAAGGTAGAACTAAAGTTTGGGTTACATCATTATTGAAAAAGTATATGCTGTGGAGAGTGAGATAACATTTTGCCTCAGGCTTGCTGAATTTGATATAATTTTGCAGAAAGTTTTCTGACCCTTCTGTAAACTTGTTTTGTGGGTTGAAACTTCCAGGCTGTTACTGGAAATCTTTCATAATCCCTATTTCCTAGTTAATTGAAAAAATGAAAGCACACCAGTGTTCTTGATGAAATATGTTTTCAAGGATACTGATTTAAAACAGATGCCTATTGAATTAATGTCATTTAAAGCAATTAATGCATTTTTAAAAGAAAATGTTCTTCCTGTCTGAGGGGAAAAAAAAAATACTTGGTTGGATACAACATCTGCAGCATGTACTGCCTGCTAGCCTGTATACAGTCTTTATTCACTTCCTTACCTAATTTTTTCTTCCGCAGTTTCAGGTGTTGTTTCTAATGAGTAGGACTGGGGCGGCGATATGTTCAAAGAATTGTTAGAATATTATCTTCGGATTTAGTAGAACAACAGAGTGATAATCAACAAAACAGTAAAACGAATTAGGTTCAAAGTGTTCTCAAACACAAAAATAAACCACTGAGAGTGAATATTATAAATGGGTTGGCACTGTTAATGATTAAAGAAGTAATATGAAACATATCAGTTTAGATGATAATATAATTTCTAGGCTACTTCTTTGGTTTCATTTCTACTTGGGTTTTTTCCTTTTATGTATGGCAGGGAAAAAAAACCTGCAAAAGTGTCGTTGCAAAAAACATCCTTTTTCACCTCCATAGTTTTCTATTAATATTGTTCTCAGCTCTGTTCTCAGAATTTTCTCTTACTATTTCTGTAGAATGAAACGAGGAAGGAAAACTAATGAGGCCAACAATAGTTCATCTGGAGAGACAACTGAGAAGGAATCCAAGAGATACAAGGTTACAGAGAAGAAAACCATCGTTGTGCAGAGTCCTGACTGGGCGAACCTGCTTCAAGACGTTATCCTGCAGGTGTTTCAGTACTTGCCCCTTCTGGATCGTGCTCATGCATCCCAGGTCTGCCGAAGCTGGAACCAAGTGTTTCATATGCCAGATCTCTGGAGGTGTTTTGAGTTTGAACTGAATCAACCAGCTACATCGAACTTGAGGACTACACATCCTGAACTAATCAAGCAAATAATAAAAAGGCATTCCAATCACCTGCAGTATGTAAGCTTCAAGGTAGTGTATTTTATAGGCTTTTTAAAAACCATTTTTATTTAAAAAGAAATACGGCAGTGTAGTAAATGGCTTTGTTTTCCAGCTTAGTATATTGAAGAAATGAGTTTTCTAAATGAACATGTAGACAGGGAGATTACCTGCTAATTAATTTGTCTCTTTTGGGTATATTTTCAGGACCAAAACTTGGAATAAGTCCTGAACATACTTTTTCACTGCCTTAATTCTGTTAGATGGAAATTTTTTTGTTTGGTGATGTGGTCTTTTTGATTTTATTTTTGTTTTCTTTTTTTCTTGTAGCAGCTTAGCTGCTTAAAATTCTGCCTCAGTGAGTGGACAGAAATACTTCAGTTCTGATACAACTGTATGTTTGGGTTCCTGCCTCAGAATTAAGTTTGATCAGGATGCATAAATTGAGCATTTCCACATTTCACATCCTGTAGGGAATTGGATCTAATATTGATGGTAAGAAAACGTCTAATACACAGAGAGTGACTTCAGTGCTGTTAGTCAGCAACTAGTAGTTTTAATATTAAATTGTATGGGGTTGTCTACTCAGCACAACTGCATTTCAGTTAACTGGAAAAATACATGGAATTTGCACATGATGATGTGTGTATTGGCTGAGAAGTACCATTTGGTGAGAACTGGTTCTGTTAACACCGTGGAATTGTTTTCAGCAGATGAAAACCTTTAGTGGTAGCTTACCTATCACTGTGTTTTGGAAGGGTGCTGTGAAACTCATGGTAGTGTATGCATCAGCCGTGTGAGAAATTTGGAAAGGAAATTACTTCTGCAGCAAGGCAAACATACTTGTTTCTGAGATCAGGCAGTTCTAATGGAGGAATCATCAGCATGTGGGTAGGTGAGGTACCTCTACCTGATCACGTGTTGCTACTGCTTGACTGCAGTACCAGATACAAGCTGTTATCACAAGGTTTGCTGGGCTTTTATTGGTGTCCAAATAAAGAAGATTTACAGCTGTAGTGGAATGACCTTCCAGTGTCTTATCTGCTGTCTACCTTTCTTTACACTAAGTAATTCTGAAGAATTTCAGATGCCCTGCACTGGTACGGTGATACTCGCATCATTTCTTGAAATCGTTGCTTCAGTTGTCCTTCAGTGTTGCAGAATACACAAGGCAGTGGGTGTGACACTGACTGTTGCTCTGTAAAGGCTGAAAATAGGAGGGGTGTCTTTTGTAGGCAAAGAAAGATTGGATTGTTGACAGTGGAGGTTTTTCAGTGTGTATTTGAGCAGAAAATGAACATTCATTGAATTTACATCTATTGCTGACAAGGTAGTGTGGCTTACGGTAACCTTAATTTGTGATCAAGCTTTAAACTGCTCTGTAGGTTTGCAAAGTCTACTGTGTATAAGGGGTTGTTCAGAAAGCATGTCTGAGTGCCACAGGAAATACACTGGAGACACACTAAGTGGTTGGGTTGTACAGCAAACTGACTAATGAAGGTTTTTGGGGTTGTGTTTTTGTGGTGGGGTTTTTTTGGGGGGGGTGGAGATTGTTTTGGTGGGTTTTTTTAGATTATCCATTGCATATCTGTTGCGGTATTACTGATGAAGGGCCAGTCGTACAGGTTTGTACGGTAATTCAGTTAACTCTCCAGCAGCTCAATATTACGAACTGAGTCACTGTAAAAAGAAGCAGCTTTTGCACACAGTAAAGAATTTATAGAATTCCTGCATTTTAGTAAGGAAGAATGTAAAGAGGAGTTGGGGTAGGCTCTGGACCCAAATGAACCTCCACTTCCTTATTATATGATGTGGATTGAGTATCTTGGAACAAACTTTGTAGCTAACTCCTCACCATGCTATTTTTTACCTAAGTGTTTAGTAGAGTAGTAAATTTTTAGCAAATTATCTTGGATTTTTTATGTATACTTTTTTTGGGAAAAAAAAATTACGGTGATAAATTCCCAGTGAGGTGTTTTGTGAGGATTTTTTGACATCACGTTTCAGAAGGTAAAATGAAATAAAAATTTAGGTTGTGTTTAATGCAGTTTTTTCTGAACATGCAATCCATTTTGTTTTAAGGTGGACAGTAGCAAGGAATCTGCAGAAGCAGCTTGTGATATTTTATCCCAGCTTGTGAATTGCTCTCTGAAAACACTTGGGCTAATTTCAACTGCCCGGCCAAGCTTCATGGATTTACCAAAGGTATTTTAATATGAACATTTTTCTATTGCAGAGCATTGCAGTGTTTCATACAGCACTTCTATAACTTTATGAAAAGCTTTATCATAGGAATAGGAATCTTCGGTAAAGAAAACTTTATTACTTAATTAAAACTTTATAAAGGGAGGAACTGAGATGTACTGTGAGGATATCTAAATTTCCACTCATTCTCTGAATCATGTGAGATCTTAGTCCTGACCGTGTTCTTTCAAGTCCTGCTGTGTGTTGACCCCAGTGTAGTTCTGAACAGTGTGGTGCAAGTCAAGATGCTAGATGCTTCAGGTCTGTGTGATTGTACTGTGGGGGATGTTTAGGACACAGTGATAATCAAATGAGGGATAGAGTTTTATCCATGGGGACTTGCCATGGGGCTTGTATGATCAGTGAGCTCTCTTTGGAAAGCAACATGATCGTGATTTTCTCAGACTCTTAGGTGAAGTGCAGTGTATTTCTGAAATTTTCAGTCGGATTCTTACCTAGCAAGTATACCAAAAATCAGATCTTTTTAGAAGGCATCTAATCTACAAGATAACAAATCTCTTACACATGCTCCTAAAGAATTCCTGCTAGTGAGGTGTACTATTGCTAAGGAGCAGGGAGGTAGTTGTGAAGGGCCAGACACAAGCAGACTATCAGATAGATCTCGGTGATGTCATTGCTGGTGATGGCACGAGGACAAGGAGGAACTAGAGACAGCCAGGGGAAAGGAAGTAGGCTATAGGGCTTAAACAAGGTTACCTACAGAAGGATTATCAATTACTGTCTTTGCGAGTGGTCACAGCCCCATCATGAATATGTATTTTTAATCCTTGATTTTTTTCAAAGAGGCTTTCCAGGTATTAACTATTTTTGATGAGAGTTTTTCCTTTATTGATGTGCTTTGAGTTGTGATGGCAAGAAAACCTGAACGTAGTGAAAACAACCCACATTCTCAGTGTGTTAAAAATACTTTGCCCTTTCAGCTCTTGCTTACTGTTTTCTTTCTCAACCTGAATGTTGTTGTAGCTCTCTTAGTTAACTGTCATTGGAGGGATATGTTATGGTCCTATTCAGCTCGCTGAGTAATTTTTTGTAGTTATTCATGCTATGGTCTTACTCAGCTTCAAGACTTCCTGTTTTTGTTCCCAATTGGTTTACACATGGCATTTAAAAATGTATTCAGCATGAGTCAAAATTAGCTCTGGGCATAACTTACCTTTTGATGTTTACCACTCAAGTAATACTGTCACTGGCATATGGGACCAGCAGTGATTTTAAAATTTTCCTGGACCACTAATGAAACTAAAGAATTGAATTGGACTGTGCCTACATTCTTGAGGGAAGCCTTTAGTAACAGGCCCATTAGATGAGAAGCACACAAAGATGAATGGATTTGAGAAATGGTTAATACTATGCAGTAGGTTTGGATTATTTTATGGTGTTTTTTAAAAATAATTTTTTAGACTGTAGAGGAGGTCTGAACTACTTTGTCTTTATTGGTGCTCTTCAGTTTTCAGGTAACATCGTGACATCTGGCAAATGTTTGTAAATCATTTTTAGCATGGTGTTGCTAGTTTTTTCACTAAATGCATTCTACATAAATCTTTCAAAGAATCATACTGTAGGCTACATATGTGGCAGTATTCACAAGACCAGCTTTTACATGTTGGGATATTTCCTGTCTTCCATTACTCTTGAAACTAGAAGTTTCGAGCTACCTGGTTTTTTATCAACGTGGTTAACTTTCTTTGCCTTTTTACTTAACAGCATTCTTAGTGAAGGGAATTACTTTCTAAATATAGTGAATAAAAACACAGTGCTAATGCTTTCAGAATACGGAGTGGAAATACTAGTAAATTATTATTAAATATCAGATATTAATCTCATAATTAAATTATGAACATATTTTATAATATAAATTATATTAAAGCACCTTTTCTTCTGTACTTAACATATGTAATCAGCATATTGCCAGTATAGTTGGAGTGGTCCCTAAAGCCAAAGTGCCTAAAGATTCTGAGTTGAACTTTGTTTCCATTTGTATGAACTGAGTGTGAAAATATTAATTCCTTTTCTAAATCTAATTGTGTGTGAGTTTTATCAAAACCCACAAACATATCAGGTAAGAATGAACAAATACTGTTGCCAGGTCGTCTCTCATGTAATTGTATTTAGGACTTGCGCATGAGGCTCAGAGTGAAACAGTATTGAAATCAAAGCAGCAGGTCATTTTATGGAAACTTAATGTAGCACAAGGAGAAAATACTTTCACTCAGTTTTGTAAGAAATCATGAAGATAAGCTAATTATTCGTTTCCCCCATATCACAAGTGGTTTTTACGAGCACTGCTGTATCTGCTCCTTAGTCTGTTTCCCAAGTTAAAGGTGCCTTGGGCTCTGTCTTTGCTAATAGGTTTCAGTGGTTTTGTAAAAATGCTGAGGAGCAACTTTGAGCACTGGACCTACATTATCTATGCTGCTTAATCAGTAATTAATTGGTCACTTGCTCCTTGGACCACTCCACTTAGCTTTCCAAGATAAACCCATTCAAACCCTAAATCCCTTGGGTGGGTGACAGGCAGGCAGTAGTATCGTTTGGCTTTGAATACAACATTACAGGGTTGCCACTCCTGCCCTGATTTGCATCTCACCAGTGCAGTACAGCTTGCCATGTGGGAATTCCTGTTCTAGAAGATGCTCCTTTTAGAGTGCGACTTGCAAATTATTTTCAAAACTAGGGCTTCTGGGGTTTCCCTTTGCTCATGGTCTTTCTCTAGATTTAAATTTGTGCAGTGAATTGTCCAGGGTCAGGTTCTGGATTTGCATTCAATGTTAGACATTCTGATTTGCCCAATACATAGACTAATAGCAAAAAGTTATTACACTACCTCTACCAGAAATGTCAGATGTAGTATTAATTTTTAGTTATGCAGTATCTGAAAAAGAATGCAAAATGGTGTCAATAAGATTGCTGTGTACAGTGTAAAACTACTGAGGTTTTTACTTCAGATTCTGCTGTTTCATTTCAGCTTTCTTTTTTTTTCCAGTCTCACTTTATTTCTGCACTGACAGTGGTGTTTGTAAACTCCAAATCCCTCTCTTCACTCAAAATTGATGATACACCAGTAGATGATCCATCTCTCAAAGTGCTCGTGGCTAATAATAGTGACACACTCAAACTGTTGAAAATGAGCAGTTGTCCTCATGTTTCTCCAGCTGGTAAGATACTGTGGGTTTGTGGGGTGGGGTTTTTGGTTTTTTTTTTTGGTCGCTTGGGGTTTTTTTATTATGCATGCATTAAATTCTGTCTGAATTTAATGGGAAGGGAGGATGAGTGTGGTATTTACAGCAGCTGTCACTGAAGAAAGTTCTTTGAACTGGGGGTCAGGCCATCTATCCTGCCACTTGCAGAGTGACTACTGAGCTAATAATAAAATAGTGCATGTCTGTTGTGGGCAAATAACTAACCTCGTGTAGAACTTAAAGAGTATGTATTGGCTTAATAGTACACTACTTTTGCAGTGACTAAGTATTCCAGTATAGTTATGCTTTTTGGAACGCGACTTCCTTTTCCCCATTTTATTATGTGTGGGTTTTGAGTGTTGCCATGTCGTGGATTATGAAGATGCTGCTTTAGTAGTTCTGAAGGAAAGCAGTTTGATCTCTTGCTGGAGAGATAAGTTCAGACAGCATCAACACAGGGGAGATGAGACTGAGCTGTGCAGAACTTCCACTGTTACCAGATATACTTCATTAATACTGTGTCGGCAGCAAGAACGAAGCCTGCTTGTAGCAGAATGAAATCACTCAAGATTGCATAAGCCTTCCACAGATGTTAATTCTATGAACTTCAACAATGCACAGCAAGTTCAAGATTTATTCAGAGCCTGTCAGCTTAACACTTTTTCACTGAGAAATGGAAGAGGAATTGTAAATGAGATGCTGGCAACTTAGTTCGATTCCTCTTCTGAGGATAAGTGGAAACTACTGTAGTTAGCATAACTTTCTTCATGCAAATATATTTCAGCTGGAAGTGTTAGGTATATTATGTGTAAAATTCACCAGCAGGATTTCTAATATGTGGGGAAAAGTGATAACAAACGAAACAAACTTAATACATTTTGAAGGTGCAGCTCTCAGACAAAACCTTGTGTTTGATCTTGTATAAAAGAGTCCTGAAAGTGCAGGTTTGTTTTGCAGCAGATTGGTCCAGCAAAGTCTTTGACATGTTAACTGTAATGTTATTTCGTCCAAAGCTTTGTAATCATAGATAGGGGATTGCTTAAATTGGCTTTTCTGACTTAAAATTGTTTCTTGTGAATCTTTGTGTCTGAGAAGTGTACAAGCCCTAATATGTCTGTCAGGAGGAAGAGACTCCAGTAGTAATTTGTAGCTGGGCAGAAAGAGTAATTTCCTTGGATTTGGATCCAAGAGTAACCTGTCCGCTCTAGCTGACTTTGCTGGTTTGTGGCTAATCTTTGCTGGAAGGTTTTATTGAAACACTTCAGATAATTTGGAAGGGAGCAGTTGTTAGACTGGTGTGTTCCAATTGATGTATCTTGTACATTTTAAATTGAAGGAACAGTGGGTAAGAAATGGTTATACCTGTGTAAGGAGCAAGGAGCATAACTTACTGTTGTCCTTCACGGAGTGGAGATGAATAGGTTGGGATGCCAGAGAGTGCTAAGCAAACAGCAGCAGTTTGATTGCTTAATTCGGGTGTACCTTGAGATGGAGAAAAAAGTGGATCTGATCTACTGGGTGGCAGCGCGTACTGAGGGGAGTGGGGGGTGCTACAGGGGTGGCTCCTGTGAGAACCTGCTAGAGGCTTCCCCCCTGTCCAACAGAGCCAAGGCCGAGCCCATCTGTATCAGTGGTAGCAGCTCTGGGATAACCTAATAAAGAAGGGGGGAAAGTTACTGCAGGAGAGCTATTGCAGCTGGAGATAGGAGTGAAAATGTGTGAGAGAAATAACTCTGCAGACACAGAGGTCAGTGGAAGAGGAGGTGCTCCAGACACTGGGGCTGAGATTCCCGTGCAGCCTGTGGTGAAGATCATGATGAGACAGGCTGTCCTCTGCAGCCCTTGGAGGACCATGGTAGAGCAGAGATCCACATACAGCCTGTGGAGGACCTCATGCTGGAGCAGGTGGATGCCTGAAGGGGTCTGTGACCCTGTGAGGAGCCCATGCTGGAAGTCTCTCCTGTGGAGAGAGAAGCCCATGCTGGAGCAGGTTTGCTAGCACGACTTGACCTTGTGGGGGACATTGGAAGTCTGCACCCCATGGAAGAGACCTACACTGGAGCAGTTCCTGAAGAACTGCAGCCTGTGAGAAGGACTCTCCTGTTCCACAATGGGGTTCCTCCCATGGGAGCAGTCCTCCACTGGCTTCTCCAGTGGGAGTCCTTCTCTTGAAACTGCCTAAAATACTGGGTATGTCAACCAGTCTTGGTGTTCTGAAGCAGCATGTCTGAGTCTCCCTAAAGGGAGTGGTTGTAGTAGCCTTTCTTTCACACTATAAGAATAACCTTGTTATGGTTCAAGCATAGGAAATGGTATCAGAAAAAAGTAGAAGGTACCCAGATTTTTGTAGGTTCTCCTTTTGTTGTTCTAATTTTGTGCTCCAATCTTAAAAAAAAAGAAAGCCAAACAAACAAGGCCCCTTCCAAAACCGTGTATTTTCACTTCATCTTGGATCCCATCCCTTCCTCCCAAAACGAAGTAAGTATGCCCGTACTTAAAAACTGTTCTTACAGGAAATGGTTGCAGTAAGAGTTGGGTTAAAATTCTGTCTAAATTCTGCTTTGCTTTCATTGATCTTAACAGTTTTTTATATTTGAAATTACAGCATTTGATAGTTAGAAGAACTTTCCATGACACTGCTCTTGCGTGGAAAATACATAGTCTTTTGGTGTATATATTCGTGTTTATATATTACATTTGTGTTTTTGCAGTGATTTTTTTAAGAAAGCATATTTATGCTCTGTCTAAGCTTCTCTTAAGTCTAATAGCTGCATCCTCACTTCTGTTTTCTGTATTTCTCCTTTTGCTTCAGAGCTATAGTGTATTGAGCTTGGGTTTTTCAGTTCCATGTTAAATGCTATATTCTCATGCCCTCTATTAATGGAAAGGCCATATCCCACATTTCACAGGTTTCTGGGTCACATGAAATGCAGAGGACTGGATGCTTTTTTTAGTGCTTTTTATTTTTTTCAGTACTGTTCCAGTATGGTACCATCACTTCTATGTACAAATAGGATGAGTGCAAACCTTAGACTAAACTGAATTCTTTTTGTTAATGTTTTTGTCTTCTGTGAGCAGCAGGTTATATTAATTCATTAAAGGGAGAGTCTGGAAATTGCTGTTCTAGAAATTACTGCTCCCAATTTTTAGTGTTTTGCCTCTTTTTTTTTTCTTTTTTGCTGTAGTTTTTCCAGATTTAAATATTTATACTTTGCTAGAAAGAACAAATACTGACAGCAGCAGCTTCTGTACTTAATTAAAATCTAGCATTGATTTTACATTTGCTTTCTGCAGGTGACAAACTTCTTTCACAGTTGCTTTGTTGGCCACAGAGACAGCAGTTCTTACAGAGCAGGCTAGGGGAATGCTTTTATGAGTAAGAACCTTTTACAGAAATGAAGTTGAGTATATGTGGTCTTACAGCAGGGCAGAACAGTCAGAATATGCTGTTTTCATATTTGTCACTTCTGTTTATATATTTGTTAATTTCTTTGTTTCCTGAGCAAAATAGTGATGTAGTTGCATTGTGTATGTCTGTCTTACTGTGTAGATGCAAAGAGGTCACAAGGTCATGTTTGTGAAAAAGATACGATTTAGTTGTATGATTGTGTTTTGATGTTAGGTCTTGGTTACATGTTGAAATAGGTGGTCTTCGCACCCTCCTGACGTACATAAACAAATGCATTCCTTTGTTTCTTGTTCAGTTGTTAGTACATTTATCGGTGCAACCTTTTTCATAATGTTCTGTTCTGCCAGGTATCCTGTGCGTGGCTGACCAGTGCCATGGCTTACGTGAGTTGGCCCTGAACTACCACCTGCTGAGTGATGAGCTGCTGCTTGCCTTGTCTTCTGAAAAACACGTCAGGTTAGAACACTTGCGCATTGACGTTGTCAGTGAAAATCCTGGGCAGACTCAGTTCCACACGATTCAGAAGAGCAGCTGGGATGCTTTCATCAAGCATTCTCCTAAAGTAAATTTAGTAATGTACTTTTTCTTGTACGAGGAAGAGTTTGACCCGTTCTTTCGTTACGAAATACCTGTCACTCACCTTTACTTCGGAAGATCGGTAAGCAAAGACGTGCTCGGCCGCGTTGGGATGACATGTCCTCGGCTGGTTGAACTGGTGGTGTGTGCCAATGGATTGCGGCCGCTGGATGAGGAGCTGATCTGTATTGCCGAGCGGTGCAAGTACCTGTCAGCGGTTGGCTTAGGAGAATGTGAAGTCTCTTGCAGTGCCTTTGTTGAGTTTGTGAAGATGTGTGGCGGTCGCCTCTCTCAGCTGTCTATCATGGAGGAAGTTTTGATTCCTGATCAGAAATACAACTTAGAGCAGATTCATTGGGAAGTTTCAAAGCATCTCGGTCGAGTCTGGTTCCCAGACATGATGCCCACATGGTAAAGTCCTTAAGAGACTCCAGGGCAGATGGAATAGCACCTTAAACCCAAGCTTACCATATTGCGATAAACGCTTATTTAATAAAATAGATTTTACTGCAGGTTAATTCATTGCTTGATTAGAAAATTAATTTTTCTTTTAAAAATTATTTTTGAACTCCAGATCCAAAAACAGTATTCACAGCTCCAAAACCTGTCTTCATCCAGACAAAAATGAGGTTTTAGATTTGATCTTTTTCATTGAAAGTAATCTCAAATGTTTTTGGAAATTAAAAAGAAAAGTATCTAAGATATTGAAATCCCTGCAAAATACCGGTTTTAATATGCTGTCCTTTGATTTAGATAGTACTACTGAACGCAACCAGATTTGATCTTAAAAAAACAAAACTCCACCAAAATTGCATGCTTTTGTTGCAGACTGGTAGCATTTCTAATCCAGTCACCTAGAGGACAAGATGATGAAGTTTGTAAGTGTTTAGTAGCCTGTGAAATATACACATTGTCATATAAAAATCATAAAAGGCAAGAGCAATACACAGTAATAACAGTTTAGACAACTAAAATAGTAAGTTTGCTACCTTATTCAAACAGTAGTGTGAGCTACCAAAAGCAGTGTGGGTTTTTTTCCCCCCTCTCTACGCATTTTAATGTAGTTTGCTTATGGGGTCTCAGATCTGCATCTAAACCTGTTTTAAGGTACTTTATGTCTAGCTCAGGAAGCGAAAGCATTCTGGGGGAAAATGTAGATACGTTGTATTTAAAAACACATTGTAGTTAATGAGCTTTTCTTGCACATTAACCGGTTTGGCAGCATACAGTGAGATGGAATAATGTACGGTTTATGAAAGGAACCCAGGAATGTTATTCTCATGACATGGGTGTGAATAAGGTGAGACAAGAAAGGTAAAATTTGCATGGTGACCAAGAACCTTTTCACAAAACCTTAGACTTTTTGGCTGCTTTCAGTTTGAGAGAAATGACATCATAACAGTTGCTTAAGCTGTATAAACTAACTGTATACTGTAAATCTGTTTTGGAAATGTTTATGTACAAAGTGGATGTTTGATAGATAATCATTTTGTATACCTTTAATTCAGCTAGTTCTGTCAGTTCATAATATTTAAAAACCCAAAAGGAGTAAACTTGGTGAAGTAGAGCAATAGGCAACCATTTGTTTTGAACATTTGATAAATCAGTTTTATTAAAGGAAATTTTCAGTCTGTAAGTGGTGTAGGCAAGGCATTGCCTGTGATCTGGATGTGGCTTGTGACTTCATTTCTTACTGCCAACGGTTATGTTATTTTCTCTTTGACGTTCCTGATTGGTAACACTTAAAGCATTGACGTGACAGCTGCATGTCTGGCAGGTGTGGTCAGCCATCAGCAAGGCAGAGCTGCTCCGGCTGCGGGCTGGGCTGAACTCTCACTTGAGCTGTACAGCTCCTTCTGGTAGTGAGTAGGTTTCCTTCATTTCTGATTTCAGTAATGTTTATCCAAATGTATAGTTCAGTGTAATACACTTACGAGTGTATTTAAGTTCATAACTATATTTTGAGCAAACAATGCTCAGCGGACTGGACATCTTTATAGAGGAGTTAGATGTTTCCGTAGAGCTTTGATTTAAAAATTGCATTTTATTAAATACGCCGGGTTTTGTATTAGAATTTGTTAAATTAATGTAATACTATAATTTGCTTTTATTTGTATAAAAGGTGTCAATATATTTAGTCCGTAAAAGTAAAAGAGCTCCATGTGTTTTGTCACCCGACTCTCAGAACTGCCTGTATTATAAGGTAGAGTAACACTTGCAATCTGGGGAAGAGGATGAGTTTTCACTACACTGAAGTGAGGCAGTCCCCTTAGTAACACAGCCAAAACCTCTCTGGACCTTGACTACAGGGGTCCCGATGCTCGCAAGGTAAGTTGTCAACATGTTGGTAGTGGTAATAACTGACAGGCACAACCTAAATACCAGATACACACATTCCAGAAGTCGTATTTGCAACCCGCATTCTGCTGCTCAGCCAGAGACCTGTGGTCAGACTCTGACATGTGCTTGGTTGGAACAGAACTCCTTCCCTGGCAAGGTAACTGACCTGTTCTGAGAAGCATCTGTTTTGTTGCACAGACTTCAAAAAGTCCTTCCTGGATGCAACACAGTACTGTAACGGTTATCAGTATGTTCAGGGATAAGAAAACAACTTGAAAGCAGTTGTCTCTTCTGCTGAAGGTCAACAGTTTTTATACACCAAACCAGTTAGAGTGTCCTTAGCGCAAGCAGTCCAGCTGTAATATTTCTCAGGCAAGAGAGTTGCTACAACGCTTCTTTTTAGCAAATTTCTTACATTTTATTTTGCGTTCTACGCATGTCGGAACAAATGAGTAACGAATGCATAAAAATCATGGCACAAGTAGTAATGACTACCACAGACTCATGAAGTTCACTAGAAACATGAACAAGGGTGTCACAGCTGTATAATTTTGCCGTGACTTCACCCTTTATTTTTTGTTTTCAGAAGAATCCAATCCAGTGTTGGCTTGGTTGTCCATTCTTAGGTAGGAGTTGTTAATGTGTGCAGTGACAAATCTTACCTCTGAACACAAGTGGCTACAAGTTACAATATTGAAGGCGGCAGCTCTCTTAATCCAGAACATCTGTGAATGGGTTTGTGAGGGGAAAGGCAAAAAGCATTGGTAGCAGCAATTTTCATTGCACAACCCTTTGGGGAGCAGAAGCTGCACCCTCAGACCTTGAGATATGACCAGCCAGGATCTGCCTCGCTTGGGAACCCTCCTGGAATGAAGTGTGGGTTACAGCCCCACAGCTCAGTGGTGTAACAATTAAGCAGTTTTGCACAAGACCACTGTGCAGACCTGGAAATTGTTGTATTGCAGAATTGCTGCGTATTTGTAACCTTAACTGCAGCTTGCTTAACAGTGGGGAGCAGAAACAAACAGTCTGAAGTGATGAACAAGTCCTGTATTCAAAGTGTGAGTAAAGACTCAACGACACAGCCACTGGAGAAAGTACATGCTTATCCTTGAGCCTGGCAGTAAGGACAGTCCCCGAGTTCCTACTGTTGGATGAGTATTGTGAGTACCACCTGGCTGTGAGTGAGATGCCAGGTGTGATCCTCCTATTTCTGCTCCTCTGTGTGACTTTCAGGAGGAGGCTGTCCATCTCGAATGCTTGAGGTCAACAGGCGGTTTTCAGTGACAATAACAGATTATCAGGTGCACAGAAGCTGCGACATCTGTCACTTGCTTTTTAAGTGACAAAAGTGTAATCTTTATGGATCTATTCTGGGCTTGTCTAAACTTTGCAGAAGTAGCCTATTCATCAGCTCTCTGTTATTTTAGATCTAATTCTGAAGGCCTAACTCAAGGATTCTGGATTTTGCCTACAAAAGAGCACTGCACTCAACAACTTCAGCTAATTCTGCCGCAGTAATTGTTCAGCAGCTGCACCTCTTCCAGGACTGCAGCTTGTGCAGGTGGAGTTTATTCCCACCCAGCTGTGCATTCAGTCTGAACAATTACCTTTCACAAACCACCCCCAATTGAGAGGCTCTCTCTCCAACTGTGTGCCCAGCAGGAATAAATACTGACCTCAGAAGGAACTCGGTATGTTCAATAAAGGGCAACTGCTACACTGATAATTGGTACCTTTAAACTGAGGGGAGAATTCAAAATGTGAAGCAGACTTGTAACAACACATGGCTGTGTGGAAGAATCCCCAAGTGATTCTTGTGATCTATGTGATCATGTGATCTATTGCTGAATACACCCAGATTTCACTTCAAACAGCTGCTTCTTGCTGTTTCTGCCACCAAGGAATGCAGTATCCTTGAGAAATAACTCGTTTTGTTGCCAGAAATTTACTGTCCTCTAACTTGCAACTAATACATGATAGGAAGTAACTTTAATCAACTCTAGTACCACTGCTACCCACTACCCGAGTAGTAGGGCAGGAGTAAAACATGCTGAATTAGGCAGTTTGTACAGATGAAATAGGAAGAGTGAGAAGGGCTGATATTAAAGTACAGAAAGCTCAGGATATTATACACTTGTACTGATAGAGCCATGAAGTTATGTTTATGTGAAAGATGTAATAATTTTTCATGTCTGTGGTCAAATTTTTTTACCAAGTTCCTTAAGAATGAGGGTTTTACCTCTGCACCCAGTCAGTTAAGTTGCCTAAGCTCTCTGTTACTGGTTCACAAACACACATGTTTTTGAGTGTTAGAAGCTGCATGATTCAGCTGTGTATTTCAGGATCTGGTGTTTCCAGTTCTGTAAGACTTGTATGCATCACAAAATATTCCAGCTATGAGGGGAAAAGAATGACTTTGTGTAGGCTCCTCAGGTCCTGAATAGAGACAGAGAAGTACTGTTCAGTGAATGAACAGCATTGTCAGGCTAAGCAGAGACCACTACTCTGCTCTGAGGGAGCATGACCTACCTTGCCATTTCATCTACTTCAGCCTCCAAAAGTTCTCCAGCTTTTTAGCAAATGCTAGAGAAGAAGCTTTCAGGAATTCGACTGGCTTGGTTCTGTGATTCAATTTCCCCCCTCAGAGCTTCAGACACTGGTTTTTGAGGTTGAGGCTTTTTCTGGGGAAGACAAATGTATGTTCAACAACATTGAGGGTTTCAAAGTCATAAAAACGAGTCATCAACAAGAATCTAACTTCAGTAGACAGCTTTGCTGTATCCTTTTTAACTTTCCTAGTGCCTCCTGGACTACCTCCCTGGTGGTGCTGTGTGGTCCTTTGTTGCTGCCTGGGGTGAAACCATGACAGTAATCTAAAGAATCCAAAGCTCAGTTCAGCCATGAGGGCTTGTGACTAAAAAGAGTAAAGTCTTTCAATCTGAGGCAGAAGATGAAGTTTCACTTAACAGTGGAAGTAATTAGCCGCTTTTCCATGAACACAGGTGCTCTCATCCTCTCATTACCCTCACAATAGCGCTCATGCTCATCCCTTTACACGATAATGCAATCAGTTCTAGTGACTTTCTAAATACAAGGTTAATTTTCTGCCATTCTTATGATTTGAATCAAATCACTGTGTACGCCCCTCTTTGGCTGCAGCAGGCTATTAGCTTGGCTCAAGGCAAATGAAACTGCAGAGTTGGGTTTCTGTGTTCCTCCTTGGCAGTAACCTCTGAAAGAGGGCTATTCATTCTGCAGCTAGTTTAAAAAAACCACCGGAGTGAGCTGCCTACACTTGGAGATGATTATGTTGCAGCAGGTATGTTTTTTGTAGGCAGGCACCTCAGTGGTTTCCAGAAAGCCAGTGTTTCCTTGGCTTTGGTCACTTGGGATTGAAGGGAACTAACTAGTTGCTAAGCTGCTCTAGGGTGAACCTGGAACAGGACTCAAGGATTGTGCAGCTGGCACAGCATCACTACTGCAAGCATCACTGCCAGCAAGAGGTACAGTCTCCTTTTATGGGCAGTTCTGGGACAAGCACAGGTTTTTAACTCCAACATTAACACCCCACAAACTGTCGTGGCTTCTTTCATACTATGGATTCTATGCTTTTAAAAGAAATTTGACAGGAATATAACCCTGAGTTCTATGACACTGACCTAACTGAAGCTTCGAGTGGACTTCAAGGCAGGAGACTGCTAGAACACTGCAGTTACGCACCAAATCTGGCATCAAAAGAGGCACTTTGGTTTTCATCTGTGCTACAGAACACACAAAGCTGAGGAAGAGCCATCTGTATTGTGTTTACAGTATAGATGAAGGAAGCAAAGTGGTTAAAAGATACCACCCATACCATCTTCTGGTAGATTCTCTGCCCCTCCCCCCACCTGGAGAACAGTTCATAGGTCCCAGTTTACAAACCAAAAAACTACAGAACCACCTATCTAAGGCACATGTTGAAGGAACTGGACACATGAAGACACTCAGATTTTTTAGCTCCAAGACACAGATGAGCCAATTTAGTCCTTGTAATGCTGTGTCCCACCTCTGTAGGTGGTCAGGTGCTACCTGCTACGGCACGGCCATGCATGTGGAGAGCACCTGAGACCAGAGCAGGCTGCTGCCTCCCCACTCCCCCTCTGGCACTGCCAAGCTCAGCCAGAGGAGCCTCAGCAGGTGGCCATGGTTACACAGAAGCTGGCCAAGTCACAGATGCTGAAGCATTCATGTGTTATACAGGTAATAACAAAAAAAAAATGCGTAGTCTTTCATGTGGTCTAGCAAAGCCTTCCCGACACAACTCTTGCGGTTAGCAGTGAAACACATGACCCTTTAACACCATCATGGTAGTGCTCCAAATTTGACATAAGGGCAAGTTTGGTCCTTCAGCAAACAGCTATACACCGAAGGACTCTTTGCTTCCAACAGGTAAAGGAACCTCCTCATAAATTATTTTGAGATAAGGAAACTTCATAGGTAAAAACCAGTATTCCAAGTTGTAGAAGAGATAAAACTGATGATTCAAGATGACACGATCAATTATTCTTACAAGATCCACAAAAAACTCTCTGACTGTCTGATGAGGTTTAAATGGATTGTAAAAGTCTCTTATAGCTGCTGCCAATGTCTTGTTTCCTAGAGGTCCAAAAATAGATGTTTCATTTCCCAAATAAATAGGTTCTCCACTGAATAAAATTATGCTCGTATAGTTTGTTTGTATCTTTTTAAATACAGCTCCTAAGTCAGCCAGCTTCTGGTAGGTTCTCAGTATAAACTTCGAGCACTCATAAGAGTCAAACCATACTGTTGATTGTTTGTCAGGACTTGCTTGAACTGTCCAGGTCTCGTAGTAAATGCCAGTCTCATTGTCATATTTTACCCATTCTGCCATTTCATTAAACATGGTTCCTGTAAGAGATGAAAATAAGTATTACAGAGACAAGGTAACAAACACATGACTCAGAATATTTTCCATCTATTTCAATGTTCACCTCCCTCCCCTGCAAAAGTGTACCTACAATATTACCTAACCAGGCATGGGCACAAGGCTTAGGTTGGAGCGAGAAGTGATACCCCACTGAATAAACTACATTTACATGCAAGTTATTTAAAACTAATTCCTTCTTCTGACCCTTTTCCTTCTACTATGGCAGAACGTCCAAATATCACAGAAACATGACACTTCCCATTTTCTTTTATCCATGCAGACAAACGGGGTAGGTAGTACAATATACAAGAGATGCTGACAAAGTTCTCAACAGAGCAACAGCTATTTCTGCATTTCTTCAAGTTTTAACTAAATTCAGCAATTCGGGGCAGAAATTTTCATGTCTCTTCACAAAAGAAACCTTAGACTGAGGCACCCTGCTGTTGTAGCAGCTCCTCAGCCAGCAAAGCTGAATTGAGCCAAATGATGAGTGGGATGTGAAGACCAGTAAACTTAAAGACCTTGAGGATTATTTTTTTATTTAGAATATGAGTTCGGAGTATTTAGGTGATGGTGATTTCACAACTGGAATGATGAAGACATTTCCTAGCTCAGCTTGTCTCTCTGGTAGCTACTACCTCTGAGTAACTAAAGCTCTGGACATTTGCCTCCCAGGTTGCCTCGTAATTGCTTTTCACTCCCCACTTCAGAGTTTTTGGACTTCATGGTAAATGTAACAATCACTCTGCTTAAGGGAAGGATTAGGTACTTCATTTTTTAATTGGCTGTGACTTGGTTTAATAAAACTGCAAGTCATTAAATCTGTATCAAGAATGGTGCTTATACACTGTAGATGGGTTTGAAGTTTCCCCTTCTCTAATTCCTACCCCATTAGCTTCCTACTGCATATTCTGTAAGGCATGTTACTGAAAAGGATTAGTTTCTCCTAACAAGACTGAGACGGACATAATATGAAGTTTTGGCCTTAACACTGCAAATTAACCACAAGTATTACAGGTTAATGCGTGGCTCCGTTGATGGTATGTTGGAAGATACCTAGACAATCCAAAAAAATCAAACTTTGGGTATTCCTGCCCTATTTCCACAGAAGAAACATACTCCTAAGTAACATTAACCTTTCTGATGAGCTTTAAAAGGAAACCAGATGGCTTCACTGTGGTGTCTGACAATGATGACTAACAGTTCTATAGAATCTCACAAAGGCTAAGAGGATCCAGCCATTTCATACATTAATGCTCTATCCCATGAGATGGGATGCTTTTTGCTTGCTCTCTGAAGGAAGCAACTTTAGCTTATGATGCTGTCCATGCTCACCCTCTTCCACAGTAATTTTCAGATTCCTAGTCAAATTCAGACAATTCAAAGCCCTCCAATTACCACCTCGCTAACAATGGAAATGGGAAGTGAGAGAAGCAAGGAAGACTGTAACAATGCCTCCACAAGGAACCAGCATAACCTCACCTTTCTTAGACATCAAATAATCCACTCAGGCAAGACAAGTTCTACATCCATATGAAAATATTTAACTTGGTATTCATACAAAAGAATCCAATTGTATCAAGCATCAAAGACTTCAGTCATTAATCACAAACTCACAGGAAAGCAGCTCCACTTCACTGCTTAAAGAACTGCCTAGAATTTCTTAACAGACTGGACAGATTACCTAGAGACTGCGGCCAGCAAAGTTGCTAAGAGTGGAAGCAGGCACACATAAAACACCACATCACAGTACTTGTAAGCTGACTCTCCACTGTGCCTTGTACACTACACTAACTTCAGAGGGTAAGTGGTTTTGGTCACAAAAAATGCAACTCTCCAAGTCCTCAGTGAACTTTTTTTCTAAGTCATTCACTCTATTACTAGAGCAATCAATCAGATTTATTTAAATGACCTTTTCATTTTAGGATTGCAATGTTCAGTATATACCAGGAAGCTATTCTGGTGATCATCCATGTATTTACATGTATTTAAGTCGTAGGTTTGTTCTACAATGCATGACAGAGACCTATTACTGGGGACATTTGCACAGTTTCTATGACAGATAATGGGGGAGACGGAAAGAGAGATTAATATTTTTTATCTGAGACTGTTTCTAAATATGCCTTATTTGTTTGCTCAGTAATGAACATATTTTCAAGTTTTTCTATCTCAGCAGTCATCTGCCACTTCACAACACACGCTTTTGTTACGGTGAAGCCATGTGAAGAGTCCATAATGGCTCTGTATAAGCTCTTTTGCTATTTTTACACTCAAGAGACTCAAGTGTTTTTGTACAGCAACACCAAATGACTCTCATTTAACAACTCTTCAGTGTGTTGTTCAAAAGGCAGCAGCCTCATGCCACTTTCTGCATTAAAGACAATGTTTGAAATTAGCATCAGTGACTAACACTGCAAATAACCTACAGAACATAAATTAAAAGATACTGCTTTACATAAAGACAAGACTGATTCTGTGTTTTGTATTAACATTATCCAAAGCATCTGAAATCTACCTGATATTGTGGTCACGAGAACTAAAGTTCCATTTTCCTTCCAGTGTGCATCGTCTATTCCTTCATAAAAGCAGGCAGCTCCCTGGTTACACCAGAACGGTGCATCTATGCCAGGCCGCAGATGTGGAAATGTGCAGTTCCCAAGCTGGAAGAGCTCATACCACTCCATTGTGTAGTTTTTGCCCGTTAGGGAGCTCCTGAAACCCACAGCATCATGCATAATTTTCTGGGAAAAGAAGAAAACCCAAACAACTATAAAACCAAAACTTTAAAATCGTAACAACTTCAGCTTCGCCTGTACAGAAGATAAGATGTTGGGAGCTGTTCTGTAACAGGGTGAGAGGAGGGGAAGGAGTTCCTGTAACATCTTGGATTCAATCACACTGATGCACAACATACTAGATTGAATCACACTCTTATCATGCTGTCTCAGAGCTTATCTATCCATCAGTTGTAAATTATGTTACTTGGAGAGAGGTGCTGAGTGGTAGCTCATCATCAAAACTCAAGCTCACTTTTGAATCCTTACCCTCACGGGGGCATCAGAGGAATGAAGAGCAGAACCAAGTTACCAAAAACAGATCTTGGTAATGAAAGCCATAAAATGAGGTAAATGGAATGAGGTAAATATTTCTTTTAAAAGCTGTATAATAAAAACATACATTCAACCTTAATTAACAACTGAAGCAACAAAATTTGAATCTATTTCCATTTTTGACTCAGTGTGCTGGGTTTTGATGCTGCTGTATCACGTTCACTAAAATTTCTTTATTCATTAGGAATCATGCTTTGAAGTTTACATTTGCTGATGCTATAGCTATAAGTATTACTAAAATTGAGATTCTTTCATATTTGCATGAGTCCATGAATGGAGACTTCCATTCCATACTGGTCATTACATTCAAGAAAGAACTGAAAAAGCAACCAGCTCCTCATGATCCATCATTCTGACCAGCTGGCTGTCCCCTCCTGATAGATATGAATGTTAAAGAAAATGCAAATTTTTTAACAATAGAAAAGTTAATACACTAAGGAACTATTTCATCTGATATAAGAAGATAAATGAAAGTATTTTCTTGATCCAGTGCTAGCACAGAAGAAAAGATACCCAAAACATAATGGTGCCTGTATACAAAACACTCTCAATATGCCACTATATGGGGGAACACATTCAAACCCACCAACAGTGCTGTTCATGCTCCTTTCTTTAGCTGAGCTAAATCCTGTAAAGTTTGTTTGAAACTCAGTGCTCTTTGAGTATCTTTCCTATAGCTAGCCTAGCTTGTGTGCTCTAATACTCTTCCATACAAGCATATCCCAACCTTACAGCTCCCATTCTTGACAGCTGCTGTTGAATTCAGCTGAATTTACCACTACAACTTTGTTAAAAACATCACCTTACCAAGTGTCCTAGTAGATCTCCATACTTGAATTCCCATACTGGAGCCTGTAATCGATACACTTCAATGACATCCTCTTTTTTCATAACTGGAATGGCAGAGCCAGTGGGACAGAAGGTGTAACGAGCTTGGCAGTAAGGATCAGTTTTTGGACGGTAATCGAAGCGCCTGTGTTGAGAAAGAGAAGCGCACAGAATGATAAGCACAGCTTCGCAGCTGGAGGAACTCTCATGCCTTCCTAAGCGCCCAAGTGGGAGAGCTTAAGTGTCCAGCCACCCCCAAAGACTGATTCTGTGATCCAGGCACTGCAACACTTGGAGTACACAAGTTTGAAAGGCTGCTGAGGTGCATACCTGCAGACACAGGACCTCAGGATTTAAGGCTCAAGAATGCAAGTCATGTTCACAGTACTGATAATGAAGGAGTGCAAATGATGCAGATTACAAAGGGTGACCTACAAAATATGTACACATAGATGCTGGATAAAGAATACTTTGAGATCTGCCTCAAAAATATTCTCCTAACAGTTTGTCTATACAGGGATTGACCAGTTTGTTCTTCCTCTTCTATTGTAAAAGGTCCTCAGATGAAGTTATTTTTACTCTAGTATATTGCCAATATCAGAAAAAAATTTCATTGCTCTATGTCAATTTAGACAAAGAGGTCTAAGAACCTACCTAAGATCACTGTTTCCATTTCAGTCCTGTTAAACTGCAAAACCCAAAGACTAAATCTGCTTATCATATTATAAACAAACAGCAAAGAACCTTTCTCACAAGTCTTCCTTTTCCAATTTCCTTAAGAATCACTCACTGTATTTCACTTAAAACAAGGTTCCTATACACCTGTTATAAATTGGCATACACAGCTTGTCCAGACCTTGTAAAGTTTGCCTGAGAGTCTAACATACTCAGCTGCCATGGGGTACCGAATGGCATAAATACCCCAGCCGTGAGATGACTCAAGGACAAAAGACTTCCTGAGCCATAAGAAGGTCAGCAGCACTGAGACAGTGCAGCTCTTCCCTGTGGACTTCTTCCCCAAAGCTTGCTGGGAACTTCAGCATGTCTGCCTTTGTTTTGTCTGAGTGAGGGAAGGGAGCAGGGAGGAAAAAAACCCCTAAAGAGTATGGCTGGGAAAAGAACACAAGGAAAACAAAGTCTTATTCCAACCACACATTTAAGTCCTGTTTCTAGATTGCATCCTACATTTTCAATTTCTCCTCACTGCACCTTGCATGTGACAAGAAGGTAATGAGCATATTAAGCAGCATTAAAATCCCGCATTTCTGAGCACTTCACGCCAACAGGCTTATACTCCAATTTTGAACATCCCAAGACCCAGCCTTGCAACCCGTGAACTTACTCGAAAATCTGAACAACTCGTGACTGCAAGATCAGCTCCTTCAGGCATCACCTGATGCAAATTCAACTGCTACGAATTACGCAACAGGCTTTCAAAATTTCAGATGTGCATTAGACAGCAGTTAAACATTGACAACACCTCCCTTTAATACAGCAAGCCCGCATAAAATACACATGGCAAGCGCAGCCCTTCTCCTGAAGCGGCTCATTTCCTCAGCCAGAGCTGTCGCTGTTTTCGCCAGTAAAAGGCCACAACGTGCACTCTCCTGCTGTCCCCGACACCACCAGGACTTCTGGAGCTCAGGCAGCTCTGGAGCAGCGAACGGGATTTTGTACCATTTCATTCATCACGGGCACAAGTATGACGTAGGCTTAATTTTTTTTTTTAAATAAAATAAACACTACCCTAATTTCCTCATCGCAACTTTTCTGCGGGAATTAAAGGCGTTTAAAGGGCGGGCAGTCATTCCCGGGGCACCTCTCGAGTCCGAGGGAGCAAAGCGCAGCGCTCGGCCTTGCGTGGGACTCGGCGAGCTAAACACACCGAACGCCGTACGAACGACCGACAAAAGGGGACGTGATTACAAAGGGGAAGATTTCACGGCCTTTTTCGCCTAATAAACAGACGGCGGCACAAGCGCAGCGCCGGCGGGCCCCGCCCGCGTCACTCACCTGTATGGCACCGGCCAGCGCCCCGCCGACACACGGGGCCCCCACGCCGCCAGGAGCGGCAGCAGGAGCGGCGGCAGGAGCGGCAGGAGCCGGGAGCGGCGAGCGGCGCCCATGGCGGAGCCGGGCCCGGAGCTGCGGGGAAGCGGCCGCGCCGCGGCAGGCCGGGCGGGGAGGGGCCGGCCCCGCGCCCGCCCTCGGCCCCGGCCCGGGGAAGCCTAGCGGCGGGGGGCTGAGCCAGGGCGGGCGGTGTGCCCGGAGAGGAGAGCAGCCGTGGGCCGAATCGTCCATTAAAAGCGCCACCCGGCTGAACTGCGACTGGAGTTGTCAGGAGAGAGACCCAGGCAGCTGCGCGTTCTTTTTATTTAGCCCAAATATTTGTTGCCTGTAATTCGACGCACTGCTTTGGAGACACTTTGAAACTGGTGAAGGGTCCGCAGCACAGATCGGAGGAGAAGCGGCTGAGGGAGCTGGGGGTATTTAGCCTGGAGAAAAGGGGGTTGTAGCCAGGCGGGGGTCGGCCTCTTCTCCCAGGGAATTAGTGACAGGACGAAAGGACACAATCTTAAGCTGTACCAGGGGAGGTTTAGGTTGGACAGAATTGGAAAGGATTTCTTCATAGAAAGGGTGATTAGGCATTGGAATGGACTGCCCAGGAGGTGGAGGAGTCACGATCCCTGGAGGTGTTTAAGGAAAGACTGGGTGCCATGGTCTAGTTTACATGGTGCTGTTCGGTCATAGGTTGGACTCTGTGATCTCTGAGATCTTTTCCAACCCAGTTGATTCTGCGATTCTGTAAAAGACATCAAGTGCCCATCCTCACACTCAGAACCCATGGAGAGGGTGGTCTCTGGGTCTGGTCCCTGGACAATGAGGTGAGGCCTCACCAAAAGGCAGAAAGGTTTTTGCTGTAATAAACCCTGAAAGCCCAAGCCTCTTCAGGCTACCAAGAAGACTTGCTGGAAGCCTTTCAGGGCTTCGAGCTAAGTTCATAAATATATATCACCCATTTCAGAACACTTATTCAGGTTGTAACAACTTACATTTTAGGGATTATGCAGCAATTTATTCTCTCCGTTTTATGAAAATGGTGAGAACTATCTTTCAGATGAACTAAGGAATGATGAACTATCTGTGAGGACAGATTTGCCAGCAGCATCCCTGCAGAAAACACAGCTTTTTCCAGCTCTATGGAGTTCAAAACTGACTATGATGGCATCAGAGTCCAGGAGGTTAAAGTTTGGTAGTCAGCAAAGTGAAAGTACTGGTGTATACTATCCACTGGCTAAATAATAACTGTGCTGTGGACTGTTGACTATAAGGAGCCCTGCTCACTGAACAAAACTAAAGAACAATCAATCTTCTATGTTCACTATGCTAGGCTATATCTTTGAACAAAACTGGAGATGAAAAGCTCTGCATCCTACATAAAAATGCAAGCTAGGTTGCTGAATATCAGTTTCAGTAATGCTGGGGCTATTACAGGTGTTCGGAAAACTTTAAAGCTTTTAATTTCAGCAATGTTTCTGTATCTCACTTCATTGCTGCCTGATTCTATGTTGCCTGTCTTTAAAACCCATGCCATTCAGCACCATATGTTAATTTAATGCCTGTATACATAACCTATACGTATGTGTATTTCCATATTTCATTTTTATCTCATGCATGTTAATTGTGTCTGCTTTAAGGTAAATCTCTGGTTTTGTTCTTTAGAAAATAAAGTATGCTCGTAATCACGTGTGTTTCCTAGCTTGAGTGTAGCACAAGATGCCAGCTCTTTCATCTGTTCAAAAGATATGTGTTTGTTCGGAATACAGCCGTAATTCCTGGGTTTAGAGATTTGTATGTGTAACACTGGAAGTGCTTATGAAATAAAGGAAGGATAATTTATCCCTTCTATGAAACCAGGAGGTAAGGAAGTGAAATGACATGATGAATTTGCCATAACTGCTCATTAGCCAAACTAGAAATGTAGTATGAACAGGTTCTTAGTCCGGGCTCAACGTAAGGTTGCAGTGTGGACTGTCTCTGCTGCTGTGGATGCTGAAGGTGTTAGGCTGACTGACTAAGATGACAGAGCTCTTGGGTTTTTGATTTTTTGTTTGGTTTGGTTTGGTTTTTTGTTTGTTTGTTGTGGGTGTTGGTTTTTTGTTTGTTTTTAATTTTATTTTATTTTAATTGATTTTTGTATCTCACTTCATTTTGTCCCACAGGAAACTTCTGCTACAAGTTATTCTGATTTTTTCTTCTCATACAACCAAACTTATGTTGTAAACTGTATTAGCATAGAAAATAAATGACTAAAACATTTATGAATAAATATGCTTGAGCTAAAAAGCTCACGTGTCAGCAATCTGAGTCAGCAGCTGTCTTGTATATTATGCAGAAACATGTCAAAGTCCCCATTATAAACCCACAGTGCTGATCTGCATCTTTGTCCAATAATAAGCTTTGAGGAAAGATTGAGACTGCCTACAGAGATCATCTTCTGGAGTTGACAGGATTCCTATACTTTTCTCATTTCCCAGATATTTTTTTTTATTAGTGAAAACGGAACATTTTCCTGAAACAATGAAGAAGACTCTCAGTGATTTCCCATTATAAACCAGCACCTTCTCTGTCTCTGCTCCTGGCAGCAACAGCATGGACGGGACTGAGAGAAAGGGGAAAACAAGCCCAGCTGCTGCAGCCAAAAGTTGTGGGTTTGAACAGATAGTTTAATTTTGAGCAGGTACATGAGTCATCACACTCTTTCACAGTCACAGCAAAGAGGCTGTTGAACCTGAAGCCTCTGACAAAAATGGGCTGCTCTGGAGATGGCGCTTACACCACAG
Source organism: Pseudotriccus pelzelni (assembly GCA_035584735.1). Lineage (NCBI taxonomy): Eukaryota > Metazoa > Chordata > Aves > Passeriformes > Tyrannidae > Pseudotriccus > Pseudotriccus pelzelni. Next base: position 66,498,703 of record JAWMRA010000001.1, on the reverse strand, counting down.
CTACACATCTGCCAGACTATACGCTGGCAATATGCCATTCGGTAGGAAAGTCATGGTTATATATATGGATCGCAGCAGACAAAACTACACATCTGGCAGCTGTACTGCTCACAGAGGGTTTCTTATGCTCCCACTGGCATATGTTAGCTATTGAGTCAGCTGGATGCATACTGAGAAATACAAACATTACCTGAAGTCATACTGAAGCTACTCTGAAAGACAGCAGTTCATCAATCTGAGGTCCACTCTCCACCTTTGAGGGGTATGAATCCTGAGAAGAGGAGCCAGAAACAGGGCTCCTATGCACCTACACTCTGCTATGTAGCCTGGGATGCCACCTGAACTGTGAGCTGGGGCAGGAGAAAGGGAGAATGGCTGGGCTTTGTGACTGTACAGCATAGTGCTAAGGGTTCCCCTCAGGTCCTCCTTGACCCTGACAGTTAGGATGAGGGCTGTGCTCAGGACAGATGTGCGGTTCAGTGAACATTTGGGACTGTGGAGCAGCCCCTGCTTTGTCTGCCAGCTTAGGGGGCACGTGAGGGAAATTATTTCTTTCCAAGCTGCATTTCTACGGATGCTCTACTGAAGCCTTAGAGATAGGATGAGGGTTCAGGTAAGGATGCAGATGAAGTTCATCACGAGTTTTAAGCTGAGAGGAACTCGCTGGAATCTGCTGCAGGGTAGGGAATTGGTGAGTGAACTGGGTAAGTGAATTGTGTGAGTCAACTGGATGCAGTCTGTGAAATACAAAGAGCTTTCCAAGTCAAATTTAAACTAACAGGAAAACCTGTTGTTAGGCAACTAAGGCACATTAGAGCAGGATTTCCACTACAGGCTCTTGCCTCCCACTTGAGCTACACTGCAGCCATGCCTGCACCCAGCTGTGTACTCCACTGGTGGAGATCCAACCCATGCTGGTTGCTGTCACCCCATCTTAACCTTAGATCTCCCTCATCACTACGGACTTTTCTAGTGATTGGACTCTTCATGGAACGTCAGTTTCTGAACGGGAACAACCATGTTGTTGTGGCAACAGTCCCAGACACAGCACGGCAGAGCCAAGCCCAGGACCACTCTGCTTGTATCCAAGGTTGATCCAGAAGGCAGGACTGAAGATGAAGCTACCCATAGCATCAGTTTTCTGGCGTTCATATGTATTTTTTTTTCTTCCAAAGCCTCTCTTGTGTCCTCTGCAAAAAACCCATACTCCAAATGGAAGACACTCCAACTTTTTTTCCTACAAGATCCAGCATTTCAACCTTCTGGTCCAGTAAAAGTGTAAGTTTTCATTATGAAGATCAAGTTTCCTTGTCTTGTAAGAGAGGCAGCTCATGAAAAATGAAGGACCAAGAGCTGAGAGATCTTGCTAAAAGTCAATACAGCTCATCTCTGGCGTTGCATTTGTGTGCACAATCCTAATGAAGAGACTAGGGATGCATTCCCTTTGGTTCCCTTGACCAATGCCTTAGCAACCAAGCCGGGAGTCGGTGGAAGAAGAAAGGTTGGTTTTCTAAAAACCTGTGTTTTTTCCACTAAAATGGAGCAGCTCCTTAGAACACGGTATGAGATTAAGGGTGCCAAAAAGTACGTGGGTCCGATAACCAAGAGTATCACTGACACAAACAGCACCGGGACCCAGCAGTACTGCTGGCCTCTACCCAAACTCCACTTTTTTTTTGGTTTCCAAAGGAATTTGGAAGCCAATTTTCACTATTGTATTATAGCCCTACGCGTAAAACAAAACAAAACAAACAAACGAACCAACCACGTCACACGCACACCCCCGAGCCTCTGCGAGGTCCTGCTGGACGCAGAGCAGCTCTGGGACTAGCGACAGGAATGCAGATGTCTTACAGCACTGTAAGGGCCTCTGCAGCACCTTCCCGGCACTGCCCCGCCGCGGGGAGCAGGCCAGCAGAGAGATGGGGACGAACGTACGAATGGACCTGTGTTGCTTAAAGGCACATCTCACTCGTTTTCCAGGTTCCCTCCTTTGTTTTCCCCCCCTGCCCGCCCGTGCGGCCGCACAACATGGAGGCGGTGGCGGAGCGCGGCGGCGCAGGCGCGGCAGGAGGAGGAGGAGGAGGGACGGAGGCGCCAGCCCTGGATTCGCGGCCTGGAGCAGCCCCTTCCCGGGCCTGAGGGGCGCGGGGGCGGCGGCCATGGGCAAGCGGGTGGCCCTGGTGCTCGCCGGCTGCGGCGTCTTCGACGGCAGCGAGATCCACGAGGCGTCGGCGGCGCTGGTGCACCTGAGCCGAGCCGGCGCCGAGGTAGGAGGGGGGCGGGCCGTGAGTCAGTCAGTGTGTGTGGCGGAGGGGGTGCGTGTGAGAGTGTGTGCGTGTGAGAGTGTGTGCGTGTGAGAGTGTGTGCACGGCCCGCTGTGCCGGGCTCCTCCCGGGCTGCGTGGTTCACTCGTGTCTTTGCCTCCCCGAGCAGCCGAGAGCCCCCCGCCCTGGCCGTACCCCCGCGCCCGGTGGCTCCCGCTGCTTGTGGGATCGGAGCCCTTCCCGGTTTGCGATGGTCTGTATGCCACCACTGCACACTGCTGCTCCCGCTCAGCCGTAACCTCCCTCCTTAGGTTGTCTGCTCGCCCTTTTCATTCATTCCCCCCGCCCAAAGACGTGCCTGCTCCCCTGACAGGAGCGGAGGTCACACGCAGGCGGCTGAGCAAGACCGAGAGGAGATCTCACGTGTGCATGGAAATATCTCAAAGGCGGGTGCCAGGAGGATGGTGCTGTTGCAAAATGTGGATTATATCATTATTATCTCAAGCCAGGAAGTTCCTTGATGTGAGATCTTTGTATACTTTCAAGCGTAGGCAGGGCGAAAGGAGACCTAATCAGTGAAAGGGGCAGCAGCTGGAATCCCTTAGTCAAGGACATCCGGGAACTAACAAGCTTTAAGGATCAAGAGGGTATTGTATGTCAGTAGAACAGATAGCAGTTAGCATCCCTTACTCAGGGGCATCCTGGAACTAACAAGCCTTGAGGATACATTAAATCAAGACCTTGATGTATGTCTGTGTATAGATTGCTTAATTGGCAAAATACTCAAGGTCCATGTACCCTGTAGCTTAACTGGTCATTATAGTACTGAAAATTTATGCCTACAGATCCAAAAGACCCCTGCTCAAGTGAAGACCTTTCCCCTGAGCACCTGTAGAAGTTAGCTAGGGTTATGTAACTTGTATGGCAATTACTAACCAATCATAACAGAGGAGCTGTACTTAGAAAGTTACTAATTCTGAATTTCGGTGCATAAATAACAGTGTGAGAAGTCGAGTGGGTATGTTTGATTTGTGGAATACCACCAAGCACCCAGGCTTGCATAGCTCTGAAACAAATAATCAATGCTTCTCTTGAGTGTGTAATTATTGGCTTGTTATGCACAAGGTAACAAATCCAAAGCCAAACCCTTTTCGGTGGTATCCAGCTACAGGACAAGGAGCAGTGGTCATAAACTAAAACACAAGAAATTCTACCTTATGAGGAGGAACTTCTTTATGTTGAGGGTGGCAGAGCATGGGATAGGCTGCTCGGGGAGGTGGTGGAGTCTCCCTTTCTGGAGACATTCAAAACCCACTGGAACGTGTTCCTGTGCAACCTGCTCCAAGTGACCCTGCCTTGGCAGAGGGATTGGACTAGATGATCTCCAGAGGTCTCTTCCAACCCTAACAATTCTGTAGTTCTCTGAATCCATGAGCGAGGAGTGGCTGGAGGCCTGTCTGCTCCTCTGGCTGCAGGGAGCTGAGGATGGATTAAATCCTTGAACTTCATTCCAGTTGCTTTTGCAGCTCTTTCTGGGGTTCACCTGCTTGTTTTCTTCTCACTGTTTCTGGGCTCTTTTAGGTGAACTGGAAGTTACCAGAGAAGCCTGGGCCACGACACAGGGGTGTGCTTTGGTCCTGTCTGTGGCTTTAGATGGCAGAGGGTGGTCAGTGTCCATCTGCATGTAGCTGCACTCAGGTGTCTGATGGTAACAACAGCACACTCATATTTAGCACAAATTTGTCATCTCTGAGCAGTCTGCAAAGAAAGCTTCGAAACAGACACCAGAAAACAGCCCCTGCCCTACACCTTTCATGGAGCTTCATTTTGATGCAGCATTCCCTCTTTGTGTCTAATCATAATAGATTCTTTCATGTTTTGTTTTTCTTTTCTGGTAGCAGTGTTTTAGGGCAGCTGGTACCTCTTATGTCTGCACTAGAAATACTTGTAAAGTTTGCATCTTTAACTTTTTTATGTCAAACTTTTTTAGCACTCTCATCCCGTAACGGTTAAGAGCGATCTTTCTTCAGAGTCAGCTGAGTGTTCAGTCAGGCTGCTGGTATAAATTGCGGTGTTCTGTTTGTCCTTGGGGTTATCTGCAGAGGAGAGGCAGGCCATGGCAAGATCAGTAAGCTTAATGTTGGTGTAAGAATGCACTCTGTCCAAAATGTTGTAGGAATAGGATGGGGAGAATAGTTTACCCATCCTAATATATCATATGTCACTTTATATACTTAAAGTGTGATAGATCTGTGCCGTGGAATACACTTGACTTGGATAAGAGACTTCAGGGACAAAACCTGTTTTCATTAAATGATCTTTATTGTGACCAGTATGTATGAGTTCTGTTTAGATTGACAAAATTGTTTTATCTCCTTACTAGGTGAAGATGTTTGCCCCCAATATTGAGCAAAGAGATGTAATCAATCACCTAAAAGGAAGTCCAACAGAAGAGAAGAGAAATGTGTTAGTTGAAAGTGCCAGGTTGGCAAGAGGAAACATTCAGGATTTGGCTGAACTGAAAGCTGCTGAATTTGATGCGGTCATTTTCCCTGGTAGATACTCAATATATTTATTATTAAGCTCACTAACTCACAAATTAGTGTAAGCCAGAGTGTTCTTTTGGTATTAACTTAAGCATCACACTGTTCCTTCCTTCTAAGATTGTGAAAACGTCAGTTACCTACTTGCCAACAAGAACACTGACGAGGGTACAAAAATAGGGTCAGAACTTGGCGTTACGTGGCAACGCCTTAATTTTAGGGCTTCTGAAGTGGTTGGCAGAATAGCAGGCCGCCAGATAAATTATATTCCCTCTCAGATGTGACTACATTCTGTTTTAATAATGTATCTGCTCTGCTGCTGATCAAGTTATACTAAACATGTCTCTGGATAATTTTTTATTTAGAGACCACAGAATTGCCTTCCAGACAGAGGTAATTGTAATCACTTTTAGAAATTAAGAAACCAGAGCATCATGAGGAAATTATAAGTTGCTGAAGATCACTTTTCAGAATATTCACAGTACCGTTAAATACTGCCTCTGTAATTGGGCCTAAATGTTAATTTAAAGTAAGGCCAGCAGAGGGAGCGTGTGTATAACCCAGAGAAACATTCTGCCAGCACTAAAATTGTGTCTCTGATACCAGGGCTGATCAGGGCAGGAGTAGAGGCTCACAGATGTTTTCCACGGTAATTTCATGCTCTTATAACCCAGGCTCTGGGGGTTGCTGTAATAACTGTTAGAGGGAAATAAACTCTATTAAGTTTGAAAATTAAAATCTTACCTCAGAGACTTCAGATAACACTTGAAAGTGAGGAAATTGGGAAAGGAAAAAGACTGAAAATGCAAAGGTTCTTGATGTTGTCCATCGAAATACTCGTGAAAATTTCTGCATTTTTATTGTAGAAAAGTTGACGTCATGCACATTCTGTAAAGAATCAAGTGTAATTACTTACTAATAACCTTACTTGGATTATTCTGATGATTATAAATCCAGCAAACAAAGGGGATATGAAATACAATCTGTCTGTACAATTAAATGAAGATTAAATGCAAGTAAAGGTTGTTACGATTAGTTTCTAGAAAGACAAAACAGCACTATTTTTAATAAGAAATGATGGCATCACTCACAAGTTTTTTTGTCTCAGAATATCATATATTATAATTTCCTTTTTATATAAAATCTTCTTAGTGTTTATTGTGTTAATCTCTTTGGTTTTAAGTCCAAAAATAATTCTAGGGAAGGAGAAATGCTCTCCTGTAATTGCTTAAGTATCAAACTAAAACTTGAGTGTTGCTTACTGTACAGGGTCAAATCACTGTTTGCATTACTCCTATGAATTGCACACTTCTGCTTTTAATTAGTATTGGTCTTTCTTCCGATCCCTCTCTTTCTTATTGAGGGGTGCATAACAGATGGTGCAGCTGTTCTAGCAAATGAATGGGACTGTTTCCTGTTTGCCTATTCATCACTTACTGAAACAAGATTAAGATGTCTGGCGTATTTATATAACCTACATGGTATAAAAAAGTTAAACTTTTAACATTGTAAACCCATCATTTACAGGCTACAGTTACATCATTAGGATTTGAGTACAGTAACTTAACAGTCTTAGGTTATGTTGTAAAAGATAATGTTGTAAAAAAGAGCTGCTGTCTGGTGCTGAATTTAATGGCTTTTAGAAGTGCCTTACATCTGAGCGTTTTGTTTTTAGGTGGTTTTGGTGTAGCAAAGAACCTGTGTTCCTGGGCCGTAGATGGCAAGAACTGTACTGTCAACGAGCACGTGAACTCCACACTCCAAGCTTTCCACAGTGCTAAAAAGCCCATTGGTTTGTGCTGTATATCACCAGTTCTGGCAGCTAAAGTCTTTCCTGGTTGTGAGGTTACGGTCGGCCAAGATAAAAATGTGGATGGAAGGTAAGAAGGAAATGGATGGAGATGATTTACGTGGGAATTAGGATATCGGCAGTCTTCTGTGCAAAAGTCTCTTTATTTATTGTGCAGCGTGAGGGTTAATGAGTTGCTGGGTGTAGCGTCTGCCAGTCTTAAAAGTTAGAGAACAAGTGGCTTTTACAGGACCATAGCTGTGCAAACGTGCAGGTGACCGGGGATATCAAATTATTTTTTCTCTTTCCATTCATGGCAGTCGAGGGATAGATTTTAGCTTGTCCTGAGCGAAATATGGAATTTCCTTACCTGATGCCTTTGAAGGCCATGATTCATCTTGCAAATGGGCAAGTGAAGAACAGGCGTTTGGCCAGCTGGTATTCAGAAACTTAGTACTCTGTGGTAATTTGAGTGGCTGCTTAAATTGCTTCTGTGGGCTTTTCTCTGCTCATGGATTTTTAATAAAGTTTTTCTGGTCATAGCAGTTTGGGGCTAGTTTAGGGGAGACAGATGAGAACAGGGCCTGGCAGAAGTCAGTGCTGCTACAAGGACTGTCAACTCCTAATAAAACTTCGGAACCAAATTTGCCAGCAGCAGCAGTGAGTGATTGCATCTGTTCCTCCCTTATTCTCAGATAACAAAAAGTCAAAATTCCCCTGCATAATCCCAGAGAATAACCTTGCATGGAGATGTTGGAAAAGATGTAATATGTCTGCAGGTATACATGGCTTCTCTCAAACCTTTGAGGATCAGTTATAGCTGCACTTGGTATAAACTTACTGAAAGATGGTTAAAGACAGAATTGTACCTTCTGATATACCATAGCTCTGCATTTCAGACCTTGTTTTCAAAGGTATCAGATCACTTAGTGCATCCAGAAGGGATGGGAGAACCTGACAGTAGCAGCCCCTTTAACTCACTTGTCACCATTACATAAAAAGTCACTTAGATATTGTTGTAGTTCTCTAATTCTAGTTACATTGGCAGAACTTTATGGTTGTACCATCTCTTTATGTTGATTAAAGTCTTTTTATTTACAGATTTCCTGATGCTGAAACAGCATCTGCTATAGCAGAGCTTGGATGTAAACACATTTGCAAAAATGTAAATGAATCCCATGTAGATAAAGCCAATAAAATAGTTACTACCTGTGCTTTCATGTGCAAGGCTCCTCTGCACGAAATCTTTGATGGAATTGGAACAATGGTACAAGAAGTCCTGAAACTTGCCTGACTGGAAGCATACAGACTTCTGCAAGGAAATCAGGGTAGCTAAGCATAAGCATTCAGCTTCCTTTGATTGTCTTAATAAAATAATAATGCAACTGCTGAGCTTCACAGTTCTTGGTTTGTTCGGTGTGGTGGTTTATTTTTTGTTTGGGTTTTTTTTGTGGGTTTTTTTCTCTTTAATACATCAAATGATTATTGCTAAGTTTATCTATTTTTCTTCTAGAATAGAAGCCACGTGTTGAAGGTGATTTTTTTCCTCATAAATCCAAATGCATTCAGTCTTGAAAAGATAGTGTCCAGTGGGGTTTTATCACATCACTAATGATCATCAGTAGTTCACATTTGCTGTTACCCAGCTGTAATTACAGGTGATATAGCTGCAAATGAGCCTGTTTACTTACAGTATAGATGAGTAAATCAAGTCTGCTTTATAATCAGAAGGGGAAAAGAAAAGTATGTGGTTATTTGGGTTTTTTTCTTCCCTAGTAAGTCATTAAGTGAGTATAAGAAATGGACCTCTGAAATTTTTGCAGAGCCCCTAGGTAAACCAACTTTATAAACCAAGATCCAGCAAAAATGAAAGCATTATATGGGGAAAACAGACAAGTTTTGCTCTAATAAATGGAGCCATTTGAGATTTAGTTAGTAAAATGAATTAGCTTTATTTCTTGATTTTTTTGCATACATAGTTTAGTACCCCGAGGAAGATTTTATATATGTTAGAACACATGCTTTGATCTTACAAATGCGAACAAAGGTTGTCAGCTTCTCTTAGAAGCACAGTCTGTCAAGGCTTTATACTCCTGAAGGAACAAAATTCCCAGAATTCATTATCAAGGTATATTGATTTTTGCTGTGGACACTTAATTGCCTCACGTAAGAAGTGTTCTGATGCTCACAGGTCCCCGTCACTCATGCCAAGTGTATTGTAGGCTAAGCTTCGCTGCGCCTGAAGGAATCTAAACTGTCATCGTGTGCTAATCACGTCATGTTGAGCAAGCGCCTTGTAACTGGAGCGGGGATAAAACAGGAACAGACCTGTACCGCAGAGCAGCCAAAAGATGGAACTGGGAAGTAACGCTTTTATGACGAGGAGTGTTGAGTTGTCCCTGTAGCTTGGCAGCTGGTGTGATCAGGACAAGCACTGGCCTTCAGCCCATCAGTGCAAGGCCAGTCATTACAGCAGAGCCTGACGTGGTGCGGAGTGTCAAGTGCTACTGCTCTGTATGTGCTGTGCTTATTTTAGCACAAAGGTCAAAGCTCAGATGTAACAGGTGGCCTCTTCAAGGAGGCTGTAGAGATACATCTACAGAAATAAATTATATATATAAAGGCTTTATTATTCCCTGTCCTTCTAACAGTGATGATTTTCACAGACACAGCATTTCCATAGTCCTCCAGAATTTGGATTTCCTGTGTGGAGTTATTTAGAAGCAGAACGTAGACTTTTGGCAGAAGAGCAGGGAAATTTTTGCGTTGTGCACAAGCAGCGAGTGCTCTGCCTCTAGAGGAACAAAGATATCTGAAGTTGGCTGTGCCAGCCAGAGGATCTTCTGTTCAGCCTGACTGAGCTCTGCACATAACGCACTAAACTATTTACTTAGTCAAAACCTATGGTACTGGATTGAATATGGTTTTTGTGTTACAGGAGTCTTATTTAAAAGTGCTTGAATTTGCCCTGAATTTTGTGTTTGCTTTGTGAACAGCATCTAGCTGTCAACTGGACCATTCAAAAGCACAGCTTCTCTGAAAGCTCTTTAGCTGACTGTCCTGACAGAAATGTACCTAACACAGAACAGTCCTCTACTCTTTCCAGGTTGTACACAGTCTCTATAATGCCTTCTGTGGCTTCTGCGGGCAGGACGCTGAGGGCATTGGATTGAAACTTTTTCTCCAAGTCCTGCTTTTTCAGAGGTTTCCTCCAGTGTCCGTAGAACGTATCGCAGCGGTCACTGATCATGTTGCCGTCCCAAAGTGTGACACTCACTTCGCAGTAAAGGCTCTCAAAGCTGGGTGTGTTATCAGGGGGGTGCTCCAGCTCTGTTTTGCGGAGGAGTTCCTGCAGGGCTGGCCGGTGAATATTCTCAGCGGTGAAGGACTGGACTGACATGCTGCCATCCAGCAAAGCAGAGCATGCAACGAACTGGAAGGAATGTCGTGCTTCATGTTCTGAGGCTGGGCTGGGTCTGTTCACATATTTGACCTCAGGAACTTTGAGAATTACTTTCTCAATTTTATCGAGAGGGAGCAAGTTGCTACTGCCCTCCACAAGCTTCCTCCTAACAGAAGATGCTGCATCAGCCACCCAGTGTGTTCCAAGATGAGCAGGAAAGCGTTTGATGGCCACATCTTGCTGGTCCAACAGCCAGGGGTAGGACTGCAAGGTTGGCAGAATCTGTGGGTTATAATCTGTAAAAAAGGCACCTATCCCCGACTCCATGTCCAAGATGTGTTTGTTTCCTTGTAGGCCCTGTGAAGCTAAGCAAGCTGCTTCCAGTCCGTGCTTAGCAGCATTGCCAACATGGAGGGGCTTTGTTTGGGTTGCTGCATTAGCCAGTGGGGCACCTGCATAGGAGGCAGCAATGGCCAAGGTATTTTTACATCCCAGCTGGTCAAGAGCTAGCAGTTTAGCACAAGCTGCTGCACTCCCCATTGTACCAACCACAGTCGGTGGGTGAAACCTGAGAAAGCAAAAATATCTTCATTACCGTATTTCAAAAATTAACCTGAATTCCCTGTGTACACAAGCTTTCTATTCACAGCTGTGGAAGACAGATTGGACCATACCGAAACATACATTCAGAATTCATGTGCAGACCTAACGGGAAGAGTTGTCACTTTCCCCCAGGAACAAGTTAAACTGGAATAGTACCACTTGCAATAGGGCCTCCCCACAAAACAACTGAAATGTTACAACTGTTCATGGTTCAAAGTATACTGAACAGAATAACGGCAAAACCATCACAGTTTATAGTCATCTATAAATTATTCTAAATAAATTTAAAGTCACATATAAATTTGTATTTAATATCATAGACTAATTAAAATGTATATATTATTATAAATCTCTAATAATTTATAGTCATCTCTAAATTACACACTTCTGGGGAGACAGGTTTTGTTATTCTGAACTAGTTTTACAAAACTGAAGAAAAAACACACAGAAAATAGCAAGAAGACAACTAGGCCATCCCACACTTCAAGGCTTTCCCCTAAGCACATCCCATTTTCTTGGGCTCTGCTCTGAGCCCAGCACTGGTGACTCCTTTTTGCTAAGAGCAGGCTGCTGTTTGCAAGTAAGGCATGGTTGTATGTATTCACGAATGCCTGAGATTTCTAATGTTAAATGTTGCCCTTGTGCTGCTCTTTTTCGTAAGTAGGAAGATCATTGCCTCCTTCTTGTGAACTGGTCAATGCTTTAAAAAAGAAGTCTATTAACTAAAGTCCAAGGAGTCAAGTAAGTGTATTTACATTTAAGATGACCCCTTCTTAAATTTCCAGACAAAAAGCATAGACAATATAAATAACTGTGCCATCTGTATTTTAACTGACATGTAATGAAGTATATTAACATTGAGAAAAAAACCTTCCACTCAACTTTCTACTTGAAACATTTCTGTGTACCTTTTTGGAATATTCCTGGCTTCAGTTGAGAAGTGCAGCAACCGACCTTGCACTTCGATTCCCACATTGAAAGCTAAGAGCAGATCGAGACCTGAGATTTTTTTCTTCTGAGGAAAGGCCTCTGAGAGTGCAATCACGGCAGGGAGCACAGCCCCGGATGGGTGTGTGGCCGGATGCCAGGTGTCATCAAAATCCATAGAGTGTACCTAATGGAAAAAGAAGAATTGTTTCATCATTAGAAATAAACTCTGACTTGGCAAGGTTGGCTCAGTCAAATGGAACTACTGTAATTGGTATAAAAAAGTACCAAAGAACTATATTTTCCTTAGAAAGCAAACCTTCAAAAGTCTTTAAGACCTTTACTCCCAACATGGCTCTCTGAGAAGTGGTAATGCAATAAAAATCTCGCCTCAAAGGAGATTAATTCTACTTCAAGTTGCACCAGCCTAATACCAGTATGACAATGATTCCTTTTTCCTGCAGTTGGTTTCTGCTGCTTTAATTAGACTTGTATAATTAAAGCAGCAGTTCCAGGTCCACCATGTGAACAGTGAATTTGCACTTCACCCAAAACATAATGAAATATAAACATAATGACATTACAGTGCTGCATCTGATGCTACCATTAGGACTCACACCATACAGCTGTAGCAGTTGAATCCATACTGAAAGTTTTATTAGCAGAATTTCTTCTTCAGTGCAACTGTCCACAAGCTCGCAAATGCGCAGGAGGCTTTAGCCTGAACTTTCAGCACATCGAAACAAGACTTGTCACATAAGGAACCAGACTCCCTTGAATTGCTGGGAGTAGGAGAAAGCTACAGTCTTAATACTGGGATGAGCTGCTTAGCCTGAGAAAGTATCCAAAGTGGTGCTTCTCTTAACTCTGCCCAGAGCCCAGCTGCTCATGAAGATGCTGGGCATTCCCAGCATGGCATATGGCTGCTGTTCTGGTAGCAGAAGGCTCCAGGCAGCAATGCAGTGCAGTCAGCGTCTGTAATGTACTACTTATCAGACATGTTCACTCCCCCACAAAGTTTTGAGAATCCTCAAGGGCCTGAGAGCATTAGGGACAGCATTTTTAATACTTCAGAAACTGACCTTCGCATCTATTCGCCCGTGTGTTGCTTCAGAGCAAACTGGGAAGGTGCCCAGGCTACCCAGACCTCAGGTTTTGCCCTGTAATACTGGGAATATGCACTTATGAGGTCTGTTTCTGAACAAATAAAAGAAAACCTGGTCTCTGCCTCAAAAAACTTTGATGCCATCTGGGAAGATGCCCTGCAGGGCAGCATAAGGAAAGCTGTGTCCAATACCCAGTAAGCTGCGTTTCTGCAGTCTTCAGTAAGTGCTTATAATTGACCTGTGACCGAGATGTAAACTGAAATGATCATATACCTGCTAACAGCCAGATTTGAATATCACAAGGGCTGCTATGAGCTGAGAGGTACCAGATCTCATTTCCAGCATAATTGTCTCTACATTGGAAATGAGCTTTTAAATTAGACCTCTGATTTTGTTGTCACACTAATTTAAATAGGCTTAATAGTACCATTTCCTTGGTTGGTCACCTTCTCTAGTTTTGCATAATTGCCAAATTTGTCTACCCCACCTCTTACGCATCCTTCAATTTCAAATGGTTTCAGCCTCAATCTGAATTTAGACAAATTTCTGGGGAGTCAGTTATTGGTTTAATGACAAAGTGTGTGTCCAAAATATATAATTGGCTTTTGCAAACTGGGTAACTGAAGATTAAATTGCCTTGTGATGTTATATGTGTGTGTATCTACATGTACATCTGCCTCTGTTTTTCTGTAGGTACAGTTCGCCAGTTGGCATGGAATTTGGATCCCACTGAAATCAGTGACACCTAGAATGTCTCTTTCTAAGCAGCTGTAGCAAGGTTGTAACAAGCTGTAGAGTTCTGACCTTTGAAAACAGTCCCAGCTCCCACATTAAAGGTACAGTATGCTGTTGAGTTGGATCAGATATGTATTAGCTTAAGCTCAGTCTCATTGGAAGGAAGTTGAAGCACATTAGGAGAACTGTCTAGGAAAATTTTGTAGCAGGCTTCAGAATAAGATTTTTGGAACATCCTGTTCTCTCTAGAGCAAGAATGGCATCAATTACTGTGATTTAAGAGCAAATAGAAGAGCATCCCTTACAGCCACTCCATTCACAAAAGCTGCATACAGAGGAGGCAGTCGGAAATCCAAGTGGCCCCAGATGGTACTGGATAAATCTGAGCTGTAGATCTGAAACAAATTGACATCAGTTAATTCAAAGTCCTGAACCTAAGGATAAATGTGTACTGTATCTCTGAGGTAACCAAGACCAGACCATACCCTCTTGGGACCTAACTTTGTGTTAGGTCCTAACTTTGATGTGAAAAATTCTGTTCTTTCAGAAGGCATGACATGAAACTCAGTTTCCTGTTGACTTATGTCCTATTTCAGCTAAACATAGCTCAGGGGGCAGACCAACACCATCCACTACGCCACTCAGTACCTTCACAAAACCTCTGGCCATTGATATCTCTTCTCACCAGCCATCAATAGCACCCTCAGAATCACAGAATCAATTAGGTTGGAAAAGACCTCTGAGATCATCGAGTCCAACGTAAATGTCATCATCTTGTCGGGGAAGATGTGCAGTTAAAGGTTTCAGTTTTCTGTGTTTTAGTGAGACCCCGAGTAAACTACAGATGGCCTCCTGGTGCTGCAAAATGAATCAAAGGACATAAACTACCATGGTTTGGAAAGGGGTGTTCTCTGTGGGAAGAGACCTATCAGCACACAGAGCTCTGGAGCATGAGTCAGCTAGGCAGGTCTGAACAATAAAATAGTGGGCTAAATTCCTCCTCACTGATGCACTCCTATGTTAGAAGGGCTTTTCCTCAGGGTCAAGTAACCCTCTAGTTTAAAGAGAGCAAGACTAGAGGAAAAACATGGCTATTGTACCTTAGACAGCAATTATGTTTTATGGACTGGAAGTAACCCACTACTAATTCTCCATCCCTTTAACTGTCCCCTAATTTGAAAGGCTGGTGATAAGTATGTTTACTTTGCAGATGTTTTTAATAAAATCTCACAGGTGAAAGAAAGGAAGCGATTCTTAATTCACTGTGTTTGCAGAGGGGGAATCTTAGGATACAGACTGATACACAAGCTGTTGCCCATCCAGACTGAACAGTAACTTGAGCACTGAAGTTTCCCTGTCTCCGGTGGAATGAACACCATGTCTCTCTTTCCATCCACAAAAGAATTTCACCATAGCAAAATTTCCCTTTTATAGCCCAAATTTCCCCTTGCTTTTCTTAAAGCTAAACCTTAGAGTGTGCTATAAATACCAGGCACTTTACCTTACTGTACCGTGTCACTTTGTGGCAGACCTCAGTACTGGTACCCAGAAGCCCCACTCCGAGAGTATCCAGAATCATTCGCTTGCTTCTCTCAATTACTTGGTCTGTTAAATGATTTGCATTCAAACCATGAATCACATTGGCAAAATTTCCCGTAATTGTCTAGGAAGGGAAAAAAATAAAGAAAAAGAAGAAGTAGATATTTATCTATATTTAGAGTAAACTCTGGCTTTTTTTCTTTCCTCTTTTTTTTTGCTTTCAGTTTCGGGCTACTGCTTAGCGTGCTGGCCATTTTTGTTGTCCTGCCCCTGCTTATGTGAATTGCATCAGCATAACTAAAGTTTGAATTCTTCTCCTTTTTATTCCCAGAAATGCCACTGTGTTATTTATACTTTATTTTCACTTTCATCATCATCTCTTTCTGTTCTGTATTTCTTCTGCTTTCTCACTGACCTGAGTTGTTGAGAGTATGTACTGCAGGTGCTATAATTTTGCAAGATTATCTGTCTCTATCTCTAATGACTATTCACACACACACATACAAAACAAATAGAAGTAAAAAACCCTGTCTTTCCATAGCACCTTCTTATTGCTCTGAAATCAGTGGGAAAACGGCATTTCAAGCCAGTGCAACCACTACCACATAAGAAGGCAAGATTTCATCTCCCTGATTAGCAGCATTACTACCCCAAATCTTGCCGAGCTTGGAGCTCAGTGGGAGGTAGGACTTGGCAGCCCTACCTTGCACATGTTGCTGATAGCTTCCAGCTCTCATTGAATTCACTCTCAGCTGGAGTCCCAGCTTTTCTCCAAGGCAAGATCTTGCCTCTTTGAAAAGCAGTGGCTCCTTGTTCCTGGATCATGCTGATCTGGGAATCATATATATTTATTTTTCTCTCCTATTGAGCATTGACCTATTAGGATAATTCAGCCTGCTTCTTGGCTGGAGCTGTGAGCTGCTGTTAATATCTATATTAGAAACTCATCTAGAACTTTCCTTCTTGGACCATTAGAAATGTCCCTCTGTAGAGGTATACGCTATTTGCAACCAGTCTATACATGCAATTTCTTTTTTATATTATCATTACTGAATATGTATCTTCTCTCTCTTTGGAAATTGTCTCCTTCCATTTCCCCTCATCCTTTCCCTTCTTTTACTCCCCTGCACATATCCACACAGAGTTATGGTATTCTCTTTTGACCTTCATTTGCTAAGTTAAACAAAACAATTAGCTCTTTCTCTCCTTTATAATACAAATTCAACCCCCCTATGCTCGTATCTTTTCATTCCGTTGTTTACATTGGATTCCTCTTTTTCTAGCAATGGTGACCAGAATTGTACTCTTTAATACAGGCAAGTTCTCACTCAGCCTTGTACTAAAGCATTGAGATTATCTTGAGGAAGCAGTTATAAGCAGTTTAAAGCAGGTGAACCACATATCCCGTGCTGTGATGTACGCCTACTGAAATACATAGAGTGAGGATACAAAAGCCTAAACAGAGAAGTGCACCTTACAGTGCAAAGAAACAAGACAGTACCTTTGCCCACATCTTGCAGGGGTGGTGCAAGTCCCAGAGAGACCCGGCAAGTAAGTTGTGATCAGTGAGCAGGGGAACTCACTTTCTCACTATTTATATGTGTCTGTCTGGGGTGGGGGAAGAAATATTAGGCCTTTTTTCTTGCTCAACTTGTCTTGTCCATTTCCTCCTCTGCCTGGAATTTTTTTTTTCTTCACTTTCAACTTTCCTCTGACTAATTGTACCATAAACTGCTGGGACTTGTGGGGTAGGACTTAGCCAGTCATGTTCCCATGTTGTGTAAATTGATATATGCAATACTTCACTACCAGGTAGAAACTGACATATTAATTCAAGCGTCTTACATTTGGTAGCATGGAGAGGTGTGTGGAACCAAAATAATCCATGGATAACTCTACGGGTTGGGAAAGCAATCAGCCCAGTACTAGACTACAGGACTGCAGAGGCTCTTTTAGCTTAAAAAACCTGTTGTTAGTTTGTTTTGTTTTTTTCTTCTTTTGCTATATGTCTCTATAGTACATACAATTCAGACATGGGAAATGTATGCCTTAAGAATTTCAGACCATGATTTAGATTAAGGCAGCTCTTGGCACTTAGGTAGTGTTTTAATGGCATGAATGTGTTAGCGATAGGTTGTGAGTGAGAAATCTTTGCCCGTCCCATCAGGAATGGGATGTAGACCCCCAGAGGAGTATAATTAGGGGCCACAGAATAATTCTGAAGTAACTAAGTAATGTCTGTCTGAAGATTGGGAACAACCTGGATTACCCAACAAAGTATCAAGTCTTCTCAGGCTTGCAACCTTGCACTCCCATGCTTACGTGTTGCCTAAAACTTACACTAGGAACTGTTGGGGATAGGCTCCTGAGCCTATCCCCAACAAGGAACTCCTGCCCTTTACTCAGAATAAATTTATAAAGTCTTACATAACTCCTGAGTGCTTCCAGGTAGAGAACAGCATGGGTCTACACGTGAAGTTAAGCATTGATTTGAGTGGTTCTAACCTCTACTGCAAGGTCCTGGTCGAGGCTGCATCCCCTCCCCTCACCCGCCCCTGGAAACATAGTCCTGCTCCATGACACCAGCACTGATGCTGAGCAGACTCCTTTCTGAGCTGGTCCAGCCCGTCTCCAGATCTAGCTCACTGATTGTCAGCTGTCAGGCATGACTGAATTTCATTCCCTTGGAAATGCAAAATTAAATCTAGCAGCACAAGCAGAGGGAAAGAGGAATAGGGCTGGCAGTATGCTGTGAAATTGTCAGAGGGCACGGACAGGTAAAAAGAGAGGAGAGGGGATCAATTATTCTCCAGCAATTGCTAACCCAGATATTTGCCTATTTGGCCTATGCTTTGAGCCAGTTTTGCTTTTGGTTGTTATCTTCAGGTGCTTAACTTGATGCTGAAAATTGCACTGGGTAATGGAGTGCCTTAAATGACAGAAGTGATTAGTCAGTTCATGAATATAGCCAAAGAGCCTGAGGCCCAGACACTTAAAACTCAGCCCTACAAACACATATAGAATTTTTTACAGGATAACCTGCATTATGTGCAGGTTTTCATTTAAACCCTTGCCCTGTCTTTCTTTTAAATATGAGCAGCTGTTCAGCATGGCTACAAAACCTATTCCCACACACGTTTCTCTATGAATATGCCACAGTTTCCTCCCTCATGCATGCATAACTTGCATCTACATAAAGCATCCCAGCACGTTTCCTAGTTCCTGGGTGAAATGTGTGCTTTGACCAAATCCTGACCCCATAGGGAGGGAGAACCAGAATGCAAATCAGTTCTTCTTCCCTGCCCCACGTATTTCCACACTGAAGAAAACCACAGAGGTAGCCTGGATGTGCTGAAATGTTACCTTTGGTGCTGATAAAATCCAGCCCACATAATGGGAATGCTTACATTAACAAGGTTGGCAATGGTTCAAAGGTTAGTAGAAGTCAATGCTACTGGACTGAAAAAGGGAAAGGTTTTGTTAACTTTCACTTTGTGCTTTCAGCTCATTCTTCCTTCCAGAAAAATGGAAGTAAACATTTAAATTCCAGAACGATAGAAGCACAGACTGGCTGCAGTTGGAAGGGATCCCCAGGGATCATCTTGTCCAACCCAGCTGCTCTAACAAGGCCACCCAGAGCAGACTGTCTAGCTCTGTGTCCAGTTGGGTTTTGAATGTCTCTAAGGGCAGAGACTCCACAGCCTCTCTGAGCAACCTGTGCCAGTGTTTGACCACTAAAAGGTATTAAGACCCTAAAGTCAGTCCTCTTTCAGTCATCTTTTTCCTTTACCTTTAGGATATCATTTATAATCCCATTTCATTTCTCATTTCTTCCTCCACCTGAGCTGAGACAGAGGTCTAGCTGCCTTTAATCCCATGATGAGACTCCAAAGTGAATTCAGATGGGAGTCAGAACTTGTGATATGCCTTGCAATGTAATGTGTGATCTGTGCTGATCTCAGATATGTGGTCACTTCCTCCTTGATTGCAGGATGGATTGTCCCTGCATAGCAATAATAATGCTATTTAAGGACTGAACTGAGATATTGGTTAAAAAAAGAATGAAGTGAAACTGTAAATGCACATAATTTCTTGGGAGACCAATTTTCAAACTGTGGCCTGCAGATTTCGGAGTCAGGTGTGCACTGTAGACTGTAAGGGAAAAGAAAGCAATACGATTATCACTGCAGGGGGAAGAGAAATCTGCACAAAGTCCTGTACCTCCACAGGAGAATTCCTAGGGGTCTAAACAGAAGAAGGTTGAAACACAATGACTGAGATTTTGATACAGGCTGTCCACCCTGACAAAGGAAATCTGCTTTCCTCTTCTTTGACACAATATGCATGGTTCAGCAATTTGGGCAGACAATTGGATAACTAGTGAGCATGGTGGAAAGACAAAATATATTCATCCAAATGCCATTTGCAACATCGTGCACATCGACAGTAATGAGCTGTGTTGATTACAGAACAAGACTCTGGAAAACCAATGCCCCACAGAGTCTATTTTCGCCTGCTGACACCACATTTCCAAAATGCTTTTTTCCTTCTTTTGCCTCCAGTTATTTTAGGCTAAACTCTGCCCACACCTGCAGGCTGTATGTTTCCAGTTGAAAGCAATTTTGGCCCTAGCCTTATGCTCCTTTTGTTCTGAAGAAATACGAAAAGTTATGACAAAATACAGAGTCCAGGCTTCCTTTTCTCTATGCCAGCTTTTAAGAAGTAACTTTGTCTGTGGCCTGTGCTAAGATGAGAAACAGGAGGCAGGTGCCAATTATGCTCTGTTTACAGAGATTTTGATGTTTCTGGGGGTCTGGAAACAACTTTTAACTGCAGGACCTTCTCCTTTTCCCTTTATTGGGATATTTTAAATACAGTAAAAATGTGAGAATCTTAGCAAATGGTCTGGACTAGGTGGCTTGATCTAAAACCTGTTACCAGCCCTACAGCCATAAATCTTGGGATCCTGTAATTCTGGACCACTATTTTTATAGTGTCCTGTGCCTCTTTTTGCTCAGGTCTAGCTTCCCATGTTCATCCCAACAAGAGTTATTGAACCAGACAGCAATAACACACAGCAAATGTAATAATCAATGGCTGAACTATGAAATGTATCATTCTAGAAATTTCTAGCCCATAGAAGTTCTCTTATTCACCTACTTGCACAACTAGTGGCAATGGCAGTGCAATCTTTGAGAAGTTAACATCACCCTTGTTTCCTTTTTTCAATTTCCCCACAGCAAATCTTGAAAGTGCCTGCCCATATTCTGATAAAGGGTGCTACAAGTCAATGCACCAGGTCTACATTACACGGCCCTTCTTGCCTTACTACATTAGCAGTGCTATTCCCAAAGGCAAGACCTCAGTGTTTATTTAAACTTATAATGTAGATGCCTGTTTGCGTAAATGATCTGTAAGACAGAGGTACCAGGTATAACTGGGATATACTATGAACACGGTTCAAGCTGCTCCACTAGTAAGAAAAGCATGTTTGGAGCCAAAGATCATGTTGCTGAATGATTATTGCAGTTTCAACACCATTTATGGAGTAGTGTGAAGAGGCCTGATCTATAATGAAGTAGAAAGACATCACAGTTCCACGAAATTCCTGTTGACCCAGTGTGAATTTTAGCTCTCACCAACACTACAGCTTTTACCTGTTTTACAGCACTCAGATACTGACAGTGGAAGGGGTTACACCGTACTGGGCTGCCTCGGGTTCACAGCTCAGGAGGAAGAGGCGTAGAGGAAGGTGCCACAGCCAGCCTCAATAACATGGAAACCACCTCTACACCCCGGGGAACCACCACTCCTCCCCGGCATGCCTCACAGACAAGTTCCCAAAGATTTTCTTCATCTCACTGTAGCGTCCTACTCTATTTTCTAAAGAACCAAGGTTACCTGGACTAGTAGCAGGGGGCTGTAAGGTTTCTATTTGGCATGACTTCCAGTATGAATAATAGCAGTGGGCGTGGGAGGTCACACAGGTTTTCTGTGTGTGCATAAACTGCTCCTTGGTGATGTTTTTGGCAGCTTGTGGCAGCCTGTAGCACACATTGCTCTCTTGATCAAGGAGAGCCATGATGTCTATGTTATGTGGCCAAAATGCAGCCAGATGTCATCACAAGACTTGTGATATTTGGGGAGATGATAAAACTTGACTAGCATAAATTCAGAGTTTGATTAGTAGAAAACAAATTAGTGAGAGCACATGTGAGGGATGTGGAAATTTTAATTAATTACCAGTGGAACTCCAGTGGTGCAGATAAGGCATTAGTCACTGTGCTGGGCTGCTGCATCGTACATGGAAAGGTACCCAGAAAAATCATCCTCCTGATCATTTCAGAGCAAGCCCAGCTATCAGGCTGTAACGGTTCCCAGCAAGGCTGCAGTGGTGGTCCAGTGGGGAGATACAGTATCAAGGTATAGTAGACAACAAGCTTAACCATTAACTAAGGGACAGAAGAGCCTCTCTGCATCCAAACTATTACTCCGGGATTTGGAACCCCCAGGAAATTTTCAAAGACTCCATTACAAACTTTTGTGTGCACAGGAAGGGCTAAAATAACACCCAAAGCATATACAGTAAAACCAGAATGAATAATAAAGCAACATTCTTGAAAGAAAAACAGGCATTGGGGGGAAAAAAAAATCACCTAATTTTGTTGGAGTCCATAATTTACCTGTCAGCAACTGCAGAAGCCTTGAGACAGGTACTGGGAGACACTGTGTGAGTCAGCAGAATCGTTCCTGCTGCTTTCACTGCATTTGCTTACCTGCTCTCATCTTAGTCTCTCCAAGTCATAACTACTCTGGAATGATTTCAATAATAAATCCCATTAGAAAAGCCGCAGAGTACTTGCTGCTAATGGATTGCTTATTCTGCAGGCTCGTGCCATGGGTTGATTTTCTCCCCTTCTCTTAACTGCTGGTCAGCAACACCTGCTCAAGACAATGAGCCTCATTGAGGTCCCTGAGCAGCCTGAGTATGCCATCAGGGACACACGTGTTGCTGCTCTTGAGCATCTCTTTTGGAACACTCCAGCAACTGGAGACGACTATTTCCCTTCATCTGTGGTTGCACCTAGCTAGATCATGCATTTTCCATCTTGATATATTTCAAAAGTGCCAAGGAATATTGCAAAACAGCCTAAAATTACACTTTAAATGCAGCAGTCTGATTTACAGAGCAATTATAAAACATGTCATGGTAGTTATTAGCTGTTATTGAGTATTACAAGTTTCAGGCTGTAAAACATACCGAGGAATTTTTAACCGTGATTGTATATTCATCTCTAAAGAGAAAATAGGCTTAATTACACCAACATATATAAAAGGGAGAAATAACAGCAAAAATGGAAGAAAGGTTAAATTTGAAGACAAGAGCTGTGAACACATAAAACATTTATATTATTACACTTCTAATTGAACATTTATGCAGAAGCTAATGATTTGATTTAAATTGGTCCTTTTTACATAAGTAGCATTTGAAGAATTTTGAGCTTTAGAATTTATAATGACACTATTTTTCCCTGTGATTACTCATCTTCAGCATAGTAGATTCAACCAGATGCAGGAAGAATTACAAATCAAGAAAAATAACTACTTTCATAAAATGATAGTAATGATCACCCATGTTGACTCTTCAGTATCAGCAGGGTTTAAAACAATTCACCTAAAAATGAAACTTACTTCCAGATACAGTGCACAGTATTTTATTTACCTTTTCTCTCATTGCAGTAGTTGGAACATGTGCCTCCTTGTGTGGCCTTGGATGTTGCAGGAACAATAGAGTTAGCTGTAAGGAAAATAATATGATGTTTGAGTCTTGCGTTATTTTTTTTAAAAGGTCATATTCAGTGAGGATAGATGGTGTTAGTGGTACTACCAACTCGCATAGCTGATCTTCCTGACTTTGATAACTGATTTGCATGGTACAGTGCCAGCACTATGACTTTGGGGTTTATATAATAAGGAAATAAACCATTCTTATTTCTCCTTTCCACAATTAGAAGATTTCTCCATTTCTGCCATCTGGCTGTTTCCATTTTTTGTCAAACTGGGCAGTTTTGAAGTTTGTTTTGAAGCCTATGTTTTCTTTAGGAGTTTATTTTCCTTTATTCTTTCCTTGATTGGGTATGGTATTTTGTTTAACGCAAGCAGGAGTGGCAGAGTCCAAAGACACTTTTCTCCCCCAGCTAATTAAATGAATCTCACATGAAAGAGTACTGAAATGTTATGGCACATCCTAAAATGCCAGCACAACTGCAGTGGGGTGTAAGTTACCATGCAACCAGCGATCCACAGAGTAGGGCCAAGGCAATGCTGTTTCACTGTGTAAGAAAAAAAGGGGCAGCTGCCTTGCGCAGCAACTTTTAGGAGGCTGTTTGCTGCCTGTGTTGCCTATGAAAGAAAAAATTAAGCTGTGTGGTTTTTAGCCTGATCCACCCATCTCTGCTTTATGCTTCTGCATTCCCCTGCAGCTGCTGCTGCCAAAGGAAGGGCTCCTAAGGAGGAACAGGGTGGCTGATGCTGAGTACATTTTCCCCACAGCTTCCTGCTATTTCGCCTTACTACCCTTGGCAACAGGACACTCCCCCACACTTCCCAGACCAGCCCTCCCCCATTTCTTCCTGTGATAGCAAGGGCCAGGCATATTTCCCCATGCTCTTCTACTCCATGCAAATTTGGGAAGTCCCTCCAGTCAAAATCAACTAGTGAAGGTGGATGGCACCAGTGAGAGAGAAAGGAGAAGATACATGACTGTATGAAAATAAAACATGACATGTCTCACAGGGATGCTTGAAACGCATATTTTTGTGGGGCAGGGAAAGGAAAGAAGGGGAAGAAAGGAAAAGAAGAAGGGGAAGAAAGAGACCCCATGTCTTTATATATTCCCATCTTCTAAGGTCCCTTGATTCCTCCCAGGTCTCCTTTTCCCAGGCCCCAGAAACATGCTTTCCAGCAGCCCTGAGTTTTTCTGTGTTGCTGAGAAGGTAAGAAATCCCTTCTGCCTGGGAAGGGAGAACTAGTGCTAACTTCCATGCCTCCCTCAGCAGCAGCAGGCTGCGACAGGAGAGGCTGCTCTCCCTAACTTACCTCCATGAAATGAAAGGCAGCTGCTCCAGCTGTTCAGTGTTTTAGAAGGAGCTGGTACACTGGAGTGCAGGGCAACGTATACAGAACAGTTTGACAGAGGAGTAACCAGCTGTTCCAGAGAGCCTCTGCAATGGAGCCTAAATCAGTACCGAGCTTGGCATTGCAGTAAGGTCCACACCCTGTGCCTCAGTCCTCGTGTGTTTTCTGATCACTTGGTGCGTGCTGGCCCTTGGCAGGCACCAATACAGGCTGCTCGGCATGTCTCCCTGAGCCAGGACTACATGGCTTTTTGCCTGCCCTTATTTTCCTTGTGGGCAGCTTTTGGCTTGCTTCTTCCTGGTCCTCTGCAAGTAGAGAGCAACTCAAAATGCCCATGGGGGCTGTGCCCAGCTGTTTGGCAGATCTGGAGCAGGTTGATGTGGCTGAGAAGAAAAACCCCAAATCAAACCAACAGTCCCAAGTACATAATTTCTTCCTAGGATTAGATTGTTCTAACACACTGACAGTACCCCCAGTCTTTTCCTGTGGGTACACATACCTTTGCTAGCTGGCACCTGTTAAGGCAGCTGCTCCAAAATTTGCAATTTTGCATCATGCATCCAAACTTCGCTTTCACTCTTGTGTTCCAGGAGGACATGGGCTGTAGAGCCTTCCCTGAGACTTTATGTCAGCAAAGGGGAAATATTCAAGGGCATGGAAGAGGGAGAAGAGGCTTGTGGTCAAACCTCTGCATACTATCCATGTGTTCACAGAAAAGGTGGGAAAGAAACCATAGCTAAGGGAGGGAGGAAAGTATCTATTCATAGCTATTGTATGAAATGCAGTACGATTTAATGTGATGCTACTTCCAGATAGAGTAAGACATGGGGTGAGCTTGCTCACTGACTCTAAGAGACTAATATTGGTAGGTCTATGGCCACACTTCCTCTTGTTTTCTCACAGGTCAGCTAGGAGAACATCCTGCCTGAAAAGAGTGCAGGGTGTTAACTTCCCAAACTTTATAAAAAAAGTCCACTCCAGTTTATTTCCTAAGCATGGATGTCAGTTTGATGCTGGAAAATTGTGATCTTTGGTCACGCTGTGCATGGTGCTTGCTGGAATGAGATCATGATGGGGCTGGCACTTGTAAAGCAGTGAGCCCTCCTCTTTCTCCTCTCCCACAAGTCATCAGCCTGAATAATCTCCATTAGGGTGGGTGCTTCTGGCAGAGGACCTGGAGCTGCAGGCACATTCAAGAGAAAAAGTGCAATATTAAGGGAGGAAGCTGAATTGAAGAATCTGCTTTTGGTCTGAGTTAAAGTGCCGTCAGTCCCTGAGAAATTTCTGTGAGGACATGGAAAGATGGGCTTCACTAGGTTCTCACAAGAGGGTAGGCAGCATACAAAGGTGGGTGGGATTCCTTTTTCCATGTCATTACACCACAAAGAACCTGGCCCAAAGGTCCCCATCATCTCTGAGTACCCAGAGCCTGCCCTCAGGGAGGATCTGTTTACATGAGCAATGCACAGGTTACTGCAGTCTGCAGTGGGATACAAGTCAATGACAGAGCCATCATTGGTGCACCCTTCTCTACAGCATGGGTTTCATCCAGAGCAGGCACCCTAGCACAGACTCCAACCTCACACTTGTTAACAACTGATGGGATTTAAAAGACTGCATATATTTGGGACTTTTATTGCTTTAACTTCACTGTTTCTGTATCCTCAGGCTTCCCATTTTCCACATTTTTACAATGATAAGAGTGAGAAGCTGTTATAGTAAAAACAAATTTTCAGTTGACGACATGGTTTCAGGTGGTGACGGCTTTAAAAGTGAAAAAACAAATGCTTCAAGACTCTAGATCATGTGTGGAGAGAAATATATGAATATGAATCAGGAGTTAATCCATACTGGGAAATAAAAATTATTTATAAATATATAAAAGACAGAATACAGCAAATCTTAACATCTTATTCCTTTAGAGTTCCATGAAATTATACTTGCATGAAGCCATTAACCCCCAAAGAGTTCCAATTACATAAAAGACTGACTGAGAATCTGTCATGTGCCTACTCTCAATGTAGGTCAGCGTATACACAGGGCAAAATTGAAGGAAACTTAAGGGAAGTTATCTTCTCCACCTAAAGAAACTCTTGTCTGAGGTTCTTCTGGAATTTAGATGATGTCTTAAGTTAAAATTAAACATGATAAGATGGCCACATGAGCAGTGACCATGTAGGGAAGGGTGGAGCTAGGGATGAACTTCCTTAAACTGAAAAAGCTCAGTACAGGGTGACACACTCGTGTTTATCCATCCACCTCATAAGCACAATTATCACACAGGTAGGCAAGTCACAGAAATAGCACACACAAATTAGGCATGAAAAAACAGGCAGAAGAGCATATGAGCAACAACTAATCCTCTTTACTCTTCTGATGGAGTGTTCACTCATAACTGAATTATACATTTTAAACATTCTTTGGATACAGAAACATGTTAAATATTCCATGTATGAAAAAGATACAGAAAAACTGGAGAGGATTCAGGGGATCCTGAGAACAATAACAGACTTAGAAAGCAAGGCCAGTGAAAGAGGTGCAAGGAGGTTTATTTAGCCTAGAAAAGTTATTCCATTTCACATCACAGCTAAGCCAGTCCAACCACTGGTGCTTGTCTGATGCTCTCCCTAGGGCTTGGTCCAATGAACTAAATCAGCAGAAAACTAATTTTATTATTTATCTGAATGCTTCTCCACTTTATCCTCTGATCTGGCTCATCACAGCCTCATGAGGGATGGGGGAAAATGGGGGAAAATGTAGGATGCTTCATTTTGGCAGCAGCTGACATTCAGATTGGCTTAGCTTTAATGTGGAAGTGTATTTCCATAGATGATACAGACATAAAATCTATATATTTTGAGTGTGTCGAACAACTTTGCTGTATCTGTTTAGAAAGAAAACAAAAAGAAATCTGGTAAGTATTTATCAAAAATTCTTGTTTTATGTGATAAAAACTCTCTGTAACTGGAAGGGTACTGAAACATTAAAATATTGTACATAAGCATATTGTGGAATTTCCTTCACTGGAATCATTACCAGTGTATTACACTGATGTCTCTCAAGATTGGTCCAAGGTTTCTTATCCTGCCTCGGTGGAGATGTGGACTGGAGGATGCTCTCTTGGGATTAATTCCATCCCTCCTTTTTTTCTGATTTCACGATTTACCACGTTCACCCATCCTGCCTGAGTTAGCTCTAACTGAACTCAATACTGCATGGAAATATGGCTTTAACAAGAACAGTGTCAGATTCTAATACTGCTGTTTGACTTATGTTTTGTTGAAGACCAGAGAAGCAGCATCTGTGAACACGTTGTTCGTGGACATGTTAGCAGACACACTTCTCATGGTCTGCTTTGAATTCTGGAAAACTTCTTAGGTTGGCATAGCTGGTCTCTAAATACACTGTGAAAATAAGCCCGTAAGTCATACATCAGAGGTGATTTACAGGCTTATAGTTCAGACTGCAAATGGGATTGCAGCACTTGCAAGTAGTTGCTGAAGCACAGTGGAAATCCAGCTGCAAGTACTGGAAGTAGAGTCACCAACAGGGAAGCGTGTACACTGAGATACACGATTTCTGTAATATATCAGAAGTATAACAAACAACAAATTTATGTTGAAATATAAGTGATGTTCACATCTAAAATGCAGTCGTGTGAAACTGGAAAATTGGAGTTAAAATGAAGAAAAGAGATGTGCTGTATTAAGGATTATTTTTATTTTTTTTGGTGGGTGGGTGGGGGGGGTGGGTGGGGAACTTTTCCAGAAATGACAGGGTACAGAATCAATAAATTGGATATGAAAAGTACTGAAATGCACTTAACCTTCTGTCTCCCCAGATTCAACAAATGTCGTTATTAATGATGTTCTCTAACAAAATGTTTTGTGGGTGAACTAAACATCACAGCTTTCTTAGCTTTCCTATACAGAACTCTACTGACTTCACTGCAGCTAAGTTCTGGGAAAAGTCTTGTAGGTAAAATAGAAAAAGAAAAATTACAGGCATTTAATAAGAAAATGTGACAATCACTTTAATTAGGAAAACCTTATTATCTAAAGAACTAGACAAAACTAGTTCAAATGCAGCAAGTCTGTGGATTCATCTTGACTTTACAGGTGAAGGATCAAGCTAAAAAGCATGCTTTACAGAGTATCTTCTCCTGTCTTTGGAAATCCTGTCAAGTGGAAGAGATCAATATTAATGTAGGGAGAGCCCATAAGCCCTTCAAAGACATGAGGTGCTGTGTAATCACCCCCGCCCTGCCAATGCCGTGCAGCCTCACCTGGGAACCACCACTGTGGGACATAAAGCTGCCATCCACGGCTTGAGGAACGGGCAGCTTTCTTCTTTGACAAGCTGTGCTGCCTTTGAAGCTAAGCTCTACTTGTTCTAAAGGGACTGATTAAAGAGGGAGAGGAAGCATCAAAAGACCTCACTGCCTCTGTGAGCTAACTAGTCAGAAGGCTGCACTGACAACTTCTTGTGACGTGTACCATAGTTTATTTTTTAACTTGTTCCTCAGTCTGCCCTTTAGCATTAGCTTCTTCTTTCCATCTGTCTGTGAGAATGCTGCAGTTTGCAGGCACATCATAAACTAAACAGTTCCTCTACTTCAGATGGGACTCTCCCATACTTCTCCCTGCGGGGCTTCGTGTATTTTTTTTCTGAAATTTTTTTGTTAGTCACACATTTTTAAAGCCATTGTGATCCTGATTCAGCAGCGTAATACATAGTTGCAAGTAAGGATAATAATAATGATAGTAATAATTAACACTGGAATAGGAAAGAACAAAATCTT
The DNA here is from genome assembly GCA_035584735.1 of Pseudotriccus pelzelni. Lineage (NCBI taxonomy): Eukaryota > Metazoa > Chordata > Aves > Passeriformes > Tyrannidae > Pseudotriccus > Pseudotriccus pelzelni. The sequence continues at coordinate 66,469,852 of JAWMRA010000001.1, read as the reverse complement.
GTTAACAATTGGACTCAATGATCTTAGAGGTCTTTTCCAACCTTAATTATTCCATCATTCTCTGAAAACACTAAAAAAAATCTGAAGATGGGTCTGCAGTTTCTCCCAGCCTCTGTGTGTATGTGTATGTTAATTTAATTTCACTCACTTAATGCTGATCTGTGCTGATTTTGTCAGTTTATCCTATTACCAGATGCAGCCCATCCGAGTCCAAAGCAGGATGATGCACAAATAACCTCTTCTTTCTCAGTCCTGGCAGTGAACCTTGGGTCAACGTCTTCTGCTCATTTCCTTCTCCCACTTCCATCTATCCTTATGAAGGAAAGACTTCCTCAGCTGGTTCACCAAAACACCACTTCTCCTCCAAATTCCTCCTAAAAAAAGTACTTTATAAGACACTCTTACTAACAGGAATAAATTTTAGAATTAACCTCAGAGGGGAACTTCCAGTTTGACTGGTATGTATTTTCAGGCTGTAATATTAAAAGGCCAAGGATTTTCTTTATTTTGTTGACAGTACATCAAATATATTGCCCATCAGATAACTCAGATGTCCTGTTTGAGGAGTTCAAATTAAAGATAAAACCAGATCCATATTCTGTAATAAAGAAGCTGAGAGAAATACTTTGATGATTATGCAGACATCTAGTTTAACATGTCTTGAAACTGTTGACCTCAGTAATTAACATCTCATTCTTTCAAAGAAAAATACTTTACTTCACTGATTTTCTCAGTTTATAGTTGTGCCTTTTATCTTACTTCCTGTGAACTCCAGAGGCCTAATTCATCTTTTATGTGAGTCCTCCTGGGATAACAGAGACCACACAGATGACATTTTGTCATGGGTTTGCAAAAGTCCCCCTCCTTGGGGATTGAAAATAGTTTGTCCAGATGAATTTCCGGACAAAGGCCAA
>JAWMRA010000001.1:66431499-66468689 GCA_035584735.1 Pseudotriccus pelzelni | reverse complement strand
GCATAAAGCTTCTCTCACCTTAGAGCAATTTGTGGGGGGTGTGGTAAAAATTGTCCCCTAGGCAAACCCATGACACATTTCTTGATTTTATTGGTTCTGCTTTTGTCTTGGTCATTCAAAATACAGGGGGAAGAGAACTAAAAATAAGAAAGGATAATGGCATTTGATCACATTCATCAGGAAAGCCTGGTCTTGTGTCTTACTCTCATCACATGTTTGCAACAAGCCATTCCTTTCCCCGTCGCTCTCAAACAAGCTAAGGCAGCATGTGTCCCTCTGTCCCTGCTCCTCCTCCAGTCCTGCCCCACCTCCTTGCAGGCAGGCAGATGTCCTGTTTGGCATACCTGTACTGATAAACAGCAGAGCATAGGTTTGTGAGCACTGGTTTTGGACCTCTGATTATCTACCTTGCTTAAACTTTAATCCTGTGTTTTGGGTCTTGGACCACTTCAGTTGGCTCTGTCTGCAAGACAACCTACTCCTGAGCCTCTAGCACACTGGCACGAGCCAGCCAGTCTCCCATAACCTCAGAGCCATGGACTGCAAGCAGAGTTTGCAGACAAAGGCATGGCCTGGCGTCCCATCTACTGGCTTCCTGATAGACTTCTAATTATGTGGTGAAGCCTTACTGCAGTAGTAGTGTTTGCTCCTGTCACTGACACTGTTAACTCTATTCACCGCTGAGAGCCTTTAGAAGGAATAGGTAGCAACTCTGCCTGCCAGTGAATCTGCCAACAAAATCAGTAAGTATATACCCTTCAATGACTTGCAGGTAAATAAATCTTGGGTTAAAAATTAAAAGCATTGAAAAGTCACTTGTACTGCTTACTATATATCTATACTCCTATACTTCTTGCTACATGCACTGGAGCAGATGGTAGATACATGACTTGGAGGAATTTCACATGGAAAAGGAGTCTGGAGGGTAAGTTCACACCACTCTGATGAGGCTAGTTGGCACTGCCCATAAGCAGGAGTGCCTCTGTTTGCAGAAACCTGCACTACTAAACATTCTTCATGAAATGGCTTCTTCCAGCTGCAGTACTGCAGTGCTTTAAAAACAGAGAGCAGAGACAGCACTGCCACCTGCTGCTCCCAACATGGCTCTCATGCTTCACCAAGAGCATCAAAGCTTTGCTTTAGAATCACAGAGTAAAATTAATTGGAAGGGACCCCCAATGATCAGAGTCCAATTCGTAAAGTGTGGGTGGTAAAAGCTGGTATGTGCTGTAAAAATACATTTACTGTAAAAATAAATATTAAAAAAAATAATGAATTATTAATAGTTCAGTGTAAAGAGTTTACTTACTGAAACCACAGGTAATTAGCCTCTGACTAGATTAAGGCTATATATTAACAGTGCTGTCCTTAAAAAAAGGCATTATGGACAACAGAGAAGAGTGACAATGGAAAGAATAATATGTAAGGAAACTACATTCAAAGTCCTAGTGAAATGCACGATCTAAAAGTTAAAGTGCATGTATTTACACTTTTTCTGCATCACCTGTCCTATACAGCTGAAATTATTAGCCTGAGTCTTACATGTCTTGTCTTTGATAAAGATTATCAGAAATGCACCTAAAGAGATACTATTTTAAGGTCATAATAGATGCAATCACAACATTCGTAGTGCTAAAATGGTGCCTTATTGGTCAAAGAGTACTATTGCTCTGAAGCTCTGTGGAAATGTGGCACTGATGTTTATGGCTAGCAAGAGCTGTGGTTCATGCAGATAAATTCAGTCACAACAGACCTGAGAAGGGTATCTAAGGTTACTATGAAGTCAGAGCTAAAAAAGTTATACTAGGGTTTTAAACAGCTAGGCCTGTGGCCCTGGAGCTTTTGATGACACTTTAATAAAGAATTAGATAGTACTTGTGATTTAACTACTGAGTTGCAGAAGTTGCCAGAAACTGCCATAGGGGTGATGATTTTTTCTTACAATAATGTATACATAAATATTAAAAGAAAGTCACTGTACTGTTTGGGAAATTAAATTTCAGATCTTCCCCCAGAAAATGGTTAGATGAAATCAAGAACTGTATATGGAAAAGCATGCATGCTGTGCAGACAGTCATGCATCCTGGCAAAAACTGTGGGGAACTTTGCCACCAGGTTGAGAGAGGCCAAAATTTCAACTTCTGTATTTACATTTGCATGTGGATTTCACTAGGAAAGATTTGCTTCCTGGCTTTTGGAACATCACTTCTTTGTGCTAGATTCTAAAGCCAACTGCTTTTTGCGTTAAAAAACAGCACTTGGCACACAGTTTGGCATTAACACCTACTTACATTTTGTTTTGGGATGCTTTGAATCAGGATCATCCTTGCTTATCAAGTCAAGCTGTTTACTGCTTCACTACCTAAGGTGTATTAACACTGCTTTGTAAGCCCATTCTTCTTCCCTATTAGAGTCCTTGCTCATAAATCATTCAAATCCCTCAGCCTGAACCCTACTTTACTGCTGCCTTTAGTAATTTTTATTTATGCCAGGAAACTCTCTAGGATGTCAAAAAAGAGCCGACTGAAACAAATTAATTCCAATGTATTTCCTTCCTCCTGCAGTGCAAACTCAAGCAGGTTAGCTTCTAGCACTTGCAGCCTGAACAAGAGCGGAGCAAAGGAATATTTCCCCAGCCAGACATGACTTTCAGCTGTGAGAAAAGGAGTAACACAGCATTAGCTCCTGGACAGCCAGGTGCCTGGCATTCCCAGCTGAGGCATATTTAACTGGGTCCTCATTTGGGTGCATCAGACTAGGAGGTTTACCCAGCCAAAGCACTGTGGACATACTCAGAGTCCTTTCTAAGGAAAATTACTATGAATCTTAACACAAACATTGAACGTGATAACTCCCACATGACACAGAAAATACTACTACTAAAGACAATAATAAAGAAATCAAGAAATCATCTAAGTGGGAGTAGTAAGCCACTATGAAGTTCAAACTTAGCAAGAATGGAAAGTAGAAGCTAAGAAAAAAAGTTATATGGGGTAAAATTGTGCATATTTGCTTATTCACACAGTGTTAGTAGACAAAACACATTCAGACTTCATGTGCATTTACCAGTATATTGTTTCTCACTGATACAGCAGCTTGAAATAGCACAAAACTACCTACTGTCTAACTAGCTCAGGTGATAGATGTTTGCGCTTCAGGGGCAGGGATGATTGAATTAAATTAGTTATGCTTTCCTGTGCAGCAATTTGCCAGAAGAAGTGTGGGTGGATTTGTGATTTGCATAATAACAAGGTCTGAGACACTCAAAGATGAGGAAAATAGAAGATTTCAGTTGGATGGGTCCTGCAATGATCACTGAATCCAAGATTTAGCCAAAGAGCTCCAATTAATGTAAGTAGAAGTTGTGTGGCTAAGAGAGCTAATCAGTCTTGAGTCTTTAACCAAGAACCTTTATAGTGTCATAAATGTTCTTATTTGTGCTCTGAGTAAGCTGAATACTATACAGAAGAGGAATTGTTCAAATCCTACAAGAACACTCACAATAAGATGCAGGACGAGTGAACAGAACAAACCAGGTGCTAGCTTAAGATGGTGTGATCTGTAAGGTTTAAATGCTCAATGAGCTTACTGACAATACCCAGATGAGAATTGTAAACAAAATTTTATTCTTCACAGGGGAAGCACAGTATCAGCAAAACTATTTTTGCTCAAAAACCTAAAAAAGGTTTATGCAGAAGAATAAATTACGTGAAGCAGGGGAAAGCTACTTGGGCAATTGTTACACAGTCAGTCACTATAATACGTACAGATGAGATTATCTGGATGATTCCCAACCTGTATATCAAATATCTATTGCTGGAATGTACCCAGCTCACTTCTGAAGAGCTCCTGTGGATAATATGATTACTAATACAAACACAGTTACAAATATTTTCTCTTCATATAGCTACCATTCCATTCATCTGCTCTTCCAGCCCATTTTACTCTTGACTCTGCTCTGGATGCATAACTTGTAGTTAATTTGGCCTTTTATATCTGCAGAGATGCCAACTCCTAGGGTTGTATATAAGTAACTTCTCTGGTTTCACACAGACATTCTCTTTCTACTACAAAGCAAAAAAAACCCAAACAGGTGTGTTGAATATATTCACCCTGGATTATGGAAAAAGGCAACAGCACAGTAAGTGGAAGAAGGTAGATTTTTTTCATGGAGAAAGTAATCAGAACATCCCTACTAGTACATGTTCTCCTGTTGCCAGCTGGTGGTGATTCAAACATCATCTTTGTCCACGGAAATCACAGGGAGGGCCACATCAGCCTTGACTTGGGGACAGAGGCCAAGAGGTTAAGAAGAAAGGTCACCGGTTACTGACAAGTATTTTGAAGTCAATCCACTATCAAACAGGTCTGAATAACCACATTTATTGTTAGTATTTTATATATATATTTGTGTTATACACAGTATTAAGTACCTGACTATGTAGCTATTGCAGTCCTGTCAAACACTGAAAAGACGGACTTAAGGGCTGGTAAAATACAGAAATAATAATTCTGTACTTATTTTGCTTTTCCTTAACTATATATTTCATTTCTTCCTTTCTCCTCTCCCCTCTTAAAAATCCTTATACTTGGCAGCTTTAATTTTTCTCCTCTCTCAGACTGTCAGTCACAATGTCTTGACTTACAAAGAAACCTTTTCTTATTCCAGAAGCCTCTTTTTGTCACTATGACTGCAGGCTTTATGCTTATCTCCTGCTTCTCAGATAAGCTTCCCCTTCACTAAGATCCATCCTATAATCTCAACCTATTTCTATGTGATTTAACCTCCTTGAGTTGAATAGATTTTTTCTGCTTGTTTTATTTGAAAGGATTTTATTTAAGGGACTCAGTTCTGATACAATCTAGACTCATGGCATTTGGTTAAAAAATACAAACAATAATGAAGAAAGCTTTCCATTTTCTGAGAAGGGCACTTTGACAAGAACTGTACATACACAATACACACGAAAAGTTAAAAGGTGAAAATAAACAAATTGCATGGGCAAAACTCTTTCCAAACAAGCAAAACTTATGGCATATACTTCTTCTGTTGTCTTGTTGCTGACACAGAAGAGATAATTCCTGTGCTTAGTTCATAAGCAATTGATATATAATCTTTATTTTTTCAACAGCTTGCAGGATACAAAGAGAGGAGAGCTTTTTAAAAATCTAATTCCTATATTCTCAAGGGCTTAGGAGTGTGTAGGTTGATGGAATAAGTGGCTGTGATTTTCTGTTAATCCAGACATGTGCTTCCTTAGAATTTCATTAAATCTAAACACTCTCTTCATTCCATATATCTCTTAAATATCCCAAATAGTCTCTCAAACATTTATTCTGCTGATATGTTCACTTTTAACGATAATGTATTATTTGTACTTATATACATGACTGAAACTCCCAGCTATTGTAGACAGATGATATAGGAAATCCCTACAAAGCAGAGTAGTAATCCCTCTATGTAAACACTCGGAACAGGAGAGCACATTCAGAATTTTCTAGACACATTAACTGAATCCTATTTGGGCCTCTCCAAGAGGCCAAGAGCAAAATACATGCAGTCAACTTTCCTAAGCAGGAAGACAGGCTTCTCACAGAATCACAGAATATCTGAGTTGGAAAGGACCCACAAGGATCATCCAGTCCAACTCATGGCCCTGTGCAGGACCATCCCCAAGAGTCACACCATGTACCTGAAAGTATTGTCCAAATGCTTCTTGAGCTCTGCCAGGCTTGGTGCTGTGACCACTTCCCTGGGGAGCCTGTTCCAGTGCCCAAACACCCTCTGGGTAAAGAGCCTCTTTCTAACATCCAACCTAAACCTCCTCTGCTACAGCCTCAGGCCATTCTCTCTCCAGCACTTACCCTTGTTGAACTTCACATGGTTGCTGATTGTCTAGTTCTCTAATTCGTCAAGGTCTCTCTGCAGAGCCTCTCTGCCTTCCAGGAAGTCAACAGCTCCTCCAAATTTTGTATCATCTGCAAACCTCGATCAGTATCCTTCCTAGCCAAACTCATCTCCAGACGAACTACAGTAACTCTGTTTTTCTTCATAGGTAAGAAACAGCTGCTTTGCATTACTTTGGGCAATAACATCTCATTAGCACAAACATCAGGAAGCTGGGAAACATCAGCTTAACAATCAGCTTGATTAAGTTGATTCCAACTTTCTTCAAGCTTGGCTCAGTCTGAACTGAAAATCAGGTTGGGCTATGTAGTGGGTAACAGGTATGAGAAGTTCTGGAAATGCTGTGAGTGTTAAGGACTGAAGAAAACGTTCTGGCAAACTCAACTCTGGCTCTAGCAGAAGGCTGTCTGCTATCTCACTCCCTGCGCAGATGTTTTTGGCAGTTTAGCAGCAAATCATTTCCCCTGCCAAGTAACTGAAAAGAAATGTGTTATCCATGACACATTAGTTCACATAGCAGGTCAGGAAGGGTATCAGTGAATAGAAGGTCCAGCATCTCTTTTGGCACAGGTTGAACAGCTGAGATACACTGCCCGCAGGAGCTAAGATTATCTAATTACAGCCTTCACTCACAGATGTCCCCACTGGCATGAACTCTAGTTATAGCCATTGGTGACATGTACTTTGGAAAGGTCTTGACAGAATGGATATTTTCCAGGGTATCTGGAGCAGCTCAAAGCTTGCAGAGCTGCACTTACCACGTAGGAGAGTCTGTGCTCTGAGGCCAAAAGAGGAGAAAAAAGTTTGAGTAATCTAACAATAAAGGTTCTCTTTCTCTGTGTATAGATATTGTTTTAATCTTCTAGGTGTGAAGGTGAACAGCAAGTCTCTAACAAGACTTTATAATTTTGTTTCAGTCTGTGTTGAGATGATGAAGTCTGATGGACAGATGCATAACTGAGGAACACACTAGAAGGCTGGAACCACCTCTACTGTACTCTGAACATCCTCCAGGACTGATACCCCGAGAGCACGTGAGCAAGCAGGGGACTGTGAAACACTAAAGAAGCCTTGTGACACCATTCATTCCTTAATAGTTTAATACCACTTGTTAGTTTACATGGAGTGTGAAACAAGCAGGGTTTGACACCAACAAGGTCAGTTCTGCCATCAAGGATACAAACGTAGGTCTTGGTAGAGAAAAAAACCAAACTGGTACAAACATGATTTTCTTAGGCATCAAGCAAGGTAACTAAGGTAGTAAAAATATCAGTTGCCAACTTATCTATACTAGAGTGCCTGCTGTAGGCTTGCGCTCTCTTCATACTTTTTCTGTCAATGCTGCAAGCACTCTGGTAAGGATTGTGATATTTCTTTTATTTAAAAAAAAATCTTTCATTAAAGAGAAATTTTAAATAGTTTTTAACAGAAAAAGATGCAAAGAGAACAAAACAGTATGTTCTATTTCTGAGTCTGTTGAAATGAATAATTGCATTTCAGTTGTTTATTTTAATCTAGCTTAAAGAGTTAACATTGGCTAAGCACAGCTTGCATTGTTACATAGTGGCAGAAAGCAAAAGTAAATGCATTAATTACTGTTCACTGACCACAGTTATGATTTTGAAACATGCTAGATTAGTAAACAGTATACCTCCAATAATCACAACTAAAGTGAATACAAAATAAATTTGAAGGACACAGTCACCAATGTCATTATTAATAACTACCTTACCTTTGAAGAATCACTCTGTTGAAAATAATAATTATTTCAATATTTTGAATTCCTTTGTTAAACACATTTTTCTTAAAAAAGAGTGTAAGTAAGAACTGTAAATTTTGAAAATTTCATTAAAAAGCATTTTCTCCTGGATAGAATTCCTCCCAATGAATGATGTCACCCTTGTGATTAGCTTCTCCGAAGAACAGACTTAGGGATAACCCTTAAGTTGCTCCTCTGCAGACCTGTGCTCTCATCTTTTGATTGTATCCAAAAAGCACCAAAAATGTGCTTTTACCTCACTAAAACGTATTCTAAAGCCTGACTGACCCTACAGGAAGGCAGGCTGGTAAGAAGTGGGTGTAGAGGTTGTTTTTAATATCCTAATTAGCTAGATAATGATTACATTTTCCCTATTATAAGAAGTCTTTTGCTGAATCCTCCTACTGTCAGTTCTAGGAGACAGCTTAAGGCTGTTGACCCAGGCTAATGGTTAATGTAAAAATCAGTGTAGTTTCCACTCACATTTGCAGAGGTCTAGTTGTCTTTGTAGTCACTACTGTGGTAGAAGTTAGGTCAGAATACTATTTATTCACAAATAGGAAAATCGCTGAGGGAAGATTTGAAGATGTGAAGATTTCACAGAGATATGGAAGATTAATTTCAGAGAGCCCAGGCTCACAAAAAATAGCTCTGATTTAAAGCTGCTCCATAGGGGGTTATCAGTAATTTAGTACAGGAGAAAAACTTCATATGTCATGCATGTAAAATACCACACCACTACACGCATAAATGACATATCTGGCCTCTGTTTCTTTGGTATGGGACAGAGCTGTAACTTCCTGGTAATTAACCAAAACACAGGAGATCATGCATCACATTTTCCTAGATTTCACCTGAAAAGAAGCAGCTGGGACTTATTTCTCCATCTAACATAAGGTGCATAGCCTCTTTTCTTGTGTCCTCCAAATTCAGTGACCCATGGGATGTGTGTAGAAGGTGTCCCCTTCAGTGCTCCTCTTTACTGAGGCAGAAACTACCTGCATGTCTCCATGACATTGAGAGAGCGAGTACCTTTTGTCTTCCAATTTTTGCAAAGGTGCTTGAAGGAAATTAACACAGCTCTGAACTTCACTAATTGCTCACTTGATTATGTTTCTCAGTCACACTCTGTAGCTCTGTATTGGCCAAGGACACAGAATACACAGCTAATGGCTGTCCTTCCCTCCCTCATTTACTTCCTCCCACTCCTCCAGACGCTGCAGAGCATTGCTCCCACAGAATTATCCAAAGCAGTGTCTGCAGCCCCCCAGCAAGAGGAAAGTGCCTGAGCACTTGATGACCTTCTGGGGTCCCTTACTGAAAAATCAGGTTGTGTCTTTCGGGCTTGAACATGTGGATTTTCATAGCAGCTGGATTTCCTAGAACGTGAAGTTCCAGCCAAACATATTCAACTGCACAGGCAAACACGCAGAAGAAACAAGCTCTATAAGCAGATATTATCAGATATGACTTCACAGGTAACATTCATTACAATTTACATGAAATATGGAAATGTAGGAATGCGTGCATTTGTGTTGTCCAGCTATATACAGTGATACTGAGTTTGCAGAAGGACAGTACTCGCTTTTGAAGTAGTTGAGTTCTTCTGTCTTTGGGTGTAATAATGCACATTTCAAGTTTTGGAAAATATTCCTTGGTATGACTTGAGTATAACACTAAGGCTGATGAATTTCATTCTGAACAATGACTCAGAAATCGGAAAGGTTTCATGTAATAGCCACCCAATGACTGTCAAAGTCAAACCTATGGAACTTCACACATTTTAGAGAGAACATAAGTCCCAAAAATGTTAAGGATTCCTGACTCTTAGGCAATAAACTGCTGTGGGACTGCCAGACTCTTTTTCCTGCATCCTCTAAGCAAGATTGTGAAGCTTAAATTAGCATCTTTGAACCTCCAGTTCAGTTTAGATCACTAACAACTTTTGATGATTTTATGCAGATGGCTAAATGTTTTACTGCATTCAATATTATAATTCAGACAATTCAGTCATACATAACTAGGCATTTTCTAAGTGATATTAGACCATTTCACTCAATGCAGACTGCAAGAAGAAATAAACCCCCAACACTTTAGTTCAGAAGAGGGGTAAAATCTGTTCTTGCTCTGGGAAGTTTCCCAAGAAGTTGAATATACTAGTATAATAGTATAAATCTAGTTGTTTCTTTTTTTAACCAAAAAAAGTATAGTTTCTCTTCATCATGTATCTTGGGTCGTGCCGGCAACACTGAGGAGCCCTTCGCATTTCTTAATTGCAATGTGGGTTTATTCCCACTAGGTGGTACCCTTCCTCTATGGAAACTGTCCTCCCTGAATAAACCTGGACCATCCGTGGGTGCACTGCCCAAAACGCAAAATAGGGGCCCATCGTGATGGAAACATCTTTGCAAACACTGAAACAACAAAAGCCTTCCCATCCCCCCCAACAAACAAATAAAAACCCCCAACCAATAAAAAAACCCCACAGACCTCCAACCAAACCAATACCCCCCAAAAACCAGTCCAAACTTCTCCAAATATTAAAGGAAAAGCTGTTGAATCCCAAAAGATTAAGACAATGTGCCCGTAGCCATTTCTGGTAGGCAGCTAAAAGCAAACATTGAAAAGTGACTGTCTTATCTGAAGGAGTTATTGCTTAGAAATGTCACAGTACTGCACAAAGAAATTCAACTACAGATTTATTGTCATAAAGCCTTGCTTGTCCAATAGACCATATTTAATATTTAATGCCCTTTACAGGGGGTGTGTGCCTTAAGAGGCATTCTGTGGCAGTCTTCAATGTTATATGTACTAACATTTCACTGTCTCCCACACAAAGTAAGAATAAAGCACTGAGATTATGACTGTGTTATGCAACTCACTGACTGACACATAAGTAAAAAATTGTTGATATATTTACGCATTGTAATATCCACAGATGAAGTCCAATTCTCCTGAGACAAACATAGTCAAATGAAAAGTTGTAGGAAGTGGAGAAGAAACTAGATGAACATTTTGTGAAAAGAGGAAAAAATCTGTTGATAAAAGAAGTTACAATAACCAAAGCCTTGCAGCCAGGCAAGGCATAAAGCAGCAGTGAGATGCCCATGGAATATAATTCCTCTGAAGAGACATGGCTTCGAAACAGATATTTCAGTGCTGGGCATGTTTTTAAGCCTAAAAAATGACATCTATCTCAGAAACAAACACTGCAAGCTGGGTCTTTGTCCAGGACTGTTGAACAGGCTCTATGAACAGAGTCTTCCTATGGCAAGGCTCTTTGATCCCTTTTTGAAGGGGAGTCCAAGGTCAACTACACACTGACACAGAGAACAGTGCAGTGGGATAGACTGGTTTGCACCCCTAAAGAAAGATTTGGGACAGTGGCCCAAATAAAGGGCTTGTGACAGCTGTGTCTCCCCCCACCCCTATAATGTGCATGGCTTTGAACATCATACAGTGCTGCACAGGGGCATGGTGGGTCCTTCTCACCTGGCCTCCCCACTAGATGGTAGGCAGGTGGAGGTAAAGCTCTGGAGAGACAGTGTCTGAAGGAGAAGCGTAACTTACTTGTCTCTGAAACTTCTGAAAACATGAGCTGGAAGACCAATTAAGCTCAGGTCTTACAGTCTTGTCTCAAATCGAACAAAGCTTAAGGCAAACAGAAAGTTCAAGTCTAATAAATATGTTGGCGCCTTTTTTTTTGGTGTTAACCTACTTTATTACTCACCCAATGACAGAAAAGTGAAATGTAATTAACAGATGAATTAAACATGCCATTTTTTTTATATGGGAGCATTTGTTAAGACTCACCTGCTGCTAGGTACAAAATCTTCTACTGCAAATTCTGCAATGAATAAGCGCCTCCACAAGGATTATATGATCTCATCTTCTGGGTGCACGGTTTAATCACAGTGCTCTCGATAGAGAGCCCACACTAGGGAAGTGCAGTTTAAAATACGAATCTGTGGGAGGCTCTTGAGGTGGTTTCTTGCTAAGTATGGCCAGGAGCAGGGCGATGCGGAGGGAGATGCCACATTAAGAGACCAAAAGGTAAAAGTAACTCCATAAATCTGTCAGCAAACCACCATGTGCAAATTTCACATGCTGTTAGTCTGCTGAATTGACCCTAAAATAGTACATGGGAAGAAAACAAAGATTCCCTGTGTGCCAGCAGATCAGTCACGTTCTTTTCTTTTTTTTGTTTTTTACTACATCAATAAACTCAGATGTTTAAATAGGTAGCAAAACAACTTCAGTCAGGCTCATTTTATTTTTCCCTGGTCTTTCAGAACAGTTTTAACCTCTCTCCTACTCCTTTCAAAAAAAAAGAAAAGGAAAAGAAAGAGAGAGAGAAACAAGCTCTTATAACAAAACGTCAGCAAAACATCAGATTAACCTACTTTGCCATTTTGCTCCCACAAATGAAAATACTTGGTGGTCAAAGTAATGGCAGCTGGCTTTCCCACATGGAAAACATAATGTTCCGTACATTTGTTACCCTATTCTTAGTCCTGTTGAGATGAAACTCCTGTAGCTTCTCAGTGTCCAGTGTCCTAAGACCACTCATCTCCTTCCTTAGACCACAGTATCCCCATCAGCTCTCCCTCCACATATTGTTCTTTATTATCTATTCCCTTTTCAAAACTTCTGTTTCTCAATTCCTTTTCTTCTTGTCTTGGGCACACTTAGCTTGCTTCTTGAGAACCAACTTGCCTTTCCTTCCTTTCCAATTTCTCAAGTTTTGAAGGACTTCTACCTCCTCCCTCTGCACCTTTTGATTTCTACTTCATGGACAACTGCAATGGGGCATTTGCAGTGGGGCAGCCCAGAGAGGGCTTCATTCACCCCACAAAAGGAAAGCACTGACCATTGTTTTCACACTCCTCAGACCTTCCTGTCCTTTCAGCTGTTCTCTCCAGGAAGAAAGCACACTGGAATTCCCAAGGAAGTACAACTGAATACATCAAGGCAGCAGCTCTTTACTACTGCTTGCAAAGTGACACAGAAGTGTATATTAAATTCAAGCAAAAGCCTGAAACACAATTTAAATGCTTTCTACCAACGCATGTTAAATAGGTGCTTATGCTTCACGCCGATCCTGATGTATCCTAATTAATCCAAATTAAATCTGAACTGTAAGGACACCCAATTATACACATATCCACGCAGACACAGACACGAGGAGCCTGGCTCTCATGGCAAAGTGCCGCTTATCAGGCAGCTGGAGGGGACCCCCTCCGCTCCGGGGCGCCCCTCGCCACCAGGGATTCCTCCAGCCGGCGGGAGCCCGTTCCCGGCGGTGGGGCACCCCTAGAACGGCGCTCTCGGTGCCATCCCACGGTGCGACCCGCCGAGTCTCCCTCCGAGAATACGGATCGGCGGGAGGTTTTCACGGAGTCTTTATGGGCATTAAAAACCTGCGTAGTGATGCGGGTGTCCCGCAAGCCAGAAAAGGGCCGGGGACCCGGGTGAGGCGACCGCGGGCAGCGACGCACGCTCGCGTTTTCCCCTGCAAAGCCAAGAAGAGAGAAGGGACACAGTTACCTCGCTGGGGGTCTCACTTGGCGAGGGTTTGGACAAGCCTTAGAAAGATTAGCAGGGGCACAGCAGTTCCCCCGCTTCTCGCTGCCGCTCCTCGGAGCGGAGGGGTTTTCTTGCCTGCGAAAAGACAAGACGTCTCGGAGAAGCCGGGGAGCGAGCTCGGGGGCTTAGGGGAGGCAGGGAGGGGGCGTCCCACCCAAGGTTTTATCCCCGCTGGCCTCGCACCGCGGTGCTCCTCTACGGCCAGGGAAGCCCGGCGGCCGCACACTGTGCGCGGAAAGAGTCTCGCTCCAACCCTGGAAAGCGCCCCGCAGCAGAGACGTGTGTGTGGGGAAGACGGACGACGACGGGGGACCCTGCGTCAGTGCAGGGCCGTCCCCTTCCCCTCCCCGTGCGCTCGGCTCTGCCTCCCGCCAGCCTCCCACGCCTCCCGCGAGGTGCGGCCGCGATACATAAACACGGCTCCGCCGCCGCCGCCGGGGCTCTGCTTTCGCAGCCCGACGGAGCAGCTCGTCCGGCAGCGGGCAGGGGAGCGGCTGCGGGGAACGGGGACGGCAGAGCGGCTCCGGCGACAGACGGGGCGGGAGGCTCCGGCGGGCAGCAGCGGAGGGCTGCGCGCTCCCCCGAGGGCGGCGGCCCTGCCGTAGCCCAGGCGGCCGGAGGCAGAGCAGGAGGAGGAAGGGCGTGGGCTCCCCGCCGGCGGCGGGCTCCCTCCGGTATGGCCCTGGCGGACAGCGCCCGCGGGCTGCCCAACGGCGGCGGCGTCTCGCCGGCTGCGGGGAGCGGGGCGCCGGGGAGCGGGGCGGTGGCAGCGGCCGCGGGCGGCTGGTCGTCCTTCCCGGAGATCGTGGAGCTGAACGTGGGCGGGCAGGTGTACGTGACGCGGCGCTGCACCGTAGTCTCGGTGCGCGACTCGCTGCTCTGGCGCATGTTCTCGCAGCAGCAGCCCAGCGAGCTGCCCCGGGACAGCAAGGGCCGCTTCTTCCTCGACCGCGACGGCTTCCTCTTCCGCTACATCCTGGACTACCTGCGGGACCTGCAGCTGGTGCTGCCCGAGCACTTCCCTGAGCGCAGCCGCCTCCAGCGGGAGGCCGAGTACTTCCAGCTGCCCGACCTAGCCCGCCGCCTGGCGCAGACACGGGCCGCCGCCGTCCGCCCCGCCGCCCTGCACCGCGACGGCTCCATCTGCGCCGAAGAGCCGCCGCCGCCGCTCCTCGGCTACCTGGAGGCCGAGCCGCTGGAAGGGGGCGGCGGGCCCGTGGGGTCCGCCCCGTCGCCCACCGCCAGCCGCAGCCCCTCGGGCGGGCCGCTGCTCACGCCCTCGCAGTCGCTGGACGGGGCGGGCGGGCGGCGCTCGGGCTACATCACCATCGGCTACCGGGGCTCCTACACCATCGGGCGGGAGGCTCAGGCCGACGCCAAGTTCCGGCGGGTGGCCCGCATCACCGTCTGCGGGAAGACGGCTCTGGCCAAGGAGGTCTTCGGGGAGACGCTGAACGAGAGCCGCGACCCTGACCGCCCTCCCGAGCGCTACACCGCCCGCTACTACCTCAAGTTTAACTTCCTCGAGCAAGCCTTCGACCGGCTCTCCGAGGCCGGCTTCCGCATGGCCGCCTGCTCCTCCACTGGCACCTGCGCCTTCGCCCCCGAGCAGGGTGGTCCTGCCGATGACAAGATCTGGACCAGCTACACCGAGTATGTCTTCTGCCGGGACTGAGCATTCGCCTAGCCCGTGGCGTGGCAGCGGCCCCTGCACTCCCTCGCACCCAAGGTCCCCTGCCATCCCGGAGGAAGGAGGATGCGGAGGGGGGCCGTGTCCCCCTGCGCTTTCCTCACCCCGGTGTCTGCCTCCACGCACGAGGCGGATCCGCCCCGGCGCAGCCCCGACCCCTCTTACAGCACCTCCTGACGGCCCTAGGGGCGGGAGGTCACTGTGTTGTGCCTCGGCTGCCACGTCCTTGCTTGGCCACCACGTCCCTAATCAGCCACCGTATCCCGGCTCGCACCATCATCCTCCTCCCACGTCTCTCAGTAGCTGTGTTGGTAGCGAGGAAGGAGAGAGATACTGGGAGTAGACAAGTACTCGTCCCACGAAAGCGTGCAGGTGTGCCCAGTCTCTGCCCCTCACCACGCACAGAGCTGAGGTGTAGCTCTGGCAGGGTGGGGTGTTTTGAAAAACATCCAGTTAGGAGCTGAGAAACTGATCTGAGTTGCTCAAAAGCAATTTCTATTGAAGATGGCATGATAAATGGCTATCTCTTCTCATCCCAAGACGCAGATTTTGGGCAGACCCAAAATGGTCCATTTTAACCCCCTCACCCATCAAAGTGATGTTTGTCTGTGAAGGACTGTCACATAGAAGTGATGCCTGACTGTGAGGGGTTTGCACTGGCTCATACTTTATCTGTAGAGATGAGTAATTCTGGAGGAGGCATGCATGTGGCCCTTCACGAGTGATTGCTTCCATTTCCCCTCTCTGCTCCCCGTATCTCTGAACTCCTCTCTCCAAGCTGTTAGACTGGACCAGGGCCTGGGCAGCAAGCACGTAAGGCTGATGTGAAAGGACAAGTTTGCTGGATAACCAACCATTTGAACTATAAAGTATCCTCAGAGACGTGTTTATCCCATTGAGAGGTAAAACAACGACACTGCAAAATTATAGTGCTTGTGAATTGTAACTTTCATGGGTGGTCTGAAGTCCTTATAATTCTTTTGAAGTTGCTGTCTATAATATGCACAGAAATCTCAATGTGTATTTCCTTAAACACCCTCAAAATGATGGGAGTGAGATGAAGCCAGGCTTGCCGGAGTAAAAGTAGGGGCTGCTTCCTGGGAAGCTGAAATCTCATACTTTGAATTAATGCAGATGTACATTATAAATATAATCAAGAGCACCCTGCTTATTACTTTTTGTTACATGTTAGTGCTGTAAAACTCTCAAGCCAACAGAATTGATGACAAAATCACTTCAGTTTCTTAGTTTCATGGCAGTACTACTAGGGCACTGACACTGCTAAGATTTATGTTTCCCTTCCTAGACAAACTCAGTGCATCTTAGAAAGGATTGAGCCCTGTCCTTAGAAAAGCAAGAATGATGCCAACTTTCTTCAGGGGAAATTACCCCTTTTGAGCTGTATTTTGTTACTGCTGTCTAACAGTCTCCTCCGGAGGAGGCAGTCCCAGTCTGCTTTGGAACAGATCATCTGAGCAGCAGGTTTTACGGTGGGGTAGAGTGAGCAGCTCTTTTTAATAAATTCTTGAAATCTGGAGTACAAAAGCACTTTCCTTTAAAAACCTAAACTTGATTTAAGAAATTGTATTGTCTGTTCAGACCATTACAGAAAAATAGCCTAAATATACATGAAGTGTTGAAGAATTTGGTGGTACATATTAAAGGCTTGAAGTTGTGTTTTTGAAAACTTTTGAATAATAAATTGTTCTAACTCCAGATTTAGAAATACTGCTAGCATTTGTATTCTAACCAAAGAATTTCATAGTAGGGTTTTTTTTTAAAACCTTCATTCCTTTGAAAAGAGCTATAGCTACATTCCTATCAAGTTTCAGTGCTCAGTCTCTGTGTTCACCACTTGGTCTTTCATTAAGAGTGTGCACAACTGCATAAAACTGAAAAAAATTTTCATCACCATGGCTGTTTTTTTTTAATATTAGCAAGGTTGTTTATTGATATGACTAAATTGAAGATGTGCATTTGAAAGCACTGGGTACCGTCCAATTGTAGATAGTTGTATTATGGAGTATTTTTAAAAGGAAAGAAATGTATACCTGCCAAATTAGATGAGCAATAAGATACAGCGAGAGGCCAATACACCAGAAGATGGGAGTGAAGCTGTTTGTCCTATGCCTTACTCTGAGATGATTTCTATGTGCTTAACTTACTTCTACCACAAGTGAAAGGACACTGATCACAGCTACTAGGTCTTTACAGTGCCATTCTCAAGAATAACGACTGTCTTTTTCTAAGTTCTGTTAAGTAACTCTGAAGTACGTTTTTTAAGATTTTGTATAA
Source organism: Pseudotriccus pelzelni (assembly GCA_035584735.1). Taxonomy (NCBI): domain Eukaryota; kingdom Metazoa; phylum Chordata; class Aves; order Passeriformes; family Tyrannidae; genus Pseudotriccus; species Pseudotriccus pelzelni. The sequence continues at coordinate 66,451,451 of JAWMRA010000001.1, read as the reverse complement.
AATCAGTTTTCAGTAAAGTGTTCAAATTCGCTCTAGATATCTTTCTTTTTTAAGAATCTGGTATCTTACTAAATCCATCATAGGAGCTATGAATAGAGGCAGTTTTAAATTGACCTTGTGATTTAGTGTACATATATATACAGTATATAAACATTTTACATGAATCATTTAGTTTTTTAATCATTTTAGCGCTACAGGATTTCATAATATATCTAGCTGAGCATTTACACATTACGTTATGTACATAATATGGTAATGTTTTACTGGTTTCTTATACCTGTTTCTATGGAAAAAATGAATATGAGTATCATCAGCTTGTAGAATTGAAATCGATGACATACTTGCTTGAATGTGGATTGTAACTAAACTTCCAGGTGGCTGAATGCATCTCTAAAACAAGGATTGCCTGTATTTTGATTAATGATTGCCTATCCATTTGCTGGCAGATGACCCAAAAATTCTCATATTTTAAGTAAAAATGGATGTAATATAAACAGATTTTTTTTTGATCTTTGTGTTTGTGCTAAAAACTTTGTGTTATTAGTGTTACAAAATTGGAGCCCTTTGTTTACTGTAACTCATTATCAGTATCATCAGCAGACAAAAAATGATGGTGCCATAAATGTAATAGTTATTTGGTGGTTTGCCACAGAAGATGATATTTTTCTGAAACATTACTTAGTAATGTCTGTAAATTTTTTAAAAGGAAAAATGGCCAAGGCAAAGTCACTGAGTTTTGCTGGTCTCTTCTATTGAGAGCTCAAAGAACAGATAAACACGATGACTCTGCTAACTTGTTGACATGAAAAAGGACAAAAATCTAAAGGCACAATACTGGAGTCCCATATACATTTTGTAGTGGGTGTTCAAAGTTCACGTACTTATGGATGAATGCATTAGCATTTATAACTGCTATTAAGCCCCCCACAAAGGCAGTCTTTCTTTTAATTAGAAGGTAAGGCATAGGTCTTTTCAGTGATGCATATCATGAAGGGTGACTTTGCCTATGCTTGATTAGGATGTCTATATTTTTATACATGTAGATAATGAGCCACTTACTCATTCTTATTTTCCCATGTATAGCATTGGAAATAAAGATCCTCCTAGGAAAAAGTTGCATACCAAATTAAATTTTGTTCTTTAAATATTACTCAGTTGTGTGGTTTGTGCTGTCGTTTTTATTCTCGGTAAAGATGTTGTTGGCTTTGCTTGCTCTTCCACAGGATCATATTCATAACTTCAGCAAAGACTCCAAACTAATACGTAAAGCAGAAACACAGAGCAAAGAAAATTATGTAATAGGGATCTCTAGTAACACTTATGGCAAGATAAACAGAAATGTATAGTGCTCAGACTGAAAAATTTCCTTTTAAGCATCACAGAAAATTCTTGTAGTACTGGTCAATCAGTTCTCAGGAAGACATAGTGATTTAAACAGCTTAGTTTGAATGGCACTGAGTAATGCTGAAGTAAAATATCGATGTTTTTATGAAGCCAGAGAATAATAACATGGGATATAGTGCTCATTTAATGAAAGAAGCATTAATACCTAAAGTAATAAGTGATTTGAGATAAATGCATCTAGAAATTCTCATTAGCTACCCTTGATCTCTAGCAATGATTACAAACTTGTGGTCAGCTTCATAGAAAATTACTAGTGAATTGTCAGTATAATCCACATGTGTGAAGTGCTTGTTCTTTCTTGGGTAGCATGGTTGTAATGCAGAGGAACCAGCTGAAAGAAGTTTAGTTAACTTTTTTATTTGACAGCTGGTTAGTATTTGAGAGCTTTGTTATCATGCAATAATACAAGAAAGGAGATTGTTTCATGAGGAACAATACTTTGAGCCTGCCCTTCTGAATGCTTAGGTCTCATTTTCTTTGTATTACTGCTTCAACTGTTCTGCTCACCCCCACCCATTTTATTTCACGTTTACTTGGAAAAAGATGGCACATGTCTTTGGCAGAGCCACCTTCTGTTAGGCAGAAGGTTATGGCTGAATTTTTGCTTTCTCCCTCGGTGAACTACAGATTTTTTATTTCCTTTACCCAGCCAGCAGTATTCATCAAATTTGTAAGAATGTAACAGTTATGAGGTTTTTCAGTTCTTTTGATTGTATCTGAAGTTACCCGTCAACTCAGAGGTTGTTAAGGGGAACAGATGTCCGCTCAAATGGACAATGCAAGTGTATGAGCCGTATTTCCTTGGGAAACAAGGCTAACAATACTGTAGTTACTGCCTGGCACTGTCTGTGGAGTCCAAGTGTACTGAATCCCTACAGACTGAGGAGGCAAGCAGTCATGCTTACTTTTGCAACAGTGGCCAATCAAGTCAAAGAAATGGGTGCACTAGAATGTCTTAAAATGCACTAAAATGTCTTAAAACATACTTAACAGACTCCAAATTTCTGCAGCATTTCCAAGTGTAGCTAGAGCAGCTTTGAGCCTTGTTATACCAGCCCTTCTTGACTCTCTATCTTACACCTGGTGGTAACTTTGCTGGAGAAGCTTTTTGTTAGGAATATGGAGCTTTTGAGACTTCTGCTCTTTTGGCTGGCAGAAATGAATCAAAATGTCCAGGAAAATATTTTTGGAAGACTGGATTTGTCTCAGGGTTGTTTTTTTTTGTTGTTGTTGTTTTTTTTGGGTTTTTTTTGTTTTTTTTTTTTTTTTATTGTAGGAAATCTTTGGTATAGTTTTACTGAAATATTAGTGCTAGTGTCTTATTTATTTAGAAAGTACTAGCATTTAGTTTTATGAAACTGAATGCTAATTTTGTTTTTCATTAAAATGAGCTGCATGTGTTTTTCCCCTGCTGCCAAACAAAGCTCTTCTGTATGACTGCTGAAGTAGTAATACCAATATTGCAAGTTGTCTGTTGGAGATACATGGCACAACTGCTGAGACAGTCAAAGATGTGGTTGGTCAAATTATCACATTTCTTCCCCACTCCACTCTCCACTGTGTTCAAACTGGAATAAAATTAAATTGTGTTAGACATTCCTTGCTCTACAAGTTTTTTAGCACACACTGGAGCATTTGCAACTTCCATCGAAGTTGGCAACAGTGAGGCAGGGATTTGAAGCAAGTCTATTTCCTTGCGAGGGAATAAGAGCTAGCAAAAATCCTTGCACAAAGTGGGAGCAGCTTCATGTATTTTGGGGGAATTTCTTGGTATCAAAAGAAATCAAAGATATTTTACTGTATAATCCAAATAATACACTCACACATTACTCTGAGCTTGCAAACCCAACCTTCCCTGAAAAGCTACAGTCCTTGATGATATTGGTTTGTTCTAGGTTTTATTTGATATCTTCTAGATGAAAGAAATGGTTTTTGTTTGGTTTTTTTTTTCTCCTTCAAAAAACTCAGTGTTTAGCTGCTGGGAAATGACAATGTTAGCAGTACACCTTGCTTAGGGAGATGGACAGATGTAGGTTAATATTTTATCATCCTTTTTAATTCAACGTAATGCAAAAGGTAGGGAAGTTCATATAGGAGCTTATAGGAGTTATACCATCACTAAGGTTAGAATGCCCAGCTCCATGTTGCCTCTGACTTAGCTTTTCCAGCTTAACAGTTTTCTCAAACTAGAATTTAAGTAAATGTTAATTCATTGAAGTTCAGCCAAAGAGGGTAAGACTGAAATTAAGAGAACACCTCCATCAATAAAGAGCACGTGATCTATGCTTTTCATTTGTAATTTTGAGGTAAAGTCAGAAGATTAGTTAATTTATTAAGAAGTGGGCTGTTATTATAAAAAAACAGTAAAATGAAAAAAAGCCCTTTCCTCCAGTCCTCTCCCATCTTCTTTAGGAGGGAATGCAGTGCTGGTGTGATGGGAACAACCTTTCTTTTTGGTTTCATAGTTAACTGAAATAACCCAAAGTGTTGCTACGTCAGTTTTGTCTGGTTTTGTGGTCATGGCAGAACGTTAGGGTCACACCCACAATTTTTAAGTAGTCCTTTAGCAAAGCATATATTCATAACTACGTAGATTTGGATGTAGTTTGCTTTTGACTCAGATTTTCCAAATAGCTTAGTGACAATCTCTCTCCTCATATTACAGCAAAGTCCATGATTATTAGAAGCCTGAAGTAAAAGTTTTTGCCTTTAAAAGGGCAGAGACTGTTCCAGGAATGTGACTTTTTTTTATTTTTTTATTTTTTTAGTGAAGGATCCAGATTATACATGTTTTCCTAAATTTTTAGTCTTGTACAAACACTCCTAATTTTCCCCACCTTGTAAAATTCACTTCCACATCTTCCTGTATCTGACAGCTCAAAGCATGAGTATGTCAGAAAGCTGCAAGCACTAGAAGGTCTTGCAGTAACTCACAAGTGCTCCATGGCAATCCCTTCCTACCATGGTCCCTTGTGCAGTCAGGACCAAGCTGGGTGGGCCGCTGGATCCCAGGCCCCAGGATGACCCACTGGCCCTGACCACAGCTGCCCCTTCTGCCTTGTTTCCTTCCTGGCCATGACCAAGGTAGGTCAGTAGTCCCTGAGCCAGCATGGTCTTGCTGCTGGCAAATTGTCTGAATAAAGGGGCAGCATTTGTATTCTGGCAAGCTCTGCGCAGCCAAACAGCCACAAACTGGCACTTCTCCACTAGACTTCTGACCCACTTATTTCCAGGGTTTGCTTTCACAGTCTGCCCTTAATCTGCTGTCTCAAGGTATGGTTGGAATATGGGAAAGATTTAGCTGTTTACAGTAGACTGTCTAATAGCTGATTTCCTGTGGCACTAAATGGACAACTCAGTTAAAAAGTTTTACATTTGTTTAAAATTTTGTCATCTAAATAAAGCATGAAAAATGCCGAATAAACTGTAAGAATACTGGATAAAGGCAAATTTTTGTTGTAGGTGAGAGCAATGGCTTTATTAGTTTTTATTAGCATATTTATCCACTTGGACTTGTTTGTATCATGTTAGAGGCTGAAAAGCACTCAGCTGCAGGTAACTGGCCCAAACAGTCCAATTTCTTTAGAAAATGTTAGAGGAAGAGTCTATGTATACAAATGCCATAATGTTTCTGTTTCTGGAAGAAGAATTTCAGCTTGACGATTATCAGATTGGCTGTTTTTCAACACGTCACCTCCTAGGGTTTGAGGACAGAAAGAAACATCCAGATCATGTGGTCTGCTGTTCAGCTTAGCATACGCTGCAGGGCTTCCCTGAATGAGTCTTTACATCAGGCAGTGAAATCTCCTAGACTGTCATCTAATCTCATGGGCAACAATGCTCGTGCAAAAGGAGACATGGCAGTGCCTGATTAATTGTTCCGGTGTGAATGTCACCAGCTTTGGCTCCCACCCAGAAGAGTCTGTAATGTCTTCTTCGCTGACACGATGAGGCTGTAGAGAACCTTCTGTAGGAGGATATGTACAGATGCAGTTTAGTTGGTCTAGATCTGAGGATGAAGTGTCCTGTCTTTTCCTTCAGTTCCCTGCCACTTGTCCCTGTAACAAGTTTTGTGTTGGCACTGCTTATGTGGCCATGGGGTGGACCAGTTCAGGGGCCTGGTGCAGATGAAAACCCTAAATAAGCAAACAGGAAAAGGCACGTCAGCTTTTCAGCCGGATCAGCTCCCTGAACTGGCTCACAGCATAATAAACTAACTAGTGCCAGGAGAAATAGCCTGATAACTAAACTCAGTGAGCTCCTGTGGTCTGTCAGTAAGGCATGTTTTTCAGTTCTTTAGTAATTTTCTCTCTCTTTTCTAAATCCTCTTCAATTTATCAACGTATTTAGAACTTCTGATTTCAGATACTGTTCATTCTAGGAAGGGAATGCACCAAAGCAAAGTAAAATTGTTTTCCTCTGTTTTTTTCCATTCCTTTATCCAAGGTTCGCATTGGTAGACCAAGGGATTTAAGCATCACTGGAGTTTATGTTCAGTAAACCATGACTGTGAGCACCTGCATTCTGTTCCCTGAATGCTGTCCCAATTATCAGTCAAAATGCATGGCAGTGCATAAGATGTTTTCTTATTAAACATTATGCTGCAGTTTAACTTCTAACAACTAAGGAACAAAGCAAAAACTAGTACAAGTGGATCTATTTTCTATACATCAGTGTTGATTGACATTACTGTGACACACAGATGTTCAGTATAATTTCCACTAGTTATTATGTTGGATAGGTAGTTTTCAACTAGATAAGTGGATGGCTAAGGATTGATTGTCAGGTTGGCAGGCCTAAAGGTCCTAAATTAATCATAATTTTTTTTTTTAACCATGGTCTTCAAACAGTCCATATTTTTTTCCAGTCCTTTGGAGATTCCCCAGGAACCTGAAAATTTCTGAGAAGGCTGCTTTAGTAATTACACAGGTTTGTAAAGATACCAGATGTAAATTGGCCAGACTTGATTGAAAAAAATTCTTGTTGCTCATATTTTTTGGATTAGTCTCAGAAGGGAAATTGGTCAGTGTTCTCAACAGATACAAAGAGCAAAATATTTAAACTTTCCCTGAACAAGCCCACAAATTTCATCTAGTATAGAATACATACAATTCTTCATTGTATTCACATCCTCAGACAATTGTTCCAAATAAAATTAAATAATTTCATTTGTAATCATGCTGACTACTACTTTCCTTGTGTTCTTTTTCCTTAACTTATTAAATTTATACAATGGAATTAGTACAGTACTTGAAATTTATAGCTGTTGAATTATACAGATCGTGATAACTTTCTCTTTCCATTTTAGACTTTTTATCTATGACTTTTTAATAGCAACTATCTGGATCCTGTCCCAGAATGTACTGGATGACAGTAACTCCTGCTGATCTCAACAATAGTGCTGTCACTACAGGATGCTAATGACAATTTAGAAAAAAACCCAGTATTCTCTCTTTTACATTCAGGACTTTACATTTAAATTTATTTGATGAACCTGTAACCTAGGATGTAGAAATGTAATATTTTTACGGCTAAGTGTTTTGATATGCAGCTAGTGGGAATTTATGCCATTGTTGTTTCTTTGTGTTTTCACTGTTTCATCTCATTCTATCTACCATGGTACATGTCCAGAGAATACCTAGAGGATAAACCTGAGTAGTATTTTCTCAGATCTTTCCTAGCACTGTTTTGATGTATTTAAACGTTGCTTTTTCGTTATATTCTGTTATTTATGTTATTCCTAAGCTCCATTTACAGACTCACCTAAGAACATTGCTGATATTCATTTTGGAGTGTTATGCATGTGGCACACAATTCATTCTTTTGTTCTTACCTGGACTTGCACTCACTGGAGTCAGTATTTGGTTTTTTTGAGGCCCTGCTTCCAGTATGTATGAACTGGTGTGGAAATCAGAGGGACAACACAGAACCTCAGCTGTGCTAGAGGCAGGTGGCCAGGTAAGAGTGTCATAAGTGCCAATCTCTCAGCTCCTAGGGGCTACACACTTTGCCTGTCCACCCCACCCCATGCTGTATGAAGGCTGATACTGCCTGGATAAGTAACAAACTTTTAACATTAAAGGTAATAGGTTGTAGTAGCTTTTCTCTTACTTTGTGTTCATCAGGTTACTCCTCAAGAGAAGGCCCCATTGTAGCTTTAAGTACGATTTTGGCTATAATTATGTCAATAAAACCCATACAGTTGTCCTCTCCATTTTGCCCTTGATAGTCTCTTAAATAGCTCAATGTTGTGCCCACTTTTTAATTTGTAGAATTAAATTATGGAAAATTAGAGGAGGAAATGTTTATTTAAATTAGCATCCTTAGACAATGTGAAATTACTTTTAATCTTAATTCCTATAGCAGAAAGGGGAATAAAAGAGTCACTGGCTGATATCAGCAAGAGGTTGCCTTTATATGGGATAACAGAAGAGGAAGTTCTGAATAATTTGGGTTCAGCCAAGCAATAAAATCTTCCTGCTGTCAGAGCATGTCTCTTTTGGAATAGCAATTGCCTAATACTAAATGTTTTCCTCAAGGTGAAGTACATGTCTCACAGATATTTCATAAACATAGGACAATAGTTTTAGAATTATAAAATCATAAGAATCTCAGTAAAGCCCATGGAGCATCTCAAAGTACTGTGTCACAAACCCATTTTTAAATGTGTGGCAAAGCATTATGCTTATGAGTTTAATAAGGCACATACTTATTAAGTATGCTCGAAGTGTCTATGCAAAAGCATTGTGCTTTCCTGTTTTCCCATATATAAGGAAAGGTTGCTGGAAGAAATGCATTTTGAATGTTCTTCTGGTTTTCATACGTAGAAAAACCTACTCAGTACCGGTGGTTTTTTTATATAAAAGAAAGAGCTTATGGGTTAGGATAAAAGGGCAGACTAGTAAGGATGACACTGTTGTGGGTGTTTGCTAAAGGCCACCTGAGCAGGAGGAGGAAGTGGATGAGGCCTTCTAAAGGCATCTGGAAGCAGCATCAAAGTCACAGGCACTGGTTCTTCTGGGTGAGTTCAACCACGCTGACATCTGCTGGAGAAGCTACACAGGGAAGCACAAGTGGTCCGGGAGGTTCCTGGAAAGCACTGATGACAAGTTCCTGTCACAGACAGTGGAGGATCCCGCAAGGAATGGTGCGCTGCTTGACCTCATACTAGCAAACAGGGAAAAGGTCTTGCTGTAGATGTGAGGGTTGGGGACAGTCTTGGCTATACTGACCATGAGATTGTGGAGTTCAGTACTGGGTGAGGAGGAAGCAGGACAGAGAGTAAGATTGCAACCATGAACTTCAGGAGACCTAACTTTAGCCTCTTCAGGGATCTTCTTGGAGGAATCCCATAAGAACAGGCCTGCAGAGAAGGGGTGTCCAAGAGAGCTGGTAAATATTAAAGGATCACTTCCTCCAGGCTCAAGAACAATGCATCCCAATGAGCAAGAAATTGGGCAAAGGGGGCAAGAGACCTGCGTGGATGAACAAGAAACTCCTGTCATTACTCAAGTGTAAACAGGAAATGCACAAGAGATGGAAGCAGGGTCAGGTCACTTAGAATTAATATAGAGATGTTGTCACAGTAAGTAGAAATGAGACAAGGAAGGCCAAGTATACCTGGAATTAAATCTGGCCAAGGATGTCAAGCACAAGAAAAAGGGCTTTTTCAAATACATTAACAAAAAGAAAACTAAGGATAATGTGAGCCCATTACTAAATGGAAGGGAGACCCTGGTAACAGGACGCAGGGAAGGCAGAGTTACTGAATGCCTTCTTTGCATTAGTCTTCACTGACAAGACCAGCCCTCAGGAATTCTGACCTAAGAGACCAGGATAAAGGAATGTTGGAAGGCTTTCCCTTGGTCAAAGAGGATTGGGTTAGAGAACACCTAAGCAAACTTGACATCCACAAGTCTATGAGCCCTTGTGGGGTGCATTCACAAGTGCTGAGAGAGCTGGTGCACACCATGGCTGAAGCTGCTCACGATCATCTTTGAAAGATCATGGTGATCAGGAGAAGTGCTTGAGGACTGGAAGAAAGCTAATGTCACCCCTGTCTTCAAAAGGCTTTCTTTTGGTATGGGACAGGGACAAAGAGCTAAACAGACAACTTTGGTAACAGAGTCCAGAGAAGGAGTTTCTACAGATGCCATCTTTATTATTTTTGCTTAACTTCAACTTAGGCTTACATTCACCTCCATGTAGGAAATGTGTGCAGACATTCTGAAGCCTAGATACAAAATCCACTTTAGGTTCAGAGGAAGTTAAGCTGAGCTTAAAGAAAGGTGTTTTTGTGAACAGTAGATTGCAAAGACTTCTTGGAACAGTGTATGCTGCTGAAGTATTAAGGCATGCAGTGCTATAAGAATGAATAACACACAGGTATGCAGGAGCTGCAAAGCAGAGCATGGACTGAACTTACCTGTAAGCCAGGCATGTTTTTATAGTGGTTGTTGGTTCTGGCCTGTTTCTGTTGCAAATGTTGCTACCAGGGCAGGGAGGGTAAGTTGAAATTAACAATGTTCTAAGCCGGCCATTCCATGGTTAAGTGGAAGCACATAAAAGCATATAAAATGTGAAGCATATATATGTGAAGCATATAAAAATGTGCTGGTGAGACAGAGATACTTGGTGAGAGCCAAATGCCTTTGTTCAGCTAAAATAGTGGAGGTTGCACTGGGATTGTTGCTAAGTTAGAGCAATAGCAGCTACTGCTCTAGGCAAATGGCTTTCTAGAATTAGAAGCCATTACTGTCTGAAATGACACATTTAGAAAATGTCTCTACATGAATAATTAGCTCACCCAGCAAAGCTGCAGCTACCTGATAGCACAGTATTTTTCCCAGTTTGGAGTGTCTTTTATTTATCTAAAACTTTCCAATGGTCGTCACTACTACTTTATTCCGTTTGAGAAATAAGTATTAAATGAAGGTGTTTTCATATATTGGAACAATCTGCATGTTTACATTTTTTTTACAGCTCTTGCAAAGATGTAATTGAAACCCTGAAGAGCTTTTGCTCTTTATACTACTGAAAGCCATGCTCAACAGCTTTTTGCAAATTTCCAGTTTGGAGAACTGATGAGTAATTATTCAAGTGTTTATGTGGAAGGGAAAAAAATAGTCTTCTCTTAGAGGCAATATTTTGCTGCAGACTTTAGTTCTCCCCTTTCTGTTTCATTTGCCTTTTCTTCAACTCAAAGATGTCTACTTTAGATATCGCTTGATATGGTAGAATATCTCTGTGTAGTAGCTGGAAAGGAACTGGACCTGTCCTTTATCAGTCAAATAACGCACTAAATTCTCATTTCCATAATGCATGCAGTTTTCTTTCACTTATTGAAGAAAATGACCAATTTTTTTTTTTTTGTATTGTTGCCCTGTGATTGCTGGGGACCACATATCAGTCTGAATGTGTATAGCCCAGCATTGGTTTTTGCAACTGGGCTAAAAATCTGCCAAATTGTATCCTAACTTAGGAATGGAGGTAGTAGAAATTACTTACTTCATATATATTCTCTGCAGATTGTTATGACCAACTGCAAGGAAATGAGAAAAAGATAGGTAGTTGATATTTTTAATTTAATCCTTGACATCCTAATGAGTCATTTTAATATTAAAATTGTTCTCACTATACTTTCTGCATGAAAGACCAAAAGAATCTATATTTTTAATAGAATTTATTCAGGAAAGCATTGACAAAAAAAAATACCAGAGTACTTTTAATGTTTGTTCTACATCAAATATGTTGAGATGAGGCTTAAAACCCTTCCAGAGAATTCACATTTGCCTCAGTAGTGTTAGTAAGAGCTGTAATTATCTGTATATTTTGAAAATGCTTACAATGAAACACAACCTAATTCTCAGTTATAGAACAACGTAGTACAACAAAGACATTATAATCTATTATTTTCATTATAAGATGTGGGTGCATAACCAGAAAGAACACTAACACAATTATTTCTTTGTAAACCTTTACAATATATAAACACTTACTGGAGCAGTGAAAATCAGAATTTATTCTGACTTTATCACAGCAGAACAATTCCGTTGTATAGGTAGACAAAGAGGTTGACTTTCTGGGGTATTTTTACTCTCACAGTTCTGTTTTCTTTCCTTTAATTGTCAGCAATGTCACTACCCTGTGACTTCTGTGGGGTGTTAGGGTCAGCCTAATTACTTTCCCCTTCAGTCTTGACAGCATTAGTGAAGCCAACATTTCCAGCAGTGTCCCTTGGGCCTTACCTGCTGCTGAATGTAACGCTTTCCAGAGCCCTGCACCCCAGAGCAGTGTCTACCCGCCCATACTGCAGGGCTTAGCAAAGTGAAGTATGATCCCAACAGAGGCTGAACATAGACCGGGGTAGAAGTAGGTAAGGCTGACAGTGACCTAATTAGGAGTCATGGGACTAAGAGGGACTGTAGAGTTTACGTGACCATGCCTAGACCTTGGTTAAGGACATCCAGGATTTTTGACTGGATTTGTTTTATTGAAAGATTAAAGCAGCCACTGACATATTTCAATTTTTTATCTGTCCACATCTTTTTCAATTGTTTAGATTTTTACAGCTGAAACCCTCAGTTTGAAGAAGCTTCCAAATATGTTGTGACAGGGAAGAGCATACTGTTCTTTTTACCTTCTGAAATTTCAAGTTCTTAACTGTTCAACTGTATGTGTAGTTCAGCAGAAAGGCAAATGAGGAGAAATGTGAGTTGAACACAGAGCTTCTAGAAATAAGCATGTCAGGCCAGATAAAAGATTCACCTAGCCCAATACTGTGTTTTTGGAAGTGACCAATAAGGAAGTTCAGGGAAGAAAGGGAGAAATAAAGGAGGAATGCAGAGGTACATAAATGTAAAGCAATAATATAATGGTATTTCCTATTTCAATTCTCAGATTCTAAACCAGTAGCTTTGTCTTTGTGTCTAATAATCCTTGGTGGATTTCTAGTCCATGACTTTGTGTAGTTACTTTTCAAACACCTGTGAACTTTGCTATCTTCAACATCTAGCAGCAGTGAATTCTAAGGCTTATCTATATCATGCTAAAGCGCTTTATTTCCCTTTTTGTTTTCAGTCTGCCACATAATTTTATTTGACAACCACTGTTCCTTGTGTAGGAAAAGAATAACCATTCCTCATCCACTTCTCCCTGACATGACATTTTTTTAGCCCTCTGTCATATTGTCTCCCTAAGTCATCACTTTCCTAGGATAAAGAGCCCTTGTTGAGTTGGTCATGCCTTGTCATTCCCTAACTCTGATCAGTCTTCTGCTATTTTCATCTTCAGTGTGGTTTCTCATGGTCTCTTTGTAACTTGTAGTACTCACAGATGTAGTTCCACGGATGCCTTCATAGACATTCCGGCAGTTTGTGGTGTGAAAGTGGGAAGCTGAAATGGATCAGAACAAAAGTCTATTCTATTTATTGTTCTGTTTCAGAATATCCATATAGCAGATATCTAGGGAAGCATCTAAGACTAGACAGTTCTTGAAAAGGATTTATGCTTTAAACCTTGCAAGTTGTTTTTCATACCATTTTTCATATGATGCAATATTTAGATCTATCCAAAGGGCAGTTTTTAATCCTTTTCCACCCTGGCTTTGACCAATAATAAACTAAAAAGGTGCCTCAGTCTACTGATTGCAAATCCTGTTGTGAAACTTAAAAACGGGAAGAGATTTCCCTGTTAAGAGAGATTGTGTGATACTATAAAAAGTTCTGACAAGCCAAACATATTCAGTCACAACTATTCATCTTAAGAATAAAATATTCATATTCACCCTGAAACATAATTTCCTGGGGAAAAAAACACCTTGAAATCTGAAGCTAGCTCTGCTCCAGATTTGTTCTGCAGTAACAAATAAATACAGAATGCTGCAAACTGCAGTTAGCTAACAGATCATGGACTGTTGACTTCATTAGATACTGGCTGAAGCCTTGGTGGGTGAACTGACAAGCGCCCACCTGTATAGACCTCCTAATAAATTCAAAAACATTCACTGATTAGTATTTTGGTCACCTAAGAAACTGATCATATATACATTTAATGACTGTATAAAGGAATGAATCACTTAAAATGCAATTAAAAACTGCTGCTTCAGCTTGGATCTTTTAACTCAGTTGGAAATAATTAACTTCAGGATGATTTATGGAAGAGATTAATCTTTTTCTTAGAGTTGGAGTAATCTACATGACCTCTTCTGAAAAATATTGCTCACTACAGTTTTAATGGTTTCAGGATGAGCCAAGACAGTGTTACTTGCTTTTGCTATCACTCAATAGACGTTCTGCCTCAGTACCTCTTTGTGTACGTAATTTATTTTCACTGGCACATACCTAATTAAGTAGTATCATATTTTGAACATTATCTTTCTTGATGCAAGGGTTTTATAAAAGGCAAGCCCTGAAGAATCTCGCAGATCAGATCGCTCCATTTTTTGCAGATGGAAACATTACACACCAGCATAATACCAAATCATAAATTGTTCGTTGGTTGTCAAATTTCCTGTGAAAATCATAAAGCTACTGGAGGTTAAATACACAAGTAAGATCCTCTTGATTTCCAATTAACAAAAAGAATGTCTACAACCTGTGCGTACTGTAGGAATAATAGTCTTACTTCTTTTGGAAACAAGTATTTGTTGATTTAATTGAAAGTATATATATAAATTCGAATCCACATAAAAGAAAGTGTGTTCTTTGTATCAGGTTTTGGCTTTACAATTTTTGGTAAACAGATTGGCTTAACTTCACTGCTAATTAGTAGAAAGCCGTTACTTTATATATCTACCTTGAAAAAAAATCTGAGAATTTCTATGTGCACATTTCTCCTCTTTTTTGGTGAGTCCTTTCCAGCACAGTTAATTCCCACGTCGTCTTAGAAAAGCAGACTGCCTTGCTAACTTCATGATCTCTGACCTCATATGGGTTTCAGTCAGTCTGAGAATAATTCTTACATTACTGAAAGCATATTCTTGTCCAGTTCTTCCTGGAGGCAGCTTTTAGCCTTACAAATAATAAGTTGTGTCAGGCTGAAGGAACCAAGCATTACATTTCCTGTATAATTCTTTTGAGGAATCAAATTGTTTTATATTGTTTGATTTCATGTTCCCATTATCAGCCTCCTTAGATACCATTCCCAGTGTACAGGAAGGACCACAAACTAAGGCAGACGGGCTAGTTGCAGAAAAATACCATCAGTTATGCATGACAGTCCTTTCCTCAGAAAACACTTGAGCTCATGTTTTCCTTCCATGTCACGCGTATGTCTCACATAACACTGTCAGATAAATATCTGCAGTATAGCTGATATTTTTGCTTAAGATAACAAGAGGGAATTTCTAGAGTGTCAGCTAGCAGGATCCCTTCTTGAAGGGTCCTTTGTTGTTGCACTTATTTTCAGTATCTTTTGTCAGAGGTGTAAAAAAGTACTTTGAGCCTTTCTGTTATAAGTAGCTGGCACGACGAAGTAATAGCAAAATGATTGCATGAATTAACCAGAATAGCATTTTGCTGGACTGAAGTTAAGCTTTCTACACACTGTGAGGCATGTGTTTGTAAGCTTATTTTGCTTGCTCTACTACATGAGCACTGCTACAGTTTTATCTGTGCCACCTCACCACTTCCTTTTGCTCACAATGCATTTCATCACCTGCCAGACTGTATCTGATCTCTTACTAGCCCAAAAATCTGGGCAATCGGCACATATGGAGCCTGATGGTAGAGCAGCAGCCAGGGAACTTGCAGTGCACACTCTTACCTTGGGTATACCAGTCTGTCTGTAAACAACTTCCAGTTTAATAATCCTGCTTTTCATTATGATTTCTTTTCTCTCTTTGTCAGCCAGTAAGGCTTGGCTGATACAGGAAGGAGAAACCTTGTGGTAATGAGATTTCAAAAGACAAGTTAAATTCGTTCCTGTAGAAAAGGAAGGACATGAGAAGGAGGAAGTGCTGAGTACAAATAGGATTATGAGAAGTTTACAGGCTATAACAAGCTGTTCTGACACAGAAGTGCCACCTTTGCACAACTCCCAAGTCCGGGCCCTCACAGAAACCAGCATGTGACAAAGAGCATCTTCACGTGTGCCCAGCTTTTCCCTCAAGAAGTTTGTCTCAGATGGTCTAAAATCCTAAAAGGGAAACTTCCACCCTCAATGTAGTTACTCTCAGACATCATTATGGTTTTTGCTCTTCGCAAGTGCAGCCATCTCAATTTCTAGCACTGCAAGATCCACGAACAAGGACTTTATTCTCAGTACTGCCAATGGCTGTTGTGTTAACTATGGACGTGTAGCTTTTGAAGTTTCCCCTTATTTCCCCTCTACCTCCAGAAACTGATTTTAAGCTAGGGAAGCCAGTTTTCCTGCGTTTCCTCTGTTGTCAGTACACTAAAACATTCATGGGAGATGCAAAGCACCTTCCCTTAGTGTCTTTCTTCCACTGTCGCCTCGTGCATCTGGAAGGACAGCGGAGAAATTAACTCGTGCTCCAGAATCCCTTACCAGCCATCCCTTTTAATCGCCCACAGACTACATGTTGCCACTTCATCGCATCCCTACTGTGGGAGACCAGTGTTGGGTCTTGGCGCAGACCTCTTGCATTGATTATTAGGTGGTCCAACTTACCACATATCAGATAATTTCAGATAATTTCTGCATCAAATGACTAACTTTAACGTGTAGAATAAATGCTTTAAATTCTTACAGAATATTTAAATTGTTTAAATATTTAATTTATTAATTAAGTAACTTAGCTTATGGATAACATGGCAAAAAATATGTACTGTCCTTTCAAGGTCAGTATCTGGCCGGAAGTTCCTGTTGCATTCTGCGTTATTACTGTTTTCTTGGTAAGTACTTCAGGTAGAAGTCAGGTCTTTTAATTGTTTCATAGGTGGTTCAAGAGAGTCAGTAACTTCTTTTTGTAGACTGGGAAACATCTATTTCTTCTCTTAGATGTCACTAACTTTCACTCATCCTTCTTGCGTTACAGGTATCTTACTTCACTTATGACCTCTTTAACACCAGCCTTAAAAGAGGTACCATCGGTATCCTCCAGCCTAATATTCCAGTACTGGTGTGTATATACTCAAAAAATAATTTTATCTTTTCCACTACTGCACTGTGACTTATCCAGGGTCTTGTGAGTAATCTGTGTGAGGAACAGGAAACCAACTCCATTTCCTTAATGGCAGTTGTGCGATTTACTCACTACAGAATCACTGGAAAATAAATTACAGTGTAATCTGAAGCCTGGAGAAGCTTTCTAGTGACTCTCAGGGGCTTTAAAGCCATGAGTTACTTCATTTTTGGCATTACATCTGTATGGTTGAGTTCAGGCCAAGCATTGCTTTTCCACTAGAGAAACTGCCTCAGGGCACAGTGGTTGTTTATCAGCTCTTTCTCTGCTTGTGCACACTAACCCCACTAACATATTAGTTGTCTTCCTTTTTTGTATTATAACACTAACACAAAGCTTTGAAAACTTATTAGGAAAAGTTTAGGGTGCTCTCTTACACACAGATGGGAGAAGAAATGAGAAGTTTTGCAAAACCTCAGATAAAGAATATGTCAATACCATTATCTTTAATAGGCACCTAATTTATCAGTCTTTAACATTGTAAAGGTGTTTATTTTACCTTCATTTTCTGCTTTCCTACAGGTATCTCTAGAGGCAAGAAAATTCAGAAATAAAGTAATTGACACTATTTTGATACACAAGGGTGCTAACTTGTTGTTTTCATTTTCTTTTAAAAACTTCTTTCAAATTCTACTTTCCCAAAGGAAAAGTAGCTACATTTATGTAGCTCCAGCCCTGTGGTCATCATCGTAAGTGCCTGTTTATTCTTCCAATGTTTCTCTGCAAACAAACAAACAAACAAATAAACATTTTACATATTTATTATTATAATAAATAAATTCCTTTCCTAGAATTAGGTGAAAACTTAGGTGCTTTTGAAGACCTCCAGAGGGAGATCCACTCCATGTAAAATGAATTTTTAGATTTCTTCATGTCAATAACTAAGTGCTTAGTTTTGGTGAATTGGAGCTTAGTTTTGGATATCTTCAAAAGCACTTTTTTTCCTTTATTGCTGTCTCAATTCCATGAGGAAGACTGATCCAACAGGTAGATGATTAACCATTAGACACAACCAAATCTCCAAATCCCATATAAAACAAAGGCAAAATTCTTTGTGTGTTAGATAGCTCCTTTATTTTTTACCTCTATTTATCACATACTTTTGACCATCTGTACTAAAATCTCCTTGGCCTGTCAAAGATCTCTTATAACTGTTTATGTCCATGCAAAATTTCATTTCTCTCAGGCTATAAGACCAGATCAGGCACCAAGGAGTCAAATAGTGCTGGAGAGTATAAGATCAAACCTTTCTCATGTGCATCAGAGATAGAACTGTGAGACCAGCATACAACTGCCAGAAGGAATGGAAGAAAATGTTTGATGGTATAATTTTTAGTAATAGCAGGACAGCAATATTTTCCAGGGATACCTTGCCTGAGGGTAACCATCCCTGGACAGTGCAAATATATTCCTTTATTCTGTACTGTGTGTATTTTTCTGGGTGTATAGCCACATATTGTTCTTCTACGTTCTATTCTTGGCCTTAAAAGACTTTATTTTACTGTGTTTAAGCAATAATTAAAAAAAAAGGTTACTGGGAAAGGTTAGAACTGGCAATGAAGATGAGCACTTTTCTTGGAAAAGTGCAGCAGCTGAACGAATCCAATCATCAGGAACTGGGGTGTGGTTCGGGGAGCTTTACAAAAACAGCAAGGATCTGAATATGCTGCAGGTGTTTCAAATCGTAAACTGTGTGATAACACCACTTTTCACCACTTTCAGATCTGTTTAATAATGGCTCAAAATAAAGCAGTGCTCTGTGATCACAATTAAAATTGGTTCCAAGAGAGAGACTAAAATGTCTAACCTGCACCTATTCTCTGTGACATAGGGAAAAGAAGAGGCCTCATAAGCTGAGATGAAGGGCTTGCTTACCTAGTTGATGTAAGGACAACAATTTTGTAACCATTACTTCCCCTGACCAGGGGGTGCTCTCTGAGGACAGGAGGCTCCAGTAACATATAACTCGATGTGTAAGTCCCACTGCATTGTTATAGTGCACTCTTCTCGCGCATGCAGTGAAGGCAGTCTCTGTAAATCTTTTCACCCCCCAGTAGTCGTTCTGATAAACCCTAATCCTGCACTGTGACCACTAGAGTATCAGCAATCAATAGCAGAGACGTCAAGAGTCCATAGCCCAGGAGTTAAAAATTTACATACAGACACGATTCAAACGGTAACTGAAGAATAAGGTACCAGTGAAATTAAAAGAAGGATGATGAAAGACATATTTAATAACTTAATTAAGTCTAAGTTAACTTAAGTTCTTATAAGTTCTTGGTGGCACCTGCAAGGAGAGACTTCCCTATGTTCAGTACAGAAGACATTTTAGTCCAATATTTTAGCACTAAGCTAATCTTTACGTTGCTAAGACAAGTGCATATGCCTGCTACTTATTGTTGAACTGGCTTAAGTATTTCTGGGAAACACTAAATTATCTCTTGCATCCTTCCTGTTATTCTGTTTCCTGCAAGAAGTGTTTACTCTAAAGAGTATGCTGTTGAGGTCCCCATGTTTTATAATGCAGGTGGTTATATTAAGCTTTTTGCCCCTAAAGGTAGCTAAGATTTAAAAATCTTCTTCACTTAATGTATCTAAAACTTAGATGTTAAAGGTCTAAAAGATTGATTGACCATTCTTAAAAGAAACCCTTATTGTGATATATGGGCCAATTTGTGCTTTTCACATCTATTAATTCCAGATCTTTACAGACACAGAGAGAATTCAAGATATTGGTTACATCAAGTTACATTTTAAAAAAACAGTTTAAAAAAAGTACTCAGCATGCCAAAACACTTCTTATTAGAATAAAAGCTGAAATGCTAAGATATGATCCCAAGCCCTATGTATGATTTGATAGAGAATAGAGCTTCTTTTGGGCTCTGTTGTACAACCAATTTGTGTTACATATATAATAAGAAAAGGAAACCTCTTTATAATTACGTTCTGCTTGAGAGATATTGCCTTCACTTGAAATACCTTGTCCATTGGCACTTTATCTGTGGTTTCTTGGTAAGCCTGCAATGGGGTGGTTTCAAACTCATGCCAGAAGTATTTATGTCATTGCATACAAGAAGTCTGTTCAGGATCCAGCTTCAGCTTGCAAAATTTACATTTTATCATTTGCATTATGTTTGATGAGTAATTATTTGACTTGAAATGACAAGAAGCTTTCATTTGACTATGGGCATTAGGCCTGTATGCTAGTACCTGACAATTTTAATCTTATGAGGTTACTATTTCTTTCTTATAGTGTATTTTATGAACTATAAAAAACTCCCTTGTTTAAATAAAACAGAGTAGTTTACATTTAGTGTGTTATAATTTATTTTCTTTCTTTCTTTCTTTCTTTCTTTCTTTCTTTCTTTCTTTCTTTCTTTCTTTCTTTCTTTCTTTCTTTCTT
>JAWMRA010000001.1:66417160-66431482 GCA_035584735.1 Pseudotriccus pelzelni | reverse complement strand
TTTCTCTCTTTCTTTCTCTCTTTCTTTCTCTCTTTCTTTCTCTCTTTCTCTCTTTTCCTCTCTTTCTCTCTTTTCCTCTCTTTCTCTTTCTCTCTCTCTCTCTCTCTCTTTCTCTCTTTCTTTCATGTTTTTTCTGCTTCTAGCTCTCAAGATAACATAATTATCTAGATTTGTATTTTAGGATTTTGATATTAAGAAGTGTCTTTTGTTTCCTGGGGAAGGTCCAGCTGTGTTCAGAAAGGTTTGCTTTTACTGTAGCAGGTCTCCCTAGCATTCTTCCTTCCATGTTATTCAGTGAGATTATCATGAGTATGCAGTCTGGCATACTCCCAAATCCACTTGTTTCCATTGTTCACATCCTGTAGACAAACCCCAGATTAGCTGTGGACAAGCACATGGGCTGTCTAGACTTGCTTGCTGACATATTGACTCCCTAATGCCATTTGCCATATCAGTAGCATATGAGATGCCCTCACTTGCAAGAGCTCATGTGCTCTGGGTTGTGCTGTCAACAATGGAAGCTATCCTGAAATGCTATCCTGAAGCTGACCTTTGTACTCCATCAAGCAAAACGTGCTGGTTTAAAAGGCAAGATATAGCTTTAAATTGCATCTTTATTTCCAAGGTTTGTAGCATAAATAGAAAAGAACCGAGGGGGAAAAAAAAAGATGTAATAAGTTGCAAGACCCTTTATATTCAGCAAAATGTAACAGGGCATAATAAGGAGTATCTTCTGGGACATAAATACAGAAAATTGCTTGGAAAATCTTTGGACTGTATCAGGGAAATGCTTTTGATGCAAGAAGTAAAGAAAGCAAGTAAAGAGGTTCTTTTATACTTGCTGGCAATAGTGAAGAGGCTGAAAGGTCCATTTAAGAGTGGCCATTAGAAAAAAGATTCATGGTCATTCAGGACAAGAAGGAAGAACAGCAGCTGAGGGATAGAAAGTATAAATACAATAAATTCACAGTCTGGGTAAGCCAGATCTCATGTGAAGGAAAATGCTGTTAAAGGGTTAGCACCTTACAAATAGTACACACGATAACAATATCCATCCACTGGTATGTACTACCTGCTTTGAAGAAAAGAGAAAAATGCAGCAAGAGATCAGCTTGATTAAAGCATGAACTGTGCATGAACCTTAAACACAAGAAAGAATCAAGCTGGAAGCAGAAACTAGGTCAGACTACTGAGGAAGAGTGATAAATATAACATGAACATGCAGGAACAAAATTTTAAAAAGTCAAAGCTCAAAACAAGATGCATCTGCCAAGAGATATCAATCAATTTAGAAGTGCAGTTGTAACACAGAGAAGGTGAATTGGTCAGCTGTTCAGCGGAGAGGAAAAGCTGTTGCTGGATGATACTCAGAAGGTCAAATTTTGTAATAACTTTTTGCCTTGGTCATTACAAGGATGATCAGTTGCAAACTGAGAAGTACTATAGTTCGTACCAGCGATAAAAGTAAAGATGTCAACTTTGAATGAGAAAGGAACAATTTAAAGATTAGAGTTTATCAAGCCAGCAAGGGATTATGAAGATTTTAAAGAACTTCACAATGAAATATTGGGTACTAGTGTTGCACTTAAGAGCATATGATGGGCAGGAAACTTGAAAAGTTCATGAAGGGAAAGCCAGTGTCTAAATAACAAGAATGGAAGATCAGAGTATGATTCAGCCACTGGTTTAATTTCTGCTCTCGCAAAATGCTTGAACAACTGACTGAAACTGTTAGTACTGGAAAACAGCAAAGAAATGGGTAGCAGCCAATACAAAATTATCAAATGCATGTAATTTCCTCCTACACCAGGACAACAGGATTTGAGAACATAAATGTGATTTATCTTGACTTTAACAGGGCTTTCTGTACTGTCCTATGTGACAGGTTGAAAAAATATGATCTATAGGGGTTTGGCTAGATTGTCTTCAAAGGTCTTTTCCAGCCCAACTCCACAAATGAAAAAAGGCAGAAGTAATTGTTATATAATCAGGGAATATAGTGTGTAAATCATAAAATACTGCTTTCCCTCTTCTTGTTATCGTCAAGGTAACAGAACAGTATTCAAGTTCGAGGCATTGCATTTAAATAAAGGCAGCAGACTGGTTCAGAGGAAAGGATTAAGAGTGATCACAAAAATACAAAATATGACCTGCACTGAAAGATTGAAAAATTTATTTAATCATTAAGACATGAGGGGTATGAAGACAGTCAGATACGTGAGAGTGTTTAAAAAAAAAAGGTCATTTGTCCTTTATTTTCATGGTGAATGGGACAAAGAATAATGAAATTATAGGAGGGAAGACTGCAATTAATGACTGCAAAAACTTGCTTATGTATAAGGGTAGGAAAGCATTGGTGGAATACTGGTGAGTTTATATGCTTAAAACTGGAGGCATTGCAGGATAACTTAGACCAGTATGTGTCAAGAAAATTTAAACATGATTGATGTTAACTTTAAGGCCATGCATGGCATAATGACTAGCTATAGTCCCTTCTAGCTCTGTGATTTTTAAAATTAGGAGTCGGTTCATGTAGGTTTGATGCCCGTGTTATGAGATGCCAGATGTCAGTCTGTCTTTAGCGGTCACAAGATGAAAATACTTGAAACAAAAAGGAGAAATGATTAAGCCCCAAACATGTTATTGGAGAGTTAACAAAACATAAAGCAAGAAGACATGCACTATTTTGTCTAGAATAAATCCAGTGTAAAAGAGGTATGAGTTCTTTTGGCATGTGCGTGTGTGAAAATGAATATGAAAACATATGAAAACTTGTGATATTTAGTAATTTACCTTATTTAAGAAAAGAATGGTAATATAGTTATATCTAGAAAGGCCACAACCTGTATCAAAGGGCTTTTAAAAAACCCAAAAAGTTTATATATGCTTCCTCAAATGAAGTGTGCCCTATACATAACACAGTAGGTAATATTCATTTCAAAATATTGTAATCTACAGCAATCGAGTGTTTCCTAAAGGCTTTGCTCTACAAAACTAATTTATAAATAATTTTCAGTTCTGACGATTTAGCAGTATTCAAATAAAGAGCCTTCACAGAGAAGAGAAATACCCAGCCTTCATGAAACTTGAAGATTTCTAGAGGAGCTTTGGGTTGTGAATACCTCTATGATAATATCAGAAGTGCTCATGAGAGAAGAAAAGAAACAAAACCCCAACATAGCTCTAGATAAAAAAAGTTCTTCCATCACTACCTTTTGATATAGCAGTGAATTGATCAAATTAAGCAAGGGGGAAAAAAAGCAAAGAAAAAGAGAGTGAAGCTTTTATCTCAACTGTCATCATTTGTGTAGAACCTCTAAAAATGATGTATTGCTAACATAAATTCTTTATATGGACATGATTAGAATGCTGAGGATAACGCCTGCACGTATGTCTAGATTTTGAATATGGTAAGCTGTCCAGGTTGTACTTGGCTTGACATAGAACTACAGGCATTGTGAAGTTGATACACCCTCATGACTGAAGTAATTTTTATAGTATTTTAAAGTTGGTGCATGTTCTGTCCCCTCCGAACCACTCAGATGAGAAAGAAGTTTGAGTATTAGAGAAGGCAGCTTATTTTTCCTTCACTAGCTGTAGCCCAGTGATGTCTGAAATGCAGGCAAACAAATTGCACAAAATCAAAATAAAAGCAAAGATGCCATAGAAATTCAACTGGTTTCAGGTGTTTGTGTTTTGGTAAAACCTGACTTTTGATCTAATTTTCTTTTGCATGCTTTAGAACAATCAGTGCAATTTTGGTTGATTTGTATTAAAATAATAATTCATTAGTTTGGCTTGTGAAGTTCCTGTTATATTTAAAGCTTCATATTGAAGGATTAAAGAATGAGTCGAGCAAGAGCAGCAAATAAGCAGCCTTTCAACCCTGGATTGATTATGACTGGGATAGGGTTGATTTTCTCCATAGTAGCTGGTATGGATTAATATTTTGGATTGGTAAGGAAAACAATGAGGATAACACAGAGATGTTTTTGTTGTTGCTGAGCAGTTCTTACACAGGGTTAAGTCCTTTTCTGCCTTTCACCTCACGCCATCCTCGAGGAGGCTGGGAGTGCACAAGAAGCTGGGAGGCAACACAGCCGGGACAGCTGACCCCAAATGTCCAAAGGGATATTCCATACCATATGGTGTCATGTTCAGCATATAAAGCTGGGGGAAGAAGGAGGAAGGTGGGGATGATGGGAATGATGGCATTTGTCTTCCCAAGTAACCGTTAGGCGTGAAGAAGCCCTGCTTTCCTGGAGACAGCTGAACATGTACCTGCCCATGGGAAGCGATGAATGAATTCCGTTTTGCTTTGCTTGCACGCACGGCTTTTGCTTTGCCTGTTAGACTGTCTTTATCTCAACCCACAAGTTTTCTGACGTTTACTTTTCCAATTCTCCCACCCGATCTTGCTGGTGAGAGAGTGAACAAGTGCTGTGTGAGGCTGAGTTGCTGGCTGAGGTTAAACCACAACAGACCTCCAGTCCTGATTCTCTTCTCATGTCTTCTTTAGAATATAATATTCCAGTTGACTGCAATGTAGTTATTTTTTGTGTGTACTGGAATTAAAAAAGGAAAACCATGGTAGACACATACATGAATACAGAAAAAATAGGGAAAATGGAGATTTTACCTGTCTACTGCAGGGCTACCTCCATCCTGAAAAATGTAATTGCTCAAGATAGTGATTCTGCGTCTGCAGGCCAAATGGGATGCAGTTAGGACTACACTGCACTTCAGTAATCCAACCACATCCATGCTGTAAAACTTTCAGGCCTGGGTCCCATTGGATTCCCTTGTATATTTCATTATTATTTTGTGGGGTTTTTTTGTTTGTCTGTTTGTTTGTTGGTTTTTTTTGGGTTTTTTTGTGTTTTTTTTCTGGTTTAAAGGGCCTGTGACAGTCTTAGGAGAGTATTGCAGCCTGTGAGATTGCAGTGATTAAAAATAATATTTGTCTAGAAGAGGAAAAAGAGGGATATATCTCATCTTACTATCTCTGCTGGCACTCAGAGAGGATCATGATGGCTGATTGGATGTCTCTGCCTAGCCTCTCCCAAACCCATTCTTCTTCTCTAAAATGCAGATGCCCATGACAGTCTCCAACGCCAGCTGAATTAGGCAGTTATGTCTGGAGGAGCAGGCAGTGCTTCTGCACCCGCATCCTTTTGTAGGGACACAAAAAGGAAAGCAGGAATAGTCCTAAAGTGCTGTGGGAACATTCTATGTATTTTTATATTTTCCATGAAATAGTATGTCAAGGAAGCCAGCCTTTATTTCAGACTTGAGGAGTCACTTGGAAAATAGACTTCATGGAAGGAGTTTTGCTTAGTTTAGGGAAAAAAGCTGCAGCAGGCTTTGCATTCAGTGGACTGAAAAGGCTCTTGTGCATGTTGCCTGTCTTTCACTGAGTCCTTCTCTCTGGACCTGCCAAGACTGTCCAGTTTGGCAGTGAATGATCCAGTTCCCTTGATGAGGAAATCCTTAGGATTCTTTTGTCGCTTCCAATTTAAGTGCCGATACCAGACATGGAGACTTAGAGGTTACCCATTTGTAGGAGAGCTGTGGGATCTTATTTTCAGTCAAAGCTTCTCTGTGCTTTGTATGGGAATCTTGCAAGGGCCTTGGCTTTCACTGGGATAACACATGTGGCCCTGCTGACATGTCTCCCAGGTCACTGCATCCAAAAAAAGCCAAAGCGTCACAACTGAAGGCCGTGGAGGAGAACCAGGCTGCCTTGCACTCGCCCCTCCTCTGCTGTGCCAGTGTAGAGGACGCTACAGTAGAGTGGGTGGAGAGTAAGTGGCCATGGAGGTTCCCACTTCAGTGGGAACGCTTGGATCCAGGCTGCTTTTGAGGAGACCATAGTGTGCCCTTTCTCAAAGTTTTGGGGTGGCTGGCTGAGGCTGGGTGGGGGGAAGCACCTTTTATCCCCTGCCAGGTGGAGGTGCAGTGGGTAAAAGCAACACCTCTACATCCCATGGATATCCCTGTCCCAAGTTAGCAGGTGCCAGTGCAGTGGCATAATCGGATGTGTCCAGTACAGAAAAGCAGCCCCAGGTACAGCTATGGAAAGAGGATTCTAAGCCTACACCTAGTGACAAGGAGCATCCATGGTGATGTGTTGCGTGGCTGGGGCATTCACCAGGATACCCCAAAAGTAGGGGTACTTCAAGCAGGGCAGTTGGGTGAGAGAATTTTCAAGTGAAGCTTTTTACTTAGAAATCCACCCTAATGACAGGAAATGTCCTCCAAGTTACACTTTTAGAAATATTTTAATTTAAATACACATTATCCCTCATAGCTTTTCAATCGTCAGGCTTCATTTATCTTGAAGTTTAGTTTCTTCCATATGTTTACTATCAGCTAAAGAACCAGAGCTGATGAGCAGCTTGGAAATGTTTTGTCATACTGTATGTGAGCTTTTTGCTTTGCAGCTAAATGTTTTTACATTTAACTTGCAATCCTTCTAAGAAGAGATCAGTATTCACTGTTAGCACTGTTATTTCATACTTACATAATGGCTATTCATTTGTTCAATGACTGAATTTTTCCATTAAGGTTTTCCAAGCCCCACATCACTGTAGTCTGGAGCTGCAATTGCAATTTGATGCAACCTTGGTTTGCACATAATTAGTGCAGAATGTCGCACAATGCCACCATCTTCTGTAGGATGAAAGCTCTGTCATAGATGGTGCAGAGCATTTCCATTTGACCTAAACAAAATTGATTCAATTTAGCAAATCAATCTCACTAAAGAGCATCTTGGGACTTAATAACATGCATTCAGTGCGATAAAATATTTGGTAAGTGCAAGGGTAAACAGGGATCTTATTAAAGAAAGCTATTAGATAAATTTGCAAATGGATTTGTTTGTTTATCTAAGTTTATAAAAAATTCTTATGCAGTTCCATAGTTGAATGATCTCTCATTATACTCCATAATTCATCTCAATTTCAGATTGCATTTTAGATTCTACTGCTTTAGAATTTTATCAATAAAATCTGGCAAAGTGAAAGCAGAAAAAAATTCAAATGTGAATGTATTAAGCATAATTCAGGATAGGGTTAGGATTCAGTCAATTCTTTTGGCCTGTTTTAAAGTCAGCAGACAACATGTCTGTAAATTTATATAAAAATATTTTAGAAAGGCATGGGAGTAAGAGAAGAATAGAAAACTTACCTGCATGATTCAGGACTATCCAGGTTCAGGACATACATAGCAATTTTAGGGACTATTTTCTAGTGTTACTTTTGTACTTGATAACCAAAGAAAGTTTGTGCTCCATTAGAAATGCTATTTTATTAAAGGCATGGCTGTTTGGAAAGTAACAATTGACAGCATTTTCCAGAAGCCTTCATTTCCCCTTCCATCCTGGAAGAAAGTTCATTTACTTTGGCCAACATTGCTTACACAACGGTCACGTAAATTCTTACAGCCTTTCCCTTCTCTGTTGATATTAATAATAGGGGGTTTAATATTCATATATGTTTTAATAATCATTCCTTACTGTCCCTTCAGGGTTTTCTATGTTATGTCCATAAATCACTTAAAACATTTTAAGCCTCTTTGAACATTTGAATGTGATTCTTATTTACATTTACTACTTCTTCTCTTAATATCTCTTCTGACAAAGTATTCTGCCTTTTCTGATATTAACCCGATATGTTAAAATTTTTTTCTCCTTTTAATATGTTTTATCTGAATATGTGGGTTACAAAAAGTGATAGATTACTGATGGCTTCCTTGTTTGCTAGAACTGATTGCAGACAGACGCAGTAGCCCCTTCACAGACAACTCTGTCCTGATCCAATGTGCTCTGCCTTATAGTAGCAGGGAGGCTTGTCTTATTTGTTGCAAAAGTTGGTAAAAAACACCATACATTGAATACGAGTACAGCTCATTTCACAAGGGCTAGAGGTCAGTGGCAATTCCCTATTTTTCAAGATGTCTGTGTGCTCTGGATCCCAGGGCCTGACATGCCAGGTAGAATGTTCCATTACCCTTTTCTGAGCACTTTCTTGCTTAGCAGGACTGTGAATCACCAGTGATCAAACAAGATTAGACTTGACCTTCTACTCTGTATCTATCAGGTTTTTCAGGCTCCTTTCTACACACTTTTGTCATTCACTGCAGCATCAATTGACACCTGCTCCACAATAAAAAGTTCAGCAGCTGTTCTGCCCAGTCTCTTAGGGCCACGATCAAGCTCCCGAGTGCATTAAATTGCATAATTCCCCCCTACATGAGACTTCCCATCAGCTGCTTCTCTGTGTGGTCAAGAGCCCCAACAGCCCTGCTGGGACATCCAAGAAAACGATTTTATGCCATGGATCTATTTAGGTATCCATCAAGTGAGTGCTGTGTGTCATATCTACTGTGACATACAAAAAACAGGGCACTGCACCTCTGAAGTCAGAGTATTGGGGAAAACACGGGATTTAGCACAGGATTTAGGGAGAAGTATGAAAGGGCCCCAAAGCTTGACAGCTGTCCAAATTCACATGAGTTTAACATGAAGATCTCTGCAGAAGGTAACTGCTGACACCCAGTAACAATTAATAGTTAGACACATAAATATTAATATATGACTAAATTAATTTAACCTGTCAACAACACAAAATAATCAAACAGAGAGAGCAGATTACCATTAGAAATTGGTAAATGGAAGAAATTCTGAAAAGTCTTCTCTACCTAAATATTTCTGTATCATACCCTCTATTTGTTGAAACCCTCATAGGAATCCAAAAATTTTTAGTTGCAAAACTTGCTATGAAAGAATAATAGGGTGAAAAAAAAGCCCACGAAAACCTTGTAATACCATAAAGTTTGAAAATCTAAATGATAAATTATATGCTTGTTGTCAGTATTTTTTTCAGCTGCACTGTTGGACTAAACACAATACTATGAAAGTTTGTGTTTCCTTCCTGGACTAATAGAAAGAGGAACCTCTGTAAACCCAGAACATCTCTCAAAACCCACCAAACAGACATGTCTCTTCTTTTTCAGTAGGGCCAGATGAGCTTTTGCAGAGTCACTTCCTGATATTTTTCCCCCAAAACATACTGCTTTTGAAAGCAATACCACAGTTTTTAAAACTTTACATTTTGGAAATGGGACATCTCATCATGTGCTTTGATGCTTGCAATTATGTAATGATGTTTACCAAAGGATGTTTGTAATAAGTACATTTTGGATTTAAATGGTGCTACGTAATCAATGATAAAATACACAAATTTGCAGATATTAAGCTATTTTCGTGGATAAAACTGACTAAATCCTTGTCTTTTTTTGCCAAATCAGAACTGGGATGACTTGACATGCTCAATGAAAAAGCTTTTGAGAATCTCAACTGTTTTGCATCCAGTAATCACCAGACTACACATTATTCTGTGGAACATGACTGTCAAACACTTTTTTTGTGTTGGTCATGTGTGAAAAAAGGAAATCTTTCACAACAGCAGGAGTGGTCTCTCCAAGATGTTCGTGTCATAGTGCTCCCATTTTCAGGCATGGATTTAGACTCTGCTTTCCAGAAGAGTCCCCTTAAGCAGGAAACGAAAAGTGCCTTCTAATTTTCTGGGTTGGTGTGGTTTTTAAGAACTCCATTTTCTGTGCTGAGCAATAAACACCAAAGTGGTGTTAGAGGCAGTACTTTCTCTTCTCTATCGTTAATGATTGTTACAGCTAGTCTTCTCTGTATTTCTGATACAGCCTGACAAATTCACTAAATTATATAATGAAGCTTCTTTTTACAGTATTGAGCAAAACAGCATAGAAAGAAGATGGCAATCATTTTCATTTTTAGTACAGAAGCTCAACATTGTATGGCAAGCTCTGTTACCTTTTGCAAAATCCCTGGAACAAAAGGTAGAAGAATAAGTCTAATTCCCACTAGAATCTTAGCAGCTCCTAAATCCTTTGAGGATACTTGTCGTGGCTTTGATTATGTTTGGAAAAAAATGTAATCCAATTTTATATTGCTATTGTATATAATTTCTTGCTTTTTGACTAAACATTATTTCCCATCCCCAAATCCTCATGTGATTGAAAAACACTGCCCACATCACTGCTATATATGAATGTGTTGCTGCTGGCAGAAAAATGACTATGGAGTTTTTTCATGAAGTTTTTATCAATTATCATTTGCCTACGAAAGTATGTCATATATTTGCTTTATCCGAGGAATCCACACTATCAGTGTGGCCATTAGTGGGAGGGTAGGAAGAAGAACGAGGCATCATTTTTCTTCTGAATCTTTTTCAATGCAGGCTTATGCAGAATTCCCTGGACACACTGTATTTGAGGCAGCAAAAATAAAAAAAATTCTTGCAAACCTGCATGAAGTCCACTCTGTACTCAGATGGAATAAAGTCAGCGTAATGACAAAGCAGTGTTGGGTTCCTCTTCTGACAAAGGCACAAGTAGTGGCTTTTTCTTCTCTGCTGATCTGCTATTCAAATAGACTAATACATCAGTCGTTCTTTTTCAGATGTCTGGATGAGCTCTCTTGGCATTTCAGGCTTGGTGCACAGTGGGCTGGGTTCTTGAGTTTTAATTTTCCTGTTGCACTAAATAATGCAACCTTTCATTGCTGGACTTCTCCTGGAACCCTCTTAACAGACTTTGAAAGGTGTTTATTTATTTTAATGTATCTTATACTTTGATATTTATTATAAAACTTCTTTAAAAACCACTGGCAACCACTGTCAGTGGGCCAGTAGACACATGAACATTAGCTAAACTGCAGGCCAGGGTGATTTTGAAGAAACAATGTTAGCTATTTCTTCTTGAAACAACTCTAGGAGCCTCAGGTGGATATTATTTAATTCCCTGACACCCAGAGGAACTGAACTTTCAGTTTGACCCCAGTGGAGATTCCAAGGGCAAGTCTCAATTAGTAACCAGAAATTTGAGTGTTACTTGGTGCTTGCTGCAAGATGACAAATTCTGTTTTCAGTGGTGTTAGGAAAGATATTCTTGAAACATTTCTGCCTGCCTACACGTGATTAGTGTTTCTAAAAAAATGCATCTTAGTGGTCACACCTTAGTTGGTAGTAGCAGGTCATCTGATGAATCATTGCTCAGAGAGAAATTTTGTTTTCTCTGCCCAGATAAGTTGTCAAGACACTGTCACAAAAAGCTGCTTGTTTTCAACTCCAAATATTTTTCACCATTTCTTTAGTCCTTCAAGCAAGTGACTCCACTAATCCATTGTTAGAAAAAGAAAAACATGATGTGGCTGTGCATGCCACTTGTAGCTCATGAAGAAATTTGTGTGCTGGCTAGCTGCCTGAAAAGCATCCTCACTTATTCCTGCCGTGCTGAAGCAGTGATGACACTGCTGAGCATCCTGCAAAGCAAGGGCTCCCTGTCCTTGTGGAGGCAGCATTGCAGCAGCTGCATGTCTTCCTTTTGCCTTGAAGGACTAGATGTACACCATTAGAAATGCATGTGGCAGTCATATACCTGCACAGAGAAAGCCAGGTGTAATTCGGTTTAGAATCTGGAAGCAGCAAGATAAAATTAAGTGTGGATTAAATACCACCCTGGCATTCACCCAAGGTCTGGGGTAGATTTTGTAGCCTGTGCTGTTTCATGTTGTCATGGCTACATGGGTGGTTAAAACACACTCCGGGGTTTCTGTCTGAGTGGCAGATTGTCTTTGCATTTAGATGTAGTTGTGTCATCTGGACCATGAAAACTCTCTGCTGACTTGTTTTGTAAACTTAACCTGTCTACGCCAAAACTGTCTCTGAAGTAGGTTGTGCATTATTGAATCTACTTTTAAATAAAAAATAAAAATTAATAAAGAAAAGAAGGAGCCAGAAATTTCAGTGATAATATTAAAGTTGTTTTAAGTATTTTAGGGAAATATAGTACTCAAATTATTGTTCACTCCATGCTTTCTATGTGTACAGCTGAGACTAAACTGCCTGCATCAGATTTTCATACCAAAAATTTAGCTCTGAATAACCACTGGTTTAGTCTGCTAGTCACAGAGGACACCTCAAAAGTTATTTGATTCTTACCTCTTGCTCCTTGATGAGAATGAAATCTAATGAAGCAAATAATATTTTTTTCACAAGTGAATTCAGTAGTTTGTGAGCTTGATTCTTTCACATTTTTGTCCTTGGCCAATTTTCCCTCCCCTGCTAAAGAATGAAAGATTTGGGTCAGATTAACATAAGACTATATACACAAAACAGTACAAAATAACTGAAGCAAACCTTAACTTTTTTAATGCAAAATCGTTTACTCTGAGACACTGGAGTCTGGAAAACTCTCAGAAAAGAAGAGTGACTGAAACAGATTTATACAATTTTATGGAAGATGGATAACACATTCTGCTTGGCAAGGAAGCCCAGGCTTTTACAAAGCCCAGCAACCTTCTCTGAATGCTAACAGTATGTCTCTGTTTGTGGAAACACAGCATTCCTGTTTTTTGTCTCCTCTCTTTTGAGCTGAGTGCATGCAAATTTTCCTTCTTGGATGTCCTTTTCTTATAAAGGACGGTGGAACAGTTTTCACTTGACCTTGCAGGTAAAGTCCAGGTTTACTAATGGCTGCTGTGCTCCAGTATCACTTCTTACCTGGCACCCAGTAAAAGAGCTAGCAGCATTAGCTGAGGATTTCCCTAATATAAGAGAATCAGGAGTAATCCAAAGACTAAGGAAAGAAGAATAAGCCCTGACACCTAATTTTCATAGTTACCATCTGTTTTGCAACATTAAATAGGAAAAGGCATGAGTTCTCCTTCCTGTTTTGATGTAGTAATTTCTTTACAGTGACTTTCAAAATAAACTGTTTCAAAAGACAAAGTTTACAACATTCCGAAGCCACAAAAGTGAAGTTAAAATACGTAGTCTTCTTAGTGGATTCAGTGAATCCAACACTGAAAAGTTGTACTGGTATGGAAGAATGGGTAGTGATTCTTATGAGTCTGAATTCAGAGCAGTTGATACTGTAGTGGATGTGACTTTGTGGAGGCTGGTATGCCCATGGCACTGGGAATGTTCATGATATTTTGGGAGGTCTGTCATAGTGTCAGCTCTA
Source organism: Pseudotriccus pelzelni (assembly GCA_035584735.1). Lineage (NCBI taxonomy): Eukaryota > Metazoa > Chordata > Aves > Passeriformes > Tyrannidae > Pseudotriccus > Pseudotriccus pelzelni. The sequence goes on along the minus strand of JAWMRA010000001.1, from coordinate 66,418,420 downwards.
TCCCATATTCACTTTTTTTTGCTTTCATTTCCATGGTGGTCTACAGACATACATTGAAAGCACACGAGTGAGGTTAACATCTGGGTACGTAGGAATAGGATCAGGAAATGAAACCAACTCAAGTTTCCTGGTAAATGGAAGGTAAAGTGCTATGGTATGTGGCAGGAAATTTTCTTAGCGTGTACGCGGATAAACAATAGTTATCTGTTTTAAATGACCTTTATTTTCTTCTTCTTCAGCGCAGTCACACACAATTATTTATTCACTTGGTATTAGAATTTCATGCTTCACACACAGCACGTGTGTATTTAACCATGGATGCATCACATACAGAAAACTATAACTACAACAGAAAACTCCAAGGTATTTTCTATTACGTCCAAACACACTGTTAAAACCTTTAATTCTTGACCTGCCAACTACCTTACATCATTTCTTGTCTTTTAGAAAAATTGACCTCTTTCTTGTTCTGTGACTGTGGAGAAAAATGGGAAACTGAATATCAGGTGGTTTTTCCTCTTCTGGACTGGTTTTGTCTTTAACTCCTGATCACTGTTGTTCATCAGGAAAAAGCTTTTGCATGACTTAGAGAAAAACTCAGAAAAGGATTTTTTTTTCTATTCCTGATTTTTTTTTCCATTTGCCAAATAAACATTTCTAAATAGAAACGGATATATAGGCATCAAAGCACCATGGAAAACACTTTAAGTCAAGTATTCATGTTTTATAAAGGAGATAACAAGGACAAAAGGCCAGTGTTGTCTCCTTTTTGTTGTGCAACTGGTGGCCTACTAGCTCTCGTATCTTATGGAGATAGGTTGCGTTAGGTTCTAGAGACAAAGCGTGAGGGTCCAAGCTGAGAATAGAGATCATACCCAGCCTTTCCTTTTCTGCTTCATGTAGATGCGCTGTGTCCCTGCATTTGGCTGTAATTGCTTGTGGAAGTTACAGCTGTTTTCAGTTTCAGCTGGAAACTTTTGGAGTTTCCAGGGTGTCCCCTCTCTCCTGACCACAGCCTCATACAGAGTTTAACTGCCATCAGCAGGTCTACCCCATCTGGCAGCCCAATGGTCTCCTGCCATGCCACAGGGTATGGGAATGTTCAGTTACTGAGTCTAATCTGCATCCTAAAATTGAACAAGTCACAACGCTTAAGCCCTCCTTTTCCCAGGCGGGAAGTCCTCTGTTGGGGCCTTGGCAATCCTGCGTGACTGTGATGAGCTGTAAAGAGGTCAAGAGCAAGACAGAAGGGCCGAGAAG
>JAWMRA010000001.1:66355608-66417060 GCA_035584735.1 Pseudotriccus pelzelni | reverse complement strand
CAATAAAGTTGGATTTAGACCTGCATCTTATAGATGTGTCGTGTCTTCTTCCCGCTCGCTTGAATGCCCGCGACAGTCCTCCTCTTCCCAGGTGGATAACTGCAGGGGTATATCACTGTAGATGGAGTAGAGTTGGAAGTCTTCAATAAGGTTCAATAAGACACTCGGACTGATAAGGCCAACACAGGTACTTAAATTAGGAAATGTTTCACAGATGACTAAAAATTGGTGTGTTGGCCTTTGGGGCAGAGTTTGAAGTTCTTGTTTCATTCCCCTTACACAGGACTGAAATAGAAACTATTACAGAGAAAGAGGAAGAGGTAAAACCCAACATTCAGGGATGTGCAGTATGTAGCCTGTAGCTTAGCTTGCAGGCAGTTGTTCCTTGAAACATGGCAAAAGAAAGTAGCTCAGAGAACTGAAGAAAGAATTCAGTTTTGTTAGTAAATAGTAGCCAGCTCCTGATTTTAAAAAACCCTTCTTTTTGTATAAGCCACCCTGATCTGGGATGTTATGACAGGAGATGCCCAAGAATGTGAATTTTGGTAGCTAGGACACAAAATGCAAAGCCAACCATGAAAAGAAGGAGTATTTTAAAATGCTCCTTCTGCAAAGATGAAGAAATACCTTCTGAAGATTTTGTTTTTTAAGTTTGAAACGTTCCAGTGTCTGAAGGTTTTGTGATTAAGGTAATGCACAGAATTACAAAGAAGTTTTTTATTCATGCTTTAAATGTGTGTCTCTTTAACCTGAATTGTGAGCTCACTGTGAAAGCATATTCCATTTCCTTCATTGCCCCTGTAACATATCCCTTTTTTATGGTTTTATTGTTCTTCATAACTAGTATCCTGTATTCTTGCCTTGCAGAGCACAGAGATAGCAGAGTCTGCCATAGACACTTTAGACAGAAGCCACCTGTGAAATTTATGTATTTACGTTAATAGAAAACAGAAAACTTGAATGATGCTTTTGCAGTTTTATGTACAGCATAAATAATTTATTTCTTCTCTGTTTGTGACAGTCTGCAGTTTAAGCAAATTATTTGCTGACACAAAACGTAACTGGAACTGTAGTTTCAGAAGTTTTGCCATGCTCTTTTATCTGCCTCCATTTCTTCGCAGAGCATTTTGATCTTCCCTGAAGAAATACTTTGTAAGTCCAAGATTTTTTATTTATTTTTTTTCCTTTAATGAGCTTCATGCTGGGTAATAGTATGACGACCATGCTCTAATTGAGCAAAAATGACATCTCTCTAAAAACAAGAATTTTTAAAGTTCTTTGCACAGCAGCTAGAATTTTTTTTCCAACCATGTGCACAGAAGGATTTCCTGGTGCCTGCTTCACATTCTTCCTTCCCGCAGCTTTGTCTCCTTCCACCCTAGTATTATGCTGTTTCCTACATGGTCAGTTTTTAGAAAGAGCTGGAAAAAGCACCTTTTGACTTTGGCCGTTTTAGTAACTAAATGATTAATTCCAAAGCCAGTAGCAGAATGATCTGATTAGAGCTGTCCTGGCACAACAGCTTTATGCAGCATATCAATTATTTCACTACATGTAATGTTATTTTGGCTCCTGCTGGAGCCAGTCTCGACATGACAGAGAAATTCTAGCCTTCAGAGAGTGGGAAGTGACATCCCAGCATGACTGCCGTCTGCAAGTTCTTACCTCCTGTAGAAGAGAAATCAATCAGGACTGCTGCCTTCCTCCCCTCCTTGCTCAGTGATGATCTTACAGGTAGGCAGAAGGAAGAGATGAAGGTCCTGGGATAATGGGTAGATCTTCTCTCTTCTTTCAGCTGCAACTTTTGGGCTTGGGAAAGAGCAGAGGCAAGTTCTTCTGAGTATCACTGGCAATGCCCTGCCCAGATTTAACCTCTAGGGATGAGATTACAGAATTAAAAAATGTTTTTTTTTTCAAATTCAGAATTATTCATTGCCCAGAAATAAGAGAGGTCATGAGGTCGGAAGCTGCCAGCTCAGTGGGAATTTATATACAATGACCAGAGTACTTAACTACAGGGTCAGGATATTTCTGGAGTATATAAGTGCCCAGCTCCATCTACCAAGGCCTATTCAGTGTGACTTCACAAATCTCTGTTCTCCTGCCTCTTTCTACCCTGGCTCCCAGTGTTGCATCACCTCCTTCCATCTCAGAATGATGAATACCCTTTTGCAACTGACATGTGCAAGTGGTAGATAAAGCTCCAGTGCATGTGGCAGTTATTGTGGTCACATTCCTCACCTACTGAGATGAAAGTTCAGGGAGCAAGTCTCTTCTCACTACTTCCCCTTCTCCCTCCTCCCTCTTCTGCCTGATACTACAGCCTATTGGTTCTTTCTGGCAAAATTTGAGAAGTGTCAGCATCAGAAGTGCATTCAGGTGGCTTCATTTCTGGTGCTGAAGAGGGCAAACATCTGGCTTGTAGGAAAATAAATGTGTTGCTATGTCTACACCCTTTTGACTCTAACTCTTCACTTCCTCTGCCATCCATTGCAGTTCAGCCTCCTTCTGCGTTCATGAGCAGTAATACATTTCTGCCTCTGTCTCTGTATTGCAGCTTCCTGCACTATACCTGTAGGGCAGCTTGTAGGCTCTTAACTTCAAAATAGGCCCTGATTTGGGTGTGATACAGACCTGATGGCCCCTAGTTGTCCCTTGCAACATAAATTGTTCCCTGGTGTATGATTCTGACTTCACTTGTATCTGGACAGGTAAGTGGAGTCACTCCAGTCTGGGAACAATTCTGATGAAAATTGCATGGCTTCCTACCAACAATTACTTGCGTTTCAAAGCTGATCATACTGGATCCAGTATGAAATCTAGTGTGCCTCCAGACACCGTAACAGAGGGTGGTTGGAAAAGTATATTTACATGGAAGGCCACTTTCAGGGAGCTGTGCCATACCATGAGACTGTCTCATTGCACATTTGTTTGGAGGACTGAACAGCTAGATCTATTTGAAAGGTAAGGTTAATCTGTGTTGTAAACAGAGGTGCTGAACATGAAAATATGTTCACTTGCATGCCAGAACAGAAATATGGTTGCTGAAATATAGGATGTGGAAAACAAATTTGAAAATCTGACTTAAACTGTGCATTCCAAAAAAGAAGGGCATTGTCAAATACCTCTCCCATGTTAAAGAGGAGCAGATTTCAGGATAACGTCTTTAAGTACATGCACTCAACTAAAAGTTGCTCCGCTCACAGGTGCAATGTCTGCAAGTTTTTCAGTCAGAGAGGAAGGGACTTCCTGGATGAAGGAAGTAGAGGAAAAAAATCTAACTTCCCAGGAATGAGTTTAATGGACATTTTTCTTTTTTCTTTGTTAATGTTTTTATGTGTTCTATAAAAATTAGAACTGTCATAGAAGAATTCATTTTGTCAGGGAGCTGAGCATCTGGTCTCTCTAACACTGTTTATGGTGCAGATGTGTCAAGCCTGGGTCCCATCATGGTGACAAATAAAGTCTCACTGCTCCCTTTCACTGTCCCTTTCTATCTGTATCTATTGTATGTCTTGTCTTCTACTTAGATTAATTAAGATTATAAATAATTTATGACAGGTGCTGTCTTGTTCTGTGTTTATGAGGTACTTATTGTGATTAGGTGGACATTTGCTGGATCACTGCTTTCTAACCTGCACTTGTGCCACAGACATATGCATCTGGGAATTGTAATACTTCTAAAACTTGTCTTCATCCAGCCAAGGAGCAGCTGTCCTACTTTAAGTCACAGAGGAATAAGCAGGAGAGCATTGTGAATTTTAAGGAAGCAGAAACCTCTGTGGTCAGTAGAAAAAAACTCATCTTCTGTGTTTCTCTTGGTGAAAATACAATGACTGTGACTGCTTTTGTAGTATTTACATATCTCAAGAACAAGCTGTTCTCGTGGCATTTTTGGCTTGGCCATCTGGTAGGAAAAACAAAGGATGAGAGGGAAGAACAGGAAATATCAAGAGGACTCTGAGTATCTGGTCATATGCGTGTGTATATGCGTCAGGTGGGAAGAGGGATACAAGTAGTAAGGGAGCAAAAATTAAGAGGATATGAAAGGTGGGAGGCAAGTGAGCAAAGAAAAGTAAACCTAAAAGAAAGAAGTTTGCATCCCTGTAAAAGACAGAAACAATGAACCTGCCAGGGAAAGATGCAGGAGGAAAAAACAAACCCACCACAAGGGAAAAGTAAAAAAGAAAATTAGGAATTGTTGGATTATTTCAATTAGTTTTGTCAGAAAATTAAGCCCTTTAACAGCCATTTTGTGTTTGTCATCTGGCTCTAGTGGTAAACTATTATTGAACTACCACAAAGAGTCCTGGTTAACTGTCTCTGTGAAGTCCTCAGGAGTTTAAGCTGAGAGAGACACATGAATTTTATTTTTCTGATTACATAGTTATCTAGGGGTTTTGATTATTTTTAGATTTGCATAAATAACGTAGCTATGCCTTCCTTTATTGTTATAACCAACTATTGAAACTACCTGAGAGAGAAACCAAGGAGAAACTGCATTAACTTTTTGTAGCTGTTACTCTCTCTCTTCCAGAAAGTGGATGTAGGAATTTTCTGCAATATTTGACTAACTATTCCTGAGGCTGTGGGGACCTGGATATCCCTGAGACTCACTGGTATCCTTAGTGTAGATGGGATTGCTTTTTTATTACCTATTCTATTTCTTATTTTAATACTTTGATGATTTTCTTTTTCATCTGTCTAATTCAGTTAATTAATTTTAGTTAATATTGACTCGGTGCCTTGGGACTGATCTATTCTTTCTTGTTGTCATTTCTGTCCGTGGCATAAGCTCTGGCTGACATATGTAGTCTGCCTAAATATCAAAGGTTTCTAAAAATGGGAGCAAATGAGGAAAATGTCAGGAAAAACCATCACAGTCTAGCTGTGATTCACATGGAGAAACATTTTTAATCTCAAGGCTGCTTACGAAGATAACTTCTGACACTGAACTTAGACTGAAGTCCCCATTACTGATCAGATGTGGATGCCACACCTAAAAAGGCAATTTTTCTTGGGAGATGACTACAGTGCAGTTCCCAAAACTTAAATTTTTACCACAATACTTCCATGGAACAGCAAGGTGACTGACTTTTCCTGACTCCATGGCAGAGCAGGTATTACAAAATGTAATGTGGCTAATACAAATCTAACCCCCATTTTTTGTTGACCAAACAGGTGTTATCTGTTTTGTTTGGCACTCTCCTCTTGCATCCTGCTTGTAAAATGGACATGAAGATACTATTTAGTTTGAGAAAAGCTCTAATGGGAGAGCTAGAAGTTTTCCATCCTCATTCAGGTTAACTCACTGATGAAGCAGGTAGCTGCAGAGGCCACGCTGAAAGTCTTACAAGAGAATCTCACTGAAAGTCAACAATGTTTCCAGCCCTTGAAATACTGTGGGAGAAAAAAATATCTATTTTCAGTCACATAGAGTGAGAAACCACTTAGCATTACTGATTAAGAATTATTACCGTCACGAGCAATCGACTGTCATTTTACTGTTAGTCATTGAAGGTAGAGGCAGAAAAAAGGCAGAAGCAGCTTTCAAAGAACTTAGGAAGAGGAACACAAGTTACAGAAGACTTTGGAGGAGGCACCAAGAAGACACGCTGTACTGTATTTAGCTGGAGCGTTCCCTGTGCCTTCTTAGAAGGGGGTAGTTTTCTTACAGAAATAAGTAGGCCTGTTACTTTATAATCCAGCATGTGGTATCTGAAGCATATGGACAGGGCGCTAGTGAGACTCACAGCAAGGAAGAAGGTGCAATTAAGAAGCAAACAAAGCTGAGTCAGGCATGCGTGTGCCAACCAGGCAGAAGCATCCAGCGAAGCCATGTGCAAAGATGCAAACAGTGTTTGACTTGAGAAACTCAGTTACTAGGGATATACTATGCAACTATCTTGGTGCCAACAAGGAAACGTAAGTTTTTGAGGAATGAACAACAAAGCATTTCTGGAAGTCATAGTAGCTCTTCTATTCATTGCTTCACATCATATATTTGACTGTAAAGCAAAACTGAGAGGAAAGAGAATAGTCAATTAAAGCCCTGTTAGTAATTTTAAGACTATAAAGATGTATTTCATAGTGCTGATGTGCAGATGCTGAAGGGGGAATCATGAGATTACTGTCAAGCCATCAAAGAAAATGAAGTATCATACATTGACAAGTAGGCCAGCAGCCCTGTCAAGAAACCATTTAGAATAGCCAAAATTTTGTATCAGAAGATGATATTTGCATAAAATCTCTGAACAGAATTCCCCCTATCAAAGACCAAATTTGAATTTACCGTATGTCTTATGAAAAGACCATACTACATGGTAATGCCACAGCAAGTCAGACTACAACGCTGCAAAGCAAATGTTCGGAGGTATCGAACTAAATGTAGGCATACTGAAGCTGAGGAAAACCCAGATCCTCCTAATTAGGATTCTGTTGGCTTCTGAAGAAATTTGGACAGTGCCAAGGAGACTAAAACTTCAAGGGAGCATCTAGATCAAAATACATGAAAGACCCAGAGACGCTGGGAGATCTGGCAGATCTTAGGTTTCACTGGAATCTCAGATTCTGTTATGTTCTGCTCTTGAACAGTTGTGTGGTGGCAGCATCAAGATTCAGAAGCGCCTTTTTCAATAATAAGTAAAACCACACAATATTCTTCAAAAAGCTGTGAAGCAGCTGGAGCAAGAGAATAATGCAGCTGAAGGAGACCCTAGAGCTGACAAAACCAGCATTGTTGTTAGGGTCATGAACGCCATGGAGAAGAATAAGTTTGGATAAAATAAAGAATTGATTGTAGCTGGATTTCCAGCATGGAATAGTCTTTCAATCTTAGCTATTTGCAAGGGTGCAAACCCATCACAAACTACTGGAAAGGATCATGTAAAAGCTATTGACCAAATATTATCCAGGAAACGTACTCCCTATGACAGATAAATGGAAGAGGGTGTATTTTCTTGGTGCAGCTGAAGTGGCTCAGGAGAGATAATAACATCATACTGGAATTTTTCACACTTATAGCAAAAAGCTATAGGTTGAGCAGCATCACCTTGAGTAAATGATAGGAAAAAAAAATTATTTATGCATTCAAACTACCTGATCCATAAGGAGGCAATGTCATAGAGATATGTTTCTGTCACTGATTGGAGGTAAATCCCCTGGGAGTATTGACCAGGGTAATAGAGGGTAATGACCAGGCAGTAAAAACAGAAAATTTGTATCTAGGATATTGAAAAGCCTTTGTTGAATTAGAAAATAAGCATATTGTTGTGGAGTGAACATCCAGTGAACCTTATGGGATGCATAAAGACTATAGTAATCAAGAACAGCAAAGAATATTTTACCCTTTGGAAATCCCAGCCCACCTATCAGAAAGATCATATAGGGTTTTTTTGCATAAAAATAATACATTAAATGAAAACCTTGACCCTAATCACATACTTCTTTTGGGTCTGAAATAAGGAAACCAGCAAAGGCCATTACATTTAAATTACTGGCATTGTTTTTCTCAATGTATCATTTTTCCCAAGGCTTCCACAAAGGAGTCAAAAATAAAAAGAGCCACCAAACAGCAGGGATTACCTATGCACAGCACTGCAGAAATCATTAGAAATGGGTCAGAAAATCAAGTCTCTGCTTCCTGCTATGGCACCCTGTTTCAGCAAACAGTTAGTGTGTCCAAAGAGTTAAGATAACACACAGTGAGCAGAGACCCAACTTCAATAAACCAGACAAGAAACAGTGACTGCGAGGCACTGTATTAGCCATCCAGTGCCCATATAAAATAGTGGCAAAGGAGGGACCTGCCATATAGGTCAGATGAGTTGCTTATGGACTCAAGATAGGGGTGAAGCTGTAAATTACTATAACCTCAAAGTTGGGGCGGACTATAAAAAATGAAAGCCTTATTTTTAAACTACATTCGTCTTCTGAAATTGGGAAAAAAGCAGCAAGCTCCTTTTCCCTTCCAGCAGCTAGAGGGGAGTGGAGTTTCAATTTTATATATTGCTAACTAATCTGGAGCTAATATAAACTACTAATCTCTTACTTGTGCCCCAGGTCTAACATCTTCCTCACTCCTGCATTTGGAAGTGTCATTCAAAATGTTCAGGATATTGAAGTTTCAACTTTCCTGGGGAAATGAAGAAATAGCTGTGGTTTCTGAGGAATATTTCAAGATTATTTTCTAGTTTAAAAAGCTGTTGCCACAGTTAAATTTAAAAAAAAAAGGAGTGTCAAAATAACACAGGATGATTGACCACATGGTACGTCATCAATGTAGTAGTTATCCCGAGTAATAGAGAATCCCCACATGCACATAATTAGGCCACTGAAACAATCTTAGGTCTGCCCCATGGTCCCACAGTGCAACAGGCATATGATTATGATTAAAGCTTCTCAATGTCTGGAGTCCTAGGGCAGCATAAATTACTTTTTCATTTTGTCATGATTTGTTTTCAATTCTTTTACGCTAACCTCTGTTACCTTTGATGCAATGAGTAGAATTTTGAAAAGGTTTAGGATTACATAGCATTTAGTGCCAAGATGAGCACGGCTGAAAATCCATCTGCATATGACTATTCCCATCAGTGACACTACCAGAAAACTCTCTCTTTTTGGTTTTCAATCCCGTTGTTGTAAATGGAACTGAGGGCAAATGTCTCCTCTTGTGCTGTGATGGTCAGCACCTTGCTTTCTTTCCAACGACATAATGCTGCCAGCAAGTTAAACCCCCAGTTAAGCCGCCCCTGTAGGGGCATCTACTTGGCAGAATGAATTTGCCCATGCTCCTCTGCTATGAGCTAATCTAAATCTTCACTTTTTGATAGTGCATTGCTGCTGTTTACTAGCTGAATTTTCTCTACACTACCAGAAGCCTGGAGTCCTTGGCAGGATAAAGTCCTGTTCTAGGAGGAACATAAATGCCTATTTTCTTGTAGCTCAGGTAATGTTTTTGAAACAGAATTATTTGAGTTCGATTTTCCTTTTGAAGGTCCAAGTGTAATGGGCAAGGTTTACCACACATTTGTTACATCTCCTGTTTCGGTTCATCACCATAAAAAGCCAATGCAAATGCTTGCTGACAGCTGTGTAAAGCTATAAAGCTCTTTGCCATTTTTTTTGCAAGTCAAGCCCTAGCTGGCTTGCTTTTCCAGTTTCTAAACTATTCATCCTTGCTCCTTCCCATCCCCCACTTGTGAGGCTTATTATATTATGAATTTTCTTTCTCTTTGTCTCTCTTTCCTGGCAAGTGTTCTCTTTGCAGCTAAGCCCTTCCTTTCTGTTGCCATGCACATTTTTTCCCCTTAGGTTGCTAGGCATTATAAGTTTTCTTCTTATTTTACTACTCATGTGACTTCTGCTCACCATCCCATCCCAACATTACCCCACACCTTTTATTCATTACCACCTCTGCTCCCACATACACCGCTGATTAAAACTTAAAAAATTGAATGCTGTAAGAGGCTTAAATGAAGATCCTTTGCTACAGCTAGTTTTAAAAAGTATAAAATTATAGCAAAATTCAAACTTTAAATAATGAAATTTTATATTTCCCCTGAAGAATGTCTTATAATAAACCCCAAATTTAATGCAAACAATCCTGGTTGAATGAGGAAGTCCTTGACTGTAATCATATAATCTATTATCATGCTTAATAAACATAGCATAAAGGATCATGGAGGTTAAGATATACTTCACTATGTTTGTTTAAAAACCCATTACAGGGTCCCTTTCAGACTGAATTTATTACTTCAGCTAACAGTGGCATGAAGCACAAAATTCCTTTTCCTCCAGCAGGAGGAGGGGTTAAATGACTAGTGTTTTATATCAGGTGATTCAAGTAAGACATTGTAGACATGCTGTCCCAGATGATGGTATGTAAATTACCTTCCTAGCAGCTGTGAAATATGCTTTTTTTTTTTTTTTGTCTTTGAAATTCTCTTAAACTTTTTCTTCCAGTGATGCTGTAGAACTGATGATAGTGATCCCCCACTGAAATTGCTTCTATGATACAATTTCAGCACTGGCTTGTGTTCAAAATGACACCTACCAGTATGGAACAAGTGGGTTGTTATCAGAGCAGATAAATTCAAGATAAGAGATTAACCACAGCCGCTCCTGCACCTAACTTACTCTTACTTTATAGGAGTTTGATCAAGTTACCGTTCTGGAGTCTGCTTACTTCTCTTTCCTAGCCAAAGCTCCTATTCTGCAAGTCTCTTTCTGAGTTCTCCTCTTCTATCACAAGAGCCCCAAGACCAACCCTTGCTTGCCAAACTTTGACTTTTCTCTGTTCATGACAAAGACCCAGGCTAAAACAAGCCCTGACAGTGGTGTGCATCCTTTCCTCCTCTTCAGCCCACCCTCCATGCAGAGCAGACCTTGCTCTTCATTGCCTCTACAGATGGAAAGAACATCCCTTGGCCACAGCTGGCCTTTATGATTGCTCCCTTCATTAGTGGGAGAATTTGAGAGGATAAATGGTAGAGTAAAATAGTAAACAGAGGTGATATAACAAGATCACATTAAAAAACCCCATAGGAACCTAATACTTCATCTGGTTCAGCCTTACATGATGATGCCAAGACACCTTCTACCACTCCTCTAAAGTGTTGTGCCATGTGATGGCCTTTGCTTGAATGGTGGGTTCCACCTCTCTCCCTTCTACATGTGTTTTATGGAGGTTGTACTGTGTTAGTTGCAATTGAATCACTGTCAATATATGTTGGTATAAAAGGAAAATAAAGCTGACTCCCTGATCTTTGTTGAATAGAGACCTTTTTTCACCTCCTTTACAGATAATGCTGTCAGAAAGTCTCTGTTCCTGAAAATTCTTTCACATACCAGCTATAGCAAAAGAAAAAAAATATGTTTCCAGATATTCCTGGAATAGGTTTTATATAAAAACACCAGTGTAAATTCTTTGTCAATAAAAATCAAAGTAGTCTTTCTGACAGCAGAGCACACTTAATGGCAGCTGGAATTTATGAAAACCTTAAAAACCCAAATTGAATGGGCTCCTCTTGTATCACTAAATCCCATCTCTAGAAATTGCAGTTCATAAACCAATTACACTGCTTGGTTTTGATATGTGAATATTGCTTGCTTTGTGATAATAAAAAAAGTATTTTCATTCTCTCTCTCTTTTTTTTTGGGGGGGGGGAAAGAATGTGTCTAAAATGTATTTAAAATGTATCTAAAAGAAAAACATTATTGTGTTGAATATGGAAGAAGTATTTCACGGCCAAAGCAGAAAGAACAGAGAATGCAGTGGAAAATTTCTCTGACTAAATAATCTAAGGTCTCTTTTCTGAATCTTGTTTCAACTGGAGATGGATGCCAATAAAGTAAACTTAAAACTGAGATGCAAGAACACCCCATGCTTAATGTTTCATATACCCTGAACACCGCCCTATCACTGTGGCTCTGAAGTCTGACAATGACTGAACTCTCTTTCTAAAGCACATACAAAATCTCCATGTGCTTCTTAGTCCTTTCACTTGAATCACTTACATCACCTCCATTACAAGCTTCGTTTAGTAATCTTCACCTCAGGAAATGTTATCAAGTTCCTTCTTCAAGTCTTGTAAAATACATGTTCTCTTGCAGGCCACTAAAGGACCAAAACACAGTAGACTTCTTTCTTATAAAACTGAAACCTAATACCGATGAGTGCCACCCCTCTTCAACAAGCCTGTGCAAGGATAATGAAGAAAGAGAGGCACAGGTTTCAAAAGTAGTACAGTTGTTTCACTGTGATGCCACTTCTGGACCAATAAATGTAATTTTTCAGCTGCCTCCCAGTCGTAAACAAAGGCAAACCAAGCCGGCATCTACACTGGTGAGGTTACAGCATCCTCAGAGCCCAGCTCTGTGGTCATGGTCTTGCTGGGAAGCAAGAATACACCCTGCCTGTGCAAGCTCTTGGCAGCTGTATTAATAGTGGGACCCATCTGGTTTCTGAAGATCGAATTGGGCCTAATGTGAGCTCACCTGCTTTTTAAAATGTATGGCTGTTGCAGCAAAAGCCACTTGCAAGAGGAATTATTGAAAACAAACAGGCCTCAAGAAGTTTTGAGTTAGCACCACTAAACCACTCTGTAATCAAAATATATTATCACTAGCTTCCTGTTATTCTCTGTTGGTAAAGTGCCTCCATTTCAAATCCTAATTTGTTAGAAGCCAGATCCCCTGAAACTTCCTTTACAAGGCCAGGTTTTGATGTGTATGGCTGTGAGATCAGACTGGGGTCTGAATGATGATGGCAGCTGAAGAAGCAACTGCTGAGTTGCAGAGCAGGGAACTCAGGGGAGAACGGCACTGCAACCCAGTAGACCTAAAAAAAAAGTGGGGCACAGTCCAGGCCTTAATTAAAAACATGGGACACTCCCTTGAGCCAGACCTTTACAGATAATGTGGAAACTGGAGGGAGGTTTATTCTGTACTAAAGTATGTATTTCTAGTTAGACTATCACCTGAAAATAGAAACCTGTTTGTGAGACTTGGTGTCGTTGGCTACTGTTCATCTAAATCTCTTATTTTTGCAAAGGGGTTTTACAGAAGTGGAACTCCACCATACAATCCTGTGATAGTGTAGGAATTTATCACTGCCCAGGTGCTTTCTGTTATTACACTTGAATCAGAGAATCATAGAATCATTAAGGTTGGAGAAGACCTCCAAGATCGTTGAGTCCAACCTTTTGCTGAACACCACCATACCAACTAAACCATAGCACTGAGTGCCGTGTCCAGTCATTTCCTGAACACCTCCAGGGATGGTGACTCCACCACCTCCCTGGGCAGTCCATTCCATTGCTTGACAACCCTTTCACTGAAGAAATTCTTCCTGATGTCCAGCTTGAGCTTCTCCTGGCACAGTTTGAGGCCATTTCCGCTTGTCCTGTTGCTGGTTGCCTGGAAGAAGAGGCCAATCCCCACTTTGCTAAAACTTCCTTTCTGGTAGTTGTGGAGAGTAAAAAGGTTACCCCCAAAGCTCCTCTTCTCCAGGCTAAAGAGCCCCCTCAGCCACTTCTCACGGGATTTACTCTCTCGACCTTTTATCAGCTCCGCTGGCCTTCTCTGGACATGCTCCAGCACCTCAGTGTCTGTGTTTAGGATCCCAGAACTGGACACGCTCTTCAAGGTGCAGACTCACCAGTGCCAAGTACTGGGGGATGATCACTGCCCTGGTCCTCCTGGCCATAGCATTTCTGATACAAGCCAGGGTGCCATTGGCCTTCTTGGGTACCACCTGGGTACACTGATGGCTCATGTGGTCCAAAGCAAGGTCTTATGTGAGGCAGAAAGGGGCTTTTTCTCAGGCTATGCCCTTGTACACCTGTTTAGACATTAAGAACTCTAAGAAGAGCACTCTCTTTGTTGGTAGCGATGCTTGCTTCCCAAAATGAAGTCTTCAATTATCTGCATTTGGCTGGTAGCACTGCTTAGATGTGGAATGAAGTAAAGCGTGGAAGAAATGAAGGGCTTGAAAAATGCATTAACTGCATTTGAGAATAATGTAAGATGCGACTGAGGAGAAAATTTCAGCTGCCATTCTCATAGTGGCTGTCTCAGATACAAGTAGGATGGCAGAAATGATAAACAGCGTCTTCCTTCAGAGAGTTTCTTTTTCATTTAGCTAATTTTGAATCAGGCATGTTTACATCTGCTGGACCAAGATGACTTCATGAACAGCAATCTTTTTGGACATGTGTCGCAAATGCATCTTGACAACAAATAGCTACTCAAAGCCATATATCATAGCTTCCCTCAAACCTTTCTGAAAAACTAAAGATCTGATGAAACAAGCAAATTATTTCTTTACAGTGCTGGTGCACATAGGTTCAGAAGGATTTCCTTGCTGTCCTGAGCCATCCCCAACACATTCCTATCCAGTCAAATTTGTCAGCCAACAGGAAAATTTCAAGTGATAGGCTGCCTTGCATTAAGTCACAATTCACCAAGAGACACAGATTTTGCTGAAAGAACCAGTGAAGTATGTGCATCATTGTACAAAAAGCCCTCCCACTGAACAGAGGAGGACTTTAAAACACCTCCCAGGTGAGAGGCAACAGGCTGTAAGCAAAGCACCTGGAATGTAGGTTTATATAGTGTATTTTTGAGCAGTGTCCAGAGGCTGGAACATAAGGAAACCACCTTCTAGAAGAATAATACCGTGCTGATACTCTTGCTCGAGTTGTTAGTGCTGTTAGAGCTGTTAGTGCATTTCATATCAGAGTAGCAAAAGTGCTGGTCCCACCATTTGTTGTCTTCTGGGATGAGTTAAAACTATTGCACTTATATTAAATAAGGGACAAGTTTCAGAATGTGTTGAACCAGCTTCACTCACTAAAGATATTAGTCTAAATTTACAGCTCTCATAAGGAACTACAACTCAGCTGGGCTCAACAGTCTTGCGTGCTTTTACATCAGCAGTTAAACTCAGCCAATGCTTCCCTGAGATATTTTTGTCCCCTGTTCCCAAGCACTTATTTGGCTTCCTGGACCAATGTCATTCTCTTAGACAAACAAAGTGACAGCAAGTTAGCCATTTAGAGAACTTTTGTCCAAAGGAAAATTCTTTCAGTTCAAATGATTTTTTTCATAAAAAGCCTCTTTCAATGGAAAAATCTGTGAGGTCTGGCTTTTGTTTCTTTCAGTGGGAATAAACTGTGCCTGAATATAGGGAAAATTTTATTCCATGTGACACAATGGTTCTTGCTTACATTATGAATGTAAGGGTTCACCCTGAACACACTAAATGCATGAAGGCAATACAGCTCTGTAGATAAGCCATCAGAGTTCTGTGTTGAGGGACCCCGATTAGTTTCAGTATCTTGGCTACCGTGTCATGGATTAGGTGGGATGCCAATCTCCATGTAATGACTCAGGTAGTCTGGGCAGCTACTGATGATGCACAAAAGACTATGGCAATGCAGTGAATGGGTACAGCTGGTGTGAGTCTGTCTCCGTGCTGCTGTCAGATGTCCTACTGTAGGGGTATAACTTAATTCTGGCTCTGGACTCACACAGCTCTGGCCAGCAATATTTATAAATGGGAGTCTGATCTACTGAAAAGTTTCCTAAATTCAATTATTGCTTTTTATTTCCTGTGCAATTACAATGATTGTTTTATTTTGGTTTTGCATGTTGTCATTCAGCACCTAAATTTCTTTGTACAGTGCTTCTTTAGGTTCCGTTTTTCCTTCTTTCCTCTCCTACCCTTATATTTTGTGTTTCTATTCTGCATCTGTAGATGCATTTGCAATTGGCAACTTAAAACAGAGTGTCTTTTTTTTTTCACCACGTCTAATACTGAAACTAAATCAGGAAGAAGGAACGATGAACTGGTATTGTGAGAAAAGGGAAGGATATATTCCTGCTGTGCAGAAAAAGTTATGTATACCTGCAGTAGTATAAGTAACTACAGAACGGGCAAACATCTCATCTGTTAGACTCCCATTTATGTTTCTAATATCTCACTGTTTTCCTCAGCCTTCATGTTGCTGTCTCCCAGCTTGACAGCTGGGGCTGAGAACCTCTTTCTCTCCTCCAGTTCTCATGGTTTGCAGACTCCCAGGGTGGTACCAAGGGGCTGGATGTGGGTGAAGGGCTCAGAACACTTTCTGTGTGTATATGTGTGTGTCTGTGCATGTTCGTGGGGCAAACCCACCCCAAAGTTAAGCTGGAAACAGTTCTTAACAGCAGCCTCAATGTATAAATGTCAGCTACAGCAGCTTCACAACCTTAGGAGTTGGAGATACCAACTCCAGAGGCCCACCACTGCCTTCAACATGCTGATGTGATCCCTGTGTCACTTCCACCCTATGGGCACATTAGGCAGGATCTCTGAGAGCTGGGACAGGTAGGGCTGAGAGGACTTCGCAGGGCAAAAGTCACAGTCCTCCTGCAGGGACCATCCCTGTCTCGGTGGCCCCTGCTGAACTTCTGCTGGAGCTTGGGTGGCTGGTCTTGCTGTGCATCATGGAGGAAAGCCCAGAACAAATGACAGGCATTAATTTTCTCTGTAGGACTGGCAGAATGTTTCTTCATTTTTCTGTTTGCACAATCTGTCCACTGAGCAAGTGCCCTGCCAGGAATCCTGCAGGTGGAAATTGTCCTCTCCTGCAGCATCCTACACCTCACCCACATGGCTGGCAAAAGCCATAAGGCAACTTGTGCTGGGGGTGAGAGTCCATATGCAGCAAAGCCCTGTAAACGTTACTGCTTTGACACATAGCCTTTACAACTCACCACAGAACCGTGTGTCAGCATAAAGCTTTTGCCATCTACAGTTTTGAACTTCACACTGAAAAATTTTCTACATTAGTGTTCTCATTTCATATAGTTTTTGAAAAATGGTGCTCATTTAATCCAAATATGCAATGTGGATGCATTTATATTAACGCAGAGCTGTTTATTCAAACCAACCTCATTTTGCACAGATTGTTACATTGATTTTTTGTGATTTACTCATGCCCCAAACTCAAGATCAATGGCACCACTGTGAAAAATCTACAAATAACCTGAAACTATATGCCTAACACTGGCAATTTAACTTCCAGCATCACCAGCTATTTCACTGCAGATTATTTTGGCAGAAGCATTCACTTACTCCCACTGTTTTAAACCTTGCTGGCATTACATGTGGCATAAATATTTGCTGGGGGGTAAGAGTTGACCAGGGGTAAGAGTTTTCTGCATGTGCTTCTGAAGTAATAAAATGAGAGCCCATCTCCTCCACACCTATTCACAACTATTGGTAATGAGGTGTGATATTAAAGGATAATGAGGGCACACCTGGCACCATGTTGCTGACTGTTCTATAAAGGGAAGCCTGAAGAATATTGACTCTGTGCTGCCTAAAGAAATGAATTAATTTTTTGGTGAGCGATGTGCATGCATTTATACTAGTTCCTACTCTTACACATTTTGTTAAAATGTTTTTCCATTTCTTGGTATTTTACCTAAAATACTTGTTTACTTGATGAATCTCCCATGCAGCTTAGGAATGGGGAGATGGGAAGCAAAAGACCTGAGCATCAAAGAAGGCAGTTAATGATGGGAGCATCAGAAGGGATGTCTGCCATGGTAGCTGGTAGTCGGTGGTCCTCTGTGGGCAAACAAAGCTGTCTCTTACCAGAGGAAACAATGCTGGTCAAAGTTTCCAAGTTAATTTCCAAGTTAATATTTTGCACTTTTTTGGCCTGAGAGGCACTATGGGATGTTTGACTTTCAGATCTCATTAGCCATAAGATACAAGATTCAGTTTTTAGTTGTTTTTGGAGCAGGTTCAGATGCTTGGTGCATCACTGAGATGCTCCCAGGATTACGATAGGAATTCAGGTGCTGGTGCTGGTGCTGAATGCAGGTGATCAGCACCCCCATTTTCAATGGATGTTTTTTTTTTCTGCAGGCAATTATGCACTTAGACCTACTCAATGACTGCTCCACCTGTACAGCCTCAGTCTCCTGGGGTTTTGTCTTCAATCTACTTATGGAAAATAAACTATATTTACCAACAGTCTACTCCTGTTTATGCATTGGTTCCTGAGGTTTGCTGAAATGAATTAGACTGGGGATTTGTAAAAGGCAGCATAAACTAGCAAATAAATTCCTGGCCAAGGAGTTTATAACAAATTCCTGGCCAAACACCTTGAATTGGATTTTCTCTTCTAGATGCTGACATCTCATGTCACACATGGCAGCTGTCTTACCGCAAAGCTTCTATCTTGCAGGAGTAATCACCTGTCTCAGCCATGGGATAATGGGCACTGGGTAAACCCCTATATTTTGGATTTTTATGTGATTATAGAGAAGGCTGTCTGCATCACAGTGCACTTAATAACTGTCCGCTTTGAAAGGCTAAGGCACTGAGGGATGGATGTAGTCTCTACATGAGTTGTCTGCTTTTGAGGAAGAAAATGTAATGAGATTTAAGCATTTCTCCAAAACAAAAAGCAAGAACAATAAACTAAAGAGGTGATGAGCTGGATAGCCTACCAGGACAAAGAAACCAGTAAAAAACAAAACTACAGTAGGTAATTTTGAATAGCTCTAGCTTCACGAACTAAAAGCCCAGACCCCTCAGAAATGTCATGACATTGCATTGTCAACATATTTTTTTCTATTCCTTTATCCTGGATTGTTTTCCAGCTGAGACATTCTTGTTGTCATAAGTCACCATAGACATCCTACAGCTATTCTCTGCATACTTCTGCTTATAATTCTTTACAGACAAAAAGCTATCATTTTCTGCTCACCAACTCACTGGTGATTGGAAACTTGCCAGAAGGAAAAAACAGAGAAAAGTTCCAAAATAATTGCAACTGTTGTCACACAAAATGAAAACTGACCCTAGCGTGAGTGGCAGGTTAGCAGGTCCCAAATCTTTTATACATTTTAACAACCATACGTGCCAGAAATCTAATAAACTGGCAGCCTCCAGGGAATTGCGTTTTAGGAACTGAATACAGAAAATTTGTTTGCAGGTAGCAAAAAAGGAAACAGCAGTTCTAGACTATACAAAATCCTAGGAAATAACTAAGAGTAATACTATTCCTCATGGCTGTCATGTTCCCCAGGTCTTGCTGGTCTTGTGTCAGGATCCATCTCTCTTTTCCAACAGACTGCATGCTCTAAGTGATCAGTTTGATGAAACCAATCTGCTGCTGGTATCTGTCTTCCCTTCCTAACCTTCTCAGATCTCTACAGAGAAATTCAACACTTGAATGTTGTCTGACATGGTTAATGCCTTCTCTCTCGTCTCAATTCCCCAGCAAGCCTGAAATATTCCAGCTATTTTATATGTTCCATGATGTGTCTATGCTTCATCACATTTCCTGACTTACTTCATCACTCTCTGATCGATTTAATTTCTTGCAATCAAGGTTGTCACTAGAAGATTTTTCTGATAAGGGGGGAAAAATCCCTAAAAATTCTTGTGCCTTTGAATCCAATCCTCTGGGTTTCACAGAACTGGCCCACCTATGGATTTTAGTCTCTTGTATAATATTGCTTTTAGCTGAAATTCTTTTACCTTCTATAAGAAAGGGTATTGCACTGGGATTGTATAGAACTGGCATCCACAATTTCACACTTTGCACCTGTGAACAGCACTGCTTTTATCTTTTCCTCTGTCTGTATAGCCACCTGAAGATATGTATTTTATAAACAGCAAGTACTTTGGCATGTTTAAATAAGCTTTTGAGAGTACTTAGAAAGAAATAAGCTGATTTTTGTGGAAGAGGAAAAGATGAAGCCAGTGGTACAGCCTGAATCCTTAAGCTGTGCAGGCTTGTTTTATTTAGCTATATCACAAAATGTCTGGAATATTTGAAATACCTCTTTTAAAAAAATAAGCATAACAGAGTGTTAGCTAAGAAGTAATGACGAAGAAAACCTGCTATCAATAGGAAGGATGTTGTTGGAGACAAATTTTCAAGCAACAGGGCAGATGGACAAATATATTAGTGCCCAATTCTGTCCTGAACAAAGAACTAATCCTGAAACCAGAAAAGAGAAGTTAAAAAGACAGGGTTAGAACTGAAGCAGAAAGTGTTTTTAGAATCCATACAGCAGCAGATGTTTTACCACTGGATTCAGACAGAGCTGAAAACATCTTGGTAAAATGTTGGCTGACATCAAGTCCTCTTTTCTGAGGACACCCAGATTATCCTGGCAGAGCTAAAATAGATCCCTGCCCAGGAGCTGATAGAGAAATGGTAAGAGCCAGCTGGTAGCTACTGATTTAAAGAAAAGCAGCAATATTTTGTTCAGAGAGCAGATGAGGTGCGGAAACGGTATTGGACATCGGTTCAATCTTCTGACCTCACTCACCTTTGCTTTTTTTAGCATTGCCTGTGCTGGCTGTATCATGTCCTTCCTTGCAGAAGGAAATTCAATAAGGACTACCGGTATTAGTGGACATTTGTACCTCCCTTATGAGAAAACATACTGTAGTTTAATGGCAGCCTATGTTTTTATGATGTGTCTGAAAAAAAAATCAGCCATTTTCAGTTTCTTACTAACATGACTGACATTATGCACTTTTCTGCCGTGTTTTGCCCAATGTTATTCAAATGCCTCTTTGAACATTTAAAGGAGCTTCCAGTGTTTCTACAGAAATTTATACTTCCACAGTCTAATTGCATGAAAATATTTATTAATAACTTTTGTTTTCAGTTCCTTTTAAAAAATATCTGAAAAACCTCAAACAAACAAGGATGACTTTATTATAAACAAAACTCACTTCAAATAAAACTCATAATTCTGTACAATGTTTTGTTTTCTCAGCCAGACAGTTCTTTCACATACAGACATATTGGCATTAAATTTGATTTACCATGTTTGAAAATAATGAAGTAGTGGATTTACAGGAGTTGGTATTGGGATGTATCTTTATTTTGTTGCAGCACTTGGACACAAATGTGATTTGCTGCCATGTTTAACAAGGTTAAGTGATCTTTGTTCAGTTTCTGTCCTTCCATTCTTTCTACGCAATTTAGAAGTTAGAATTTTTAAAGAAAAACAGCTGACAACAAGAGCAAAACACGGGCGTATTTATGCCAATTTTCCAGCAGCAGTATGAGGGAGAAGATGAGCATAGTGATAATAAGCTCATAAGGGTAGCATCACCATGGTAAATTGTCAGAGTAACTCCTCAATAGGGCACAGGACTAAATTTAGAAGACTACACTGCTGGTGAGTCATTGATCATTGCACAAGTAACATGGTCTTCTGCTGTGAACACATATACTGTGTTTTGCGTGCAGCATGGGTATGCAGTTTGGAGATGGTCTAATTAGACAGTTGTATGTCTTAAATTGTCTTGGGTGAGATGGAGTCAACAACAACACCTGGTGGATCTGGATATCGGGGTTTATTTAAGAACTCCTGAGATTAAAGCTTTTACCCTGCTTGATTTCCCCACACAATCAGCACATTTCCTCACACATGCAGCCATTTTCTCCCTTCCCACTGGCACTGTGTTCCACAGGTCTCAGTGTCCCTCCCCAGAAAGGCCAGTCAGGTGATGTTGTGCCACTGCTCACAGGTACCAGTCTCAGGTGTGATAAGTCTCTGGTCTAGCAGCCAGTGTGTGTCTGGTCACTTCACAACACTTGCCTCCATGCAGTGATCTGATTTCCAGGGTCTTCTGCAATTTCTGGGATTTTTTATCCAGTCCTGATCTTCACCACCTTTTTTTCCAGCCCCCAGATTTCCCCATCTAAATAGTCAGTGTGCAGTAGGAAACATATGATCAATTCCTAATTGGTGGTTCTGTCCTACATGTTATTATTAATTGAAGGAATCAGGACCTGCCACAGTCAATTAGTCCTAATGTTATTGAAATTTACAGTTGGCCCATACCAGTTACAGGTATCAGGTGGCAGGCTCATGCTTGCTTGTAAGTTCAAAAGTTCAGATTCAGAGAGTCACCCACTCACCCACAGACATGCAATTATCTGCTGCAATCTGAATTATCTTCACCTACTACTGCTGTTAAAAAAAAAAAAAAAGAGACAGACAAATCCTGATGGAAA
Organism: Pseudotriccus pelzelni; assembly: GCA_035584735.1. Lineage (NCBI taxonomy): Eukaryota > Metazoa > Chordata > Aves > Passeriformes > Tyrannidae > Pseudotriccus > Pseudotriccus pelzelni. The sequence continues at coordinate 66,395,512 of JAWMRA010000001.1, read as the reverse complement.
AATAACTGGATTTTTTTTTTCCTGGAAATAAAGAATCTCAATGACTCTGGTGCATCTGTAGCAGTAATAGCTATTAGGACTGCTGCCTTAGTGGAATATGAAGTAAAAAGATGTGCACTAAAATTAACTTGTTAAAGTTGCAGTGCAATGACTCAGAACTAGAAAACAGGCTTTTTTTTTTTGCCTTTTTTTTTTTTTCCCTGACCACACTATACACTGCGTAGTGAAATTTCAAATTTTTGTGTTTAGGTTTAGATAAAATCAATAGTAATTTCAGGTAACATTTAGAAGTTGTTCTTGCTTCTGAAATTTGTCATATTAGAGCACAGGTTAGACTTCTCAAATAACAGATTTCTGATGTGATGGCCAGCTTACACGATCTTTGGACCAGAACCTTTGTAGATTGGTGCTCTGGAAAGGCCAGAACAACTGAGATCATGTCCGAGTGGGGAAGAGCTGGAAAGGGGGGTGCCTTTTATTTGGACTTTTTTTTTAATACTCTTTCTGTGGGTGATCTAGGGGAAAAATAAAGAAAGAGGCCTTGCTACTGCCAAAAAACGCACAGAGTGCACACAGTGTCAGGATAGATATCAGCTGGGAGACCGCTGCCTAAGTTATATATTAAATGCATGAAGAAAGTTCACGTATATCTGATTCAGAGCCATCAAAGAGTTCAAAAGTGACCAGTATATCTATTCCATTGTATTTCAGCTTTGATGTTAAGAATATTGTGGAAATAAATGCGCTTTTACAACAGATATTTTTTTCAAAAACTCCTGCCCTATTTCAGTAGCTGTCTATATAAAACGAGAATATGAGACTAAAATAGCTAGATTATGCTCTTAGTTCTGCAAACATAACTCTGGAATAGCTCTACAGAGGTTTGTGGAATTATTTCTGATTTACTGTAGTGTAGCTGTGAGACAAACTGGCCTAAAGAGTATAGCTGTCTAATATTTTCTTCCGAATACTGCTTTATTACCTTACACACAGAGAAGTAGACAACCTTCTGTTATAGGGTGATTCAGTAGTTCCCCAAGACACTGTGATACCATTATAACCACACAGACAGCCAGATGCATCAAGCTGACAGCTAACAGACTCTTTCAATTTCTTGGTGTCAGTTGCCACCCAGTGATTTACATCTGAAAATGAACATACAGAAAACCAGTTTGTGAGAGCCCAACATTTGGATGATATCTTCATTGCTCTAATACCACCACTTTTTGGAGCAGAAACTTGAAATTCGTCAGAAGAGCAGTCTCTGTGTCCAAAATGTCGGATATTTTAACAGAACTAACTTTGTTATTACCTTGAAAAAGGAGGAAAATAAGACCAATTGGAGACTGCCAGGCACATCACAGATGTCAGGGAGCTATGCAGATAAATATTTGACAAACAAAAGGTCCAACCACAGTGGAGGTCTGGTACAGTGAAGTGTTTGCTGCAGAGTGTTACAGCAAAGACCTTGAGAGTTGAAATCATGATTCTGAATGAAGGATATAGTATCCTTTGTCTTAGTACTGCTGTGATTCATGTTGTCTACAGGCTGCCATGGGGAGAAGAAAGATCAGGAATGAAAACAGGGCTTTGAGGTTTTCTTACCCTAGTACTGTAAAGATCTACAGGGCCCAAATCCTGTAAAAATAAAAATTTGGCTTAAATAAGTTGGGTAATAAAAGATTGTAGGGATATGAGTTTCAACTGGGTCAGAAGGCTGAAAGCTGGACCAGGCAGCTGGAGTACAAGCAAAAGTGTCGTACTTGCTGGGGGAAGAATCCAGGTGCAACAAGGGCGAGTGGAAGGGTAAGGAGAACTACGCTTAAGACAAGCTGGGGAGACCTCATACTGACTTTTCAACTGTAAAAGCACTCTTTTAGCAAAGTGTTTATTTTAAAGTTCTGGCTTCTCCTTGTGTAACCTTAGGTCAATTCTCCTCTGATCTCTTTTGAGATGTAACTGCAACTAAACCTGTTTTCAAAATATTCTACATCTATGTGCTGCATATAGTTAATTACTGAGGTTTATAGCATTTCATTTGTAAAAATACAGGTTGAATAGCATTGATATCAGCATTGCTAATGCAGTAGTGAAAATAAAAGCAGTCTCACTGACCTATGGGACTTAACTGTTTGGCCTACAGGCAAACTCATTGAAGCTAAAAAAATTTTCTAATTAACAAGCGAACACTCCGGACAAGAACTCTGCATCTCATTTCACAGTGTCTTGTTTGACGCCCTGAATTTATCAGAACTTCAGAACACATATTTGGGAACTGCTGCTTGCTCCGTGCTCCCAAGAGCCTGACGTAAAAGTGTCTTCTCACTGCACACAGTTTAGCACATATGGAAATTTTCACTGAAATAAAGAAAAAGGGGTCTGGGAAAACATGCAGCCATGTACAGAAGCAAATCAGGTTGTAATACTGACTATCAATTTTATATTTTAAAAAATGCAAGCAGCCAAACACTGTTTAATTCAAAGTCCATATGAAAAAAACAAAGGTTCAAAGGAAAAGAAAGACTTGCTTGCTCCAAAACCATGGAATGCTTTGGGTAGATGATTTCCTGCGTGAATGAGTCAATGTTTGTAGGGAGAGAGAATGTTTTTAAAGCTGGAAAAACAGATAGGCTTTCAGATGCATCAGCCCTTTTTTAAATATGACATGAAAACAAAAAACTTTAAACACAAGCTGAGAACAAATATTCTGAACAAAATTATAAAGTTTTATACAATAATGTGATAAAGTAGCTGTACCCAATGTGAGGATAAGATGTTAATTTATCACTTGTCAAAAATGGTGGTATGTGAGAAAATGGAATGTGAGAAAAATAGATTGAGTTTCTACAAAAGCTATGATTTCTAATATTTATTAATTTTAGTTCTCAAGGCCATCTTTTGGAGGCACTTTGCAAACAGGAGAGATGTCTCCCTTGATGATGAGAGCAGGGAGGTTAGTACCAGAGAATCCATATGGTGAGAAATGTTTTCCTCCTGGTTAACTGGGTCCTTTGATCCTTGATCAGTTGTCTGTGTGTGTTCCTTTTGACATGCTGTGGTGCTTAATTTTAACTCCATGGTTTACATATCGACGTCTGGTGCATTGGATCAATAGATTACACTGCAGGAAGCGCGAATGGAAGAGCCAGGAATTTTCATGGTACTGTTATGCAAGCATTAATTCTAAGACGTGATAGTACAGCGGCAAGTTCTATGTTTGTTTATTTATGTTGGCCATAAGGAGAAGCTTGTCCTAATGATGATTTTAGACAGGTGGGAGGGATGTCTGAATTTTTCTATAAAAATTCACAGAAGACACTGTGCATCTCTATCAGGTTTCCTTCACACCCTTCAGTTGCAAGGGCTGGACCAATATTTCCTACATCACTTTTCTTCCTTTCTTTTCCTTTAAAGAGTCAGAGAGGAACCAAATGTTGGGTGGAGCCATGCCCAGCTGCCCTTCAGATAAGCCAGTCTGAAAATCACCACGGTCTGGAACTTCTGCTTCCCTGAATTGCTTGTACCACAGCTGGTCTGTTCCACACAGGCGAGCAGTTGACAGAGAGAGCAGAAACTGTACCTTGTGCTCACTTTTTCAAGTGAATTACAGTTCTGCTGGAAAATATAACATTCCATTATTCTAAGAAATAAGATACAATTTTTTTTCCCCTCAGGAATAAGCTAAGCGAAGATAAGATGATACAGCACAAGAAAGCATGCAAGAAGCAGACACTTGAGCACTGCTTTAAATTTAGGGTCATGTTCTGCCCTCAGGTACACCAAAGCACAAAGCTCATGGAAATCATCATACAAATATATATGTATCTCAGGCCATACATTTGCCTTCAGTTTGGACATATTAATTTTGCCTGGAATCTGACTGTCTACACCTTTGAACTCCTGTGTAAATTCCAGATCTTCCTTGCTGCTATTTGCCAGTACAGGAGTGCAATAAGTTGGGGAAGACAATTTGTTTTGTTGAAGATTTTTTTCTTTTCAGGAAAACTTTCCAGAGGTATAAGGCAAGTACAGTGCTGGGTCAGGTCTTGCATACTACTGGAAAGCACAAAACATAAGAAAGAATGGAGAGCTTTCTTGTGTAACAGGCAGGTGCTATAACTAATTTATAAGGATATTAGGCAAATTTTCAAAGTAGTATCTGGAGCAGCAATCGAGACTACCTGTGTTACGTTCTTCTCGACCCCTTTTCCTAACCTATACTTGCCAAAGAATGATGCAATTGAATCAACACTGTGAAAGGATTGCATGAAAGTAGGAAGAAAAATGGAAGATTTCTCTTTAGAAGTCATGGACATTCATAAACATCAGGCACAGACAGAGGATTTGTGGGAATCAATTCAGCAGAAGTTGCATTTTCATCTGCTTGTAGGTGTTTTTGGACCGTAGGAGGAATATGTAATAATGGTTTTGTAATCATAAGAAATTTGGCTGTGGGATGACACACTTATGGAACAATTTGTTTCTGGTTTTACTGAGATTATTCACTAGTATAAGCAATATGTTTACATGAGCATTGAAAATAGAAAGCACATTTTTCTCATTTTTAGTCAAGGATAACTAAATATATCCAATCTGAAGTGTTAATAATAACTTCCCAGTGTGCATCACACTTAAAATAGTTACTATTCCAGTTTTATTAGCACAATTTCATTAGCACATTTATATGCAGGGCTTAATTGACAGAAGGGTAGCAGAACTATTCTTACAGGATATTTCTATTTTAAAAGCATTTTTGAAAAAAGGGAGTACTGAAAAGATTAATGTATACTGAGAAACAAGATGTGATTTAATGATTGTTTTATCATTCTCTAGCCATTTTAGCTTAAAAGCATACTTGCTAAAATAAATTAAGAAACCACCCAACACAAAAAAACAGACTCAACTGTTTTATTAAACTCAGAAAGAAAAAAATTATAATGTTTTGGCCTTTTCTTACAGTAAGTAATCAAAACAGAAGTGTAGTTATCTTCAGGGATTTTATTAAATCAAAGAACAAAATGGGATTTTTGAAGGTAATAAATGATACAGGACTGCCAAAGACGTGCAATGCAAACAGACTTCAGCATCCTGATCTTGTAGGGATTCAGTTAAATGTTGGAACAAATAGCCCTGACAACGCAATCACTATCTGCTCAGTAAGATTGTGGGACAAGCTCTGGAAAATTTTGAAAGAATGGTCATAATCCAGGTACTAGCTGGTTTCCAACTTTTTTGCCCACCAAGGTAAATGACAAAAATGTGTTCCAGGGCATGTCACAAGGGTCAAAGACCACAGGAAGCTGCAGCTGACTCTTAACAAGGAGGCAGCATGGCAGAGGGTCAGAAAGGTATGACATAGGGAAGGGATGAAGACTAATGAGATTACCTGTGGTTTGACAAAATGTTGGACTCACAGAGAGGATGGTTTGATATTCATAAAGATATGTAATTCAGGGCTGTGCTGTCTGAAAAACAAACCCAAACCCTTATTGTCCTCCATTTGCTCAAGGGCTACCATTCCTGTGGTTAACAAATACCTCTCACGGAAGTTCTTTTTCCTGCTTGTCAGCTTGGACGTCTGTAGGGAAACTCAGAAAGGGCAGAGCATGATGTGGATTCTTGGGGATTGTGTGTAAGTGAGGAATGTCTTGGTGGCAGAGAGGCCGTTTCTAGAGTGTTGTCTGCAGGAAAGATGTAAGAGAAACAGTGTGTGTTAGAGTGTTTTTCAGAGGTACAGGTTTTGGAACTGATAAAGGATGTGAAATCATATTAAGGACTCTCTGTACGCTCTGAATCTATTACCTTTTCGGATATATTATCATCTTTTTGGCCCCAGCTCAGAAAGGGTTAGTCTGAAACATCATCCTCTGCAGTGGGAGTTATATGGTCTTTCCTACACAAGTAAGGCACCATTGCCTGGGTGTCGTGCAGTGTACGTGGAATAAGAAACATTGCAAATAAAATTATGTCAAGCAGAGATCTCACCAGAACCACAGAGTCCTAGAAGGTAGGTGGGCCTAAGAGGGTCCTATGTAGCTAAAAGAGAGGTACAGGCAAACATAGAGCTTGTCTGAGTCAGCTGACTAAATATCTGGGTCACTCTCTGAAGTTGTCTCTACTGATTCCATAAATTGTCTACACTCCTAAATTAGGAGTGTAGAATCTACACTCCTAAATTAGGCCCCTGAAATGCCTAAATGTCTGTGCGATCAATTGGACCATTTCTTTGGCTTAACTTTGCATCTGTTTCTAGTACAGAGTTGTTGTTTAACCTCATATATATGATCACTTATATAGTAGCTTTCTAAGCAAAACTTCAGATTCACCCTCTCTTTACATCCTCTGGTCACTTAAGAAAATTTGGAGATAGCTTTCTTCAGGCTTGTTTTTTACTTAGGGAAATTATATAAGCTTTTGATAAAATCAAAATGTCTATCAGCCTCTATCAATTGCCAAGAGATTGCTTTTGTTGTTATGGCAGCTGGACACAGTGTGAGACTAATTCAGAGGCATTTCAGAGATTTCTGACTAACTACCTGAAGTGACACTGTTTTTAGATACTTCTTATTTTTTCCTGGTTTGGAAATTATTTTGCATTTCTGTAACCACTGGACATGAATCTCGTTGCACTTTTGCTGAAGTCAATCCAGGAACATATTATGATTCAGAAGAATAGAAATGACACAATCCAGCTGCAAGCATTTCTTTGTGAAAGGACATGCTTCCTTACCTAGTGCCTTGATGGCTAGTAAAAAATTTTAATATTTATTTATGACAAATTGAATAAGACTTAACTACAGAAGGGGAAAAAGGTCAAGGAAAAGTGTATTTTAATAACATTAACTGAAATTGTTGAAATTCTGATAGCAATTTACTTGTCTTATTTTCTTGCTTCAATTTGCAATAGCCCCTATATTTATATTTTCCGCCAACAAAATGTTAATGTAATAATTATTTGGAGGTATGGCGTTTTTATATCTTATACGTTCCTCAACATTATGTAAAGAGTAAACGTTTAAAAGTTATGGAAGCTCACAGTTTTTCCCAAAAGTGTGATATGATTATATAATGATAGTATTTAATGTTCTTTTGTTCCTAACTGAGCTAGAGTGAGCTATGAAGTGATACAGTGACAATATAAAAAAGCTTTTATAGGGCTGAAAGAATATGATTCTTTGTTTGTTATAAACAATTAAATTGCGAATTCATGATATTCAGTTTCAATGAGTAATAATGCCTGTCTTTCATGTGAACATTTGAAGTGACACTGATTGCATTCTATCTCCTATCTTCCCTAAATAAAATGAAACAAGCTACATTTCATTATGATTCATAGGGCCTGGGGACTCAGGTAGCTATCTTGAACTCACACACTATTGCCAAGGTTCTCATCATGGTGCTTAACATTTAGGTTCAATAGTCTGCTTAAGAAAGCAATTTGATTCTTAGGTGGGCTCAATCTCTCTTACATGCTTGACACATTCTATTGACCATAAATAAAGCATAGAACAGCCACATTCATATGTGGGAATCTCAGCTGTGTACCTAAATTTGGATTGACTAGAGAACATATCTTTTTTTCCTTTAATATATTTTGCAATTGAACGAAGTAAAACTTCTATATTAAATACTGTTCTGAGAATATAGACAAAATGTATCTCTAGTAAAAAAGCCCAAGGCTTATCAAAGGAAACACTACCAGTATGAAAAGTATGTAAAATAACTTAAAAAAACCTTTATACTAAAATGGAGAATCTACTTGTCATCCACTTCTGAGTTTGTAGATCAAAGAATGGGAGGATGCTTTTTGAGTGCAATCTCTATTCCGTAGCTTAATTCAGGAATGATCTTTATTAAAACCTTAGTGGCCTAGGTTCTACTATAGCATAGTAGAATAGTAAAGACCTTCCAGGGCATTTTTTTTCATGAAGCAGCAAGAAAGTTAGATCTTCATAAAGCCTAGATGGCAGTCATTCATAAGACATTTTTGTCTTGGCTTTGAGCAGGATTGACAAAAATGGGAATTTCCCCCTTTTTCTCTTTGATGAAGATTTTCCATATCCCATTTACTGACATTACTTCCAACTCTTTCAACTTCCTTTCCTTGTCCTTTTCCAGAAAATTATTTTCTAGACCCCTTGAAAGGAGGAGAATATGATGTGGCACACAGTAGCACTGTACAAAACAAAATCTCAACAATTGCTTTCTTTAAATATATTAATTCCGTGCTATCTTTTTTGTGATGGAGCAATCCCCAATATTCGGACAGGCGGGGATTTAGTGCGGAAGTTTTTCCTTGTCCCTTTAATTAAGTGAGGTGAATGCATTCCATGAATTTAACCCCGGAGTGTGGGTTCTACTGTAGGTACATCACTGCTTTCATATGTTATGGCTCACTGAAGTCAATAGGATACTTTTATGCAGCAAGGCTTATAGCTGTCATTTCAGCCTCCCGCAAGTTAGCATCAATCAGATTGAATTCTGGTTTCCTGTTGCCTGGTGAACATTATCAGAGTAATGTGTAAAGGGAAAAAGAAAAAAAATCCCTGAAAGGAGAATTATTAGAAAACTGCCCTCTCTAATGCTAAAACTCAAAGTAAAACTATTCAGTGGAATCAGTTATCTGGGAGAAGTTGCCTGGATAAAAATAGATTCCTCATTGATAGTCAGATCATTGAGACTCCATAAAAGAAGACTCTATTGAAAAAGTTCCTGCAAACTGGTTTTGTTTGGCATCTGACTGAATTGTGGGAGCCCTGAAGCTACCAGCAGCTTCCTGCCTGCCACTCCTGGAAATCCTTTAGATAGTACAAGCAATAAACACTACCCAGTGGGAAATGGCAGAGTAATGTTTTACACTGATTACATGCTAACAGCAGGGAGAAGCTTGATGCGGACTTTCAGAAGCTGAATGTGTGAGCGGAATATCCTTTTTTAATAACAAACAACTTACTGAATCTAGGACACTACACCATTCTCTCAGATAAAGGAAGGCTTAATATTGCATTCAGACTTCCCTTAAGCCAGTGACAGTGGCTCTGAAAAGTATGAAATTATTCCTGATTCTCCTGTAAATCAAATTATATCCATTAAATTAAACTGAAAATAAGATCAATGAGATTAGTATTTAACATTTCATGAGTTTGCCAGGCAGTACAACTGATTAAAATGATTATTATTGTTATTATTTCTTCTTGTGGAACCAAATAATTTTCATACATATATATTAGAACAAGTATTTTATATAGTTATTAAAAAAAAACCCTGAACAACCAGAAACAGAAAAAACCCACAAGTAAGTCAAGGTGAACTTATAACAGCCTTGACAAGGAAATAGTAAGATGAGTTGAATTCTGATTGAAAGGTTTGGTGACTGACTGAATCTCCCAGTAGCTGTGGGTATTGGCACAAGAGGCAATATTCTTGCTCCGTAGAGAATAGAGAGTTTCACAGGGAATTCATAATGTTATGATTATTTATATGAATGACAAGTTCAAGTTTTGCTAATTGATAATACTTAATATTTCTAAGAATCAATGTGAAAAAAGTTGATATTGAGGTTAGGGACTTAATATTTTTATGTGTTCAGTGTAAGACTTCCCTTGGGTGTCAGTTTTGCTGATGTAATTCATTCCCTTATATTGCATTTAGTAAGAGTAACGATATCTCAGCTGCCTTTCTGAATGCAAATCTAGTTGACCTTTCTGCGAGTTTGTTTGGTTTTGTTTTGGGGTTTTTTACCTTTTCTTTTTATTTTTTTTTTCTTAAAGTTTCTAGCGTGCTTTTCATTGGTGCTCTTTTATAGCTTTCTGTCTGCTTTGGACACAGCATGCCTTGTGCTTTTCTAGCTGCAATTCTTCTGCCAACTCCATTAGAAAGAAAGGGGTTGGGTTTAATTTTCCTGCTGAAGGAATCACCTTGAGCCCTGGAAAAACCCTCCAAAACTAAGCTATGGGGGAGGTTTCAGTGTTCTCTGTGCTGCAGAAAATATCCTTGAAGGACGAGTTTCGGGGCTGGCTGCCATTATGAGCTATTCTTACTCACAAGCATCAAGTGCAAGAGGCTGAGAAAATGTTTGAAAAGAAAAAATAAGCTACTGAAAACCACTACTATAATACCTCATAAGAACTGAGGAGTACTCACTTTAGTCCTCATTTAGTGTTTAGTTGCTAACAAAATTGTGTATTAAGTCAGCTGCTCCCCTCCTCCACTTCATATCACTGAGGGCTGCTGACACAGAGTAATTCAGCAGCTCCATCACCTGGTTGTATAAAGCTTTGGTGAAGCTACTTGAAGTGAGTACACTTGTGATGTCAAGAGCAGAGGAGAGCAGCTTAACCAGCTCAGGCATTTCTGAACACCTCTGAGGATGGGTATTCCACAACATTCCTAGATTCCAGGTTTCAGAAAGACCTGGACAAACTGGAGAAGAGGGCCCATGAGAACCTCATGAATTCATAAGTCCAGGGGCACAGTGCTGCACCTGAATTGGGGCAATTCCAGATACAAGTGCACACAGGGAGAAAAAGGCATTGAGAGCAGCCCCATAAAGAAAAATTTCAGGATTCTCATGGATGAAAAGCTGGACATGATCCAGGAGTGTTTGCTCACAGGCCAGAAAGCCAACCACATCAGGGGTTGCATCAAAAGAGGAGTGGCCAGCAGGTTGAGGGAGGTAAATCTGCTCCTCTACTCAGCTCTCATGAGACCCCACCTGGATGCTGTATCCAGCTCTGGGGTCCTCAGTGCAAGAAAGACATGGACCTGTCTGAGCTCATCCAGAGGAGGACCACAAAGATGATCAGAGGGATGGAGCATCCCTCCTATCAAGACAGGCTGAAAGAACTGGGCTTGTTCAGCCTGGAGAAGGCTTCAGGGAGACCTAATTGTCACCTTCCAATACTTTCAGGGTGCTTACAAAAAGGAGAAAGAGGGACTTCTTACACATGAACATAGTGACAGGACAAGGAGCAATGGTTTTAAACCAAAAGAGGGCACATTCAGATTAAATGTTAGGAGGAAATTCTCTACTATGAGGGTGGTGAGGCACTGGAAGAGGTTGCCCAGAAAAGTTGTAGATGTTCCATCACTGGAAGTGTTCAAGGCTGGGTTGGATGGGGCACTGAGCAATGTGGTCTAGCCTAGGAGGTTCCTGGAGTGTGTGGAAGATAACTTCCTACAGAGCTCATGTCTGAGTTAACCAGGGAAGGTGTCCTGCTGGACCTGTTGTTCATCAAGAGAAAATGAGTGGTGAGTGATGTGACAGTGGGAGGATATCCAGCACAGTGATCATGAAATAACAGGGGCCTTGATTCTCAGAGAAATAAGGAAGGAACAGGGTCAGCAGAACTGCCATCGTGGATTTCCATAGGTCAGACTTTGGCCTATTTAGAGAGCCATGGCCTTCAGGAGACAGGAGAGAGGGGATCTCAGTGGGGCTGGGCAGGAAGGAACTGGTGGTGGGGGAAGTGGGGGCCAGGAGCCGCAGGGAGCTGCAGGCAGATAGGAAGGGGGGTGGGAGAGCTGGGTGGCACCATGCCTAGAGTGCTCCCCTGAGAGGCTGGACGCCCCCTGGCCCCAGGAGCTACCATTTCTGCCCCAGCTCTTGTCCAGCTCAGCCTCCTACCACGTGCACTCACACTCACCGCCTGCCAAAGCTGTGCTGCCACAGCCCTGCCTTCCCTACCCTGTCCTGCCCCGCTGACAGCCCCACTGTCACCCCAGCAAGTCTGTATGAAAAGCAGAAAAGGCCTTGGCTCTGTGTAAGCACTGCTCAACAATAACAAAAACATCTCTACATTATCAACCCTCTGTTCAGCACAAATCCAAAACCCAGCCCAGCAGTAGACACTATGAAGACAATTAATTCTACCCCTGCCAAAACCAGCACAAGCTGCAACTAAAATGTCCTCTTCAGAATAGCATACAGAAGCTTTTTTTTTAGGTTAGAAGTAGCAATCTTTGTGAATCCTTGCAGTTCTGGACTCTCTGACATGTAATATTTTGTTCAGACCTTTTCAACGATATTCCACACTGCAGAAAATAAAAAACGTTTGATGAGTAATTGACTCTATATCAAGGTTATCCCTATCTCCAGCAAATATTTAAATAGGAAGCAATCTGTGAAAGTTGTTACTTTCTTTTCTGTCAACACAGGGTGCTGAAGCAGACCTTGCTCTGGGACATTACTTGCTGTGAAGGTAAGGAATCTGGGACAAGAGTCTCACATGGAGTGACTGGGAGTTGTGATGCTGCTTAGAAGGGAGATGACCTCAGTAAGAAGTTCAAAACAAATACAAAAAGAGGCTCAGATGGGACCTTAGTTCTAGTAGCAACGATAGAAGTTTAGAAATCTTTAAATAAAAAAAGAGCAAGAATTATTATTTTGGAATGAAAATAGCTTTGCCACTTACCTTTATGTACAGCAAATGCCAAGACTACTTCTCATTATTCTTTTTCTTTTGAAGCCAAGGGCAATGGAATCAACATGTTCTTTTCAATGTAATCCCCAGGGGGTAACTGAAATATAATTGCATTTTTTATGAGGTGTTTGGATTTTTACTTTATTTTCTTTTTAGATACTTGTGCTTTCTAAGAAAAGGATGGAGTAGCAAAGTAGCTAGTAAAGTCACTGAGGCTTATCCTTTTAAATTGCTTTCACAGACTTTAGTGAAAAAAGTATTTTTATTCATTTCCCCTAATCTATAGTAATAAAAAAAAGTAAATCACTCTTCTTCTATTTTTTAATTCTCATTTACTAGTAACTACTGAGACAGTGTTAGTTCTGATTATGGATAGTTATGGAGCTGGTACAAACACTCCAGGATAATTCAACAATTAAAATGAGCAAAATATAAGCAGAGAAATGCTGTAATAGGTACAAATCAAGTCCACATCTGGGAGGTGGTACAAAGCCCTCAAATGCCCCCTGCAATTGCTGGAGACATTTTTACATCACACAGTGCCCATACACAATTCATTTGTGTCAGCTACATTTTGTCTCACTAAAGAAGTTATGAAAACGGTAGAGGATTAAAAAGAAAAATCATTCTTACTTTCCAAACTAGTTCCTGTATTGGCAGAGACACTTCGGACAGGATGGGTGGCTTGTTCCCTGGAGGTGCCTACTGCTCTTGAGTCCCCAGGCAGGGCAGGCCAAGACATTCTGCCCAACTGAGGTGACTGAAATTAAGTAGGGCGAAATCCACCCTTAGTCTTTCAGTACAACCAAGTTTTCCAACCTGAAGAAGGAGTATCCTTATTTTATTTGTTGCTTCATATTGGTTGTTAAATAAATGTCAAGGACTTGTTTTTTAATTCAAATATTTCTTCATTTTGTGAATTTATGATGACATTTGTTATCATCTCTAGTCAGTTATTAAAAAAATAACAAACAAGGTCTTCAGATTTCTGTATGTGACAAAGGGCAGGATACTTTTAGTGAATCAATCTTCATCATTCATTTTATTTAGCATCACAATAACACAGGACTTTTGGAGTGTCTGAAGTTCCTCATCACCCCTGTAAGAGGAATAATAAGGTACTTTTCCTTTTCACATTTGACAGTTTAAATTAAAATGTGTCTCTGGCTTCCTCACAGACAAGCTTCTTTTAAGACAGCAGATAAGGTCCAGTGTTTGAAGAACATTAATTATAGGTTCAGATGATAAAACATGGCTGGAGTAGGCTAAGTTTTATAAAAAACCTTATCCTGTCATGTTTTTGGGAAAAAAACAAATCAAACCAAAACAGCAAAAACACTCACAAAAAAAATCCAGACTGAAAACATCAATGCAATACATACGGTAAATTATCCTCTCACTTTGCTCAAAGTTCACTTTCTTTGCAAATTTGAAATGACAAAAATTAACCAACTCCTGCTTCGATGAGTATCCAATTTTTTTTTTTTTTTTCTAAGTAGAATAGAATAGACTCTTTCTCTCTTGGGTTTTTATCTTCCATTTCCAATTTTTGGTCAAATAGTTCATTCTGTATAAATTCTTCCCTAATGCTGTGCTGTACAAGCTTGTCCATGGAATCTTGGCCACAGATGATCTGTCTAGAGTGTCAAATATGATAAAGTTCAAGGTGCTTCTTTCACTTTAGAAGAACACTGTAAGCCACTCTATTTCCATCTGTGTTGCTCTGCTGAACACCATTTTAGTGTAATGCTGTTTAAAACATGCATACAGTAGAAATAAATAGAGTTTTGGGCATGAAAAATGTAAATTATTAAAACCACTGAAAACTTGTATGTGAATCCAATCTGAAAAGTATCATATAAGTAAAGAAGAAATCCATAAGATCTCTTAGAAAAAAATAAATTGTACAGAAAGTGTTGCAGTTACTCTCTCCTGATATATAAAGGACTAGTGAATTCCAGCAGAGTTGTAAAGTGAGATATTTACAACTGATATTTTTTCCCAGAACAATCAATATAAGAAATTAATCTTCTATGCCACCTCAAGTGCATTTTAGAAATATACACACAAAATATACACACAGATAATAAAAAATGAAATGTCAGAGTGAAAAGCCTGGGTTGTGTGCCTTAGTGCACAGAGTTAACACTGGCTATCAATTAAAAATTAGCCAGGGCAAGGCTGCTGGATAACCGGCTGCTTAGGGGATTCAGGAATAGAGTGGAAATTACAATGCTTTGCTGCCATTCTGATCTAGCATAGCAATTTTTATGCATAAGATCAAACGTTGTAACCCAAAAAGAGACTCACTACTGAGAAGGAGTCAGAGGTATACCTGAATTGATGACAGTTTGCTCAGAGATGGAGGCAAGGCCTCGGCAAGCCCTATTTTTGCACAGATTTTTCAAAACCTAGATCTTGCACATCCTGATCTTCCTACAGAGGCCCAGAGTTTCTTTGGAAAGGCTTGTTAGACTCAGCAGGGTTTCCTCTGGTTCACGCTGGTACAAGCAAAATGCAAACAAACCAAGGGCCGTCATCAGATGGTTTTTACACAAATGACTCTGGCAGATGTCAGGAGCTACCTCAGGTTCACACAGCTCTTCCTTGCTTTTTAGCTTTAGTAACCTACCCAACAGCCGAGCTACCAAAGCAGGGTACTAGAACACCTGAGCTTGGGATCCAGTGAAATTTCCAGACTTATTTCACAGGGTCTAATAGTCTCCCTCTGAATGTAACAAACTAAAAAAAAAAAAAGAAGAAACAAACTACCAAAGAAAGAAAACAAACCAACTAAACCAAACTAAACCACCAAACAAACAACAGAAAAACCACAAACCCACAAAAAACCCCCAATCAAACAAGCAAGTAACAAAAACCCCAAAAAAACCCCAAAACAAACAACAACAAAAAGTTTACATAAATGTATGTAAAATACATACAGAGCACAAATTTAACCTAGTTATTCTAAGGGGACATACTATGCTGGTATGGTTTATACCTAGAAAATACTGTAATTTACTGCATTAACCAGTTTAGTAATATCCACGCAGCTTTATTTGTGGATTTTCACAGAAATTTATGAGGTCAAAGTGCTGATTTAGTGCACCTGTATAATATAGAGTGGATAGGTATACTGTTTTGTTTACTCTTCAGTTCTACCAACCTTAAAGTAGATTTCAGGAAATTTAGGAGCACCCACACAATGAATTGTAGTGGCCATGCAAAGGCTATTGATTATAACAGGTTGTGATGGTGTTATTGTTGTCATCCTACGTGTTTCTTTTCTTCCCAGAGAAAGTCCTTAGAGACAGAGCAGTGGATGTAATGGTAGCAGTCTCAGAGGTGTTGTCTTTATAACAACTGGTGTTTTGACATTTTATCAGATTTTTATTTTCTTTTTTCTTATTTCCTTTAACATTTAGAAGAAGCTAAGCCTTTACAACTTTTGGTTTCAATGTGGTAAACTTGGCAGTTTCCTAAGTGCTTCCCTCTACTCCTTGAGACACCTGTGTGTTTTCCAGAGAAAGAGAAAATTTTGCGTTTTTCTTCTTTCATTCGTACACAGCAGTGTTTGTGACAGGAGAGATGGTTAACAGGAATTGCAGTGCAAAAATGTTCTCTGGAATGTAGTACTTGGGCATATGTTTCTGCTCATTGAGAGAAAAAGAATAAGAAAAGAAAAAAAGGGAGAAAAAGACTATAATGAAGAAAACAAGTATTTGTACAATTACAGTGTTTCCAATTTTAATCATAACAGTAAATATACAATTGTTACTTGTTCAACGTGGGCGAATACTGAAAAAGACTAAGTTGTTCCTTGCTCAGATTAGTCTGAAATGACTATGAACGCACTTAAAGTAAGCTTTCATCATCACCCAAGGGTATTATATACAACAATGTTGTTTGACTAAATTATGGAGTATGAACCTGGGAACTTTATTCACAAAATGTACTTTAATGGATATAAAAAGAGGTGGAACTTGTGAAGGTATTATTGAGGTATTTTAGAAAATATAAATTAGTGAATTTTGCTCACATCGAGATTTTAATTTACTTACTCACTTCTATATTACCATAGAGTATGGTGACATTTCAAAATGTAGGAAAAATGAAAAACATTTGTCTTATTGGGCAGAAATATTTGACAATTATGTGAGTCATATTTCAGAATATTGAAATAAACAATGCTAAAAAATTTACGTATCTGAAGATTTATCCTCTCTACAAGCATATTTTACATAAAGATTAAACTTCTTGTTAAAAAGGCACGTGCAGTATCTTTTGCCCAGAATAGTCATGCAAATGGCAAGTTTTGAAATTGGACCATCCTTTGTTCTCACATTACTAATTTTTATGGGTATTATCTTTCATCATTCTGAATATATATTTTTCAAACTGTGACATTTATGCATGACTCTTTTACAGTTCAAGCCAAGTCTTGGTTATGTATGCTGTAATTTATGTACTGTAAGCACAAACACTCATGTTTGCATAAAACTTTGAGTAACCCCATATATTAATAATACTGTATATATATATATATAAAAACTACCCTGGAAAAAGAAAAGTGTCATCTAAAAACTGTTTTGAACAATATATTTTTCAGAATTGACACTGGATAGACATCCCGTGCACATTTCTTCAATTTAACAATGTTCTGTGAGACTGTAGTCCTTAACCTGCATGAGTCTTTAGGAAAATCATACTTTTTCTGTCTTTTAAAAATCTCCTCGTAGAGGATTTAAGTGACCAAATCCTATCGAATTTTGAATTTTGTCTCCAAAAATTTCAGCTAGTTTTTCTCCTATCTTAAAATGTGAACATTATATCAGTATGATTTTAGCATATATGTATTCTACTCATATGAATGCATTCTTCAGATTATACGATTTTACAATTCAGAAATACAGTTTTCAAAATGTTTACCACACTTTGACTGTTTCTGTTATAACTTAGGTGTAGATGTGACACTAATAACACAAGTTGACTGCTGTGTCTGTGGTGGGCTGACCCTAGCTGTCAACTCAGACCCCGTTCAGTCACTCGCTTTACTCCCTCACAAGGAGGCTGAGGGAGATGACTGGGATATAAGTAACCAAAAACTCATGAATTGAGAAAAAGGCCCTCTAGTAAGCAAAGGGGAGGGGAGGGGGAAGAAGAAAAGAAAACCTAATGTTAAAAGCAATCCCTCACCATCATGAAACCAGTGCCCAGAGTCCCTTAGCAATGGTTACTCCCTCTCCACTTTATTGCTGAGCATGTTATATGGTGTGAGGAGCATCCCTTTTGTCAGCTGGGGTCAGCTGTCCTCACTGACCAAATCTCGACTCTATCAATCTCTTGCCCACCCCAGCCTACTCTCTGGGGCAGCACAGTGAGAAACAGGGACGGCCTTGACACTGTGCAAGCACAGTTCAGCAGTAGCTAAAACACAGGAGTGCCATCTGCACGTTATTGTTACCAATCAAAAACAGGGCACCATACAGCTTGTGAAGAAAATTGTCTCCATCCCAGCCAGACTCAGCACAGTGTGTATGCAGAGGACACATTTAAGGAATTTTTGATTCAGGATTGCAGACCCAATCCTTTAACAAAATTAGCAATTATTTATTTATTTTATTAGTAGTTTATAATTCTCTTTGTTTTGCAATGGTCTGAGCATTTACTTGGCTTAGTTAAAATGTCTTATTTCAAAATGTTTGCTGCCATCTCATTGTTTCTAACAGGAGTCAAAACAGACCTGACAATAATCAGTGTCCCTCACAAAACACAGCAGACAACAGAGAAGTCAAAGACCATCTCTTGAATAATTTGATCATTTGATCTGCTCCTCTATTTGAGAGGAGGAAGCAGTGACACCAAGTCCCATCAAATAGTCTTAACTGCTGAAGAAGATGGGTCAAATTCCTTTATTCCCATTAAAACAGAATTATTTTGAAGCCACAAATGCAAAGCCCAGGAGTGAAAACAATAGGGTAGCCTAGTGTTTAGGGTGCTAACCTGAGCTATTGGAACTGGAGCACAGCTTTTAGATAAACAGGCTGTCTCAATTTTAAAAAGCAGTCAGTGATGAAGATTTTGCCATAGCCCTTGATATGTAGTTTTTTACTCTCAGGTAAAACTTTGCATTTTACTTCTAATAACAATGCAGTTTCAAGATTAATAATTACATTGTGATACCTTATACAGTCAATCTCTGCATTTCTCTTTATGATGTTCAGTTGAAAAACATATTTGTAAGAAGTCTATTTCTGTAATGCAAATAGGCAATATGCTTTACAAGAAGACTCTGAATTCCAGCTTTTGTCCTCATCCCCTCCTTACTTGTGCCTCTCAAAATGTCACTAGCTCACAACTTATCAAATCAATTACTTCAGGACTAGAACTTTCCATGCTTAGGTCTGAGCTCCATTACAGTAGTCCTCTCCAAATAATAGCTCCATCATGGAGAATCACTGTAAGCTGACAGAAGAAACCATTTCCTGCTGGCAGATCGATACCACCCTCGTGCAGGATGGAGGCTAAGACACGGAGCTTTGTTGGCAGAGGACCATAAACTGGGGACCTGCTGGCGTAAGTAAACTGTTTATTTGGTATAGACCTTCCATGTTCTAGCTTACAAAATTGTAACTGAAAAACTGTAATGTAAATTTGGTCTCAATATTTCACTCCAGAAGAGAGATGTTTGTTTCCAAAACATATTCGTATGCTATTTTGGTAGCATATGGTCTTGTTTTATGATGTATGTTGGCATTTGTTGGGATGAGAAATGCAATACAAATGTGACTGATCAGGAAAATTGCTCATCCAACTGTGGAACAAGAAGAAGAAAAATTTTGTGCACTTATCTGAGTGTATGAGCTTCTCAGGTACTTCCCGAAGAGCACTGTCCTTCACTTAGTTTAAACGGCCAATCTCAGGTTTTCCGGTTTTCAGTGTTCGATATTGTTCCCTAAATGCTACCTTGGAGATATTTTTTCCTTACTTTTTAGCTAGTTTTGGAAAGAAAAATTATATTTATTATTTTTTCTCAGCTGTCCCCTTTTTTATTACACATAGGGGAGGTGGAAATGGCAACACAACATTACTTCAAACTTTAATGAGAATCTTTGTAAGGGTTTTTGCTACCATTGCTAATCTTGTATTAAAAGAAAATAATTGTTCAGTAAGTTAAGAATTCACCTTTATAATACTAGCCCAGGCTTTTGTCTGGTTGAGAAATTGCTGAACTATGTCTGTCTCTGGTAGATATGCCACTATTTCATATGGAACAGTTAAAATTGTGCTCCCTGGGATACGTCAATCACCAGTCATTCAGATCATATCATGCATCTTTCAGCAAGTCATATAATAGAAAATTCCATAGAACTGATGAAAGCGAAACCAAAAATCTGCTTCAAGTAAGTGCTTCAGTTGCCAGGCATTTATTTTTCTAAACTATTTGTAAAAGCAGAATTATACTCTTTAGCATTTTATCAAAGAAGTTATTAATGTCTTTTAAATTTGAAACCCAGTTTTATAAAAACATTTTTAAAGTATATGCTGTTCATTATTAAATGTGGCAAGCAAATGCCGGTTGGGATCAGTCAGTTCCAGATATTCTTGGAACTGACTTAAAAGAATATTTTTTTGATGCAGAACTCCATGAATTGCTTAGTGTTTTAATCTATAACAACAACATTGAAATGAAGAAATATTGCTTAGCTCTTCTCTTCTGTTTTCATAGACAAAGCTATCAGATTAAAATGTTAGGGTTGATGCTAGAAAGGTACAACTCATAAAACCATCAGATTTTTCCTCTCACCGCATGCTCTTTGATTCCCACTAGTGTGAAATTATCTTTGTGTGTCTTTGGAAATACTGGGTTTGATGTTTGCAAAACCTCTGGAAACTCTGGACATTTGTGATCAAAACGTTACCAGTTGAATGCTTTTTAGAAATTCTCTGCAGATCATACTCAGACTGTTTAAGTTCCACCTGAGGTATTATCTGCCTTTCACTGGCTTGATCCAATTTCCTTCCAAGGGCCATTATGTCAGCCCTTCAAAAGCCTTCCAAGTTGCTATCTCCCTTACTGACTTTCTACCAGGAGTTAGATGACATTTGAGCACTGTGAATACTCACTGTGAAAAAATAGTATTTGGTATTCTAGTCTGGCCTTTCAATTTAGAGTATATCCAGTGTATATTTTTCTCTTTATGTATCCCGGCTCCCTATCTTTTCTGTATATTACAGACATTTTGCTACAAATTTGAAGAACACATTAGATTCATATTGGCTACAAATTAGATCAGACATTAGATTTTTAAAATTGTTAGGTTTAAGTGTACTTTGGTATTTTTGCATTTGGTCTGTTTACATTGTGCCATTCAGTACTGGGCAGAGCTGTGCTGCTTCTGTCTGCACAGCACTGCTGGTGATACACAGAGACACTAACCCAAGTTACAAAACAGAAGATGAAAAATAGCCCCAGGGTAACCACTCACCCCTAATTCAAATTCCAGAGCTACTATTTGCAGAAATGCCAGTTCAAGGTATCTCTACTTGGTGTAGTATTTTATAGGATAGATATATCTGGAATAAAACTCCACTGGAGAAAGTTAGCACATGCAATAAATAGAAGACAGCCCTAAGTCATTACAGCATCAGCACATCTCAGCTGCTTGCATTTATTTTGCTTATGAGCAAAACAGAGAATGTCATAACTGGATTGGTGTTTGCTGCTTAAGACCATGGTCTATTTGTTTCTGAGGGGAAAAAGACATATTTCCTTACCCTGAAGATGATGGTGATAAATAGTGACCAAAATTAATTTTTAAGGATTAGAGAGTACACTCATTTGCTTGGAATGCAATAGGACCTATTTTGGCATAGGTCATGCACACAGCTCCAAGACAGATAGCTCCTAACCCCCAAAATTAAAAATGTAAGGGCCCTGAATTCATGTATCCTTCCGAAATATCAGAGACTGGAACAATCATGTTTTGTGTGCCCTCCCTGAAGGACGTTTTGTGAATGCACATGAAAAGTCAAGCAAGAGTCAAGGTGAGAATTCATTACTTTGAGAGAAATCAAAGGAGCATATATATTAGCATATGTATTCAAGCCATGAGAAAGATGTCATCTCTGGGTACCTATGTTCTAATCTTCACACTGCTGTCCAAAGAGGCATGAGGTCCATGGGGTCCCTGGTTCTGTAGAACAGTAGGATAGATTAAAGTAATTCCCCACCTACTAAGACAAATGGAAATTGAATTATTTTGACCAAATAAAATGAGGGAAGAATAGAGAACTCCTAGTGGAATGTAGGAATGCAAAGTAGCTATGCTAGATTCAGAACTCTTGACCGACATTGTGCATTAGAGGAGACAGGATGTGTTGTGAGAAAGGAGATAGCAGGAAGCAGGATGATTGCCGGCATTTAAAGAAAGCTACTTGACTTTTATCAGATAGGAGAAAAGATTACTTGGCACTTATGTTGATTTTACTAAAGAGACATAGGAAACTTTAATTTTGAGGCTAAGAATTATGGGATACCTCATCAAAGGTTCAGAATAAATTTCACTTAGTCTAAAAAGCTTAAATATGAGTACGAGCATTTTTTCTTTGTGCATCTTATATTGGAGCAGAACTATGATAGAAGCAATTTTTTATAGCTTGCTAACACTGGCTGTTAAAGACCAGAGCTGCTGCCCAAACTAGCTTAATCTGGCACACCCTCTCCCTGTAGTTGCTGACCTTTGTCTCAGGAAGTGTAAGCTCCCTCTTTATAAAGCTGCTCAAGTCCAAGTTCTTCTGTGTGTAGAATTTGAAGGAGGGGACAGTCTGCTCCCTTGAGGTTCTCTTCACCAGCATTTCACCAGCTCATCTGAAACCACCTGATGTCAGCTGGGCGCATATTCCAGACCTGGCAGCTTCATTCAACCAAACATCAAAGAATACACATGGAAAACTGTAGAGCTCAAAATACATTACAGTCTCAGTAAAGGAACTATGGACATTTATGCAATCAAAACCCATGTTATCAATGAATCATAAAGTGGTTTGAACTGGAGAGGACCTTAGAGATCATCTGGTTGCAATCTCCCTGCCATGGGCGGGGACACCTTCCACTAGACCAGGTTGCTCAAAGCCCCATCCAGCCTGGTACTGAACACTTACAGCGATGGGACATTCACAGCTTCTCTGTGAAACCAGAGTAGAGGGGCAGAATCAGCTTCCTTGACCAGCTGGCCACACTGCTTTTGATGCAGCCCAGGATATGACTGGCTTTCTGGGCTGCAAGTGCACACTGCTGGCTCAAGTCCAGCCTCTCATCCACCAGTACCCCCAAGGCCTTCTCAGCAGGGCTGCTCTTGATCTGTTCGTTCTCCAGCCTGTATTGGTACTAGTGGTTGCCTCAACTCAGGTGCAGTACCTTGCACTTGGCCTTGTTGAATCTCATGAGTTTCACACAGGCCCATTTCTCAAGCCTCTCAATGTCCCTCTGGATGGCATCCAGGTGTGCCAGCCACATCACTATGCTTGATGTTGTCTGGAAACTTGCTGAGGATGTGCTCGATCGCACTGCCCGTGCCACCAACAAAGATGTTAAACAGAGCCTGTTGCAATTACTGGTCCCTGAGGTACACCACTCATCACTGGTCTCCTCTTGGATATTGTGCCTTTGTCCACAACTATTTGATTGTGATCATCCAGCTAATTCCTTATCCACTGAATGGTCCATCTTTCAAATCCATCTTTCTCTAGTTTAGAGACAAGGATGTTGTGCAGGACAGGATCAAATGTTTTGCACAAGTCCAGGTAGATGATATTCATATCAACTGAGAAAAAGTGTATACTTCAAGGCTTTACAGGCATATATGGTATCATTTGCAACACCTATGTAATGAAAGCCCATTAAGAAAGTAAAGATTTAGCCAAGTTGCCTGGACCTAAATCCAGTGGCTCAAATCAAGAGATAAATCAGGATTCCTGCAGCAGATGACAAAACAGTAGCAAAGCAGATCACAGTCAGCTACAGTAGCATGGTTTGACAGGGTTACTGCTTGTGATAAGAAAATCAAATAGTTAAAATTTTGGTAATCACTGAATTCAGGAAGCATTTTTCCATAGACATGTTGTTTTATGTATAGAGAGAAATACAAAGTTCAGTAGACAATATATCTGAGGTTTTACTGCAATTTCCAAGTGGACACTCATGAATAGAACTGGGAGAAAAGTATTTTCTCACCACTACAAGGTACCCTTCTCAATGGGGATTAAATATTTAAAATGCAAAAGATGTTCATGAATCAGCAGTCTAAAAATGTTCATTAAATATACATCAACACTTCTTTTTTTTTTTTTTTGTTATTTTCATTACTCTTTTGCATTACTTTGTGAAGTAATTAATTTGTGGGTTTTTTCAATATGACCCACATAGTCATATATAAAAGAAAATACTTTTAAAATTAAAAAAAACTTATTTGGGGGGGATTTAAATGTCAAAACATTTTTCCAAAACATTTTATCAAAAACGTCATCTTTATCTAAATAGATTTCACTTTGACAAATTGGCGTTTTATAACAAAATACATCTACAGTGTAAAATTTCCTATCAAGTTTCATCACAGATCTACCAAACAACACTGTCTTGTATGATTAAAGTTATTCATTGGAGCACTGCATATAGATCTGTCTTTACGTCAGTGAGAGCTAGATGCAGACCACTGAATTCCCAGCATCCGGTGTGGAAAATTCATGCGAGAGATAATAATACTAAAATACAGAGAGGCAATAGGCCTGCATGAAATTTCTTCTTGCCCCTCTAAAAAAAATATCACAGTTAGTTTGTCATAACCCTAATTATTTTTGAAGTCCTTGTGGAATTAAAACTCCTTTCTCAACCTTCAGGTTGAAATACTTTGATATACAAAAAAGCATTGACATATTTTGTTGCCTAGTGGTCGAGTGACTTTTGCCTGACCACTACTAACTTCATACTGGGAATGATGCATGCGGAAAAGTCTGACAGACCTTATCAAACTTTGTCATCATAGGACAAGTTAACAGCCTTTTTTGTTATAGTGGACTAAACTACTGGCCAAATTTCAAACTTTAGCTGAAAGCTGGTCTTGTTAAGAAAATGTATATTTCTATAAATGTATAAAAATAACCCTTAGTGGCCACCAAGACTAAAGAGCAATGGATCCCACTAACATGGGCATCATACCCTTCCCAATGAATGCTTCAGGGAAGTGGTGACGTGCTGTGAAATGCACTCCTTGCTTCTGGAGAAAGGAGCTTGGCCCTGTCAACCCAATCCAAAGCAACACTACAAGGACAAGCATAGTTTCCAGGAAAGGAGGTAAATAATAGTAACTTACATTGTATAGCATTTATAACGTTATAATTTATGATTTTTTTCTGTAAAATTTGATCTGAATGTATAATATCAAAACTGACTAATGATTTTGATGATGACATTACTAAAATCCTGATGGGATAAACAAGGTATTCTTAGTTCCATATTTTCAATATATCCTTTTTTTCTTTATGAGACGGTTCTGGGTGTGCATCACCTTTTTTTTTTTTTTTTTTTTTTAAATGAGAGCTGCAACTTCTCAGAGTAATTGGTTTCTCAATGTGTTAATTTGGCCTAAAAGATCAGGAACAGAAAGTGCAAGTTTATTTTCTTGGTTATTTTTTGCTTTCTGTAACCACGGTTTTCTTTATACTAATCTTGGCAATAGATCCCAAGCAGAGGTACAGGCTGGGTGGAGAATGGATTGAGACTAATCCTGGAGAGAAAGACCTGGGGGGTTTTGTGGACGAAAAGCTCAGTAGAACTCGGCAATGTGTGCTCACAGTCCAGAAAGCCAATCGCTTCATGGGCTGCATCAAAAGCAGTGTGTTGAAGGTGATTCTGCCCCTCTACTCCATTCTTGTGAGATGTCACCTGGAGTATTGCCTCCAGGTCTGGGATAATCAGCATGAGAACAATTGGACCTGTTGGAACGAGTCCAGAGAAGGCCATAAAGATGATCAAAAGGGCTGGAACACCTCTCCTATGAAGACAGGCTGGGAGACTTGGGGCTGTTCAGCCTGGAGAATAGAAGGCTTCAGAGAGACCTTTGAGCAGCCTTCCAGTACCTAAAGGTAGCTTAGAAGAAGGCTGGAGAGGGACTTTCCATAGGGACATGTAGTGATGGAATAAGGGATAGTAGACTTAAACTGAAAGAAAGCAGGTTTTAGATTAGATATTAGGAGGAAATTCTTTACTGTGAGGATGATGAGACACTGGAACAGATTTCCCAGAGAAGCTGTGGACTCCTCGTCCCTGGAGGTGTTTAAGACCAGGCCGGATGGGTTCTGAGTAACTTGGTCTAGTTGAAGGTTCTCTGCCCATTGCAGGAATGTTAGAACTAGGTGATATTTAATGTCCCTTCCAACCCAAACCATTCCATGATTCTTTGATTCTATGATCAAGATGAATAAATTTAGAGATGACAGTGTTTTATAGCCTCTCTGCTTCTGAATTTTCTAATGACATAAAATATTTATATAATAATTTTTTATGTATCCATTGAACATGTAGAACCACATTATATATCTGAATACAAAGTTAGATCCCCAGATGTACATGAAAAATTTTGAATGCCCTAGACTGTCTTCTGAAGGTGTCAGATTTATACAAGAAAATATGTCTCCTCAAACCCAATCAGTCTTTTAATTTCTCTGTAGTAACTTTAATGGAACAAGATTAAAAGCCAGCCGAAGGAAATAACAAGGACTGTCAAGTTAGCATGGAAGGGAGCCCTGTTTACAAACTATAGCCAACACCAATTCATTTCTGGCTTCAATTTCTGACCCCCATTTCAAAAGAAATTACTCACAAATGCCAAATCTTATGAAGTCTGAGGACCTGGCATGTTATCAATCTTGTAAGTATAATAACCATATATTTACTCATTCTAAAAGCTTCATTTGGCAGTTCTAAAGATTTAGCAGCCAGATGCCTGTTTATTGAACTGATATATGCTAATAATGATATTTGTAAGTAGTAAATTGGGATTCTAAGATGGGTCTGTAGAAAAAAAGGCAAAAATATATTTTAGACTTGCATATACTTTTATTGCTTCAGAAACACCATAATCAAGACTATTGTCACCAGACAAAAGTCTTTTTTCCCTTTCGCTTCCACAAATAATACGTTGATGATCCATAAATTCCTTCTGTGATGGAAGCCCAAAAGGCTCTTAGTAAAACATGACTTGCTTGATTATCCTGTTATTCTTTTCAAATACAGTGATTTTTTTCCCCCAAGCAATCAAATGTTTTCAACTTTCTGAACATTTGCAATCCTTTTAAGTTTTTGTGTTTTATTCCACAGAAGTTTTAATTCCACCTCTAATAATAAAAAGTAACCCCTGTTATGAACGCCTATTATTCTGTTGCTGTTCCAATAAAAATCTGAAAAAAAAGGAGAATAATATATAAATTAATCTATAACAGTAGATGCTGTCTCTTCACCAATGCAAATATATGGTGTAGCTTGTCCAGTAAACATGGTACAAACCATTCTTAGTTTTGAAGTAATCAAAATCAAACATTGCCATTCATTCTCTTTTGCTATAAAAAAGTTAATTCTCTGGGAGCTATTGTTTATTTCCTCATTTAAATTCTAGTTAGTGTTTGTCAGAAGAAAGCATCATAGAGATTTTTTCTAATATTGACAGTGTTTTGTAGTAATCAGAAAAAGCCTTCAGTTTATCGCACACATTTTGATTTAAAAATAAAGTCTCATTTAGTTAACAGCTTTATTTATTGTATTGGTATCCCAAGGAAATCAATGGCTGACAAGAGTTTGAAATTAAAATGCAGTCAAACTGAAGTATCTTCAGCACAAATAAGTTGCTCATTACCATTGAAATACTTAATCTCATTGCTGAACACCTTTGAAATATTTAACATAGAATTAACAACAAATTTATATCACAGAGGACTTGTGTAACATTCATCAGAGTCATGCCTGAGAGCCTTTTGAAAGCAATTAAAGCCATGATTCACTATTTGTTTTAATGGTATATTGAAAAAGAGTCAAAGATATTTAACTTCTCTTTGTGGCTGTATTTGTATTTGTGTTAATTTAAACCAATAGGATTTGGTTTTGTGTTGCAAAGGCCAGGGAGGTTTCTTCCTCTCCTGACGCTGAGAATTTTAGCATTTGGAGTTGATTTTCATTTGCTTTAGGAAGTGATGGAGTGTGTAGTAGTGTATCAGCAGATGAAGTGGAAGTTGAAACTTCTGGACTAAACATCTATAATGCTTGGTAGTAGAAGAGACTAGATGTATTGCATCAGACACTCTGGTTTGTCCATAATAATAAAACTGCCTTGAGGCCCGGTAACACACAGAAAAGCCACCTTTGCATGACACAGCCCTTGGCCAGGGATATCTTCTGGTGATGCTAAGTCGTAACTGACATGTTGTGTGAATGTGTTTTAATTCACTGTTAGGTGTCTGACATGATGTGATAGCTGTGTGAAACACAAAGTGAATTGTTTATGTATTCAAGTGTGGCTAGAGAGTATGTGACCTTACATAAGGCTTCAAAGCTGACTGAGGTAGTACTGGCAGACTGTGCAGGGTGGAGAGAGAAATTTGATGAAGTATATATGCTTCATATATGCTGCATTTTTGAGGGATCCCTGGGGTGAAATATGTTGAGCCTGAGAAGAGTTAACTGAGGTGGAAGCCACCAAGCAGTTAGGCGATGTGGACAACCAGGAGTCCAGTGATGAAGCAATTCCCTGGCCTTCTGTTATGTGGGTGCAGATATATCCTGAATATCTTGAAAAATGAAAAAAGGCAAGTACAGGGATATAAGAAAGCATTTAGGCATTTTCAGGTGCCCAGCAGCTTTCAGGAAGAACATGAAAGCCTCACCTAACTTGTAGATTTTCACATAACATGTTTTTTCCCATTAAAGTAACATTTTTAATATGTGTGTAGATGAAACTGTGGGGTCCCATAAAAGTCCACTGAAGTCTTATGTGATGTCATACTGAGAGTCACTGAGATGTCTGTGGATCCTGCCATATGAGAACAGCTTGAGTTTAGACTGGTTGGAAAGGCAGCACAGGGAGCAGAGGGATAGGACCCTATTTTCCCTGTTAGCTGCAGTTGGCTATAGTTCCTAGTAATTTCTTTGGTTCTTTTTTTTTTTCTTCACCTGCAAAAGAGCAGCTCGATGAGTACATAGATTTATTTAGTTGTGTTTATGTATAAGCAGGAAAATGAATTGCTGAACTCTTCACAAATACTGAAAAAAAGCCAAAACAACAACAACAACAACAAACATCGAAGGAAAGCTGAGTTGAAGTAATTGTTTGCATTCATTTTTTAAGTTCCATGCACTATTGTCTTCTTGTTTGTAGGAAGTAATCTACATGTAGATCAGGAGAATAAACCTGGTCTCCCAGTAAGATATCATTCACCAGCACAGTTTTTTTCTACTCTCCAGCACTTTTCTTGCTCTTCTTTTTCTTAAAAGTCTTCAAACACAGCCAGCAACCAAGTGGTTTGTTCATCCTTCATTCTGTGACTGAAAGTGTATTCCCCAGAGGCATACTCTGTCTGGAGAACAATGCATATCTGTTTGTGTGACGTGAATATACATTCATTTGGTCATGTACGTGCCCTGATACACATACCTGTTCCTTAGCAGCACCAGATGTGTCTGTGACAAGACAGAGGCTATTTGCATTTTGTCTATGCAATGGATGCCTGAGGTTTCACATGATGAGGGAAAGGCTAAAGAGTCCTTTTTTTTGTTTGTTTTTTTTTATGTGAAGAAGAGTGGCCCCATCCCCAATTTGTATGTTAGCTTCCAGGTAATCTTCCTGCACTCTGTTTTATGATCCGTGGCAGGTAGTCATAATGAAAGCTCTTCTGGCGGAGAAGACATAGTCCCACAGGTAGCAAACACCTCAATCAGGCCTTCTAAGAGGTTCTGACATCAGAGAAAACACAGATTCCTTGAACTGGGCACAAGCGTAGCTCAAGCTGGGGGTAAGCCTAGGAATGGACATGATCAACGGACCAACATGTTTAAAGAAAACCCTGCTGGTAAGCAGATGGGATGATGGACGTTAAACTGTTTGTGGCTTTTACAGAGCATATATTCCCAGAAATAAGTAATCATATTAGAATTCAGTAGAATTCAGAAGACAAGTAGAATTCCTGTCTTCAACAAAGCAAAATGGTCCATGACACCTCCACAGAAATGTGTTTGAAATGCAATTGACATTCGCAGAATATTCTCAGTAACAGGCTTTTTCACTTTTCACATAAATTTTACTATAAAAGGAAGACCTTTCAATAACCTTGGAGAATGCACAAACCCAGGAAAATCAGCTCTAAACTTGTAAGGAACTCACCACAGGACTTTTGGAAGATTATGACACTGTACAGATGTTAAAGAAAGGTTACCTGTTTGGATGAAAGTAGAAACTGGGAATATTAAATCGGGAGAGAAGATAACACTGTGGTGAAGATAATGGATTGAAAGTCAGGAGAGATGGATTTAATTCATAGCTCTGATTTCTTGCCAATTTTATGACAGTTACTTTTCCCCTCTTTGTTTTGTCTACACACTGGATAAGCTATTGCATTTTTCCTATCTCTTGTTCATCTTCTCTGTTTAGATTATGACTTCTCCCATGAACACCTTGGATGAAAAATACATACACTGTGAAATCTCTACACAGGCTCTTTGGTGATTCCAGTCTGTAGTTCTGCAAACCAAGAACAATCATGACCAGTCACCACGAAAACCAGAATCTGAGGACATGCAATGCAAAGAGAAGGAAAAGTGGTATTGAAATAAAGAATGATAATCAGAATCCTTTCCAAATGACATTGCATACCAGACAGACAAAAACTATAAAGCTTTAACTTGTTGTAATAGCAACTGAACAGTCTGTCAGCGGTAAATTTATTGACCAGTGCTGTCAGACCTACTTTGATGGCTTTGGACCAGAGGACTGAGACTCCAAACAGGTCACTCCCTTTTTGTTTTAACCTCTCCGCACCACCCTCCAATAATGGAGGCACAATGCAAAGAGATATAAGAGAAAAAAAAAAAAGGCAAGCAATTTACTAAAGGAAATAACAGTAGCTACAAAGATACAAAGGAAAATGGTTTAAAACAACAAAGGCAGAAATAATTTCCCAGCCCCCCTGCCCCTAGGACAAAAATAAAATGGCATCTGCCATGTGGTTTGCCCAGACAAAATAAAAATGGCTGAGGGGCTCCTCCCTGCCTCTTGATCTCGCAGTCAGGAAAAGAAAAATAACAAACGATATGGCAAATGAGTTTCTGTAGTTTAACACTGTTCCTCAGCCAGAAAACAAGGGAAAACAGGGGCAAAGGAACACTACTGGAATGCTATTTCATCCAAAATGAGTTATGCTGCGAAAAATGCTGACTCTGGCAGCAGCAGCAGTGGCAAAGAGGCAACTTCAGGACTGCTGTAGCTCCCGGCTGCAAATGGGGTGGCAGAGCGATAGCAGGGCAATGACTCCTGAGCTGGGCCATGACTATGAAAAGGGCAGCTCCTTTTCTCCCTTGCTGGGCAAAACGATAATGGTCACCCCTCTGCTTCCACCCAGTAGCTTTGAGAGGGGGCCCATCCGTTCCCTTCTGCAATTCAGGCAAGGAAAAAACAGTTCTGCCTCCTGCTTAAGGAGACAGTCCATCAAAGCATGGCAAAATGGGATAGAATACATAATTGATCACACCCACATAATGGCAAATCCCACCTCCCTTCCCTAAAACTAGTACACCTACTGGAACACCCTAAACCTGTATACCTTATTAAAGTAGAGATACTGATTAATGTCAGTAGTCATATCCTTGTGATTCCTACACTTCATCATCATCCATCATAGTTAGGCAGTTGCTAAGCAGTCTGGACATGAACTGACTCTCCTGTATTTTCAATCAGCATTCAAATGTTGTATTGCTCAAGTTGTTATCTTCCCCCCACAACTTCCACGTATTGATTGGCTCTGATCCTAGTTATGTGTATTGCTGCAAACCTTAAGTCTTTCTTTCAGCTGCTGTGGAGTTAGTACTAGCAGTGACACACGAATGTAAAGTTCATTTATTTCATTCTTTCACAGTCACTCAAACTCAGCCTAGTATTTTGGTTATTATCTTCCTGATTAGTATGTCAGTTACATACACATGCAAAGCTATACAACCTTTATTGAATGATAACAGAAAGTGTGTATTCAGGGAATACCTCGTTTTGCAGGGGAAAAAAAAAGGTTTGGTATCTCCCCCAAGAGCTCAAAATCCAAAGATATAACAGGATGGCTTTTCTTTGTCTTCAGTGGTCTGGCCCCAAGAGATCCATATCTGTAAAATTAATAAGCCTGTTGCTCAATTGTACTGTCAAAAAGAGAAAATAACTGATGTGTTTGAGCTCTTTTATTTTTAGTTTGATGCAAAGCTATGTTAGGTATAATTCCATTTTTCAGAGTGAATGAAATCCTGTGTTATCGGAAAAGTTCAAGCTGCTGCGTCGGTGATGGAGCTTAGCTTGTTTGGCTTGACAGATGCTGTTCAGGATCAAAAGACATTGATGTAAACAATGGTGTATCTTCAAGGTCAGGAAACCTCTAGGGAAGAAATGATCTTGGTATGATGTAGGATAGAAGGAAGGAGCATGTTAAATGTATAGATAACTATAACCATCTGAAACAGTATGGCAGCTATCTGTCATTTGAGCCATACAGTCAAGCGTTCCTGCTAGTACTTCTTTTATAACAAGTATCTCTTCAAGATTTTCCCTAAATTGTTTTACTAATAGTGAACTTTTTTCTTTCCCCCCCTTTCTATTTATTTGTATTGTAAGCAAAGCTTAACTATGTGGAAGAGCAGAATGTCAGTTCTTGTTCCATTTCTGGGCTTCATTGCTGTTTCTGGAACAGTATCTAATGGGCACAAAGATACCAGGCAGTACCTGACTGGAGGCTGGAAAGTCAGGCAAAGGCTATGGCAGATATGTGGATCTCTAAGCAAGTAATAATTTTATTGAATATTATCACTGCAGAAGAAAGGAGGGAACAGCTGCAGACCACCTTTACAGTCTTTTCACAAGTCTTTGCACTCAAATATTTTAATAGAGAGGTATCCAACTCTCTGACCCATATAGAACAAATGGAAAATTGGCACAAATGTTCCTCTTCAACTAAATGAAAGCAGCATTGCTGGAACAAAAAGCACTGAATGCAGTCAGTCCAACTGTGTTACATCCGAGAAATCTTGCTTGATTATACAATATTTAGTTCCAAACCAGAGATTTCTTCTTTATTTCAAACAACTCTGAAGACATTTTACAGATTATCACACAATTGTCTACTTGCTTCTAGCAATGGTTTTCTTTCTTCCCAAAAGTGAGAAACAGGCTAGCTTTCCTCTACTCTAAATTGTAGTTCAGTCTGCTACAAATGTTGCAGAAACAGAAAATTTGACATTTATAGCTACTGGCTGCAATTTGTAATCTGTTGCAGAATTGTGAAGTCACTGAAATGACATTTCTTTGAATGTCACAGTCGTGTTGGTGGAATTAATGACACTATAATAAATAAATGGATTAATAGTATGATTATTGAATACTATCCAGACTCAGTGGTTTAGATATTACAGAGAATAAAGCGTTACTGCACAATTCCATAATCTAGTGAATCATCTGGGACTGATGATCAAAATTTGTCTTCTGCTGGTGAGCATGTAGTGTTGAATAGCTGCACACCTAAGCAAACATTTGGAAAATATCAAAACACCTAATGATTTTTCATATGTAAATTTTATTACCTACATCAGCACCAACTACACATAAAACATTAACTGTCTTTAGAATGTTCACAGAAGTGCTAATATATTTCCTTAATTTTTAGCTAGAAAGAAAGCCTCTACTATTAATGCTTAATTATGAAGTCCACTGAAAGTCAATTTTTTTCCATCACACAAGTTAAACCATTGGCTTTTATGATAAATAATTAGCATACTCTTCAGGTAAAAGAGGAGCTCAAAATTTATTTTGCAATCAACTGACATCTCAATGATTAAACATGAACCAAATAAATATCACAGTCAATAGCATCCCCTCTGTATTAATCAATAAGTTATATGATTAAATTTGCTGTACTTTTCTAACAACTTCTATTTTCAGACGACCAAAGTTGTTTTTTTTTTTAACTCAATGCATAACTGCTCTACAAAAGAGATCAAAGGAGAGTTAGACATTTTGTTCTTCACAGTAAGGTCATCTGAAGAGGAAAGAAGAGTTTATCTGAAATTTGTATGGGAAAAAGTTGGTGTTTTGTTTTTTTTTTTCCTGCTAACACAACTGGCAGGGAAACAAAGTTCCTAATTACTGGTTTGAGCTTTCTGCTGCCTCATAGAAGCACTTTAATTTGTTGATGGTATTCATATTTCAAGGGTTTTTGTGCAACTTAAACAATACTAACATTCTTAGCATGATTCCTAAAAAATCAGACTTACCTGACCTTTCTGGTTGTCCTTAACTTCTGAACATGAACTCACTGTTCATCTGGGTTTGAGTCAAAAGCAGAGAACTCTAGCTATCTCTAGGACTTACAGGTGGGTTCTGAGAAGGGAAAGGATACAGTCCTCACTAAAAGAAAGGCTGTTGAATGAGAACATGCATTACTATACAGGTGCGAAACAACATGGGAAAACAATGTGAATGCTTTAAACAGAAAGAAAAATACTTTATCAGAACTTCTATCAACCCTAAGATTCGAATGCACAAAAAACCCAGAAATGTCTGGTCAATTTTGCCTCTCTCATTACAGTTTTTGAAGATTTTCCTCTCAATTCTGTAAGAACGAAAGCTGAGACAGTTGGGCTCAATGATATAGGAAATGGTGGGTTTTATCGAAAAATACATAGATTTGGATTCCACAAGGCACTGGCAATTATCTCATATACTTACTCCTTAAGTATCAAATCATCTGTTTAATCTGCTACTGGATCTCCCTTCGTGCAATATCTTCCATGGGTTATGAAAGAGGGAGGCTAAGATTCCAAGGTGGTGCCAAGCTTCAGTTTCCAACAGTGTGACTGATCATGAAGTGGTAAGAAATTATTAGAACAGACAAGCCTCCTTCCAGAAGTTTTCCCTTCTCCTGCTGCTTGTAGGAAGGGTTAGAGGAGGGTCCATGAAACATATTTCAACTACTGGAGAGCTCTAAAGGTCAGGAAATTGATTTTTTCTTCTTCCTATGAACATTTGAAAGCATTGCATGGAGAATTTACACATAAGTGATTCTTCAAAAGGAGATATCTTTATCTTTTATTGTCTCTGTTCGATTTCTAATGCGTAGACAAAATAATGACAATTCCATTACAATCACAAGTTTTCCTGGAGAAGAATTAAGATTGGAGTTAATGTAATTGGTTTCCTGGTCTAACAGTCCTTGAGAAAATCTGAAAAATTAGTATATCCATACCTTGTAAACACCATTTTAAAACTTAAAAATGTTAATGAAAATGCAAATAATAATTTTTTTCCTCAGGAATAGAAAATGTATCTGAAGTTCACGCCAGAAATCTCATGTTGGTTATGTTTTATTTCCTGAAATGCAGAAATCGAGGCTATTAATTTTCTTGAAGATATTGCTAGCTGGAACCTAAAGTGTCAGGGATTAATACCGCAGTCACTATTCTGTTAAACAAGAACAGCAGTGCTGAAAGGGATTAAAAAATGATTGCAAATAAAACCAGTGAGAAAAGTGCAGCTCTAGTCATTCTTAGTTATCAAGAAATAACAGTGTGCTGATTCTTTAGAAGCAAAGAATCAGCACGCTGTTATGGATTCAAGTTTGTTTCAATGTTTATGTGAGATAGCAAACTTTCCAAACTCTCTGTGCTGGCCAAATGGAAGCTAAAGAAACAGTACAAAAGAAGGTAGTTACAAGCTTTTAGATATGGAAGATAGCTTAGCTGAATCTGTATGAAAAGGCCTCATAGAAACACTGCAGTGTCCCACCCAGCAATTCAGAGCATCAAAGCACGATGTAAATATTCACTAAATGTTAGTCGTAGTTCCTTCAATCGGTAAGACAAAAAATAACATCTCCCTCCCTTGTAGATGCTTCAGAGTTGCAGTTTCACTTGTCACATACAAGGCATTGAAGAGAGCAAGTAATTTTGTCATTCCGATTACATCAGGAGACTCTGCATCCATGATAGCATACTCTGTGAAATATCATTTGGATAGGACAGAACATGGGATATGTGAGAGCAGGTTAAAATAAATTTAAAAAGATTGTTGAATGGTCTAATTTGCATAAACAGCTTTTTCCCCCAGTATTTACCATTTCTGTATTTGTTATTTATATGTGTTGATTCTTTTTTAGATCTACCACGTGCTTCAGTTATGCTGCTTTAAGATCTCTGGTGATATGAGAAAGTCCTCTACAAAGGAAGTGACTTTGGGGCTTAGCACTACAAAAAAAGGGTTTGAAAGTACACCTGCAATCCAGTCTACCTGCTCAGCCACGCGATGTGAGGCAAACAGGAGCACTGTTTCACCTAAAAGCCTCCGAAAACAAGCACCCTAGCTAGTCAAGAGAATGAGAAAGATCTCTCTGATATGTGCAGAGGGAAAATACCACTTACCTATTTTAGGCATCTCTTTTTCTCAGGCAGTCTACAAGGAACAGTATTTGTGTAGTGATGATGAGCGTCTTTGGCATAATAGCCTAGGATCAGAGCCCTGGTTCAGAAGGTGAAAGACACAGAGCTCTCCTTCCAGCTCCCAGACACTTCTTGTCTTCATCCACTGAGAGTGTAATGTCACATGTTTGAAGCTTAGAGGGAATTGTACTTTGAGCTTGGTTGCCCTTGTCTGTGGCCTAAACTCTGCATGAAGTTTCCACTTCTCTCTTTATGGCACCTCGGAGTTTCCTCATTGTGCAATATTACAGGTTCACTCAGGAGGTGGGAATGTCCTCCATGGGATATCCCATAGCAACATCTCCCAGAGGCTCTTCTGAGATGTTTCAGCCATGGCAGCAGCTGCTCTCAGACTGAGAAAAGGATGTGAATTTGGATCTCAAGAAATTCACTGTGCATGTGGGAAGCACCTCCACAATACAGTGTAGAGAAGTTGTATTATTTTTAAGTAGAAGTGCAGACTGAATGCACAGAGTGTGAAGCAGGGCTAGCATGTCCCAGATAAATAGGACCTACTGCATATCTGCTGTGCTTTGGGACTGTGGCCATTTGTTTCCTGGACATCAGGGATGCTGTGTGTGTCTGCAGCATTTGGTCCTCCTCTGAGTTTATCATCGCCTAGAAATCATAGGGTTATGTACCTCACTTTGCAGTGTTAACAAGAAGGAGGTCCTTAGGCAACCTGATAAATCTGGACCTGAGTATATTTTTGTAGTTCTTGGTCAAGTCTAGTTTTCACTTTTCTCGTCCAGATATCAAAGTCTGAACTAAGTGCCAATATTTTTGTTTTCACTAAGAAACAAGTTGAAACCTATATTCATCCCAATCAGTTTTTAGCCAGATTGGACTGAAGTCACTGAGGCTTACATACTACTCACAGAGGTGTTCCAAATCTCTGCTGATTAGATGAAGTTGAGTTAAAACTTTTTGTCATGAGACAGTAAAAGTAAGGATTTGTACTGTGCAAGGTGAAAGCACTCTAGCTCCTAGTCTTCTCAGCAGATTCCAAGATTCGGAGACTCTCTCAAATGTAGCAATAGCCTACAAAATTCTAAAAGGAGACTGAATATACTCAGAAACTGTGCAGAATTTATGCATGGTAAGAGCAGTGCAAGGATTCAATCCCTGTCTAGTTAAGGAGGGGATTCTGCATCGAATCACTATCTTCTGTATCAACCTTAATTTCTTTCCTCTCAGTGTTGCTTTTTTCGCTTATGGGAATACAGCTTAGGGATAACAGGAAGGTGCAAGACTAATGCAACAGCAAAAGTGAGTCTCTCACTGCATCATAGAACCCCTTTCTAACCTCAGCTCCTTTCTAAGGTGCATTTCCAGTTTTTCATAGTTAGGTCTAGCAGATGAAATTAATCTTTGTCAGGTCTGAAGTTTTTTCTTAATATGCTAAAAAATAACACCTTGTCAGTAGATTCGTATATGCTAAACTTTCACAGTCTTTTTAAGAGTGCAGATGGTTCAAAAGGAGTGTGGAGCACGTCCATAGTGTCATCTGGTGGCATACAACCCAGAACATGCTACAGGACACAAAGTCTTTGTTTCAGAAAGGAATAGGACCAAGAATCCCTCATCTATCTTGGGAGAAGGAAGAAACCAGCTGAGTGACATCAAAACTGACAAAGGCAGATCAAAAATCAGGAGAAAAAAAAAATTAAGCCTTTAAAGAGTGGTCTCCTGCATGCATTACCAAACTTACAGCTGCCAGTCCAGCTACAATTCAACTATCTTTAATTTATTCCTTTTACATTAAACACTGCAATAAAGCAGGTGAAGAGGGGTTTTTTAGGTGATGGCTGTAACAGTGGGATCTGCTTGTACAGTATAATATGAGCTGCATTCAAACATTGTAAAATGAGATGTATCTGAAAATTTGGTTCTCTGCTTTTGTCCTTTGGACTTTGGATAGCTACAGTTTTCTTTCTATAAATCTAGAAAAAGAAAGGAAAATGACCTTCAGCAGCCAGTAGAAGTCTAATAAAATTCTTCATTTAAAAATTTTATGTGCTTTTTTATTAATTTTTTAACACTGAGATGTACAAATCACTGCATATTTCTATCTAGTTCAGATCAGTTGCAATTCTCTTATTGTTAATGACATAGTTGAAGTAGCAGGGAAAACATCTTGCCTGACATCTATACTGAGTGCATTTTCTGTTTGTCTTCTAATAAATGCATGGCACTTTGAGTTACAACCACACTGACAGTTATAGAAACAAGCATATCTGAAATTTAAAATTATAGTCTTAGTAGATTGCTAAATTTAAACTGTGTTTGAGCATGATTTGAAGCTCTCAAGGTTGTCTCAAATCAGATTTTTGTGGAATTAATTCCATGAGTTTGCAGGTCAAAGTTCTTGGTGTAAAAGTAGGATTACTTTCACTAGGTTTTAGGTTTCCCTCTGTAAAGAGATGTGAAAGAGGAGGAGAACTGTTTCTACATAGCATTGACAATTCATGTTAACAGCAACAGCTTTGAAACAGCCATCCTTAGATCTGCTGAATGATACACTTGCTGGTCTGCAATCTGCTGGAGTTCAGAGAAATTCAATCTCTTTTAATTTAAAGCTCCATTTTCTTTAGTTTAAAGCCTCCCATCTGGGACTGGATTTGATCTTTTGACTTTCACAGTGGAGGTGACAGTTACCACATGGATTTCTAGAGGTTTACCTGTGGTTCTTTTAGATTGACAGGGCACATCTGTCAGCTATGAACAATAAGGTGCCAGAAAGCCCTCATGTCTTCACTCAACACTTGACCCTGAGGACCTGGCTTTTCAAGTGTTCTGAATGCAACTGCTGACACTGCACTCGCAGCTGCCATCTTTAATCATAATAGGTAGTGTGAGGAAACCATCCTTTAGACATTTTAAGGGGATTTTCTGATCCACTGGATGTCATTCCTTAATGTCCTGTCTCCCATTCCGCTTCCTGTTTTTGGAAACCTCCTACTAATAAGGCCACCTCATCACTACAGTATTTCATTAATGATGAGAAATGCAGTAATTCTATGAAGTTATACATATTTCTTCAGGAGTATTTACTCTTAATTACAAGGGCTTAAAGAGAAAAGATTGAGATTCAATCATTCTCGCTTAGACCTTTAACAGTTCTTTCACCTATTTATTTACTGTTTACTTTCCTGGCTTGTGCTGTTACCATTTATTATTTAACTCACTATATTGTTTGAATCTACAAGTTGAATTAAGGTACTGTTTATTGTACATAATAAAATAGTCAAGCATCATGTCATTGCTTGATAGAACTTTTAAATTAAATGCCTCAGAAAAGTACAGTTGGGTAGTTAGTGAGTTACTTAAGTGGTCTAGCATGTTTACAAGGAAACACAGCATGCCTGAAAGGAACTTCTAACTTTAAAATTCAATTTTAAAATTTAAAAACCTGGCTTTCCTCAAGGGTGAAGTATCTTCAAGAGCACAAATCTACCATGAAATGCAATAACTGTCTTCTCTGAAACAATGCAGACAGCATTTTAAATGCAGATTTTTAATGATTTATGTGAGAAACTTCAGCCCTGGAAATTGCAATATGATTTCAATAGTATGATGGAAACTGGGACGATCCTTATCTTACTGTTTAAATAGAGATGGCTCTTTATGAAACCAACTGTAACTGTAATGGCCAGTCTTCGCGAACGAAGAACCGGGGAAGGTCTTTACACCTTCCAGCCTGCGCATTGGATTTTTTAGG
>JAWMRA010000001.1:66275412-66355508 GCA_035584735.1 Pseudotriccus pelzelni | reverse complement strand
GCTCCACCTGCCCGGGGAGTATCCCTGGCTGGAATCGAACCCAGGCCTCAGCGGTGAAGGTCCTGCGATCTAACCACCAGGCCACCAGGGGCTGGTACCAGTACTTTGTGTGTGCATCACAGAATTTCTTTCAATGGCAGAACTTTCCTATCCCATACCATGTTTCTCTGGTAGGTTGAGTATCTTGATGGGAGGAGTAGTACTTTAATCTCTTTCTAATCCTTAATGTTCTCCAAGGGACTGATCCTGCTGTCAAAATAAAAAGGCCCACTGCTTTTGTGACTTAGGTGGTTTTATGAGAGATCTTATGGGCTCATAAATATACACTGACTTTACAGTGTCTTACACTGAATTACATGAATCTGTGAGCATATGCTTCCCGTCAGCTTGATTTTGTAGGTTTGCTTTATGGTGCTTTTCTCCTCAGCTAAGTATTTACACAGGCCACTCTAATGGTGTCCATTGTCATTACTTTCAACCTTGATGGAGTTTATCCATGCATGCTATTACTGACTTCAGTGCCATCACCTGAAAAAGGTGGCATCTTTTCAAACCACTTCTTTGGTAAAACTGACTTTAACACTTGCAGTTTTGAAGACTTCTGGAAGTTTGAGTAAGCAGCTAAAAGAACTGATTTAGTGAAGTTAATTAATCAGAAAAAAAATATGCTTGGATACAAAATGAAGGGCCTGGGAATTAGCAATGTAGGAGCAGGACAGAACTCAGTGATCCAATACTGCCAGCAGCCTGAGATCTCAGCAAAGAAATGTGGCAGTAGATGAAGGAAACAACATGATATTGCCAGGGTACTGAACTTGCTACAAAGACTTAATGAATCTACTGTGACTGTTGTAAGCTCAAGGCAATATGGTTCTGTTCTCATCTATTCCAAGAGTTAATTCAGCTCCTACAGCAGCAGCTGTGTGTATGCCTGAACGAAAGGAGATGGTATGTGTAAAAGATGTGCACTGCTGATTTTAACCTACTATATTCCCTGTCCTCAGAGCTGTAGTCACAGCACAGCCAGAATAGAGCCTGTCTACTTCTCTTTGAAAACATGCAAATAGTTACCTATTTAAAATCTCATTTATTAGCATGACATGTTGAGGGTTACAAGGATTTCACTTGAGACAGGGCTGTAATGGTCTGGATAAGGTTTAATAAAATAACCAGATGACTCAATTTTCTGAAACTACAGTTTCTGTATATACAATTACTATCCACCTTAAAGAAGTTGAATTAATTCTTTCATACCAGCTCTAGCTATATTCTTTCTTTATACTTGGTACAATTTTTTTCTCCATTCCTGAAGTTGTCAAAACAGTAAAGCAATTTTTATCTTCAGCTCACAAAGATGTCAAGACTGGAAGAAAGGTTGTCTGCTCCTCTAGATGATGCTACAGCATAATTTGGCCAAAGCCAAATAAAAATGTTGCTGCAGAAATGTTCTTCTATCCCCTACTTCTGTTTTGCCTTACTCTGAGGACAAAGCTGAGATAGAAGGTAGCTAATTTATGTGCAGAGGTATCCAACCTTACAGGAATTATTCATCTGGAGAAAACATGTGGTACAAATAAAGTACCAATGGAAAAGACAACGTGAGCCAGAAGCTCTGTTGTAGAGCTAAGGAGAGACTCAGTGAAATTGCATGTAAAGTACTTGAACTAAACATAAATATGGGGGAAGAAGGGTCCTGGATTTGGTTTAGGCAACCTTCATTATATCACAGAATTTAATCCAGCTGCATTGGCAGTAAGCTTTCAAAGTGGTAAAAAAAAAAAAAAAGACCTAGGTAATGCAAATGTGCACATTGTAAAGATAAAGTCATGTACTACACTGATAAAATTGTATCTAGCATGCAATGATTGTGAAAAAGAAAATGTATTGAATTTATTGTTATCAGGGATGAGTGCTGATAGCTGGATTCTCAAATCCAGTCAGGAGCTCTACTTTTTGGGATTAAACATTAATTTTTCTCCAGTTGGTCTTTGCATTACACAGAAAGGTTTTAAAAATAAGAATTATTGTCCTGTTTTAGATGACTGAAATGCAGCATTCACAGAGATGTAAGATGTGGGAAAACAATCTTTTTTTGCCACTGAAGTGTTTCCATAAAATATTTAAAAAGGGAGGACATAAGTAAATTTGTTGCTTTTATTGTTAAATTAAAGGAAGCAGAAAATAATCCATCAGTGGCCTGATCTATAACACAAAAATCCCAGGTGTTTTCTAGTCACTCCGACAGTACAGCCACTAAATTCCTCTTAAAGCTGGCCAGCTGCAGGAAGCTACTCTAAATCTCAAATTTGCAATTGCCAAGTAACTAATTCCACTCTCAGTTTTAGGTAGCTGCTTTGGACTGTGTTCAAGGTATGAAAAACAGTGTGAAAGCCAGGGGTTACAGAGAGACAAAATGGTATTACAGGGTGGTGTTATGAATTTCCACTTTGGTTTTCAGTGCTTGGTGAAGCTGTTTGCTATGACTGCCTGCTTAAGGGACAGAGAGATGCTTTTGAAAGATCTCCTGTGGGGATTCAATCCACCTCAGCCATCCGGCTTGTTAGTTACAAAGTGGCTCCCCAGTAATGTGTTTGGGTGTGTGAGAAGGGTTTTACGGAGAAAAGAGTATAGGAATAGATTTCAGTGATTTGATGGGCAGGTGAACTGCTGCTGCCTGCCCAGGTGGGGATGGCTGGCATGTGCCTGTCTCCATGCAAGGCTCTCCCAGAACAGTTCCTGGACAGTGCCATGCTTGCACCTCTTTCCGGTGTACCTGGTGTTGGTATATTCCACTCATAGACAATCCCAGTGATTTAAAAATGCCATTCCTTCTGTATAAAGGAATTATTCATGTGAACAGATGATTCACCACTGTAGAGGAGTGAACTGTATTGTATGTCAGGGGAGGAGAAAGTTCTCTGTTACTGGTTCCTGTTTCAAGGAAAACAAGTGTTCCGTTACTTGAGAAACTTAGAGGTGGAAATAAACACATTTCAGCTTATTCAGGGTTTAAGGATCCCATTGCTCTTAGGGTTAGGAAAAGACTTCCGTTTAGCAAGTATCCATCCTATCAGAGTGTAGCTATCATGTACTTATTATTTGCAATACTATATTCTTTTTTAACAGAACAACCTATGGGCTACATGCATGAAAATATAACAGTTTTTCTATTGTAATTTCATGACTAGGCCTTCACATTGCAATTTATTTCAGAAACAGAAGATACTAGAGAAATCATATTATCTATGTTTTACTTCTGTTATTTTTGCTGGACAGAAGCCAAAGACAAAGTAATGCTAAAAACACGTCTGTGATCAAGAATCACACAGATGGAATGTGTCCTCTTGCTCCTATGGGATCTCTCAATTCTTAGGGTTAGGATGCTTAAAGATGACTTTCTCCCCACATGGGTGGGAAGAGATAAAAGTTCGTTCTCAGACTTACTTTCTGTCACTAGCTTATTCTCAATGTCTGCAATGTGTGACTAAATGATTAAGCATTTTAGTCACTAGTGTGACATACAAGTCCAGGGAAGACTTATACAAACGAGCATGAAAACTTTTGAAAAATATTGGTCTTACCTCATATGGCTAACCTAAAGGTCACACTTGCTATTCTCAAGCTACTGGAATATTCCAGGTGAGAAAGATGAGAGCAGGAAAGCTGTGATGAAAAACAAATGCAGTGTTGCTAAGTGTCTAGAGATAATTTACATACACGGAGCTATTAGGACGAATACCTAAATATGCAATTGGCTCTGAAAGCTCTCTCACACTTTATCTTTTCATATAAATTTTTCAATACCGGAGAATAGTGATTCTGGATTTCTCAATTATGAGAGCAGAAATTACTGTTATACCTTGCCCCTCTGAGCAAGCTCATACTGCAAATTTTCTTTGAAGTTACTTGCTCCCTTAACAAATTAAATTCATTACATTTGTTTCAAGCTATCATGACAGCCATGTGTAGACAAGATGTATAGGCGAGGTTTTGAACTGTCCTTCAATTTCAGACAGATGTGAAATTAAGATTATCTCTCCCACACAGGAGGGTCAAAGGTGGGTCATTTTCATATGACATGTAATTTGTGAGTGGAAAACATTATGCTATTTCATATGCTGACTTCAGCGACAACACTATTTTGTTAATTCCCATAAGCTGCAAAGCTTGATTTCAGTACCTGTTACAGGCAGCGGAAATGAATTAAAAAAAAAAATCTTGTGCAACCAGAACTGTGGGTTTTCTACATTGTGGAATTTTGCAGTAAATTAGCTGCTTTGCTTTTCCAGTATGGAAAGGATAGAAACTTAGCCAGGACTAAAACTGTGCCAGGTGTATAGATGATACATTTACTTGGCATCACTCTGCAGCAGCATTGGAGAAGGATAGGAGCCATCATCACTAATTTAGGACATTCATGCCTGCTTGAAATATCTGCCAGAGGCCAAGTGGGATAGCCTTGGCACCTCAAATGCCCTAGCTACCTATTTCTGTGCAGTAAAACTCTAAATCTCCATTGATTATAATGGGAATTCAGACATTTAATTCACAGGTAGATACCCACATACAGTTACCTAAATTCAATCATCCTTATCTGCAGATTTTTCTGCTCTGGCTTCTGTGGGGTAATGAGTGGAGAACTGTTTTTCACTTACAAAGTGATCTTCTGCCTACCTGAAAAACAAGCATATGTCTGGCACCAGGTTCTTATTTACTGCTGAAGAGCTTCTCCTTTCAGGG
Source organism: Pseudotriccus pelzelni (assembly GCA_035584735.1). Taxonomy (NCBI): domain Eukaryota; kingdom Metazoa; phylum Chordata; class Aves; order Passeriformes; family Tyrannidae; genus Pseudotriccus; species Pseudotriccus pelzelni. Next base: position 66,350,768 of record JAWMRA010000001.1, on the reverse strand, counting down.
AAATTCCTTTTCAGTACCGAATTTGTCTTTGACTCAGATGTTGTTTAGTGACAGACTCATAGAAAGATACAAAAATATGTAGTCTTTTAGCTTAATGACTGGCATTTCAATAATTAATATTGATTCACAACAAATATTTGGTGGGAAAACAATTTTGTTTGCTTTCCTGATTTTACTCACTTCTATCCATTTAGCTATTTCTATTTTAGTTCTACCTTGTTTTGTCATCCAAGCATTTACTTTTTATAGTGACTCAAAAAATGTGGTATTATCACCTGTCTACAGAATTAGTCAAATGAGTATCACTGAATATTCTTTTCACTACTTAGGCCAGTAAGTATTTAATTATTTCATTATAAATGGTCAGTCCTTACTCCAGCAACAGTGGAATGGTAAGTCTATTTTAGTGGAAAATAATTTATCTATTCCTTTTGTGTATCGAATGCTTCAGTACAGACTGTTTTTCCATGAGGGTACTGATGGCATGTCTTTAAGTTGAAGCATTGGTCTTGAAAGGAACTTAGTCACAGAGCTACCACATCAACCACTTCCCTTGAAATGAAACATCTGAGTCCAGCTGTGTAGTTTCTGTTAATGTCTTTGATGCCTCAGAGTTACTTGGAGAACTGAGCTCATGCATAAGTCTCAGCAAGCTTCAAAAATCGGTGGTTTCACTACTTATATACTACATGTCATTTTCAAACAGCACTCTGTCAGACTAGAACTCCCACAAAAAACTGCCAAAAGGAGAACTTTTCATGTTTCTGTCATTTCAGCTGGCAGACAATTGAGAGGTTCTGTTCAGTATCTAAGGAGACTTTGGATACAGCCTGGTGGTCCTGTGAGTCCCAAATTTAGGAAACAAGTCTGTCCGTGTAATTTACAGGGTATGTGAGAGACATCTGCAGTCAAAAGGATTACTTAACTTTGTTTCCATTTTTTTCAAGTAAATCTCTGAGATTGTTAAGCAGTAAAAGACTGAACACATTTCCAAATGCAAAAAACTCCAAGCAATAGTCTGCATTTTTGTAACAGAATAAAAATACCACATACAATATATTTAAGATACATTTTAAAGACGCTATATGAAAAAGTTTTTCTTTTTTTTTTAAGACCTATTTATTTAATAATAGTAGCATAAGCTGGTTTCCATTTACAGCAGTATCACAGAATTCCAAATGTTTTTCTCGAATTAGTGAACTATCTCTAATTTTAAGACTACATGCTCATGTAGCTGTCAGCTGCAGTTACACAGGGGACTATCTGCTTATTGTAAGCACTTGCTATGCTTGGGGGAATGTGGCTTGGATGCTCTGAAAGATCCACACCAAAATTACAACGATGCTCTTGAAACTTGCTCCTTCCTACTGATATGTTTTGACTTCTGTGCTTTCTACCCCTTCCTGTGATGATCTGAAACCAAGTCTCATCCTCACCCTTAGGGTTTTCACCAGTCCTGATTTTCTTTCTGTCCTATCTTGCCATTTCTTCTTTTTCAGCTTTGACCTTGCGTTGCAGTCATCACCTACTTCCTCACTTATCCTCAAGTAAAATGGACTGGATAAAAGCCTCTGTGCACATATGCCCAAAGAAGTGAAAATATGCTCAGGTGCTATTATTCTTTCGCTGGAGCTGAAAAATATTAACACTGATATTACCAGCAACTGTTCAAATTCGGAAGAGTTGGGTCTGCATATTACGTGTTGTACTGCTCAGTCATGGATCTCACATCTTTCTAGTGCTGTGGAAGTGCAAACAGAGGAATTCGTCCCAAGAAAAACAGCAGAGACAAATTTGATTATCAGCCATACCCTATTAACAACTCTCATCTCTCCCTGCTTGAGATCTTCTCTAGTTTAATTAATTGCCTGATCTGAGACAAAGCTTTTGGATAAACACACACTTATGAATATTGCAGATAAATCAAGCAGGGAATTCTAAATGACATTCATCAATTCTTTCCTTTTGAAGTGTCCTCCAGACACTAATTTGCCTTTGCATTTTCCTCTTTTATTTTATTTTTTTTTAAATATTTTTAATTTAATTGGAGGAAAGTGGGCATGGTCAGAATAAACTTATGGCATTGCTTTTCATCTTTCTTTTAGTGTTGTCACAATGATAGTTCACTAGTTCATAGAAGACTTTGAATTACCCTACAATATCTGGGACTATTTATTCTATTTGTGGGCTCTATAAGCAGAGCAAGTGGCCCCATGAGCATTCCCTCCCTCAAGTGGAGGGAACAAAGATAAAAAAGGAACCAAATGCTGTACTCAGTCGTGTAACTTTGATTTAGGAAACTTATGTTTGGTTTCTGATTCAGGCACAGAAAGATCTTAAGATCTTAAGAGAAAGCATTTGAATACACAAATACATTTTGGCACATAACTTCTATTACTAGATCTTAGGTGTGTTAGTAGAAAAGTCCATAAATATCTCAGTGGATCCATGCCTTTACTACCAGTGATTGGATAGAGAGCCACAGCTAAGAGTATTGGGGTCAAGAACGAGTTTTAGAAGGTTATGTCATAGAAGCAGAACAATGTACTGGACTCTAATCAGTGTTTTGCCTTTTAAAAGGAAATGAGGAAAACCAAAGAAAATAAGAATGGAAAAAAGCAAGGAAACAGGAAAAAAGGAAATAAAAAATGAAAAGTAAAACAAAAAGAGAAGGAGCATGAGTTCTTCCTTAATAATTTCTTTTAAAAAATTGAGACACTTGAGAATGTTTTGTTATCTTACAAAGATATCTTAGTGTGAAGAAGTCATTCATAGTAACTGTACCTTGAGCACTTAAGGAAACTGGTGCCAGTCATATCTCTACACTATTTGCTTCATCTTGGAAGGAGATTGCCTTGGTTTCTCCAATTTTGCTAACAGTAGGCAATACCTTATAGCAGGGAACTTTCTATGGCTGTCTGAATTTTTTAACATCTACTAAGTGCCTAATTTACAGTAATTTCTACTCATTTTCTTTTATGGCAAGTGATTCATTGAAAAACAAGATCTTGAACCACGAAAGCCACAGTAAAGTAAGATATGCAGGTATCCCCAGAAATGCCAAGGCAGTGGAAAGAATTCAAAAGTTTATTTAGAAGGCCAGAACATGAGAAAATTATGAATACTTCACAGTCCTATAGGAGCACCAGGCTCCAGGGAGAAAAAAGCAAGTTCCCAGCCTCTCCAGGGCCTTTAGTTTCTCCCCTACCTTCCCAAGGCCTCTGTACATGTCTTCTAGCGTTATTTCTCTCTGGCATAGCAGAGAGAGATAACACAGCTCTCTCTGCAACCCCCTCTGGACTGTGGAATGCTAAAAAAAACCCATCTAAGCCTCTTGAGAAGTCACTTTGCAGACTTCCTAAGCAAAAATGAGTTTCTAGCTTTCCTGTTACAAATTCTTCCGAAAGCACAACTATTCCTACAGACACGTTGGGAATGGTGGTACATGACAGTGGGGCAGTGAGAACACAAGCATCGGTAAATGCAGGGCTCAATGTTCACATCATCACTTTCGGTGTCTTCACTTTTGGGTGCCCGTCTTACTTCAGTCAACAGGAGCCACAAAAGTACATCACTGCTCCCATGGATGTACCCTGCAATAAGGTAGTAAATCCCAATGCATTTTTTGAAAAGAAGGACCATGAAGAGTTCTCCAGTACTTTCAAACAAAGCAGAGCTTTTGAAATTGTCTGTGCCTACAAGAATATCCGATATTGTACTTTGTTATAGCCACAGACTTAAACAATGAAATGAGATGGTGTTGAAATGAAATTTCACTAGTCTTCTTGACACCATGGAAGAGGTGAGACTACTAAGTGAACTGCAAGGGAGAGAGAAAAATTATCTCTGGACAGACATTAGTATATTAGGTGATGGTTTTTTCTACAGATGCACTAATTACAATTTTAATTCATGCATGAAAAAAGGAGGGAGCACAGATTACTTCTGTCAAAATAGTTCTGAATGCTGTGAAGCTGTTAATGAGTAATGTTCCCTTGGATGAAAGGTTAACATATCTTCTTTCATATTGTTATTTTGCTCTACTTCCTTGTTATCTTGTAGAAAATGTTGATTGTCATTCAAGCCTCAAAATAAGAATATAATGAGTATGTAGAATTTCAGAAAGAAAACATAAAATGCAAGACAAGCAAAACCCTTTATACAAAAGTTTTGCTTTTTTTTACTCCTCAAGAGTTCTTCAGCTATTTAGAGAAGTATCTGTAAATCTCTGCTTATCTTGATACATACTTAATCATAGGATAATGATCTATGCTGAGCAGTGACATGCACCAGCAGCTTCATTTTAACATTATAATGTAATGCTGTTAATGCATTTTTCTGTAGTGCAGAACATTACTCCTAATGGAAATAATGTCCTGCAGGCAGATCTATTGTGTCATCTCTCCTAGATTTTGCTGGAGTACTTGAGTACTTAGTAGCCTGAGGCCATATTTGGGTGTGTAACTAAATCAAGATTTCACAGCCATACAAAGGATAAGAGATATAGGGGAAATACCCACCATCTTGTGACAGTTTAGTCCAAATAAAGTGACATTAAATATCTGACAAGTTTCCTAGAGATGTATGAGAAAGTTATTAGATATTAAATACCATCCAGTATTCAAAAAGAAAGAGCATGAAATTACTGTCTTGTCTGGTAAGACATTTTATGGGTTCCTCCCTCTTTACATTAAATATGTTCTACAGAATTATACATTAACAACTTTTGAGAGAAAAAAATTAACTTGTCAATGTCAGCACAACGCTAGTGATACAGAATGATCAAAATGAGAACATAAAATCATAAAATTGTAGAATGGTTTCAGTTGGAAGGGATGCCAAAATCATATAATAGTCCAACTCCCCCACCATGGGCAGGTCATACCCATGGTCATTGCTGCTTCCTGGTAATTGCAAAATGCGTGGGATATTCTGCGGTGGTTTTGACAAAACAGTACCAATGCATATATAAAGCATGACCTTCCCTGTTACTTTAATGTTGGTAAAATACCATTTTCCATCTTGCATTATTGGACAGGGAGGCTTAATGATATTCATCTTTATTTAAAATTTTTGCCATTGATAACTCAGTAGAGGTGAACTGTTCTGTTGTGTATTAATTTTTACATTAAAACACTAAAAGAGCAAAAGTTGATTATTTTACTCATGTGTTTTCTCCATTACCTTTTTCATGAGGTTATTTTGTTTGTTTGTTGTAGTAGACCCAACGTGATTACGAATGTAGTCAACTATTTGGTCTTGTTTCCCAGGAATACTCAGAGTTGGCTCATTTTTGTCAGAACTAAAATAATATTTTTACAGGCATCTCTAAGATTTATGCTATAGATTTCCCCCTCACCTCTCTGAAGGAAAACAATGCTTCAAATTAAGGTAAATGTAGCATTTTCCTATATTCCAGTTTCACATAGTAACAAAATTGCTGATGCTGTTTGAATCAACAAACAACGAATGAAAATAAACCAATTATCAGGAAATACAACCTTTAAAAGACATCAGAATATAATGGCTAAAAATCTGATGTAAAAGTGACATAAATTGGAATTCCCTGGACCACTGCTACAGAAATTATGTTAATTTTTAAAATAAGGGCAGAATATGAATTGACCTAGAAAAGACTGCATATTTACATTTTGCTTTTGATTCTTTATGCAAGGGTTAGGGTTTTTTTTATTATTATTATTATTAATATTGCCATGGTTTTGGCCATAGCTGTTCGCAAAATCCAACTACTCAGATGAAAAATCCCTCAAAAATCCAAGTAAAATTTCTTGTTTGGTTTTTGATGAAGAAAGAAGGGGAAATGTTCATTAAAGAATGCTATAATTATATGTTTTGCATAGAATTTTTTAAACTGTTTAAACCATCTTTAAGGCAATGTGTATCATTGTCGCTATTATGTCGTCATGGTCAATAAAAACATCAGAAAGCTTATTCAGGTCAACATAAAAAGCTTATATTTATTATTCTCAGCTCCTTTTTATATATTTTCTAAGCAGCAAGCAAGCAACAGCGTTTTAATTGGCTAACCGTTACTACTAATATATTTAGCAGTAGTCGTGAGACACTGAGAGGTGTTCAAGGTTAAGCTCTGATTCTCACACCCCTGAACTTACAGATTTACAGTCTGTCTTTGTTCTCTAATTAGGCTGTGTACATAACTTACTCATCTTCAAGGATACACACGAAAGTTTTCCAAGTCAATCTTTTCTTCCAGGGAGCTAACAAACCCACTGTTAACCCCTACATTATCATAAAGCTGATTCCTTATGTCCTCCAGATTCTAACTTATTTGCATGTTATTTAAACTTATTCACATGAATTTAATATTTATGAACAGACTTATGACATTACAAATTGAATTTCTCTCCCTAACTGCAAAGTTGGCACAATATACACGCCAGCATTGCTTAGCTGAAAGACTTCTCATCCAGCCTGAAGAAATCTCCTCTGCTGAATGTACTATGGTTCCTGAAGTCTACTCTCAATAAAGCTCTAAAACTTCTTAATTATAATTTTACAGTCATTGGTGTTAATGATTGTAAAAGTATTATTCAGAGCCTTGTCTAGTGGTGTCAACATTTGTGCATACTATAGAAGTATATCACCACCAAGGGAAAAAAATGGTAAAGAAACACATATTTTTTAAAGCAGGTAGATAGAAAGAAATAAAGTTGTATTTACTCATCACAGAAAATGCCAGGGTAGTTCTTTGGAGTACCAGTATGTCATACAACAAAGACAGAGCTATTGAAGCCTGTGGAGATGTTGGGTTCAGTTCACGCCCCTAAAAGCAGGCATCTAGTGCCACCTGAGCTGCTCCTGGTGCCCTGCCTGTCCTCTGCCAGCCACTGCAGCTGGATAAAGGCCTTCTTCTGCTACACCCCAGAAGGGCCCACGTGGGTGTCAAAGGACACGGAGCTCCTGTATTCAGGCAGCTCAGCTGAGTTTCCTGTGTCTATTGTCCCAAGCTGACATCAATTAATCACAGGGAATAAGTAATAAGAATAGTGGGAATAGAACAGTAATATGCCAAACTGATCAAAGCACCAGCATTGTAGTAGGATGGAGTACAGTTTTCTTACAATGTACGGTTCTCTTACAATGATTATTTATCTGTTTTGCTGATCAGGTGCTGAGATTTTATTTACTTGCTTACACCCTCCCTTCTCTGCTTCTGAAAACCTTTATTTATTTAGTTACTCTTCTACAATCTGGAGGATACGAAACAATTCTTTCAGTTTCCAGGGAATATGTATGTGTACCCATAGCATATTAGTTGTGTTCCTTTTCCCTTACTTTCTGCTGAGATATGCTCTCCTGCTACATATACATGACCTCTGTGTACCAGATTATAACACCAGTTTTAATAATATTAAAGTGTTAGAGTGTTTTTCCAATACCAAACTGAATAAAGAACACGGTAAGAATAGCTTGCTTTTCCTCTCCAAAAAGGTGTCCAAAACATGATAGACTATCACTGTGACATCATCACATTGGGTACTAACAAAACTATAATTTTCAATATATCTGAATGTACCGAACTTTTGGAAAGATTCTTTCTGTGAAGCATAACAAGTTGAGCACTGTCACATCATTGTAAGCTGATAGAGGCTCTGTCAGGCTTTCAAAAGCTAAATTGGAAACAGATGCCTACCCACACAAAGAAAATTATCTTATTAGTAAATGTTTTTTCTAATGATGAGAAAAGTGATGCTTCAGCCAAAAAAAAATTGTGCATACCAGAAGACAGACTTGAGAATTCATTAGCAAAAATGTAGTTTTAGTGATTTTATAAGAACATTTATAATATGGATATTTTTAACAATTTGATGGAAGTACGAAAAATCTACTCCCTTTCAAAAATGCAACATAAATCTTCTGTATTTTCTTCCTAATTTGGGAGAGGGTAGCCTTGCACTGGAGCAGGCTCCCCAGGGAAGCATTCATGACACCAAGACTGCCAGAGTTTAAGAAAGCAAATGGTGTGATTTTTGGGGCTGTCCTGTGCAGGCCCAGGAGCTGGACTTGATGATCCTCATGGGTCCCTTCCAACTCAGGATTTTCTATGATATTTGGTTTTCTTTCCAGAAGACTGCTGGGATATTTTTAAGATTACATAGTGACTGGAAATTCTAGAAGTAATGTAAGTACCTTTTTTCTTTACAGAAAATGACAAGCAATGTTCTTGAGCAAAAATAACATGTGCTCCCACAGTTAACAACCTCAGATGATGATATCTTGCTTAGATGTGGTTAGAAATGCTTTGGAAGATAATACAGAATCACTTTTATTCAGCCACAACTTTGCTTCACACACTGTGTCCCTCATTTAGATTGAATTTAATTTTCGTAACGGTAATTAGCACAATGGAAAATTCTGTGGCACATTTCACCAGGGGACCCCAAAGTGCTTGAGAAGGAAGAGTAGAGGATAGCTTACTGCATTTTACACTTTTTGGCTGGGGTACATTTTTATGACTTTCAGTTGCAGTTTAACCCCAGCTGGGGACTAAGCTGGCAATGCAACTGCTCTCTCACCCTCCTTCCCAGGTGGGATGGGTAAGAGACTCAGAAAAGAAGTAAAACTTGTGAGCTCAGAACAGTTTAATAATTTAAATGATGATGAAGATAAAAAGAAAGGAGAGAGACAGGACTAAAACCCAAAAGAAAAAATGATGAAAGATACAATTGCTCACCACTTGCTGACCGCTGTCCATCACATCCCAGGGCAGCGATTGGTACCTCCCAGACAACTCCCTCCAGTTTACATACAGAGCATAACTTTTCATGGCATGGAATATTCCTTTGGCCAGTTTGTGTCAGTTGTCCTGGCTGTGCTCTCTCACTGCTTCTTGTGCATCTACTCTACTGGCAGAGCACAGAAAACTGAAAAGTTCTTGAGAGTAAACACTGCTCAGTGACAACAAAAGCATCAGTGTGTTGTCAGCATTATTCTTATATAAAATCCAAAACACAGCACTATACCAGTTCCTAAGAAGAAATTTAACTCCATCCAGGACAAAACCAGGACACTTTGATACAGAAATTGTTTGTTCTCAACTGAAGTATATAAAATATGTCTTTTAAAATAACAATTATGAGCTCCAACAATTTCAAATGTTCACTCCATAATGAATAACCTTGAAAGCCTTTACATAAGTTTGAACTCTCAGATGAAGATGAAAGCAGTCCTTGACTTGTGTCACTTAGAGCACCTGTGCCCTTTCCTTTTGAATTCTTGCAGGATGGTTTAGCTAAATCTAGGTCATCTCCATTATCTTGAGGAACTAGTTGCTGAAGTGCCTGAAACTCTAACCCAAACGAGATGCTTTTTGACCCTGCTGCTTCCATCTCTGTCGATCACTAAAATCAAGTTGGCTCTGGGAAGCCATTGCCATCCCTTGCAGAGAGTTGTAGCAGTGACCACTTCAGGCTCCCGGGGACCTATTGCATGGCCATGAACTTCCACTGTGACATTAAAAGTAATAATTGGTGAAACATTTTGTAAATTTGTTAATATAGGACAGCAATATCAGAGCGACAAAATATCAACATCAGAAAATGCTACATTTGAAGGTCCCCTGAGTATCTTGATTTCCAAGTGAAGGTTTGGATTTCAATATATATGTAGACAAACAAGAGTAGATTCAATATTTTCATATATTGAATTCCAGCACACTGGGGAATAAACATTTGAACATCTTAAGGGAAGGGGTGGGCAGAAAAAAATGAGGAAAAGAGAAATTAATTATACAATCAAATGAAAGCAGCATGTCTTTTCAATCTGGCAGCTTCCAATTTTATGTTATTTCCCTCACTTTTGTAGTACATAGCTGATGTACTCCTGAACAGAAGGGCAAAAGGATTGAAGACAGCGTTCACTTACAAATACCAAGTCTACTGGCTTAGGTTAGCAATTTAATACATTCTTTGTATTGAATTTAGTTATGAATACAAGAAACAACACTGCTCTAAATCTTACAAAATGAACTACACCACTATGTACTTTTTATTCGTCTGTCAAAAGGAAAGAGGTAATTTTAACTGAAACGTTATTCAAAGTATATCTAAGTGTGCCTCAGGAGAACGTGCTTAGGAATATAATCAGTTTCACTGGGTATTTTAATATCCAGTTTCATCCTGGAACTAACCAACAGTATTGCACAATGTATCAGGAAGGAAGGGTTGAGAAAAAGCTTAGGAATCAAAACCTAGTCTGTATGTGGACACTATGGAACATGGAGCTGAATTTTATTGACTGGCTTTCTAGAGGATGGAAAAAGCTTCTTGTGCACTTAAATGTTTATCCACAATTCTGTGTCCCACCTTTTTTTTTCTGGTGTTTCAGCATCAGCAAAGAGTCAAAAAGCATGGTATTGACAGTATACAGCTTGACAGGTTTTTGTTTTGTTGTGTTTTGAAAGAAGTTGTTTAAGGTGAGCTAAAAATGATATGACTTGAATTGCCTGGTTAGCTGCAAATACTGCAAGTGCTCAGCAGGATGAGCAGAAGCAAGACTGACTTTTCTCAGGTCAGGATGGGAGAAAAGGTCAGAACAAACCACTTGCAACAACCTGCAGAGGGAAAGAGCAATGAGACTGGTGAGGGGCCTGACTGCTGCAGCAATTGTCCTGTTACTTTAAGTTAATTGTGAGTCCCTGCTCCCTCAATACAGCATCATAAGTTAATTGTGAGTCCCTGCTCCCTCAATACAGCATCACTTTCCCAGAAAACAGTTAATCCCATCTGAACTGTCCCAAGCCAACATCCAGAAGAGGGCACAGAAATGAAATCTAAGTGGAAGGGTGATACTGTACTAGTAAAGCAAGAATGTTCACCAAGACCCTACCTGGAGTGCTGCATCCAGGTCTGAGGTCCTCAGCACAACAAAGACATGAAACTGTTGGAGCAGGTCAAGAGAAGAAGAGCCATGAAGATGATCAGAGGGATGGAGCATGTCTCCTACAAAGACAGACTGAGAGAGATGGGGTTGTTCAGCCTGGAGAAGAGAAGGCAGCGGGGAAACCTCACAGTGACCTTCCAGTATCTTAATGGGGATTATAAAAAGGAGGGAGAGGGACTTTTTACATGGGCAGATAGTGACAGGACAAGGGGTAATGATTTTAAACTGAAAGAGAGTAGGTTTATACTAGATATTAGGAAGAAATTCTTTACTCAGAGATTGAGGAGTTCAGAAGTTATGGATGTCCCATTCCTAGAATTGTTTAAGACCAGACTGGATGGGATTCTGAGCAACCTGATCTAGCGAAAGGTATCCCTGCCCGCAGCAAGGAGGTTGAAATGAGAGGATCTTTAAGGTCCCTTCCAACTCAAACCATTTTATGATTCTATGAAAATTATTTTTAGTTGAGCAATAACTTCCATTCCTTCATTGTGTCATATGCACAACTAGCACAAATTGCCTTCTTGATTCTACTTGTCACCCTTGGAGAAATTAATTTTCGGGGTTGAATGAAACTTCAACAGACCATCCATTTCTATACATGGCATTTTAAAAGTGTAAACACAGAAGCTTGGAGCAATTGTTTAACTCATGTATGTGTTTATGCAGCAGGAATATGGGTGATTTCTGTGAAATTTCTGTGAAGTTTTAGAACAGTAACAGTAATTTTTGATTCTGGAATCCCTTTCTGCTTCCAGCACAGTTTATCACAGAATGTTAGAACTGGGTTATAATACCTAGAATGAAAAAAACCCCAACATCGTTTTTTGCTGATAAAATTGACTATTTGTGGACATTATAATTTTTTTCCATAAACAAATAAGTTATGACCATCCTTGTATTTGTCATCACAGACTGTGTGCACAGCTTCTCTTGTCATGTCTAACTCTTCCTGTCAGTAGAACAAGTTAGTAAGGCTCTGAATATGAACCTGACATTGATCTTGAAGTGTAAGAATCTACATGTCAGCCATGAGCTCAAATTGGCTGCCTAAATAAAAATATTTGAGGCCATTTCTAAATGCTCAGGTGTCATAGGGCCTCTTAGACATGGGGCTGGTGATATGACATGGAGAATATCGGAGACTGTGTCCTTCTGGACCAATAGCTGGATGCTCAGCAGGATATTCAAAGGCATCTCAAAAAGCACTAGACCCCCATGTCTAGGCAACAGCACTGAGCTCAGTGGAGTCTTCAGAGCAGTTTAGGTGACTAGATTTGTCTACTTTAGGATAATCTGCATAAATCTTTTGACTCCACTGACTGGGTTAACTAGATTTCCATAGACTAGGAGGACTGTAGATACCCCCCTCACTTGTAAAGACATGCATTACAGACAAATCTAGGTGTCTGATTCTTGGCTTAAATCTAGACCTGAATTCCACCTTTTGCTGAGCTGAATTAATTCTGAAAATAATTCAGAACACCTGGAATGGGCGGAGAAAGAAATAGAGAGGGGAAATAATAAAAAGTTTGGTGGATTAGGAGACAAGGCTTGTGAGGAAAGATAGAATGAAATTGCTTGGTATGGAAAAGATCAAAAGGTACAATAATGGTCTTAAAGCAGTTTTTGCAGAAAGGACAGTTATTAAATTATTCCCTATATACTCTGAAAATAAAGGGAGTAATTGTAGTAAAGGAAAGTGTAGTTCTGACCTTGAAAGAGGAGTTTCTAATCATAAGGATGATGAAGTGCTGATCTACACAGCCTGGGGAGGCAGTAGAATTGCAATCTCCAGTGGTTTTAAAGAACATGTTAGACAAGTATTTCCAGGAATTATTTTGGTGTAATTGAGTGTGCCTGGGGGCTGTGACCTCGGCCAGGTGAGCTTTCAGTCTCTTCAGCCGTATTTTCTCCAGATCTCTTCTAGTTCTTAATCTTGAATTACTCCTTGCTGAACAGGATACATCAATAAAACATCTGCTTTAATTTTAAATTATGCTCTTTTTATGGTGAAAAAACAGTACATGTTTAAGACTAGATGGCAGTGATGAGCTACTAAAAGAAATAGCTTAGATAATTCCTCTACCACAACATTTACCTTAGTAGAAGAAGATATAGAACTGTAAACTGGAAGTAGCTATAAGCAGCACATGCCTTATTTATTTATTTAAATCTCTCTCCCTTTTTTTTTTTTTTTCTTTTTCTCCTAGCAAGGAGAAACACCTGTAGCAGTGTGGGATGTCATACAAAATAGAGGAGCACTTGCCTGATGTTACTTTACCTTCAGTACTAATTAAGTCACTGTTCTCATTCCCAAGTATGCACAAGATTTGCCTTTGCTGTCCTGCTGCAGGGCATTATTGCAGAGAGCTCTGATGGTTGGCCTTGAATTAATTAGTTGGAGCAGGGACCTAGCATTCTCTCATACCAACCTGTGGACAAAACTGAAGCAAAAGGTTAGACTTTGGCAGGCACTGAATCACATTAACTCTGCCTGTAGTTATCTAAGGAGGAAGGGAGCGATGTTGTTGTCATAGATTTGTTTGCTGCATTTTGAAAAAAAAAACATGTAAAATTTTAAATACTAAGCTTCCTGCTGTACCTTTTTTCACCATAACTATAAAGGCATTTCAAGTTTAGGTTGGGCTCTGGTTTGTATTTTGCCCTTGGTGGAAATTAGCACAAAGAACAAATAGTTGTAATATCAAGTGAAGTAGCTTTGCTGGATGTTTGCTCTGGTCTCCTCACAGCTCTGCTGAGGTATGGTTGGGAATACTAATCTGAAGTAACTTTCTAGAAGCTATTCTAATGCTTCTGGAAAAGATATTAAATAAAAAGGTAAACCAGACAACAGAGGCTTTTGGCTGAACTCCCACTTTAGGTCACCAATTCCCTTTCAAATCCCCTATGTTTTAGTTACTAAAAATAAAATTTAAAAAAGTATCCTTATAACTGGGTGGTACTGTTCAGTCAAAGTGGGTTGTGTTCTTATTGTAGCTCATGGTGACAAAATTCTTTGTTTAATTTAAAAGGGGCTTCTTCTAAAAGCTGGGAAGAGAAAGTGGAAAATTTGCAGCTCAGGATGTAAACTGTGACTATGCTATGGGAAGGAGGAATGGACAGAGGTGAAAGAAGAGACACTGACATTAGCTGAGGGAAAACAGGAGAGGACAGCAGAGAAGAAAGTTATTAAGGTCACAAATGCCAAGTGACTGGAAAGTAAGTGAGAGAACAGTACCAGAGCAAATAGGCAATTACCTATCAACCTCCAAGTGAAAGCTTACACTGAGAGTTTCTTGGGATCATCTTGCAGCCAGTAAGAGGTTATCAAACTCCATGCATCCAGGGAAGAGCTGTGTCATGAGGAGCCAGGGGCCTTTTTGGCTCATGGGTAGAAGGGAGAAACTGTGGCAGGTGGCTGCATCCTTCACACAGCCGTGAATGTTCAGGCTGCCTCAGGCTAGCATAGCTGGAGAGATAAAAGCCAAAAGCAGTGTAACTATTAAAGCAGGATTAATGTACAAGATGTAAGAAAGTCACCTGCCTTTGCTGTGTTTTATGCTCCTGGAGAATATCACTGTGAGAATAAATCTAAACTCTTTTAGAAGTAAGTGCTCTTGGCTTCCTGGATGCCTCAGGCCAGGGCAGCTGCATCACATGGAGCAGGCGTCTGCAGCAAGGATATGGCGCTGAATCTCTAAATCATCGCAGCAGCTGGGCATCAGTGGCAAGGTAGAGAAAGGCTCCAGTTTCCAAGCCAAGCTATATTATTAGGCTGGCAGCTGGATCTTTCAGTCAAAGTGAACCGTAATCGCTGCTGGCAGCAGAAAGAGCAGGAAGACAACAGGGCTGAATGGTTTTCACTCATGAATGCAAAGAAGCCTACAGTGGTTTCAGTTCATTTCAACCAGAGTTAGCACATTCTTTGCTCATGTTAGTATGCTCTCATCTACTTGTTCATAAAATTTGATAATTTAGAAAGTAAGAATACATGATTCTAAATTCCTTAGGAAGGATTGTTTACTGAGTAAGTAAAAGATTACATAAGGAGAGGGTTGTGAAGTAACTTCTGATTTACTCACAGAATGAACCCGTGAATGAGTTTGCTGGTCAGTACTTCATTTGCTTCAAGAATTTATTTCTGAAGAACTTAGAATTACTACATCAGCTGCACTGTAACTAATGCTGCATGTGCCATTTTCTCGGCTTTTTCTTGACAGTTCTTCATCAACGTAAAAAGTTAAAAGCAGAAAGTAGCCTGGTAGAAGAAATTGGATCATGGGCTTTAGGAAATAGCTTTGATCTCAGTTAGCAAAAGTGATTAGTTCCATGAAATTTTGTGGTTGCAGACGTTATCATTTTTTCTGGTATTGTCGTCATGGCCACAATGGGCTAAGGCCATCAGCAAGAGAAGATTTCTGAGTACAGATAATACTTGGGTTATTCTTTTCTAATTTTTGAAATGTTGCAGTTTATTGAGACCAGTGTTACAAGCTCTTTCTACGAGCACAGAATATATCCAGTGAGACACAAGCAGTCAATTATTAAAGATTTAAAACTGGACTCTCAAACTTTCTAGAATTTGCTGAGCTGATGAAAAAAGAGGGAAGAGGTGGAAGAGAGACAAATTAACACTAGTATATGCTGGTGTTTACAGAAGTCAAGATGAATGTGTGAAGTAATCTTGTTAACATCCTGGATCTGATTAATACTTAATATTTTAGTTATTAGTGCAAAAGGGAGGAACTTCAGTTGAAGACAACCTACTCTTCTACATCCCCTAGGAGAAAAGTCTTGACTGATACTTCATTTCTGCACCCTGAATATTCACACAACATAAACATCACTTCACAAATATCAGGTATACTTCTTGGAACAGCTTATTAGAGTCTGCTCCCAAAAAGCAGAGACCAAACCATACCGTTTTTGGTTCCCTCAAGCCAACGTAATCTTCCATCACTATCCTGCTTGGCTATGGAAACCTCCAGGACACCACCAATTTTCTCAGTTACAAGACTGTCTGGGGGGTTGTGACAGACCAGGCATTAGATCAGTTGCTTTGAACTGAAAAACTGCACAAAAATATAAAAGATGATAGGTTTGGTGCTATGCAATGTTTTTGTGACCACTCTGCCTCAGAGGGTAATAGTTTGGAAATGCAATTATTCATTATCACTGAGACAGAAAGCCCCAGAGCAGAAGTATTCAGCCATACATGTGTGGTTAATATTATAGAGGACTGCCAAAATGAATAAACATAATGATACTATGGTCCCATGGGCTGATCTGATCTCGTGTTTGGTCTCTAAGAATGCCTCCAGGTCATACCTGACACATCTAGTTTAGAAAACCTGCTCAGGCTTAGGAATGTACAAATGCTTGTACAGGGACATCAAAAATCAATTGAATTTAAGCCACCAAAAAGTAGTTCATTCATTGTGATTCTACTAAAAAAAAAAAATCAAACTTATTAAATTGATTATCTGTTGATACAGACACAAAATCTGTAACATTCGTTGGGTCGCTGAATCATCACTCCCCAGAGCTCATCTACCACTGCCTCCTCTCTCATCAGCCAAACCAGCTGAGGGGTGGAGCTGGAGGTGGGCTGTGATTCTATTTTCCACCCTCCTAGTCAACAGCACTCTACCTTGCTCCAGCCAAGCAGAGCAGGCCTTGCCTGAAGGTTATGCAAGTGTGGCAATAAGAATGGTGCATGTTGGACTTTTCATTATGGCAGAGTCTTTCAGAGCTGAGATGTTCTCCTAGGGTTAAATTTTTGGGACCTCTTTTGAAGAATGAAGGAGATTGGTCTTTTCTCAGGAAGAGATAGACATGGCTATTCTGAGTTCAAGGTTTGTTTTCAGCAACTTTGGGGCACAGTGGAGACTGTTGACATCAATCCACCTACCCCTATGAGAAACTGCATAATGTGCTTCCATTTGGAGTGAATTTACCTTAATTAAAATATCCCATCTTGATCTAAGAGGATAAGGAGTGCACTGTAGCCCTTGGCAAAGACCTTGGTTAATCTGTTAGCCACTCAGTGAAACACAGTCACATAAATGTAATTTTAATTTGTCTGGCTTCAAATTCCAAATGTTGAATTGCATTATCCTTTTATCTGGATTGACCAAAAATCCATTTATGAAAATATTATTCATCATGTTGATTCGTACTGAGATGAAGTCATAACTTTAGCTTTAAAAAGTTATAGTATCTAAACTTTTTCACTTAAAAGAAACACATTGATTTTTTTTCTAGCTTTTCTTTAAAGACAAACTAGTTCATTGCCCTCTTTCCACTCTGTTTTCCAAAACCAAATCCATTATCCTCAACATGGTTTCTTTCAAGAAAAAATGATAGGGAAGGCAGGAAGGACAGTTTATAATTACCTTGTATTTTTATCAAGTTTTTGCAGTTTAACTAGTAGCAGGGCTAGTCAAAGGACTCTGGCCCTACGATCTAAGCCAACTGTGCATTTCAAGTTAATTGTTAAATGAAGTAGGTATGGGAGCCTGAATCTCTTCTCTTCCCTGAGAGCTACCCTTGTAGACTCATGATCACTTTTGTTCTGTGTCTCTACTGATGGAGATAGACTTCAGTTACCAGGAACTGGATGCACTGTGGTCTATGTTCCTAATGTAAAAATCATTTTGATATTAATGTTCAAGAGAAAGATTGTTTGTAGTAGCTTTTTTATATGTGTGCAAATACCAAAGTAAGTGAAATGAGAAAAAAAAAAAAAAGAGATATAAATTGGGGTAAGAGTAAAAACCAGAAGTAACCCACTGTGATTAGCTTTGGTAGCTGCAGGCACTTGGAAACATCTCCTAGACATATAGCAACTGAATTTTGCTTATCATTTATTGAAGCAAAACCATACTACTTAGAGAGTCAAGTAACAAGATTTTGACAGAGTCTCAGGAAATTGTAGAGACACTGAAACTTTGCCATTCCTAAATGATTAGGGATTAGAGAAAAATTATCTCCTTTTCCTTGGTGGACACTGTAAATATAAGGTAATGTCAATTATTTAAAGCTGCATGCAAATCCTCATGCAGATCTGGATGAACAGATACCGGAATTCTCCCAAACCCAGGGGGAAACAGCAGGCTCTCACAGGGTGCTGGTTTCTTGCACACTCAGGCTGGTCCTTGCCTGCTGTTTTCAGCAAATACCTCAGGTGCACCAGCAGGCGTTTCAGCTGGATTTGACCTTTGCATCTTTCTGTGATCTGCCTGAAAGGTGAGTCTCCCTGCACAGCATGTACACAATACAGGGCAAAACACTGCACAGATTACACTGTTCATAATTTTTTCTATCCCAGAGCACAGGCATTATCACTTTTTCCATTTCACAGATGTTGTGTGGTTTTATATTTATTGAAAAATGGTTTTTACGCTCACTTTGAATAGCCCTTTTCCAAAGTAAAAATTCAGCTTCATCTTGTCTCTATCAGAGCTGTAGCCCTAGATGGGCAAGTAAAGCATTCAGAGCGATAATACTGAAGCAGAGACCTCTAAGAAATCTGCTTTAACAAATAAGCATCCTGAAGCCAGAAACTAAAAAAGCAAAGCATATGTTTGCCACGTAACAAATCTTAAAAGAGAATGAGCAAACCCAGTGTATTTTACTAAAACTGTGCTGTGTGGTAAGTATAGAATAGTTTTGAACCTTTTAAAGTATGAAAGTCAATTCCAATCTGACTTTGCAATAGTGATAATGCAGACATGTGAAATACTTAATAAAAAAGCCTTTGCACAATTCTATACCAATACATTTATTCTGGAGTTATTAAAAACAAAACAAAAAAAGGAATTTATAAAACATTGCAAGAGCTAGTTAGTGTTTACAGCAGATGACAATAAGACATGTCCCAGGTACATTCCAAGTCCAGAGCAAAATATTAATATCTCAGTAACATAAAAGTGCTGTACAGAACTACATGTGTCACTTCCAAGAGCTTGTCTCAGGGCTAACAGTGAGAGCTGCATGTCCCATCCTAAAAATCCAGATCCAGAGGTATAAAGGTCTTTTTTCTCATCTAAAAAGTCACAAAATATCAAACTGCTTTAGAATGCTCCATGACAGAATTTTATAAAAGAAAACAAAACTGTTATGGAAGGGAGACTGATAGAAAATTAATACATGAAGGAAAAAAACTTTCATAACATAGCAAGAGGAATATTTTAGGCAATCTATTTGAATGGTCATAATAAGTTTTGGTTTTGGTGAGTTACAGGAGAGATTTTAATGCACAGATTGGTTTCTCATATGGCTGTGCACCTAATCACGTAATTACCTCCTTTATGTGACATTCACGTACTAAAATGCTGTTGTCCCTCTGGTAAGCATCACCCAATTTCTAGGTCATATGAATCAGCTTCTCTTTAGTGGGGAAACAAGTATGCTCCTTGCATAACTCCTCCAATCACACGTGTAATAGCGTCGTACACTTCTCCAGATTAATTGCCACCCTCTCAGAACAGAGGTGGGCATGACCAAGTCACAGCCAAGCTGGTGTTCCATGAGTTCATCTCACGGCAGCTGCTGGCTTCAGGCGGTACCTCTGCCTCCGTAAATAACCCTGCTGTATTAGCAAGTGTAAGAAAACCAGTTACTTTGCCTTTTGATGCCTTACTTTCCCACCCACCCAGTGCCACCACCAAACAGGCAGAGCGATTGCCTGCTGCTCGCCCTCAGTACTCAGTGAAAGCCCTTGTGATAGTGCCATCTAGTGCCACATGCCTCAAAAATACACCTACAACCCTCCTCCCCCCGTCCCCGGAGAATCCGAAAAATCCCTGGACGTGCTCGTTACTGCATCAGGCAAACCGCGATGACAATTTGCACCCATGGAGCACAAAGATAAATGACTGCATCAATATTTTGTTCCGGTTTTCCCACAGATGACCTCTTCCTAGTCCTAGATCTCCTTCCATTCTGTCCATCAGTTCTTACCCACATCTGGAGCAGTTATTCCTGGGTCTCAGCAATTTGGTATCATCCACTAAGAACCAAAGAGTCCTTAATTATTCTATTTATCCTATTTACGAAGCTTAATATGTTCAAAATATCCATTTTCAGATGTAAGCACTATACAAGCTGTATTACACAAATATACATGTAATGCACCTATTATTAGAATGGCTGTGAATATCAGACATTTGTATTGAATATTGAAATATTGCATTTTTACATACAGAAAGTACTGAATGTTGTGCCAGAACCTCTTTCACAGTGCCACTAAGAAAAAGTCTTGGTAACTTCCAGTACTGGATAGTTATGGTCATTGGCTGAGCACGTCACTGGACAACCTCTGTCAGTCACCTCAGTAAGTGATCCAGCATAAACTGTAGCACAGACAGGACAGATGCTCTAGGCACTGAAAATTAAGTAAGTACATTAGATTCCAAACATTTTCAATTTCTGTGGGTCTATCAAAATACAATAATCCTGTAATTGGTCAAAAGGATTAGCACTTTGTTAAAAAAAATAAATAAAAGAAGAAATTTAAAAAGGAATATATTGCAAACATTAAACTAATACTTAATGGTTTCCTACAGCTAGTTGCCCAGCTTTCATGTCTTTGACCACAAGCTGCTGGCTTGCCTATGGAGGGTGGCAAGACTATCAGGAAGTATATCAAATGGATCAATTAGTCTTTGAAAGGCCTACCGTGCTTTTTGGAATATTGCCTTCTGTTTGGAGGGCTCTTTTTATATGGCACATCTAGAGAGTTTATGCCACCCTTTATGTTTGATCTATCTTCAAAGTCAGACATGGAGCAAAGAAACAGTACCATTTAAAAAAAAATATTTATTTGACTTCTATGTCATGTCTCATTTTCAGCAACCTCAGAGAGTACAGATTCCTTATATAAGAGCATTCATTCGGACTGCACATCTGAACTGTTCTATATGTCACCTGAAGTCTACTATCTGCAGACACAGTACTAATAGAAAAGTGTATGGTTAGTTTTCCAACACATTTTAACATCAAGGATTTCTTCGAGTTGCTTATCCCTACCAAATTATTTCTACTAGGTGTTTATCTAATTGCATGTTTTTTGGAATGCTAGCAAAGAAGATGGAACAATACAAAAATAAAGATTTTTTTGTAGTATATATTCTTATAAATTATATTGGAAGATGGAAAATGCTCCCTTTTGCTATGGTATTCCTTTGTGATCCTAAGCAAGTAATTGGGTTAGTTTTATCCTCCAGTTAAAGAGATTCTTTTTCTCTCTCTTCCCATATTAATTGTCTAACTGAAAGCACATGGAAATTCTATTTCTCCCTCTCTCAAGCTCAACACAAAAGTCGAGTCATTTAGTCTGGTTACTGTGGACATGATGGGGTTAGAGGAAGCGTCATACTTGGCATGCTACACAGTAGATATGGCTATCCACGTACACATAGAAAGCTAGAATGAACTAGTCCTCAGTCAATGTTGTCTACAACACTCTATGGAAAAAAAGACTTTATAATTGTGCATGTAAAAGCTTATATAATGCATATACATATGAGAGAAATGAAAACTGACTTAGTTCTACCATGACAAAAAATTGTTTCTCTGTGCCTGTTGTGACAGTACTACACACAGGGGCTGTATCTGCAGGATCTGCCTGTTTCCCATGTCACAGTTTCTAGGCTGAGAGTATTTCAGACTCAGTAAATATTTTCCTGGTGAGTGGTGGGACCCATTTAAATGAGTGAGAAAGAAAGTGTTTAATAAACATTCAAGGACCAAACATTGTCTGGTATATTTTTGAAAAGAATTGCCACTGGGAAATCAAGAATAAAAGATGTTTGTATTGAAACAAAAGTGGTTTGATGCCTTGGAATCATGCACTGGAAGTTTTTCTAAGATATTAAAAGATCATAGGGAGTCTGCATAACCACACATATTCTTTTAACGTAGTCTCAGGAAAACTTGCAGGGCCACTAAGCAAAGGATGACCGGCACTGTGCTTTCATAACTTAAAAAGAACAAAATGCTCCTTATTAAATTCTGAAACATTTAAATAAAAATGGCCACATGAAAAGATAACTGGAACATTTACCTCTTGAATTCCTGAAATATGGAATGGGTCTTTTCAGGTTAACCCTTTCTCTCTCAATACCTATCTTGCAGTGGGTCACGGTGAAACCATAGTAGTTAATAATTGAAATGTTGTTACATCTGTCCCATGTAAAGTTTGTTTATGCACTGTATGGGTCCTCCTTGAGATGAGCAGCCTTAATACTTGGAACAAATATTTTTATGTCTATCTCAGAATCCTGAAAGAGAATTTAGTGAAGAAAGCTCTCAGAAATGGCAACACACGAATCACAGAATGGTTGGATTTGGAAGTGACCTCTGGAGATAATCTGGTCCACGTCCTCTGCTCAAGCTGGGCCACATACCTCCAAGGATGGAGACTCCAAAGTCTCTCTGGGAACCCGTGACAGTGACTGATCACTCCCATAGTAAGGAAGTTCCCTAGTGTGATCAAATGAAAGTTTAAGTGTTTTAATTTGTGTTCACTACCTCTTTTACTGTCACTGTCCCTTTAATTCCCTCCCTTTAGATATTTATACACACTGAAAAGATCCCCCCAAGTCTCCTCTTCTCCAAACTAAACAGTCACAGCTCTCTCAGTCTTTCCTCATAGAAGAGTGATTCTGGTCCTTTCACCTTTATGGCCCCTCATTGAACTGTTTCCAACATATCCACATCCCTCTTGTCCTGTGGACACAGCACTGCAAATGAAGTCTCACCAGGGATGAGTAGAGGGGAAGGGTCACCTCCCTCGACCTGCTGGCAACGGTCTTCCTAGTGCAGTCCAGGATACCAGAGGTCTTGTTTTGCCAAAAGAGAGCATTAAAAGTTCATGCTCAGCTTATTGTCCTTCTTGCCAAAGCTGCTTTTCATCCAGCTGACCCCCAGGTGCATGGAATTGTTCCTGCTTGGATGTTTCCAGTTCTCCTTCTTCAGGTTCACATCATCCCATATTTCAAGCCTGTCGACATCCCTCTGAATGACAGTATAACCCTCTGGTGTATTAGCTATTCACCCAAAATAAGATATTTGGATATTAGAAAATATTAAGTATTTTCCACTGTAAATAAGTAGAAACCCAACAGCTTGAAAATGCCCAAATATTGACAAAAGATGACTTGAAACAGCAATTAATGGTTTCCCTGCCAAAGGCACAATCTATTCTTCAGCTTCTTTATCTTTGCTTTGAACCAGAGTACAAGACCTTTGTCTGGTCTCTGCTGCGTTTTCAGATCTTATCCCTTCTGATTTTAGAAATCTAGAAAACAAGAACTGAGGCTCAGAGAAAAAAAAACTAGTTTCCAAAAAATGTTTTTCATTCTTCACTGGAATAAAGCCAGGATATTTCCACATTCTTCATCAGGGAAAGCAAGACAGAAAAGAAAACAAAACCAGAAAGAGATAACTCACTATGATATTGTGGATAAAATATTCACCTGATCCATAAGGAGATCACGTGTCAGTTCCCATTTCTGACTGACTCAGGGCTGACACTTCTCTTCCGCATCGTGTGCCCTAGTGCACTGGTTACAGCTTTAGTTTCTTTACTGGGAGCAATAAATAATGAAAACCAGCTTCAAAAGGAGGGACTGAGAAGGATTAGCTACTCCTCATCCATCCAAAACAATGGGGGATTTACATAAAATTCTTCAACACCTTCAGGACATTTCCTTAGCATTTTCCTGTTAATAAGTTTATGGAACTCTTTCATTCTTCTCCTCAGCTTTTCCCTGCAGCTACACATAGTTTGCAATGACAGTTTGCTTAAAATGGTACATTTACATGAAAAGATAAAGGTTTGTCAAACTGCCATTTTCCAGTATAAACTGTTCTTACTGAAGAAAACCCTTACCACCCTTTTGACTTTTCCTGCTATAATTTTGGTTCTGTTGTGTGTTGGGGTTTTTTTCTTTGGTTGGTTTTTATTTTGTTGGGTTTTTATTTGTTTGAGGGTTTTGTTTGGTTGGTTTTTTTGTTCGTCTGTTGATTTTTCTAGAGAGCAGGGCTCCATCTTAGGCCCTGTTCTCTTCTACTTAAATGAGTTGGACACAGGACTGGAAAGGATATTAAGCAAGTTTGTAGATGACACGAAACTAGGAGTACTCCCTCGAAGGCAGGGAGGCCCTGCAGAGAGACCTCAGTGAATTAGAGGGCTGGCAGTCACCAACCATATGAAGTGCCGGATTCTGCACCTGGGGTGGGGCAGCCCTGGATGTTCATAAAGACTGGGGAATGAGACGCTGGAAAGCAGTGCCACGGAAAGGAACCTGGGGGTTCTGGTTGATGGCAAATTGAATCTGAGTCAGCAGTGCCCTGGCAGCCAGGAGGGCCAACCGTGTCTGGGGGGGCATCACCAGCTGGTCAAGGGAGGGGATTGTCCTGCTCTGCTCTGCACTGGTGTGGCCTCACCTTGAATATTGTGGCAGTTTTGGGCACTGCAATACAAGGAAGATATTAGGCTATTGCAGAGTGTCCATAGGAGGACAGTGAAGATGGTGAAGGGCCTTGAGGGGAAGCCGTATGAGGAGCTGCTGAGGTCACTTGGTCTGTTCAGCCTGGAGAAGGAGACTGAGGGGAGACCTCATTGCAGTGACAATTTTCTTGTGAGGGGAAGAGGAGGGGCAGGCACTGATCTCTTCTCTGTGGTGCCCAGTGACAGGACCAGAGGGAAGGGGCTGAAGTTGTGTCAGGGGAGGTTTAGGTTGGATATTAAAGAAAGGTTCTTCATCCAGAGGGTCAGAACAGGTTCCCCAGGGAAGTGATCACAGACTGCCTGAGCTCAAGAAGCGTTTGGACCATACTCTCAGGCACATGGTGTGACTCTTGGGGATGGTCCAATGTGTGATTGATTTGGACTCAATAATCCTTATGGGTCATTTCCAACTCAGCATGTTCTGTGATTCTGTGAAATAAAAAAGAAATAGATATATTCACACAAAAATTTAAAAATTAAAGAATATGATTTAAATGAAAGCAAACTAAGAGATTTGTTTTCAATTCTGAAGGAAAAGAATATATAACAGGTTACTTGGAATTTGAAATTTTGTCTAATTCCACCTTAACAGCTCTATTTTGATCAAGATAGGTGCAAACATAATTAGATCTATGGAGTCCTGGGCAAAGCCACGACGGCTGTTATGTATATTCTGTTCTTTTGGACCTGTAATTCTCTGCTAACTATATCTGTGAATCAATAAGGTCCAAAGCACTATATAATGTTACTTTAAGGAAGTCAGAATTACTGACAGATATTGCCTGAGTTGGGGAGTCCTAACAGTTGCTTCTAGCTTTTGTCTTCCTTCTATGGTTACCTGTTGCAAGTACTGCAATGTGCTAACTATAGAGAACGGAAGAGCAAACTAAGCAGTGACTTCAGCAGATATGCTAAATATATTTCCATTAATTATCTACAAAGTTAGTTCGTCTTGCCAAACCTATGAAGCGTTAAGCTTTTACACTACTTTCCCAGGGCAATGTACTGCATCTATCAGCTCCTCCAGCTCTGGGGCCACTCTAGTTTTCTTCCATAAGTTTCTTGAGAGAAGGCAGAATTTTGAAATGACTGCCAAGTTTACTTTTACAGATTTCTCATATTTACCTTCAGGATTGTATTGCAATTGTAGGAAAAGCAAAAGTGAAGCAATGAGACATATGACTATCAAGTACAAATCTCCTGTTTTCCTCACTATAAACCATTTTTTGAAACAAAAGTCTCTCCTGAAGAATTAGGTATTCACCAGAAGAGACAGGTGCATTCACATGTGCACACCACGTTCACTTGGGTAAACTCCTAAAAGAGACTCTTTTGTATTATAATTTCAGAATAAATTAAAAAATAAGAGAAAAGGGGGATGCCAATTTTCAGAGCAAAATTCATTAGAATATGAAATATCTGTGGCATAATAATTGACATTCCATAATAATTGTAATAATAGAAAAGGTTATTCCATTTAGGTCAACAGCCTCTTAGTGACAGAGAGACAGGTATAACCCTTAACTGCTTTGCTTAATCTTTTTATAAATGAGGAGCATAATATTTTCTCTATTTGTAATTGTCATAATGTTCCTGAGTGTTCCCTATAACTGTTTTTATAAAATGTAAATACAAGTTCTCACTGGCAACATTGCATTACACACTCCTTCCTAAAATTTCGTGGCGTGAAAAGATATTGCTAATCAATTAGAATACTAGACAAGACCCAAATCTAGGCTGAAAAACTGTGTCCAGTATTGAATAGAGTGTTAAACTCTGTCTAGTTTATGAGGAAAAAATACACACACTGTGACAAGGTAGACAGACAAAATAATGGCAAAATTGGGGCAAGATGACACCTGGTGCTGGGTCCCTCAATAAGCATTTCTATGGACACTTAAATAGCCTGGAGCAGGGAGTAAGGCAGTTAAATATATTTTTGTTCATGTGCATGTCAATTTACTTTTGTGATATTATCCTAAAGACACAGAAGTAAATCAGTGGAGACTGCTGGAGGAAACAAACAGAAGATAAATCAGTGGGGACAATGCTGTTTGGTTCCAACTAAAAGGATAAGATTTATGCTTCAGTGGGTTTTTCAGCAGCAGCTGAAATAAGCCTTCCAGAGAAAGGCACACACAAATTGCAGCAAGACCCTATCTCTCCAAAGCTAGAGATTGGAAATTGAAAGTCCAAAAGGAGTGTTATAAATTACAATACAGATAAGCCCCATGTCGATGGTGGCTTTGAGCATTAACCCTTTTCTCTACCTGCTCTATGGTTCAGGATAACTAGTGTCTTAAAAAAGCTGTTTTTAAAATTTCCTTAATCAACGATTGTTGCAGTCTCAACAATCTCTGCAATTCATCCTCTATACCTTTTAACAGATCATAATGACACATAGCACAAGAGACTGTGAGCTTTTACAAAACCCTGTCCCCTTGAAGATAGAAATCATTTTTTTCTGATGGTTTTCTGAGAAAGTGTGACGTATCAACAAACCTAAATAATGAACTGCAGGGTATAAAAACTAACATATTAACCAGATGTACATTCCTAGTGTGGACTTAATTATGTTTCAGTTACAATCAAATAGAAATTTTGCCATAGCACTTTGTGAGCTCCTGTATACAAGATGGTTTTGTCTATATGTTACTAAAGACCTTAGTATGATCGTTGTCATATGATAGATGTTATATGTAATTTACATTGTATGTGAAATTATAAAACAGGGACAGTCTTAAGATGACAAAGTATGCCAGAATTCAGAGTTAGTAATTTACTTGGATAAACTCAATTGTTGTTTGAAGAAATGAAGCTGAGGCAAAAAAATAGCGGACAGAAATAGCTTCATCTCTGCAATGGAAACCTTGTTTTAGTCTTCATGATGAATGTAAGTGAAGTTTTAGGGAGAAGGAAGTTTTAAAGTTTTCTATTGGCTTTCAGTCACAGATGAGTCAAACATCAATACTTGCATTTTTTAGTTCACTACATTATGTAAAACTAATGCTTTTCTTCTGCCTCATGAAAGCAAAATTATTCTTTCTGAAGATGGCAAAGTTGAAAATGTTTTCTTCATTTTATAAAGTTCATTCACTATGAAAAAGAATGAAAGGATGAAAATGTGTTGGCATGGTAAAAAATATTCTGGTTTAATGACAAAGCACTCAAATACACATTAATAATTGCAAAATTGGCAGCACTTTTGGCATATCAGAATAAGATTAGAAAAATTATGAAAAGTGTATTATCTTGCATTTGTGATTATCTTTGGTACAGATATCTTCTGTAGAGATGTGACACGGAAGTCCTAAAACAGCCGTCCATGAGCCACTTTAGACCTAGAGTCATCATGTTTTAACTTTGCTTTTAAGCTGAGAGAGTTGGTCTGTCAAATAGCCAATGATGATAGATATTGCATTCAACCTGACTTTTTAGAAATTACTTCTGGTGGAAATAACAACTCAGAGAATTTATCTAGTGGGGAAAACAGTTCTAAGTTTATTATGCAAAAACTGCAGTGGAACAGATAGTTGGTGTAATTTAAGGAACATTTTAAATCCTCTGAGCTTGAAAGGAAGAAGATTTCATTTAACTCCTTTCTTCATAAAACAGTTCAACTTTCATTAAAAGTTATGATTGTGTCACTATCAGAAGTGAAGACATCTCAAAGTAAAAGTCATCATGTCTTTAACATGCAGCTCATTAATCTATCTATTATGAGAGGAGCTGGTGCAGTCGCCTGCAGGTTAAAGATTCTCAACCATTATGGCAGACACAACTTGAGTCCTCTAGTGCCCAGTGTCCTCCCCTGCTGTGGGATTGCTTTGCCTTCTCTGTAACTGCTGCATGTGCACAGCTCAGGCTGTCTGCTAGAGCAGGCATGGTGGCCAGTGATGAGGCTGTGGAGCAGATGTGCTTCTATCATCTAAGTCCCATTGCCCATGGAGAAATCCGGGGATGCACAGGAGTATCTGAGGAGCTGAAAGTTGGATCTTTGTGCTTTTGGGGGCACTCTACTCATGGAACAGTTTCCAGCATTGGTAGGTCCTCACTACGTTATGTAGTTGCCATGAGCCTGAGGACTGCCCTTCAGGTGTGATTCATAAAGCTGTTGTTTAAGCTCCATTGGAACTGGATTTTTCTGGTGTATTTGAACAGGCACATGACAAAAATGGAATGCCCATGCCAACTTGCACTAGAGGCGGCAGGGCTTTTGCTTTTCTGAGCACCTAGAATCTCAAAGAGAGCTATCAGAGGACAGGCAGTTATACCTCCTTTGAGTTCCACTATTCCAACCACAATAATCTAAAAGACCACAGCCTCCACTAGTCTTTTGCCTTAGGAGTCTGCATAACACTTCCTGATACATGGAGAAAGTAGTTATTATACAATGTGAGTATCTGTCACTGGGATAAATCTATAATTAGGATATCCACTTCTGGACATTTTCCAAATACGTCTGAACAGTTATGCCAATTACTGGCATAATTGTAAATGAATCAGAATAAGCATCAGCAAATGAATCAAACTGGAAGTTGTACAGTTTTGCCTTGCTAATTATACTCCTCATAAAACAGCTGACATGAAATGTCTGCTACCTGCTGACCGGGGAATGCAAGGAATTTTTTATGCTAATTTTAAACACTATTAATAAATAGGATATTAAAAGGGAAAAATATAAATAGCTTCAGAGAGTGATCAGGAGTTGTTATTTTAACATATAGAATGTTCCCATTTCACTAGATTTGGAAAACAGCCATTGGTTGGTACACCTTTGCAGTGTGTTAGCAGAAAGTACAGATGCTTTTCTCCTTAGTTCAAACTCTCTGAATCCTGTTCCAAACACCTTTTCTTTTCAGCTTCCAGGCTCCAAGATTTGGTGGGACAGACTGAAGAAATACAAATTCAGGCCTTTGTTGGCAATTTCTTTATGCCCAGTTAAAACAAACAGATTCTTGAGGTCTCTATCATTTTACCGTCTTTTCCTCCTTAAAGTATTTGATGCTTTTTATTGATTCTGCAATCTTACAAATAAGTCTTTTAAGCAGTTATTTGCCATGGAGTTTTATTGCCATAATTTACAACAAAATTCACAAGAAACTTGCAATATTAACAGCCAATAATATCAGATTCATGTCATAGGCATCAGAATAACCTTCCTTTTGCAATTGACCCTTTCAATGGAGCTAATACTTGACTAAAGTAATGAGCTGTTTCTTTTCCCCCGCTGCCAGCTGGTTCAGTCCCACACAAGGTGACAGCAAAGGCTGATGAGGGGGAAGCAGCAGAGGGGAAACAGAGACTAAAGCTCCTGTTACCTCTTCTTTGGCATTGCTTGCTTTGTTGTGCAGCAAATCAACAGCAGAAGTGCCTCACAGATGCCTCTTCAATCAGCTATGCAACTGTTGGTGCATCTCCATTCCCAGGAGTCAGGAAAATCAACACATCTGTACCCCCTTACTACCAAACTTCAAGTTCAAATAAGACACTTGTTAGCAGCCATAAGGAGTGTGAGGCTTATCATAATCTCTTTTGCCTTCTGTACTTTGCTTTTTCTCAAAAGATCTGAGATTACAGCATGCACAGAGTAAGAGCAGAAGTAGAAGCAGCCACACCTCTATGGATGGCTCCAAAATTTTGCTGGTTCAGAGAAGAGAAAAGCAAAGCCTGCAAAAAGCTGTGGAAGACAGTTCACAGTCCAGTTTGATCACAGTAATTATCCAGAAATTAATCTGGCCAATGACTTTTTCCACTGTAAAGCTTTGAAAATAGAGAGGGGAGAGAATAATAAGGAGGTTCAGAAAGTTAAAGAATAAAAAGATGCTCAAATGAACTTATTTTATTTACTAATGATGCATGATGATGATGCATGAAAAAGTAAACAGAATTACATTTGGTTCTTACCTTCCATGGTCTGTCTCAAGATGGCTCACAAACACTGAAAATAGGGAGATGACTGTTATTATTTGTTACCTGTTTAGGATTATGAACACATAATAGCACTCTTCACCTAGAGCTGTGGTCACATACTGATATCTCTGTGATAGTGTGAAATTTTTCTTGAAGAGCTTGCCGTGCATTCAAACGATTTAAAGCCAAAACCTAACACCTGTAAATCTTGTTAGATCTCTCAGGTATACTTTCCTACAAGACCTGTCCAATAAGACAAGTAAATCTCACTCCTTTTTACAATTTATACATCTGTTTTTTCTCTCTTTGAATTGAAAACTGGCTCTAGCCTACTAACAAAATTTCAGAAACACCCACACTCTGCAATATCACACTTCAGAGAGTTGAATATCTCTAATCAAGGGTTCCCATTCTTGTTTATTTTTTTGCATTTCTGAGAAAGTCAAGCTCTGCTCAGAGAAAGTGGCACATAAAGCATTTTGAGCAAAAAATGACATATCTCAAAAACCCTCGTCCTTTTTTGCATATCTGTTTTGCACATTTTTATAAACAGTTGTGCACAGCTCCATCACCTTGATATGTACATAATATCTGTGCTTTAGTGGAGCTTCTCCCTGCTCTGCTATCCTGCCTCTGATTTTCTCATACTGGAGAGTTTTGCTTTGAAAGTAAGTTGTAAAGCAAGAGAAGAAAGAATCTACTTAGAGATTAGGAGCTAGGGTCCTAAAAAAAAAAGGGGGGGGGGGGGGGAAGAGAGGAAATGGAACTCAAATTCAGATAGAAGAGGCTGTGATATACTCAGTTTTGGACAGTATCTTGGACCACAGAATCAGTGGCATAGTTCCTGTCCTGGTTGAAGTACATACTGGATTTCACTGCTTTTATATTCCTGACCAGAATGAACGTGAAAATACTGTTCAGGAATAAAATCATGACTACGTGAATATTCTCCTGCATTCTGTCATATAAACTATGACCTCCTGCTGCTTAAAAGCTTTCACTCAACATTCTGAATAAAATTAAGGGAGTTAAATGCTGCAGACAAACTGTTCTGCTGCAGATGATTTGAAACATGATGAAGGTGTGTAGCCAAGGTGGTATTTACAGAGTACCATTTGCCTTTTGCTAACGATGATAATGTGTGAGTGGCTGCCCATTATGATGTAATGCCTATTGTGTCTTAAATATTGCATTCCTGAGGCAACAGCTTTTGAAGTCACCAAAAAGGAGTTCGTAATTTATATTTCTGGCTACCAAAAGTCAAGGGAATTTCATATTCCTCTACTGAAAATATCAGAAGAAAACAAAATAAGTAGGAAAAAAAAGGTAGAAATTATAGGTCTAAAGCAAAATTGCTGGAGTGAAACATAAGAGAGGCAACAAAGAAGTTTCCATGGGATAAACTGAAGATAGTAGAGAGGTTTGTGAAGAAAAGAAAAAACTGTTAAGAGCAAAAAGTTTTGAGTGGTAAAGGCTGAGGTGAGTGGGGGTAGGGTGTGTTCAGAACCTATAATAGACAACAATAGAGAGAAAGAAGTATAGGACAGGGAGCTGAAGAGGAATGCAAAGTGAGAGTATCACTGGATGGAAAACAAACTGGGTGGAGGACTCAGTGAAGGAAAGTGTGCAAACTGAGAACAAAGGAATGGAACATCGGGATTTCTGAAAAGAGAATATGAGAAGTGGCAGATGGAATAGAAAATAAACAGTGAAAAACAAGTGTGAATGCTGGCTTGGAAGAATTCTGTTAGGATGAGTGGTTGGGGAGGTAGAGTATTTCTCAAAGGATGATTTTCAGGAAATAAAAATTCTGAGATAAGGAAGCAAAGTAGGAATATTGAAGTAATAAATCATCTCCAGCTGCTTCTTCCACTTCTAATCCTTTCTTCCTGCCATTTAGCATCATTTACAGCTAAAGGTCCTTTCACCAAAATCTCTCATATGTTTCCTTCCTTCTTTTTAGACAATCAACAATCTTTTCTCTTCCCACCAGCTCTCTCTCTTGGTCTCCTGTCTGCTGAAGGGGACAGAGTTTGTCCAGCCCTTGCAAGTTGTCCTGTGTTAAGATGCAAAATACTGCATCTCTTCTTTGTACTGCATCATGGAAAGTGACAATATAGCCTCATCAATAGAGGTTCTCATATCATAGACTCATAGAATGGTTTGGGTTGGAAGGGTCATTAAAGATCATGTACTTCCAACCCCCTTCCATGGGCAGGGACACCTTTCACAAGATCTCTTCTATAAGGAGAGGCTGAGGGAGCTGGGGTTGTTTAGCCTGGAGAAGAGAAGGCTCAGGGGTGACCTCATCACTCTCTACAACCACCTGAGAGGAGGTTGTAGCCAGGTGGGGGTTGGTCTCTTTTCCCAGGCAATCAGCAGTAGGACAAAAGGACACGGGCTTAAGCTCTGCCAGGAGAGGTTTAGGTTGGATGTTAGGAGGAAATTTTTTACAGAGAGGGTAATCAGGCATTGGAATGGGCTGCCCAGGGAGGTGGTGGATTCTCCATCTCTGGAGGTTTCTAAGAAGAGACTGGATGCGGCACTTAGTGCCGTAGTCTAGTAACTGTGATTGTAGTGGATCAAGGGTTGGACTTGATGATCTCAGAGGTCCTTTCCAATCCATCTCATTCTATGATTCTACGTTGTTCAAAGTTCCATCCTTCAACACTTCCAGCGATGGGGCATCCACAACTTCTCTGGGCCTATTCCAGTTCCTCACCACCCTCACAAGGAAGAATTATTTCCTTTCTCTAATTTAACCCTAACCACTGTCAATGTGAAGCTATTCCCCATTGTCCTGTCACTCCTGGCCATTGTCCAAAGTCCCTCTCCAGCTTTGTTGTAAGCCTCTTCAGGTACTGGAAGGCTGCTGTAAGGTCTCCCTGGTGCCTTCTCTTCTCCAGGCCGAACAGCCCCAAGTCTCTCAGCCCTTTCTTGTAGGAGAGGTGCTCCATCCCTTGAATTATCTTTTTGTCTCTCCTCTGGATTTGCTCCAACAGGTCAGTATCCTTCCTGTGCTGGAAGGAGCACCTGTGGGGTCTTGCCAGAGCAGAGTAGAGGGGCAGAACCACCTCCCTTGACCCGCTGGCCATGCTGCTTTTGGTGCAGCCCAGGATACATTTGGGCTTCTGGGCTGCAAACACACATTGCCAGGTTACGTCCAGTCTCTCATCCACCAGCAACCCCAAGACTTTCTTGGCAGGGCTGCTTTCAATCTGTTATCCCCCAGCCTGCATTGATACTAGGCATTGCCCCAGTATGCTCTGTCATGAACACCGTCTGGCAATGTGGAGGAAGAAGACAAGGCATGACCATCTTCTTCCTACCAGCTGTTCAGACAAGAAGTTCCAGAGTTTCCAGCACTTCTTTTCTCTCCAAAGGAGCTTTTTCTTGTGACTGGAAAGCTAAAGGCCAAAAAGTTTTCTACACATCAACCTTGCAGAGGGAATAAGATGCAGGGTAGCTGCATACTTGCTTAGGCAGTGTTTCAGTGGGTTATGAGGTAGAATGGGGTAAAGGCCTATTGGAATTCCAGTTCCTAGAACTGAGCTTCACAAGCACCACACAAAGAAGAGAAGAACAAGCATAAGAAGACATGACTGCTATGCAGAATGACAAAGCAATGTGTGAAAAATATTTATTATAATAATAGTAGCTGGTAGGGAGGGAGTAAGGGATGCAAGTTTGGACAAAGGGGAAAAAGGAAAATAAAGGACCTCCCTTTGCAATGCTTGCGGTACAGAAGCCTCCTGTTCCCACTCACAGCCTGTGCCTTTGGCCTCTTCTCTTCCGTGCTCCCTTCCAACAGTCTACCCACCACATCTTGTCACTACTCGCAATAAATGATGAAAATAAGCAGCCAGAGACCTCAGCACAGCAACCTGTAGTACTGCTACCTTCAAGAGCTTCCTCTGTAACACTCTCAATCCCAGAGAGACTCCATACAAAGAGCAAAGCAACAATCAGATTACAATAAGCATCATTCACTTTAGTCTGCACACAGCTGCAGTGCAGAATGCTGAAGAGCTCTTACAGTGGAAGAGCACTTTCTCTTGCACTGTCACGACATTCCTGATGGAGAAAAAACCTTGTATCTTCCCCTCCTAGTTCCTACAGCTTTTTTCTGTGGTCCTAAATCCTTCATGACATATAAAACGTGAACTGCAATACAAAGGATTTGTTCCATTTGCCATTTCATTTTATTGACATCTTCTGCTTAAGGATGGTGACACAAAATCTTTTGCCTCATTTTTACATAACTATGGTTAACATTTAGAAATAAAAATAAAGATAGCATGCATATGCTGGTAATAAGGGAACAAAGATTACAGTGTCTTACTCTATATTCACAAGGAGAAAGCATTTTACTCAATGTTTTTTCAATACAGTAATTACAGAGTTAGGCTGGTAGAAACAATAACATTGCCATAGATTTTTACTTTTAACTCTTTGTTTCAGTCAGTGACATTAAATTATTAGTGGTTTCAGCTCAACTGGCCATGTCATGTAATGTTTCTGAAAGATGTGGAAAGAGAAGGAAAAAAGGAATTAAAAGAACAGGGGTGAAACAGAGACTGCAGACAACTGAGAGTATTTTTAGATTTAGATTCCTTACCACAGCCTAAATTCCATTAGCATGAGACTTGGAAGGACACATCTGCTATTCTTTAAGGAACTACAGCAGTTGGCTGGCCTCCTACCTCTTGAACAAAGTGTTCAGGGCTCACATGGCAACACTATGCTGCATATAACAAATCTGTTTAATCTAAATTATTTTTCTAATGGAAAAATTGAAGGAGTAATGATTGAGAAGCATCTGTGAAGGATTTTTTGGGTTTTTTATCAAAGTCTGTCTTCATAGCTTGATTCATACATCATCTGGAGTTACTGGAAGAAACACTAGCATGGAAATACTGTACATAAAGAACACAATGTCTGAAGATTAAGTCTAGCTTCCTGTTTTACTGTCTTGTATATGAATTAAGAGTTTACAGAAAAGGTGTGAAGAAAGCTGTTTGAGTTCATTTTATTCACAA
Source organism: Pseudotriccus pelzelni (assembly GCA_035584735.1). NCBI lineage: Eukaryota > Metazoa > Chordata > Aves > Passeriformes > Tyrannidae > Pseudotriccus > Pseudotriccus pelzelni. The sequence goes on along the minus strand of JAWMRA010000001.1, from coordinate 66,315,371 downwards.
AAAAATGATTCAAAATACTGACCAACCTTTTCTTTTCTTTTCTTAATCACCTTCCTGTTGGATTGCAAGTGCATATTGAAAAGGAGAATGCAGAGCTCCTCACATGAAATTTTGGTGTAAAAATCTAAGTTTAAAGATGTGGAGAGCAGGAAGAAAAAAGTATAGTGGAAGATAGACTAAGGGAGGAGTAATATTATTTATAGAGACAAAACCAGGTGAAACCAGATGTGCTTGGAGCTATCCATGAACTATCGTACCAAGAAAACCACAGAAATAAGTTATAGACAGAGAAAAATTCCCATCCACTCTTTAGGTTAAGGAATTGTGGTCCTCACGTCTGAATGACTACAAAGCAGACTGGCGTAAGGGTTCATGGATATAGGTGTGTATGTATGTTATCTAGAGGGGTACAATGGATTAGGAAAGTAAGAAAAATTACCAGAAACTATATGTTTACAAGAAATACATAGATGAAAGGTTTAGTGATTGAGTACACTTTACCCACTGCATTCAAACTCTTCAGTACTCAAGTTCTGTCGTATCCTTGTAGAAAAAAAATAAATCTGTAAATGTCAAATATAAAGGCTGAATGAGGAAAACATGAACTGTCTATTTTTCATCCAAATTTAATCCTTAAAATCACTTCCATGAACTCTTTAGGAAGCAAGGTGTTTCCATGTCTTTGAATTGCTAGTTGCTTGAGTTTGTAGGGAAAGCCAATCCACAGAGACAAAACTGAAAGTCTGAATTTGTTATTTGTGGTTTTCTTTTCTTTTAACTGTTTTACAGCTAGACTTGCTGTAGATACAAGTATCCTTTTCCTAAAGACTCCTCTTCACATTTGTCTTTGACTTCTTTCTTAAAGAGAAAAAAATAAAATAAAAGATATATTATTAGAAATTTGTACGTATTTGAGAAGACAAGCTATTCCCAGCACTACAGAAAGAGAAGAGCAACAGAACTTTTGTAAGACTTAGACAGGCCTTGAGTAACCTGGCTAAAGCACTCTTGATGGGAGATTGCCTTTATGTCTGGCCATCCTATGCCTAGAGTGGATAGCTTTATAGATAATTCATGGTTTTCCTTCCTTCATTAAAAAGGAAAGACTTAAAAAAACACACAAGTGTTTTCTGTGGCCAGCCAAGTTCTGGATGCCTCATAATGCATGCTGGTCACTGAAGTATTTCAATTACTACTTTAAGTAAAACCCTCCAATTATAAAAAACACACTATAATCATACATTTAGGAACATATGTTTAAGCTGGCTTCATCTATTTTAAGCAGAACAAAGACCAACTGAAAAGTTTCGAGAAGATTTTAGATGGAGACACTAATGGGGTGGTTTGGTTTGGGGGTTTTTTTTGTAAGAACCCTATGATTTAAGGCTGAAAATGAAAAAAAAACATCTTGAGGGAAAATGAGATTTCAGCACCCATGGCCTTAGAATGATTGCCAGGAGACCTCTTCCATTTATACCAGCTCTGTCAGTGGTTTGCTGTACAGTCTGAAATTAAGAGGGATAAAGTTTCTATAAACAAATAATTTGCAGTAGGCCAAATGATATTGAAACAGACAAACTTGCAGACCTCTCAAATCTTTCAGCCACTGAGAACTGTTCCACTTTTGTCTGTCTGTAAGTTAACACACAAACTGATCCAACCTCATATACCAGCTGATCCATCCGAGTTCTGCCTCTGGGAAACACAATCATGCTTGTGCACTCCTGAGAAACACTTTAGCACCCATTCAGCAGGGGTACCAAAAAACGTCAGGCTTTATGTTCAGGTGATTCTTGTCCAAGGAATTGCAGCCCCATACTCAGAGTACTGCCATGCATCAGAGCATGAGAGCTATAATTTCAGAACGCAGCCTTAATGTGGCACAGATTCAAGCCTGCCTTCAATCCCACAGCTGTGCCCAGGCAGTTACAGTCAGCAACATTCACTTTCCAGATAATTCGTCTACACAATACACAAGATAGTGTCCACTGTATGTCAGGGGGAAAGTCAATAAATAGCACGGAATTAATTTCACCACCCACTTTTACAAGTGGAAGAATAGGAAGCAGAATGTAGGGAAAGCTTGAGAGGCTTTGAATCATTTCATTACATCGTACTATACAGGGGGTTTTATTGTTTAGAATGAGATGAGCAAGCACTTGCTCAAAATATAGAATGATTGACCTTCAAGGGCAGCAGAATTGGTGGCAGTGTACAGCATGACTGCCTGCCAAATAGTAGAAAGAGAATGAATCAAATGCTGTCAATGTATTTTTCATCTTCAAACTCATCTTGTGGGCCTCATGGAGGAACAGGAATGATGCCACTGAGGACAAAATAGAACTGAAGTAATAATATTTCCTGTCTTGCATTTGCTGCCTCCATCTGCTCACATTTCCTGGATAACAGGTTCATCTCAGCAATGTTTAGCTGAAGATCCATCCCGACTGCACAGCTCTTAAAACCTACATTGTCAGCAGTAGACAGAAATTCTGAGTGTTTTGCAATGACTTTCATTTGTGACGTTGACTTTAGCAGCAACAAAAATGAGCTCTGTTAGCCTTACATGAACTGTACCTTGTCCTTTTTGCTCAACAGCAGAGAGAGAGGAGGCTGTGTTCAAAGAGACACTTAACCAGAGGAGAGCTCTCTCCCTCGTCCTCAAGGCTGTGGACTCTCACATAGCCTGAGCATGTTTTCTTGATGTCATGTTAGTGTGGGAAAAAGCATTCTTGCTTCACTGACTTCTGCTTTAGAGAGGGATTATTCTCCCATTCTTCAAAGAAATATTGTGACATCAACATTTTTAAGATTTTCCATTTTGCATTTAAACCAAGTTGTTAAGAAGCGGTATTTCCTGAAGGTCATATTCTGTCCTAACCTCATGGGTTTTGACAAGACCGTTTGCTTTAAATCGGATAAATATTTAGCAAAGCAGAAAGAAGGGAAGAATCTGATATACAGATATACTTGAATAATCAGATAAGGATTTTGAAAATTCTGATAAGCACATGGAGGCAACTGAACCAATTCTCATTCACTAATGTATATTTACATGCTTAAATAAAATTTAAGCACACTAAATGAAGGTGAACTTTGTAACTCAGGCCCTCACCTAACTCGTTAGAGAATGAGACACTTGACGATGTCTTTCACATGTCAATTGCATTCTTTGCTCACTGGATTACTGGTTATTTAGGCAACCCTTATGGCTTTAGAAAAAAAGCATATCCTGAAACATTTATGTCGTTGTTTCTCATTTACACTGCTTTATTAGTATTGGATTTGAAAAACTGTCATTTTCTCACTGCAGAGGAGTTCCCTGGGAACTAGAGTTACCCTTTATTACTCCTTTGGTTCATTGGCAGCCTAGTAGATGAAATGTGGCTCTGGAGTTGAGGAGAGCTTTGTTCTGGCACTCTTGTGTTCTTTCCCCTCAATCGTTACCTTTCCCCAAGAGAAGTAGAGAGACTTCCCTCCTTTACAAAGTCCTTCGAGATCTGCTGCTGGCAATCACTTCCTGAAGGTCACTATTTTATTTAATCTTCGTAACCCACTTCTTTTCTCCAGCTTGTTTTGATTTGTGCCACTGTTTGCCCAAACATAAATTTTTTCTGTGCTCCCAACTATTCATTCAAGGCCTCTTAGTTCATTCAAAGCCATTTAATTCCTATACTGTGTTATCAAGGAACTTTGTCTCACACTGTCAAAGAAATGTGATTATACCTCCAAAATTGCTTTTCAGAAACTAACCTCTGTGTTTATAGCAAATCAAAAAGGAATGTAATCAACTCAGTTTTCTTTTGACAGATGTTTAAAGCAATTTTATGCTACATAGCTTTCTTGCATCAGGTTTCTGCAGTGCCAGGATACATTATTTACAACCTAGGTTCACAGAATACAGGGTGGATTACTTGTCATTAGATAATCCTTTTCTATACAATATTATTCCTTTACTTTTAGCATTTGTGTTGTGAGTTTAATGCTTGCAAAACATGGTGCTCTGGCAGAAATGAAAGTTAAGTCTTCTGTTCATAAACTGGGAAAAGCACACAAACTTCCACTGCTGCCTAACTAAGGTGCCTTAAGACTAACAAGACTACAGCTGCATAACTAAAATATCCTTGAGGATATGCTTAACTTTAAACTAGTGAGTTATCTAATTGAAAGTCTTGAAATCAATTACATTAATTCTGCTCTAAGTTAAGTAGTTGAACTGCTCTTTCAAACTGATGCTTTACTGCCCACTCCTGGGCATAGGAAAGTACTTCATCCTCAGACTCTTTTCAGCTCATGATTTCCCTCCTGAGCATTTCAAGTTGACTCTGAGGCAAACAGTTGTCTCACCAGGAGCCAGAGTCCACTTGATAATCATGATCTGACTTGCTCCACAGACTGGTGAATTCCCTTTTTCACCTTACTACTTGCCTTAAAATGAATTTCAATATTCTTGATCTTCATCGGACTACTAGTAATAGGAAAGGAAAGTACGTAACATGCATACATCTAGTAATCACCCTGGCAAAATTGTTTTTCTTCTCAAGCTTAAAGGTTAAAGAATTAATCCTAAGCTGAGACCTCCCTTGAAGAAGGAACCTCTAAGAAATGAAATTTTGGTTATTATACAAAAAATCTTATTAAAATAAATTATAATATCCTGAAGAGGAATGGAAACATGATTAGGGTCCTTAATATAGTATTTAAGTGATTCACTCCCCCGGGTGAGAATAAGGGTTATTTAGAACAGATGCTGTAATGCACAGAGTATATTCTTTTATCCTTACCACTGGATTTGAAGACATCTCCTTTTTGTTAATAGTGCTGGGCTTTAGGCTTTAGCCTTTAGTTCTTTGCATTCTTTCTCCCTTTCCCCTTGGAGGCTTCAAATGGGTGCTGTCAATTATTGTTTTATTAGTAACCACCATAGGATGATAGACTAACAAAATAGTTATTAAAAATGAAGCATAAAAAAAATATAGCCAAGATTATATCAAAGTGAAAAGTTTCAGGAGAATGGACTCCAGTTCAGGTGTCACCGGTACCAGCCTGTCCCTGTAATGCAGGGGAAGAAGAAATGTCATGAATTCAGGGAAGTCATAAAGAGCCATAAACTCCTTGGTACTATTATTCTTGCTCCTACAGCTAGTTACACTCTTTGCAAATACTGAGCTTTGTAGATCTTCCCCGAAGTCTCACTGACTTGGGGACACGATGTCTATCCCAAGGATACATCAGGTAATTTTTAGCTTGCTCTCTGCCTCTATTTGGGACCTTAATATATTTTTCCAAAGCAAAACCATAGTAGGGACAGCTTTCCTAAAGCAGTGTAGATGCAAACTAGTTGTTAATATGCTCTCATTTCTCAGTATAGACATGTCCTTGGAGTTCCTTGGTGCCACCTCCTTCCTATCTTTTCCGAGTCCTTTTCTCCCACTTGAAAGCCATCCATGGAATTTTTTCTTTAGTGCTTAAGGATTTAATAGAGATATTGGCGGTAGCTGGGAATTTAATTGTTTCTGATAGTATCAGCAGCAAGCATTCACATTTGGAAGAAGCACTTATCTGATTTGTATGGGACTTGTTTCCCTAAAAAAGCTCTACATGCCTTGCACTGCACAGAAATGGTATACACCACAAGCATGAATATTCAACAGCAGCATTAGTCAAGAATCACAGTTAATGGTAATAACCTTTTCCCCCCAAAATTAATCAGAAAATACGTAAGTCAGCATATTTAAATAATGCACTGAAATCAGAGCACAGCATGAATAATATTTAAATTAAATCTGACAATGTACGAAACACAAAAAGGAATATTCACAGTAATGGAAATAAGGAATTTGGAAAACTATATTTCCTGAAGGAGGAAATAATTAAAAGACCTACTTCAGTAAGATAATTTATGGGATGACCTTATCAGCAAATAAAAAGTGTAGTTAGACTAAATGAGGCCTCCATGAATGAAATGAAATGAAATGAAATGAAATGAAATGAAATGAAATAAAATGAAATGAAAAGGAGAATAAATGCAAGCAAGACAGATATACATCTACTGTTTTGCAGGAAGGCACAGAAACTAAAACAGGTAGGCTGTTCTCTTGAAAGACATCTCATTTTTTGCAGCTGAAACCTCTGTTTCACTAAAAGAACTTCAAGGAGGAAAAAAAAGCATTTAAAACGTGTTTATAAACTTATACGCATATCAAACCAAGAAGCTGGATAACAATGATCTCAAGTTCACATTTCTAAATGGCAGAACTCACAGTGGGAGGGTACACGAAAGCAAATGCCTGAAAAATACTCTTTTGAGTATCTACATGACAGTATCTTGCTTTGGCTCAGAGATAAAGATTGTACTTAGGAGAAGGTATTTGTAGTTTTATATTTCTCTGCTGACATTGAAATATACTCAGGATATCCAAATTTTGTACACTGTGAGACAAATTCTAGACAGAACAGGAAGTACAGTGGACTGGAGCCTTGGTCAGTTCAGCTCTGACTTTAGTATCACTTAGTGACTTTAAAAGTCCAGTTGCCAGAGCCCTCCTGCTCTCTCTCCTGATGTAATATAGCTAGTTACATCTTGTATTTAACTGAATGTCGTGGCCTTTGGGCAATAGTACTATACCCTGCTGAATAAAAAAGAATTCCTTACATTGTTGCCAGTTGATCAGGAGAGCCTACTTCTAATTTAGCTGTTACAGGAGTTGCTCCTGAGCACTGTCAGGAGTGCTCCTCAGTGGTTTAGTGTGTTTCCTGATGCCCATGTCAGATCTTCTGGATCTGCACACACGGAGCTTTTAGAAAGCCCTTTTTTATGTACAATTTCATACTGAAATTCCCCATAATCTGATCCACTACAAATGTGTCTTTTTGGCAGTTAGCAATCATTGTGGATAGTGACTGATTCTTTCCATTCTGCTGTTCAGGCTTACATAAATATTGAGACGTGACAGCAGGGATGAGGAAGGTGTCACCGCAGATTCATTCTGGCACGTGAAAGAGTGGTGGGGAACTAATAGCCGTTTTGCTCCAATATAGGCTGCACAATTAAACCAAGTGCTGACTGTAGACAAAGGCACTCTGAACTCGCAGATGGGAACAACGCCATCCTCGCAGATGGGCATGAGCATCCAGCACCAAGCAACATTGCACTGTCACTGAATATTTGCGTTGATGCCTGGCCAGAAATGCCAAAAAAAACAGGTGCTGATCCTCATCTTCTGTGCCCACTATACAAAGGCATACACCACCAGTCATTAATTCAACACCCCTCTGAGTTAGTTCCCAGAGGTTCCTGGGAAAAATAAGGAGAGATTAGTAAATAGGTTTAAAACAAGCTGAGTGTTTTGAAATGCATTTCCACATATAGAAATCTTAGAAAAGGTCTTTAAAATCTGATCTCATAGACATCTCGATTTCATGCAAACATGAGAATAATCTGCCAGGAAAACAGTAGTTCTCCTGAAGCCACTGATCTTATTGCCCACTGTAGGATTCCAAATATTTTAAAGGGAACAGAGGCTACATATAACCAAATACAACCCTGCTTTTACCGCTATCAGATTTACAAATTTAATAATTCACTAGGGAACACTGAAGAAAGAAGGAATGTATTAGAAAGAGAGTAACGAAAAGAAAGGCAGGAATAAGTGATTTTGCTCTTTAAGAAAATGGTTAAGATATCTGCGAAATCATGGATTTGCTTGCCTGTATTCATTGTAATCATGGGCAGCATAGCTTGGAGCTTTGTCTGAAGACTCTACACCTCTAATATAAATATATTTCCAGCTTCTTTTAAAGTCATAGGCAGCTCAGAGCTCATTTTTTACTTGAATTCCTCTTTGTTCCAGCCTACTACATGAACATCTGCCTAATGAAAGTGAAAGGGGCTCACAGTAATACGAGCACTTTGGGAGGGGGATCATAATTGTTGGATTCCTTCAAGTAAGAAAAGGATAAGAAGGAAGGTAGAAATTAAAAGCTATGAGGGAATAAAGAAAAATTGAAACATGCAAAAGCGGTGCATAGGAAAACCTTGAGAGGCTTTGAATCATTTCATTACATTGTACTATACAGGGGGTTTTATTGTTTAGAATGAGATGAGCAAGCACTTGCTCAAAATATAGAATGATTGACCTTCAAGGGCAGCAGAATTGGTGGCAGTGTACAGCATGACTGCCTGCCAAATAGTAGAAAGAGAATGAATCAAATGCTGTCAATGTATTTTTCATCTTCAAACTCATCTTGTGGGCCTCATGGAGGAACAGGAATGATGCCACTGAGGACAAAATAGAACTGAAGTAATAATATTTCCTGTCTTGCATTTGCTGCCTCCATCTGCTCACATTTCCTGGATGACAGGTTCATCTCATCACTGTTTAGTTGAAGATCCATCCAGACAGCATTAACATGTGAGCGTTGATTTCAGCAGCAACAAAAATGAGCTCTGTTAGCCCTACATGAACTGTACCTTGTCCTTTTTGTTCAGAAGCAGAGAGAGAGGAGGTTGTGTTTAAAAAGACTCTTATCTAGAGGAGTGCTCTCTCCCTTGTCCTCAAGGCTGTAGACTTTCACACAGGCTGAGTGGTTTTTTTTTACATCTTGTTAGTGTGCCATTGTGAAAAAGAAGTCTTGTTTGTTTAGTTTCTCCTTTAGAGAGAGATTATTCCAGTGTTCTTCTAATGATACTTTGCTTTGTGGAAGGAGGAAATGGTATTCAGGAAAACCAAAAGTTAATGGACAAGAAAGGAAGAAAAGGGAGGAATACAGGAAAGTGTGATCTTTTGTGAGGAAAAAAAGCAGTGGCTTTAACTCCATCTCATCCAGACTTTTAAGTCTCACATGATCTCAGTCACCATCAGGTTTACTTTATTCTGACTAGACAAGAAAGTAGAAGATATCTGATTCAGCAGAGTAGAAGGAAAAAAATAACCAGTTGTATTAGCTCTTAGTGTTTGTGGACAATGAGTATATCTGCCTCATTTTATAATTCAGATGGATAAAAACTTTAATGGTTATATCTGTCTTCATGGGGATTGTATGACATACTTTAGTTTACTCTGAGCTGATATTTCTATATTCTTTAGCTTTAAAGAAACATGTTGCCACTCTTACAGACCTCTTTCTTTCTTCTACCATGTTAATAATCATGGGCCCAACCCTTGCCTTTGCATTTTGGTATTCCTTTTATTGCGTTACAAAAGCTCTACGCTTCACAAAATTAATTACTGTGGTTTGAATGAATTCCTTACAAGTGTTCATGCTGACTTGTATTTAAGGCAGGAATAAATGCATGCTTTTGTCATTTTGGAAAGTCTTAGCCAGTTGAAAGCTTAATTCTTTACAGTATTCACAGGTAGCAGGAAGAATCGCAGCTCTTCTAGGCAGAAACAAGTCGTGGGGTATAAACTGTCAAATGCAAGGAGATGCAAACAGTCTTAGGCCAGTCTCTTCGAACAGTGGTTCAACAGTTGTTTTCTGTTGGCAAACACTCCCTGCTTGCCTAGTTTTCTTATTAATGAAAAATCTCCCTGAGGCCAACAAACTTCTTGACAAACTGCCTAAGGGTTTGGATACAATACTTAATATAGAAAAAGTTTGATTTGGTCTCTGGATAAGACATTAATTTCTTTAGTAGAAATTTGAGACCTGGTGACCTCTAATAATAATTCTCTGAAGAGGTTTTTTTGTTTTATACAAAGAGAAAAAAATGATCAATTTATCTTATCTAAGTACTTTCAAATTTGAAAACAAGCCTTTTCATTTTTTTCAGTCAATGGCACAAACCAAGAAGCATTTGATAAAACTGTAAGAAATATATCATTTAGAACAAATCATAATCCATGAACAGGAGAATCATAAGAAGACAGCAGTTTTCAGTAAATGTTTCTTGTAAGCATAGTTCTTTCATCTTGTTTCAAAATTTTGTCCTCCCTACCTTACTTTCGACTCTGTCTACACAATTGCCAAGAGACAAAAGTCAGGAATCCTGTCATCTTCCTGTCTTGAGAGAGGTGATTACATCTCTGTGGCTGTTATTCTTGTGAACTAACTCCAACTGTATCAGTTTAATTTTGTCATAAACCACCTCTCTTGATATTTCCAGTGGTCAGTAAAGAGATTCCTCAGGGAGATTCATGAAGTCTGTCATGCATGCTTATTTTAGGTTGGTTTTCTTAAAGTGATTTTTTTCCCCCTGCCATAATATGTTAAAGGAGGTTATATCAACTAACTTTTACGTGGTCTGTTTTCCAGATGGTTGAAGTTAGATGTGAGCAGTTCAACTGTGAATGTGCAACAGATCGAATACTAAAAGATTTTGGGTATGCATATGCAAATGTCACAAAAATAGAAAGTGCACACACAATACTGCAAAAAAACCCACAAACACCAAAAAACCCCAAAACAAAACCTCAAACCTATTATTTTGAAGATTTCACAGAATAGGCTATCCAGCCTGAGCTAGACAGGGAATAGAGACTTGTAGGTCCGGAGACTCTTTGCTTAGTGAGTAATAGAGATGTTTTGATGAGGGTCTGCTTGAGTTCATCAGTATGCATGCTACAAAGGCTTTTCCTTAACTGTAAGCATATTTATTTTTGTCGAGGTGGCCCTTACTGGGTTTGTATCTGTCCTTCAAACTGTTACAACAATTATCCCACAGGTCCAAGGGATAGCCACAAATCGAGAGACAGAGTTCAATTTGATAATGTATATGTTCAAATATGACATTGATTTATTTTAAAACTTAGTTTTGAATGCCTGGCTTGAACTGCGCTATGCAACAGGATCAGTAAGAACATCTAAGGAGAATATTTCTACTATGACTCTATTCTCTGATTTAGGACCTCCTGCAAATTAGTTTCAAGATCCTTGAGTAAGTATCATCCATGTCATTTTGATCAGGAAAGATCCACCTAATCTAAACTGCCGTATTTCTAATGTGCACATCCTTAGAAAGTTTAATTGCCTCACTAGGAGTAATTTCCATGAAGAAGGAAAAACCTCGTTAAAACTGTAGGTGGATGAAATTTTAGTGAGCAATGTATGTTACAGTGTTTCACAGGTAGCTCTCTACACTTTACTTAATCCGGTGCACTGGGAATCTATTTAATTGTGCATTATCCCAGTGAACCAATTTGGCCTAAGGTAGTGAATGGCATTGACTGCTGAGTAATGAGGATAATGACAAACATTTCTGCTTAATAGATATTGTTCAGCAATGTGCAACAGCTTATGTTGTGTTTAAGTACAGGACAAATGAGCACAATATTCTACACTTTCAATTTTCTGATACAGAAGTAGCCAAATAAAAAAGTAAAGGTAAGTAATTAAGGGGGAATAAAATAATTTTATCTGTCTGTGTTTATACATTACCTTACTTATTTTGAGTAATTCACAGCTTTAAACTGCATCCCAGCCTGAAAGAAGCCATTGAAACATTATTTACTGCTGGATGCCAGCTATATCTGTCAGCACTCCAAAAATGTATAGCTGACAATGAGTCATAAATAAGAGATTAATTAGTGCAGTAGTTAGAAGCTGTGTTGCTGATTCAGATATTTAGTATCTACTTCACTAAGAAAATTTGCATCTGTTCTGCCCTCTTATCATCTGTTAAAAGATTTGATTAGGAAACAGAGTCTAAGAACATTGGATGCTAAGGGAAGAGAGGGACACATGGGGAGGGCATAAGATGATGTTTGGCTGAAGCCTCAGAACAGTAGGAAACAGCCCTTAATGCTGGCAGGAAAAAAGCTGAGAGAGTCAGCAAGGTTGACAGGATTGGTGCCTTTGGAAATAGAACAATAGACATTACATTCAGAAGTTCAAAGGCCAACCATGAAAATACCTAATTGGTTTACACTCTCGATTTAAGCCCTGTTCCTTTATTCCACAGTTTATAGTTTTTATTCAAGTCACTGGGAATTTTGCCTGTGCTCCCAGTGGGAGAATTATGTGTACTGAAAGTGCATTTTCAGATATTAGAAGAATTTACAGCGGTATAAAAAACCTGCATTCATATTACAGATTAATCAGGCATCACATATTGAAGGTGACATATATGTGCGAAACTACAGATCTATAGAAAAAATTAATTCATAATAAGTCTTAGCTTCTTCACCTAGCTCTGTCCTCTAGCTCTCACTTTGGTTTTAATAGCCTAAATAAACGTTCAATACTATAGTAACATCTTTTGTCCTAGGGAATGCCTGTGCAGCTTTTGAAGGGGGGACACCTTTTTCAAGGCAAATAGGAAATTCCTGAAAAAAGTCTCTTATTTCTCTTTAAGCACATATGGGAAGTCAGCAAAATTCTGCCCTAACCTGTTTTTTCTGAACATGTGATTTTATGGATCCTATTACTGACTGCTAGGGAACTGCACTGTGAGTTGGTTAGTTAGCTCTAGGATATCCAGGCAGTTAAAGGAAAAAAAATAGGCACTTTTAGGTCTCTTTCCTGTTTCCTTTATGTCTGTTTTCATTTTAATTCTCAAAAAAATGTGTTCACCTGCTTCTGTGTGACTTAAATCCTGCTACAAAACTGCCTGATTCCCTTACCCAAACGAGCTAGGTTGACCAGTTCAGATTTAATTGTTTGCATTTGACCTGATGAATCTGACATCATGACCCCAAATTTCTAGAAAAGCTACAGATATTAATGTTGATGGAGATAAAAATCGAGTGATATAGTGAAGCATTCCGTAACAGAATAAGAAGTCCTTCCATAACATTCAGAACTGCTAAAAGGCGGGTCTGCATGCTCAGGAAAGTCATGGACCAATTTTGGTGTATTGTCATGGGGAATCTCATGAAGCTGAAAATCTAGAAAATGAGGCCTTCATGAAAATGTGAGAAATGGAGTTTTGCTTAGTCTAATAAAGAGAAGAATTAGGAAAAATACAAAATCATTTTCCATATATTTCTTGGATCTGCAAAGAGTCTAACAGACTTGTTTTCATATCCACTGGGAATAGGGCAAGAAAGAACAAGTTAAAACTTCAGTGAGGAAAATATAGATTAGATGATATTGGAGAAAATTCTAAGAGAAAGGATCCTTAAGAGAAGCAACAGTTTGCTGAGGGAGATTATGAAACCTTCTAAATAAAGATTTTTTTAAAAGTTTGGAGCAGTATCCCCTGAGCACATCTTTAAGTTAGGACGTTAAGAGATTCCTTCAAGTTCTTTTTTTCCTTCACTTTCCTACTTTTCTGTATTCTTTTCTTTCACTCATCTCTCTTTCTCTCTCTCTCTCATTGTGTTGTGTTGGAGAGGAGAGACTCACAGCCTTCAATAGTAGCTTCCGTTTTATTTCTGTGTCTGGATTCCAAATAAATAGCTTCTTTTTATATCACCTGAAGTTTCTTAGGTTGCTCTGAGATGTATGGCTTTGTGGCTGGCCTCAGAGAAACAAGTTACAAGTGAAGAAATAATTGCTATGTATTCTATCCTTTGAAAAGAAAATAAAACCTGCAGGAACTAGCTGGAGAAGAGAAACATACATCATCTTACAGAATAACCACTTCAGCCTGAAACTCTGCGGAACAGAGGGAGCAGACTCTGAGGGACATGTGGAAGAAAGGAATTCCTGCAGAAACCTCTGCAGTACCTCTCCTGCTACCTGCTGGCTTAGACTTCAAAAACCCGTCTGACAGCTTACAAAAGAACAAGTTGGGGATTTATTTCTGCCTATAATTTTTAACCATATTTCCCTTTATGAAGAAGAACAGTTTCCACAGTCTGGGATTTATTCATTGCTTCTGCAGTTTTCTAAACCGGCAGCCTACCAGCCTATATTTAAATGTTAGGTAGTTGAAATCAGCAATATTAAATTTTCAAAGAAGATTAGAAATGAACGGGGGGGCAGGGGGGGAAAGCCTTAGAATCCTTATTTTACTATATCACATGAAAATAAGAAAGGAATTAAAAAGATGACAGAACACAAGGAAAAATAATTTAACACTTATAGTATCCCACTACTTTTCAGATCATAACTGAATTTGTGTAATTTGCATAATTTTAGCTTCTGTGGTTACTAATAAAAAAGTCTCTGAAAAAACCCCAAACTATTGTTTTTCTACTGAAATTGCATTAAGCTGCTCTTCCCCCCGATCCCCCCACCCCACTCCTCCTCTGGAGTTAAAGGCATGTTTGGTAGACAGTATTTTTCTATATATTAGACTTTGAGTAGTGGGGAAAAGCCAGTTGTAATGCTCCCATGTTTTTTCTGAGGTTCACTACTTTTTTTATTTTTTTTTTAGCTGTGAGAAAGAATACTTTTAAAAACAAATCCACGATCGATAACCTACCATTCAGAGGTTAAACCCCCATATTTTTCAGAGAATTTTCAGAAAGGAAATCCAGCTATATTTTAAGGGCAGCTAAAATTGTTTTATAATGGCCATAATGTGTTCATTTTTAATTATATCTTCCTGTATCAAGAATGTGTCTTTGGCCTATTTATGAACCTAGAGTTGAATTCATTGTCCAACTAAGACTTCCATGGTACATGAGGAATCTAATGTCAGGTCTAGAAGCATTGCACACAGTAATATATTTGCCACAAAGTATCCCTTTGATCTCACAGTGGTCTAAATTACACATAGCAAACTTCAAAACTAAATACAATCTGAGCTAAAACAATACTACCACTAAACCACAAGAACAGGTAGATTTTCATGCTTAAAACCTTCAAAGAACCTACTTCTAAGACTTGAAATCTGTTCCTGTTTTCTTTCCTTCCCACAGCTATTTACATTTGCCTTTTCCAGAACAGTCTCCAGGCTCTTTCTGCCATTCTCTTTTTGTATTAAAATTTCTCCTGCAATTTTTTTGGTACAACTAACAACAACTAGAAACATTATTGGTCTGCATGTCAAATGAGGTCAAACCACAAATGAAGAACACCTGCAAAGCTCAACTCATTTTACACCAGTAGTGGCAGTGGGCGATCACTAAGTTTCAGGGGAGTTTGCAGCCATGCTGCCATCTTCTTTGGCACCAGGACAACTGTCAGGACAGCTACATTTATTTTTCCATGTGAGACCCATTTATGCTGTAAAAACTGATGAAGTATCCAGAATCTCTGATGTAGCAGACATGTTGGTAGTAACTCAATGAATGTTCATTGAGTGATGCCTAAAAGACTGAGCAACAGAAATCAGAATATAGGCCATTTCCCTCCCCTTGGTGAGCTTCACCCTTCTGTCCCTATTGGGGAGAATTGTGTTACCTCTTCAGTTGCTTTCTTTTGGTCTTTGTCTCGGGTTTTTCTCTCCACAGAGCAATACAGATGCAAAGGGAAAAGTGGAAGACATGCTTAGCCTGTTTCACACCTTCGGGTTGCTCTCCTGGGAGCTGGAAAGAGTGAGTCCATACACCACCAAAGTGAGAAGAGCTGAGACATGAAGCTCTTCTCTGTCTCCTATTCCCTCTTCTAATATCTAGGACTTCTGTGGCTTTGTAGTCCACCTCAAAATGCAAGTGACTATGGGTGCTCCCACAGATATGTTTGCTGATGCCTAGGCAAAACATAGAACCATATGGTTGTGGGCATACCCAGTATTAGGCAGAATTTGAAGAGGATTTGAGGACTTAAATTTTTGAATGTAGCTATTTACAGATTTGCAGAAAGATAAAATCTATTCAGCTAAAATGTGGAAAGCTTTTGGGACAAAATCTCCTCCTCAGATCTGAAATAAAAAACTACAAACACAGTCACAGAAGTTTTTGAGCTGCCAACAACCACTGTAATATAAATGTTATTTACCAAGACAGCTAGCTTGGCTTATATGGCTTTGTTCATGGCTTTAGAGGCAGCTGGACATCCAAATACCTTTAAGATTCTTGGCCTTTCTTCCTGCTGCAGAATTGAAGGGGGGGAAAAAAGAAAAAAAGGAAATCCCAGGAGCTTCAATTTATTCTAATAGCAAGTAAAATGAATTTTCTCTTTCTTCTCTATATAGCTTTAAAATATCATTCTCTTTGTTGCCAGCTAGTTCTGTAACAGTACCATTTGTCTCTTGTAAGAACATAACACTTTCTGGAAGATGAAAAATATTTGGGGTATGGGGAATACAGACATTCAGGATAGAATTACTGCTGCAAAGACTTTTGAGAAATAAAACTGAACTTTTTCCAGTTGATAAAAATATATTAAATAAAGATCCCTCAATACATTAAACACACTTTATTTTCCACAATTTTTTGTTTACTCTTGGCCAAAACCACAGTGATATGAAATTAATGGCAAAATAGAGTTAACACCACTCTGTTATTTTGTAGAGAAATCACAAACCAGATAAAGAGCAACTAGCAAATTGCATGCCACATCCCACTTGTGGCTACTGGAGTCAACAGGGAAAATCCGTCAGACTGCTTGGAAAACAGAAAGTATGATCAGGAACAGCATGCACAGAGACAAGAAACCCTTTTGGCTGTCCCACTGTCAATCTTTTACTGTAAGACACTGGGCTCCTTGTGACCCAAACTACATCCACAAAAATTCCCAGAAGGGGAATGAAACATGGTTTCATGGGAGAAAAAAAAAAACCAAAACCCACAAAGAATGTTGTGGTTTTTTCCCAAATATTCTAAAGTGGTACAGTACTACTCTGTGCCAAATATACCCCTCTTCAAGAGTTTGGTACAGAATATGAAGCTTATTGCCTCCATCTACAGTTTCTTTCAGGAATATCATCAGCAATGGTCAAAGGACCACTGACCTTTTTATCCCCTCTTTGTTTTGGATGGGAGTGGCTGATGCAGTTGTCAAAAATGGAGGTGTCATAGGTCTTCTGAGAGACAAGCCATTATATGAGCTCAGGAGAGGGGTTATTAACCCCATATTAAACCCCCATCCAAAAGGCTATGATTTAAAACAAAAAGTATGATTTGACCAAACAGATATTTTTGCAAAGTATTCACTTTGTGGTATGATCAGTTTTAAGAAATAAGGAAAGAGGAGCTTAGAACATCTGTTTCTTGAGTTATTTTAGAGGAAAAATATCTCTAGCTACATAAAAGGTTCCCTGTCCAGCTGTTTCCTGTGAAGCATAGTCTTATCATTTTTAAGACCAGGTTATTCTGAGTCTTGAAGGATGAATGAAGTTCTATTTTAGCAAAAGGAAATAACTTTGGAACAAGACCAAATGCTGAAAATTCCAAGCTAAAGACAAATCATTTGAATGAAAAACCACATGGGTGTAGAAGCAGAGTTACCAATTTAGTCATACTATGCATTAATGGAAATTATAATTAGTGAAAATTGGATGAGAAAAATATGGAAGGAAAATCTATCTAAATCAGATAGAGCAAAGGAAGGAAAAGTCAGTAAAAACTGTTTTTCTAAAAAGAACTGTAGTCTTGGGCTTGAATAACCAGAAATGTGACCTTCAGTGGCCTTCAAATCATGTTTTATTGAGAGGTGATGCCTAGTTTTATCTTTTCATCTCCACAAAATAAATTAATTATCGTTGCATTTTACAAATAAAAAAGTATCTGAATGCTGTTGATAGTCTTTCAGAGACCATCTCACCAAAAAGATAGGAAATAGCACTGACATAAAGAAAACCAAAGAAGAAAATGAATACTTTAAAATTCTATAGACAAAATACTTAAGAAAACTACGGACAAAAGTGAAAGATAAAGTTCTTGACACAGACTAGGACCAGATTTCAGAGACCATTGGACTGAAACATGACAAAGAGAAAAGAGTGGTCCTGACAAGTGCAAAAAAGACAAGTTAAAACCAGCACAGAGGGCAGAGAGTTTACCATTGCTGAACTTAAAATGTCAAATGGAATTCTGATTCTAGAGTGGTGAGGCACTCCTGAGTGTTGATATAATTTGGTCTACCTGTTCGATACTTCGTCCCGGGAAACAGGACAAAATGCCTCTACTACTTTTTGTTTTCCATACAAAAAACGCTTAACACTTCCTTTTAATCTTTTTTTCTTCTTTCTTTTTCCTGGTTTTGTTTGTTGATTTATTTGTTTGTTTTGTTACAAATGGTTGCGCCCTAATAACTGATGGGGAAGTAAATTGCCAATGTGTGCATTAAGATGAGAAAAGGTAAGACTCTGAGAGACACATTCATTCATCTCTAGGCTGCCAGAAGCTGACCACAACAATGATGATATCCCATCAAACATGCTCTTTTGTTCAAAATGAGCACCATACTTTATTGATTCCCGGTGAAATTGCTTTGAGATGAATCAAAATACCAGCTGCCCCATTTATTGAGCTGTGAAATATTTCTATTCGTTGTGCAGCTGTGTGAACCTGAACTAATCTAAAGGGCAGATCATGTAGAAGAGAGCTCAAAATAGTTTTACTGCAGGCAGTTTGCCTAAGTATTAAATATACCCTGCTCACACAGTATTCTGAATAAGGACTTATACTGAAGGAAAAGCAGTGCTATGTACTAAATAGAGCACAGATTGCCACATGTTTATGGCAGATGCATGGAAATTGAAGAAAACTATTAAACACACCCAATCTGAAAAGTTCAAAGAAATCTCATGACCAAATACTCTGCCATGGTGCCCTTTATCTTGCATGAGTTTCTTAGCACTGTGCAAAACTAGAAGACTGGGTGATGGTTTCTGATAAAAACATGTGTCTCTAGTGAGTGTTATCTCTGTGAGAGGTCGGAAGGGTACAAAATAGCCTGCTAGTTTGGTTTTTGACAGATGGCAAATGAGAAAGCACCAATAAAATCAGCCAACCAGCCTAAAGTTTTCATCTTAGTGCCAGTGCATATGTATGTTGCTTGGGGAATTATGTTCTAATTAACCTAAAGCACATAATATTGCTCTTTTACACATATTGAGAGTATTAAGTGAATACAGCAGATTTTGTGGTCATTATCAAAATACCACTGGTAATAAGAATTCTAGAAAAATATAGGAATACTCTAAAGAGGAAACTTAAATTTCTCTTCTTGGTAACATTTTTTTCATGCCATGTTTTGTAATTTTTTACAGAAAAAAAAAAGGACACTCAGACAGTATATGGTTCAGCAAATTCTGAAACCACTTTTCTGTGGTGAATAGCCAAATTTTTCTTAGTTACAAACTGTGAGTCACATAGCTTGACAGGAAGGAAAAAACAATGGGAAAAAATTAATTTAGTTATATCTTTAAAGTGCACTGCTTTACAATGCACTATGAAAAGAAGAGGAATTTCAGAAAAGCTGAAAATACTTGTAGGATAGCCCTACTAGCACTATTTTGGGAGTTTCCTGTCATTTAAATACAAAATCTGTCAGTTTTTCTACTGCTTTGCTCATGAAGCAGCAATTTTAAAGATGGCATTCATTTGCATCCAAATGTTTAGGGACTATTCTAATAATTTATGAGTAGAAAACCCTTGAACTGAGCATTTACAAAGCAAGATGGAAAATGTGGGAGGTGTGCATCCTTTGCCATCTCTATAGAACAAGTCCTGGTTAAAGCATTTCTGTGGCTATCTGGAGCTCCAATCATCAGCCATTTCACATTTGATAAGACCATCCAGAAATACTAAGTACCTCCTGGCACTCTCTTAATAGAACAGAGTGGGTTGATAATGTATTTTGCAGACAAACTATAATGTTATGGAATAGGAACAGGATATAAGCTGGGGAAAGAAAGACTGGAGTTTCCCCTTGAATAAAAAGGAAAGGAGTGGATGAATGTGGGACAGGAGAAACAGGGAATGGGACAAGGTAATACTTATGGTCCCTGGTCTAAGAAGAGAATAAGGAATGTTGCTACTGGAGAGGCAAGAATTTGGGCAAGATGACACAGCAAATAAAACATTTGGTATGAGTTCACAAACCAGCTGAGTTGACAAAATTGTCTGTTCTGGTCTTAATGGAACAAGGAGAATGACAGAGTCCATGACAGATGCCCCTGACACTGGGAAGGAGGAGCTGGGGTATTTGAGCGGGATTTTAATGCGAAGGAAAAGGAGAGTATGAGAAGGGGAGAGGCATAGTACCAAGAGTTGCTTGTAAGAGGGTCCTTGGCACAGAGAGAGAACACTTAGTATGAAATAAACACTAGTCCTTCCAGAAGGACAATGCAAAGGGACAGGAAGATGCCAGATAGAACATACTGACAAAATAAAAGGAGGCATGGTATTAGTTCGCAATAAGCCTAACTGACAATAGCTGTTCAAAAGTGTAGTTTCCGTGGTGCTGCTTCCCTACCTCCTTTCACTGCTACCCAAAGGTAGTAGTTCTTTCAGCTGTGTAGGTAGAGGGAATTGTGAAAAATCTCATGATTTGCTGTTCATGTGGATCTTGGTAAAGCTTTTCTGCAGCTTGGCTTAATGTGGGAACATTTTCATAACTGATGTATAGTTTAAAGCTCTTGATAACACTAAAAGTCTGCAAGAAATGCGAGGTCCTAATGTACTTAATTAGAGATATTATTTGAGCACTGCACCTCTAAAAGAAGGATCAGTGTGATTCACAATTTTACAAAGAATGGGCAAGCAGTAAAAACTAGACATGAATATATATAAATATGCATACACACAGTGTTTGCTGACATAGTTCTGGGGTGAAAAAAAGAAAGAAACTAAAATTAAAAGCATTTATACAAAAATGTCTGCAAGTAGGGCTGAATTTGTGATTAAGTAATAACCATGTGAAATTTGAGGAACTATTCAGAGACTGATTATGTAATGTTAAGTTACAGAAAGAAGGATTTCTCATTACTGATAGAATTAAGTTGGCTACGATTTATATCCATCTCTGAAAATTATGTTTGCTTTCACACACTACTTAAGGCAAGGTTAAGGCTGCCACAGTATTGAGTCCAAAAATATGGATCAGCCCATATTCTTAAGACCAAATACATTTACATGCTCAAGTGAGACACAATCAATATTAATTTAAATTACTGCAACAGTCCACATATTCCAAGCTATGCCCAGGAGTTGTCTGGAGGAATGCCGGCAGTCCCAGCTCTATAACACACTGATTTATTACTATATATAAGATAATCCAGTGATCACATACACATCCAATTTACCTGTATGGATGTAGCACCTTCATTTTCAGTGACAACTCAAGGAACCACCTTTCAGATGTTCAGGGAAAAAAGCATAAGTAAGAGATGTTCTATAGAAACCTCTTCTCAGTGCCTTTTAACTATATAGTCCTCATTGCAGCCTTAATTTAGAAAACGTTTGTGTTTGTGTTTAATATTTGGCCTTGAGAAAGTCTAACTGTACAACTATATGCTTTTTTAGCTCTAGGTATTCATCTGTTAATAACTTCACGGAATGGTATTTGCAGGCAACATGCTACTGTTGTAGCACTTCAACAGAAGAAAAAGAAACCCTCCTAAATAAATTCTGTCTGTTAGGAGTAATGAAACAAGGTGAACTCCAATAATAAATTCCATTTGCAATACAGGCCTCCCTAAAAAAATAACCTCTAAGGAAGGATGGAGAGAACAAACGTAACAGAAAAACATGATTTTTCTTATCCCCAGAGTGCTAATTTCCTCGTTTGCTTTCTGAGTATCTGTAACAGCCTGTATCTGGAATAAAGAGAAACACAGACAGAGCAGAAAGAAACTAATTACATGAGGGAATATGAGTGAAATAAAGTAGCTTTTGGCTAGTTTGGTAAATAACAGGAAGTATTTAGGATTCTGAGCTATACAAAAGTCAAAAATGCTACGAAAAGTCACATGATGAGTTGCAAACCTTCAGAGAATGAATGTGACTTTGTAACACAGGAATGTGCAAACTGTATCCAAGAATAGTGTAAATTATGCCTGTTGACCAACAATCCAAATAACAGGATCAATGCCTATGATATAGGGGCAGCTCTTTGCAGGTAGCAATGTCCTTGCTGCAAATAATAACCATGGAGCTATTCCTGTATCAGTGCAGCAGATTCTTGAGAATAAAATTAAGACAAAAGCTCCCAGCCCCACACGAGAGACCTGCAACTGCATATCACTTAAATCCTGCAGGAATGCAGAAATTCAACCAGTGTCAACATTTGTATTTCTAGCTTCAAAACCAGCCATGGTAGGGGTGGTGGGATGTGAAATGAGAGGGTGGGAGAGAACATCTTCTATGGGCTGTGCAGGGCGTTCGGAGTCTGGTGTCTTGGTTTGTGAGAGTTGGGCAAATGGGGGGGTGGATGCGGGTTATCAAACATAGTGTTTGGGGGAGGTAAACTGTGTGGCATCAGGAGGAACAAAAGAATGTTTCTATTCTATTATTCTATGTTCGCAGCAGGGAGAAATGTAGCTGGGCATAGCAGGATGATGAATGGGTGGGAAAGGTGATGGACCTTGACTGTATGGAACCTCTTAATGCAGTTTTGTCATGTCACCAAGAGCCTTTTCTGGTAAGGAGAAACATCATTAGGAATGTGCCCATGTACACCAGAAAAGGCTTTTAAACGCTTTGCCCCTCCTAAAAATTTGTGTATTCTTCAGCAATTTTGCATCATCAGGGTTTTATCAAGACTCAGAGCTTTTCTTTGAAATGTGCAGCAATTTCATATTCCTTACACACACAGGCTTTTGATTTACTACAGCACAGAGCCCAGTGTTCACTTAAGAATTATGCATGGCAAAAATGAAGAAGGGGGGAAAAAAGGTAACTTTGGCTTCAGAGTCATCTATTCTTTTGAAGCCCATTTGTTGTTTCAGTATGAACAGCTATTTTATGTTTATAAATAGAAGCATATAAAACATGTTTTAAAAGGAAAATCATAATTGACCTACTCATTAGGGCTTTTGATCTTCTAATTAATTGATCCCCTAATTATTGAAAACTGTAGCAGAACAAATGATAAACAGGACTTTGGAGTATTTTTTGCAAGCATTACAGTACCCAGTACTATGTGTATGTAGGAAAGCGTTCTATAGGATTATACAGTATATTCCTTTTTAAATACAACACAGCTCTAAAGATTAATGTTTTCTGAATAACCAATTACATATTTTGGAGCTGTCATTCTGTTGTGCGATTAGTCTGTGGATTAAAATCCTTACCAGCGTACACAATGAAGCATAATGGCAACAAAAGAATACCTCATAAAAACTGGGTTACAGATGAAGCAAAAGCCTGAGATATGAACTTTGGTTTATGGTTCCAGCTCACATTACGTGTTAAACACAGTAGTTAATATCTATTATTTTCAAGTACATTTGAAGACCCCATTAAATGTATTTCATAGGCTTTAATTTTATCTATTCTTTTCTTAGGTAAAATATATCCTTCTATACATGAAATTAGTTTTATTTCAATAAGATAACATTAATCCTTCTTAACTTCCCATGAGATGATCCCTCAATAACTTTCTGTGAGATTATCCTCACTTTTTCTTTAGCAAATACGTAAATCAGGACATTTACAGGAAGAGAGAACAACAGCACAGGAGACACTGATGGTGACCATTGTATGCGGCAGTGATTTCCCACATTCACAGCTTTGCAGCAAGGGAAAACATATTTTGAGAAGAACAGGGGAAGTCTGGGGAAATCCCCACAAGTTTTAGCAATCACTTAGAGAAGACTGTAATGTCCAATAGGAGTCAGATGCTAGAAGAAGGTCTTTCCGTGAAGAAATGAATTGTGCATTATGCTGAGCATGCAGACAACCAGGTTCTAATATGAGTTGTCTGGTGACATCCTTTCCTTAGGGAAAACTTGCTCAAAAAAATTTTTTTTTCTTTTTTACTTTGTCAAGGGACATCTCATTTGAGGAGCTTAATCATCATGAAAAACCACTGAGGGTATTAAAAACTGGCAGAAATTAAGAAGACCTCTTTTTTAAAAAATGGTTTACATCCAAAACCAATTTTTTATTTTTGTAAATAAACTGGTATTTTCATATTAACCATTATCCATCTTATGTCTAGTCTAGTCTTTGTTTCATAATGAACTAAATGCGTAAGTATTTATAAATACATTTAAGTGAGAGGTGCTACTATGACTCACTCCACTGTTGTAGAAAGAAAATTATTCTCTGAGCTGATTATTAAAAATCAAAATTACTAGAAAGATAATATCCAAGAGAACTCATGGATTCTGCAGTGAATGTTACATATTGAACTGTGCATTTGCAGCAGATCCTAAATTGTTTTAATAAATGCCATTGGCAACACTTCCGTTATTGTTGTTCAAGACTTCATGAAGGCCAGAATCCTGTCAACTAGAAGAAAACACGGTCTGAGACACTTCAAAGCTTTTCCTCATGCACTCTATTACATCTATTACTTAGATGCTGAAGGTTACGTTCTTCCCCACTTTCAGTGAACTTAAATATCAAGGTACAATCAGTCATAGCTAAAGGCCTGAATTCATCCTTTCAGTCCCTGATAGCTGATTGCCTCAGCCCATCTGTGCAACCCTCACAACCTCCTGCTGACATTCCTGATCATCCCATGCTTGGCAGCACTACTTTTACCACCTGCATGCCAGCCTCTGGAGAGCTGCCAGGACCCCTTTCACACACAGTAGTTGTGGATTCAGAAACCTTTTCATGCTAAACAGGGAGTTGACAATACGTATTTTCTTCATGAATAGTTGTCTACCCACTAAATAACTGCAGAAAAATGGGGAAGTCCTCCTGCATCAAAACAAAGCAAACCAACCAACCAAATGAAACAAAGAAAACCCAACAACAACAAAAAAGAGAAAGATGCAGCTGTGACTGTATTTCTGCAGGAACCATTTCTGCCAGTATGCACGATATGTTTCTGTCGCTCCAGCCATGATGCTGTATTAGCTACATATACGTTGCTAGACACGTATGCCACAGGCAGTGATCCATGGCACTAGGCCACTCATTGCCAAGTGTTGCTCTCACACCCTGCTGTTGCTCCCCCCAGAGCTGCTTTGTGGTACCCACACTATAAACATCCACTTCACACTGTCCTGGTCTTCTCTGCTGGAAAGCATGTGATGTACAACTTCGCATTCAGCCCTGAAAAACCTGCATGTCATTATGCCAAACTAGAGACAGCTTCATAAAAAAGTAAGCAAAATACTGCTGTCTGATTTGGTCCTTTCATCTTGAAATCAGAGCATTACACAGGAAGCTTGAGAATTCATTTCTTTCCCATTGTCACTTAGCATGCACCGTTCTCTGTAACTCAGCAACCAAAGCAAGTAAACGCCTCCAGTTTTTCAGTTTCAGTCATTATTCTGACAAATCTGGAATAAGACTTAATCAGAAATGATCTTTCTAGCAGTAACCTTCAACTAGTAAATTATAAATATTTTTCAATGAAAGGTAGTGCCTGTTTGCCAATGGTCCTTCAGTTTCACTCTCTCTGTGAATAGAAAACCAGTAAATTGATGATACATTTTCCATAGATAGGAATAACTGTCACCCTGATAAAGCACCACAAAATTTGTTCCTGAGAGGGATAAGCAAAAACTTAGAAGCACAGTATTTAAACAGAAAATTGCAGTGACCCATCACCAATACTAAACAGACTTGTGCTATCTAAATTCCTTTCAGGTAGATGAGACTAATCTTTTGTATACTTGAAAGTGTTGGGGTTTTTTCCATTAATATGCCAACAGGCTGAATGTGAGGCTGTCTAACTGTTATGCAGTCCGTGTTGCCTACCTTTAGTCTTTACGCAAGTTCAAAAAGCTTTCTGGTAGAGATTTATGTCAGTGGCTTTTCTTTTGACCTCTTCCCATCTCATTTTCATGAAGATAGCTTACAGTGGCCAAAGCCCTCTTTTGCCAGCATAGCTTAAAGTGTTGCCTTGGGCAGGCAATGAAATCCACGCAACAAGAACAGGATTTTTCTTTTGTCCATGTATAGTGGAGCTATATCAAGATTTCAAAATAAAATTATTGAAGAGTTTCTCTTTTTTTTTTTTTTTTCCCCATGAATCACAAGAGAAAGGTGACCTATAAGTGCAGGCAGTCCATATATTTCTGTAAGATTACATATTTCATTTATTTCAAGATCATTGTTCTTTGTTTGTTAAGATTTTTAATCTAATGGCATTTCTATTAGTATGCTGATATTCTGAAAGGGCTTTGCCCTTACGGATGCTTGATTTGAGTTATAGTTTTGCATGGTCAGTTGAAGGCACCTACTGATTTCAGAAACAGTTAGAGTGTTCATAGAAAGTTGAAAGTATTTAGGAAGCAAAAATTAAATATGCTAAAAATTGCTCACAAAACCAAAAACTCTGTTGTACAACGTAACAGTCAGTAATAACAGTTACAAATTAAGAGTTTGGGAGCTAGATGACAGCTTCAGGAGTCATCAAATGAAGCTCAGAATAACCTGCCTTAGAGCTGATATTAAGCCATAAGAAAAAAATTCCGTTACTTCAATGACTAGAGACTAAATCCACAAAGAAAAGTTCATGGAAAAATTAGTTTCATGGAGGGTATGTATAAGGTATTTGCCTTGACTTGGGGTACATAAAGCGTGGAGAAGTGGGTTTATTTAACATGCTATTCATGTGACTCTTTCTGCTAGCTACCTTAACACAAAGTTAATTGGACCTTAATAAAGTCCTCCTACTTCCCCGGATGTCATTGTGGAGCTGCTTGGATCTCTAGCTTATACCTGTTAGGTACTTAGTCTCTTTGGACTTTCAGACTAGGTATTTGAAATCAACACTGAGAGCCAGGTTCTGATCTCACTGGTGTTCGAGGGACTCTAAAGATTTCTTAAAAACTTCAATGGATTTATTGAGAAATATATAAACAAGGACAGGATTTGGATTGTCTGTGGCTCCTTACTGCAAACTAGATTAATATTTATGACTCCACCAGTAAACAAATAGGAATAGGATAGAGTGGAATCCTGGCACACATTTATCTAAATTGTTTAATTTTCAGCAAGTTCAGAGTAGTTTGTCCTGTGCCAGCTGGAGAAAGTCCTGTGAATGGTCTGAGGCATGGAGTAAACCCAGAAATAATCCCATTAAAGGTGTGGAGAAAGCACCTTTTCAGGAAAAGAGAAAGTTTATATGGTGGTTGTGCTATGCTGTTTGTCCCAGTCAGAAGTCTGCCCTTTTTCAGTAGCAAATGGGGCAATATTGACAGAAAGTCCAGGACTCATAATCTTGACAAGCAAACTGTTGGTCCTGCTGCATAGAACTCAAGGCAAACGACAGCATCTGGCAATTAACGATGGTCATGGTCTCACCTATGTTCCTTATTCACTTCCCAGTCAATACTGGAAATACAGGTCATGGACAGTACATCCACCTTCCCAGGTATTTGCGGCAATTATTCCTGAACTCATTTAGTTCATTATGTTTTGGAATACTAGTAAGAGGTTTATCAAAATTACTGTTATTGAAATCTATTTCCTCAAGCATGTCTGAAGGTTAATGATTTATCTGCTAGCTATATCTCTCCCTTCGGCTTTGTAGGGAAGAGATAGTTATATATTTATTCCATTCTCATGAGTAATTGTTTAATCAGTGTTTATACATTCTTAGTCTCCACCACAGTTTCTTTTCCTGCTTTGAGTGCAAGCTACTGTATATGACAATATATGATGTAGATGTAGAGGCTGCAATGGGTTGCATTCTGTCAGATTTACACCAAGAGAATTTGAAGCTCTGAGAACTACTTATTGAAATATTTTTCCAAAACAATCTACAAATTCTTTAAATACTCTTCCCACAGAGACATTTTAATGCTTATGGCAACATCACCAAATGCAATGGTGGTCCTGCCTCATCGCTCAACATTAGAGTTTTAGGGACTTGTACATGAATTTTCCAGTGGAGAAGAAATCAAGGACTTTGTGTGAACAGACTTTAAACTTGGCTTATTTTGTCAGCACACACACACATACACACATACACACACAGAGCAGCCATGAAAATGAGGACCACAAACAACAGGAAACAAGTCTCCCTTTAAGGAATAATGTCTTTACAAAAACACCGGATGTGCAGGGAATCTCAGTTTTGAGCACGTATTCAAATTTTAAAGAAAGAAGAAAACTGCCCTTCTCCTTGCTAAGCCCCTTTCCAAAGGCTGTGGTCACAGCCAGACTGTACCTCAACTTAAAACTCCTGGGACAATGTCTTCTCCCAGCTCTGAGGATTTATTTGCAGGCTATGTGTAATAATGCCACCTACTGCCACCTGACAAACACAATTTGTTCAGCTGCAAAGGAATGTGGTGGTTTTTTTTAACAAAGTCCTCATACTTGTAGATTCACGACCTTAATTTTGAAAAGAAAGGGAATTCTTCAAGCCATATTGAAATTCTGTTCATTAATTTAATGTTTCAAGATAACTCCTGATTAAACTGTCACACACATAGTCATAATGTGTAAATTCATGCTTTTATTCTACTGAAGTTAAAACAGATTCTTCACCAAAAATAAATACAATATCAAATCTCAGTCCTCTGACTAGAGATTTGCAAATATACTCTGCTTCAGATGCTAACTTCTCTGAATAAAAAAATGGAAAAGTGACTTAGCCAGGTCACTATGGATATATTTTCAACAATACTTCAATCACATGTTGAATGAAGTGATCTATCTAGAAGAAACATGTAAGAAATTACCAGCAAATAATAATTTTTGGATTTGTAAGAGCTCAAGTACAAATCACGTAAATAAATCCTCCCTATTATTTGTAGTATTTGTTTTTTGATTTTAATTTTTTTCATACTAAATCTATGAGTAAGGGGATTTTTTAAAATTAATTTTGGACATTTATGATCAAATTTTTAAACTTGGTACATAAAATTCTGTAATAAATCCATATTCAGCAAAGCAGAAGACTTAAATGAAGCAAATGAACGCCTGGAGTGTTTGTAGTTTGTAGTGTGTAGTTTGTAGTATGGTTTCATAATTTACAATCATTTCAACAGTCATGGTTGGAGTTATGCATTACATTTCTGCTACAGTTCTAGTTGCAGCTGCACATGTTCTAAAGCACAAATATTAAGTCTGACAAATAAGAGTGCCAGTACCGAAAAATACATATTTTACAAATCAGTCCTGACCAGGAAAATGCAAATGGATTTCTATTTAGAATCGTGATTTTACTAAAACCAGATAATGTACTGGTCTCCTTTTATTCAGGAATATGTACGTGAATAATGTACTTGCACAGGACTCAGAGGAATCAAGTTCACACTCACCTTTTACAACAGACAATTCAAACAAACCCATATGTCATTCTGAGAGACACTGACCCACTGTCCTGAGCTGAAGTGGGCTCTGTTTGATGCTGTTTATTTAGCATAAATAATTTTTGACTGAAACATATAGCAGGACACAGCTTTTCAACATCCTAGCTGGCTGACAAAGCGCTAGTCACTAGGGGTTTTTTTAACCTATTCCACTGTATGGAAAATAATCCAACAGCCCCTGAGAGGATGAGCAAAATACAATTTTGGTAACTAGTCCGGAGGTAGAAATGGGGTTTCAGTTTTCCTGTTTTGTTTATGTATTTGTTTACAAAAGAAAAAAGCAAGATCATAGAAAAAGGAAACGAAACAAAAAGGAAGTAAGGACTTGGCAAATACAGGATCTTCCATTCCCTACCTATTCCTTCCTTAAAATCTCAAAACTTCTCAAAAAATCAGCTTGTAATGTAAGACATATAATGGGCATGTTGATGATCCTTGTAGCCTTATATTTGTTTTTCTAGGCCATAAGGCATTAGTGTTTTCTATCATTTGTAAGAGGAATTTTCACTGATAGTGAAGCAAAACCCAGTAGCTACTTTGCTGAATCAGATCCACTGTGAAGTTTGCTTCATATTATTTTTATATCCTAGGTGTTCTGGTGACATGAGGCAATTTCACACACATCATGGAATTTTGATTTGTTTACAAAAGAGATTACACACAGCTGTATCTTAGAAAGCTGGATCTAGTTATTGTTTGCTCCGAGAGGGTAGCTGGAGTTTGAACACTGCTTTGACTGACATTACATGATCTGTGATATTTTTCTAAAATACATGTCATTGAGCTGATGACATGTTTTTTGTGCTTCCTCCTGAGTTGAAAAGTAACATCTTCACTAAAATAATTCATAGAAGCAGACCCTTATCATGTAACTGGCTCAGCAAAGTATCTTGAAGGGTATTTCGCTAAAAGACAGCACACTAGAGAATGGACTTTCAACCTCTTTAATTAACTGTAGTATTGTTAGTTCCAGAAGAAATCCCAGTAGGATCCAGAGACTGACTTGGCACACTCAAGAGTTGTATCTTTATCAATCCTGAAAACACAGCAAGAGCAAAGGCTGTTCCCCACTGGTACTTTTGAACCTATCTTCCGAGATGCTGATAAGAATGCTGCAGAAGCTTGCTTGCTAATACTGTCTGTGAGGCACCCTTTCAGTCAAAGCCTTTTATTTGAAAGAAATCTTTGAATTTATTTTTGTCTTGATTTAAAGGGCTACATAGCACAGCACCAACCCTTCGTGTATGCACGAAGTGCAGTGTCACAGCCATTTCCTTCACCAGGCAAAGGGCCCAGAGGGAGGCATGCTGTTCAGCATCCTGATCATGGTGGTGACTGAAATACATCTTTCACAGCTTGGGTCAGCTTTCGCTTTCCTTTCCTGTGCTGGAAGACCTGAATAACTGGTCAGTAACTAATGGATTATACCAATATGACACTAAACAGAACCTTGACATAGGAAACTTAAAGCTAAAAACCAGGTGAGACTAGAAGGATCAGTTAGCTGAAGACACTGAACTACAGAAATGTTTTTTCCAGTGCAGTATTCTGCATTCAGGCAGAACAATTCACTAGGGACTGTAAAGAAAGTGGTCAGATTCCTATTATATTTCCAAAAATCTTTTCACTGGCTGTCTTAAAAAGCTTATAACCAACTAAAAATTAACTTAGTGTATTGTCTAATATGACATTTCCTGAGAATGTCTGCTTGCCAAGACATATACGCACAGTTACTCAGGCACACTCACATCAATCCTACAAATTATTCTAGTAGGCAAAGTAATGATAATTTGATAGACACTTACATAGTAACCAAATGAGAAAAATGTGTTTCAGAATTCAATTTAATTTTAATCAATAAGTAGATTTTTGCAAGCCAAGCATAAGATTAGGTGGCCACAAATGTATCACAGTGGCTTTCATCACCAGTGTATTGTATATATAGAAATAAATAATTTTTCAACTGAATTTAAAAAAAATCTTCATAGAAATAAACCCAGACTTTTTATTCTGAATACCAGTTTTATAAAACATGCAATCAGTTTTGTTGATCACAATCTACTATAGAAAAAACAGAACTGATGAGTGGTTTTGGCAAGAAAATATTTAAGCAGTATTATCTTTAAACTAATGTCCAAATAGCAGAGATCACAAAGTGTACACAGAGCAAAAGATAAGCATTATAAGATTTCCTAAACACTGAAAACATCTCAAAGCATTCTGTTTCTCCTTGGAGAATTTTAAAGTTGAAGTTGAACTTGACAACAATTTCTTTTTCCAAACTGGCTTACTCATCTCTAGGAGATAATTGGGAATAGTTGGAAACTGAGAAAGGAAAAAAATTGTCGTTATGAAATGAATGTAGCTGAGAAGTCAATCACTGAATATCTACTGCCAAAGTTCTATGTTAATTCCTCCTTAATGGTTTTCAAACAAGATTGAAAGCGCCTCTGAGTGTTATAGACCAATTCTTCCACAAATAATTGATGTCAATACTTCAGCTGGCAATAGGGAGAAACAGTTTCCTCTTCGGAGTTTTTCAAAGAACTCACTCTCTTTTCACTTCCCACAATATAAGTGGGGAGCCTCATGCTCCAAACTCACTTGTGAGGATTTAATTTTATTTGGATTCCAGTGCTCTGCTTGCCAGTTACTAAGACAGAACTGTACAGCTATAAAGGCCCTAAGGGCTACTTAGACATGTAACATGATGTTTCTGGAAAAGGGACTGTGTTCAGGTCTAGGTGACAAGAATCTCTCTGCAAAATGCAAAAACAAAAAAAGAGAAGTTTTGAATTTTGAATCTCTTGCACTTGCTGAAAAAGGAAGTGTTTTGCCCATTTATTTTCCCCACTAAGTAACACATAGGCAGGATGTTTTGAACCATCTTCTGATCCAAGTTGAAAACAAGCACAAAAAGCATTGCATATGTTTACATTTCTTCTCAGATTCTTCTTCTTATTCTTTTGCTCTCTTTTGTGTCATCCTTGTGTTTTGGATCATCCTTGGTACAAATTTACCAGTAGAAGTATGTTTCTGCAAGGGACTGAAAAATCTTAATTCAGAAAAACAAAAAGTACATTCTCTCTAAGGATAGCTGGTTTTAAAGTTCAGGTTGGATAAATAGAAAACCGGAAATCTCTGTGTTCAAGAAAGACATAATAGAGTTTAAAAAGGGTAATGGTGAGGGCAGTTAAAATTAGTACGATCACAGACTAGATGCCTTGTGAGGACAGGCTAAGAAGGCTGAGACTTTAAAGGGAAGAAGCTTAAGGATGTGTGACTGAAATGTTTGAAAAGTCATGAAAGGTTAAGCTGAGTCCAGAGCATTATTTGCTAAATCTTGCAATACTGGAAATAAGGGGCAATTACTAAAAGTAAAAAGATTGATTCAAAATAGAGGTAGATGAAAAATGCTTCTTTACAAAGCAAAAGGTGATCTGAAATTTGTTTTCATGGAAGATGTGGAGGCAGACAATAACAGCAGATTCAAAAAGAGATTAGGCAAATTCATGGGAACCATTTCCATAGACAAATACTAAGGAGTTAGGCAGGGATATACCTTCTCACACCCTTAATCCAACAACTGGAGATACTGGCATGGTATAGAGGGTGACACTGCAGACAATAGACCAGCCCTTGTCCTCTTAGGCAGCACATGCCACTGTCACTTGCAAAGATGAGATGGGGGAGAGGACTGCCAGTACAAGCCTGTTGAATTTGTATACTCTTGTGATCCTATCATGTTGAATAAAAGTTGTCCTCCAAAAAAATGTGAGGTATGCAAAGAATACCTTGGCAGATTTTCAAGGAGTAGAAACATCTGTGAATACAGGAGCAACGTACAGATGACATACAGTCAGGGGATGCCTATGAGCAGCATGTTAAAATCATATAATGGTTTGGGTTGGAAGGGACCTTTAAAGGTCATCTAGTCCAACCACCCTGCCATGGGTAAGGGTATCTGCAACTACATCTGGTTGCTTAAAAACCCAGTCCAACCTGATCTTGAATTTTTCCAGGGATAGGGCATCTACCACCTCTCTGGGAAACCACTTCCAGTGTTTCACCACTCTCATCATAAAAAACTTCTTTCCTATATCTATTTTAAATCTACACTCATTTGGTTTAAAACCATTATCCCTTGTTCTATCCCAGCAGATCCTGCTAAAACATTTGTTCCCATCTTTCTTACAAGCTCCCTTTAAGGACTGGAAGGCCACAGTGAGGTATCCCCATAGCCTTTCCTCCTCCAGGCTGAACAATCCCTACTCTCTGAGCCTGTTTTCATAGGAGAGATGTTCCAGCCCTCTGAGCATTCATACAGCTCTGTATCCCCTCTCAGTACTCTTGGCCAGCGATTTATGTGCTTCCCTACCAGTTCTCATTCTTGCTCAACAGTTATACAGTGAGAAGGATAAAATTTTATAAAGATATTTTTTGCCATGAGTTTTCGTGAGTCAATAAGATATTTTTGAAAGGAAGAAGGCCACATGGGAAACTATTGGATTAAGTAGCTAAACTTCTTCTTGAAACAACTTCTTGATTTGGTGTGGAAGTTTTCTGAAAAATAAGAAAGTAGGCTATGTGCTGAATTCAAAATCTTCATGAAATAACTATAGAACTTCAGACAATTGAAGTAAAGAAATTTTAAGGAAAACCTTAAATGTTCTATTAAATAACCTGACAGATTTCTTCCTCAGTTTGACATTATTGACAAACACTTCTAATAAGCTTGCTCCAAAAAGTCATAAATATGTAGCTCATTTTTCATCCTTCCTCAAAAACCTTAATGACTGCAGAAATTACAAGCAAGTCTTATTATTACTATTATCCAGTATCAAATAGGAACACCAGAAAACACTCCACACAGCTTAATCTCAGTCAGCAGTCTTCAGTCAAATTATCCTAAATAGAAGTTTTCTGTGCTCTCTTATTCCAAACACAAAGAAAAAACACCAGAGAATATTGGTTGATCAGTAGGTGGCATAAATTATTCCTGACTCCCTACTACAATCACAGGGCTTTATACAGTTCACATTAAAACCAATAAGAGCTTTTATATCAGCCACAATGGAAGAAGGATTGGGGTGGTATTTTGTAATAGGGGGCCTTATGTGTAGAGTCACAGTAATTTATAAATCATTGCTACTGAACACAATGAACACAAAATGTCATTCCACAGCACTAATGGTTTTCCAGCAGTTGGCCAACGATTTGCTTCATGGAGAAAAGGGCTGAACAAATAAGTCCCACACCTGCTGTAGCTTTAATATCAAGCCTTATCCAGTTACGCCATTTGAAGTATTTTAACTCTTTTTGTTTCTCCTTTCAATTGGCACCATACAAAGATGATGGGTGGTGGCTAAGAACACAAAAACAGGTGCATTCACTCCCCACATTATCTACCACTGGTTAAAGGAGGAAAAATAATACAGTAGCATCCGTCCATGGGGAGAAAGCTGCCACCCTTTGCCAACTAGATGCATCCCTGTCCTGCCTGAGGAACTCCCCCTCGCTTCCTTTCTTCGGTAGTCGTCAGATATTAATTAGGAATACAAATATCATTTTAGACACTCCACCACAACTCCTGGTTGAATGGTTTCTCTGCTGTTGACATGTCAATTTGCACATGAATATTTTTTTTACTCAGGACTAAACAAGAACTAATGGCAATTAACAACATCAGAATCCCGGAGAGAACTGATTCCTTATACATGCTGATGTGCCTGCCTTTGTTCCTTATAATGTTCAGTTCTGTTTCTCTTTACTATTTGGGTAGCTGATGTTCCTCAGCACCAATGAACTGGTGAAGGAAAAGAGGAATAGAGCTAAAAGACGTTTCTCCTTATGAACATATATGATGCTTGAAGTACTGTGCATTGCAGCAAGGAAAGATGACACTGCCTGATCAGTTTTAGGATCGGTACCTAATGGGAAAGGCTGCTCCCTTTTCCCCTCAAAAAGTGCTAGCATAGCAAATTCCATGAAAAAGAACAGAGAGAACAGAGGAGAAGGAAAGCTTATTACACAGATTCCCAAGCCCTCTGCAGCAACTGAGAGGCCTCCTTTAACACCTCTCATTTATAAAACTATTTAGGTTAATGTACCTCCGAGAACTCATTAGTGGAGGCAGCACAAACAGAAAGAACTACAGGAATGTTTTTGTTCAGGAAATCAGACAGCAACTCGAAGTCCGTGGAGATTTACAGGAAACAAAATTGTTGCTAAAGCTATGTAATCAGGAAGGTATTGTGAGATGAAATTACATGTTCGTCTTTGTCATACATTAGGGAAGAGAATAGGAAAAAATGTCCTCTGCTTTTTTCTCTCTCTTTTTTTTCTTTTTTTTTTTTTTAAACTATCACTTTCGAGTCTCTAAAACAGAGTTTGCAAGATTTGCAGAGACTCAAAATTCACTCCTTACTGAGCTCTGCACTTCATACAAATCAATGAAGAATGCAACGAGACTCCAGAGCTTCTTACTTGCCTTGACTGCTCAGTACTTCTGGGGCTTTCTGCCTGAATTTCAACAGCCATTTGTTCATTTTCTCCAGCTAAATCACTTGATCTAAGAAAGACTTCTAACTCTTCCTAGTATTGCCTTTTTTGGCTCTCAGACTCATCAGTCAGGAGAGCAAAATAGGTGTAAACTTGATTCTTTTCTTTTTTCTCCATCCTTCAATAGAATATACATCCCTCCTATTAACATTAGCAGACCTTACCTTCTCCCCTCCTCATAGGACCTCAATGCCTTAAAACTTGCTGTCCATATATCAGGTTGCATTACAGAGGCATGGCTTTTTAGGTAGAATTGTCTCATTCCAGCAGCCTCCTGTAAGAAAAGCAATAAACAAAGGGAGAGGATAATTAATTTATACCTTTCCTTTCTCCCATCAGCAGTATGTTACTAACAGCAAGAAAACTGTGCTTCATTAGGGCTATATTTATATACAAGGAGATCATCGGGCATTTTGTCTTGCACACTTCCTCCTGAAGTAGTTGCAAACTGCATGCTGAGCTTCCTAAATTCAATGCAACCAAATAATTGCTTAAAATAGACAGGAAATATTCAGGAGATAAATAAATCCTCACCACCTGTGTGTAATTCTAAATCACAGCCCCAGGAAAGCAAACACTAGGTCTTTAACAAAGCAAACAAAGGTCAGTAACAACCTTTCCGGTGACACAAGTAAGATTTAGAAGAGTGGATAGTCTTTGTGATCTTCCAAACCACTGTTGTCCCACTGTTCTCTCTCAGACTTACCATGCATTGCAGGATAATCTGGCAGTATTAGTCTAATTAGGTCCTGGTGTTTTATTTTTCTCCCACAACAGAGATCCAGTTTATTCCTCTTGCACACTAACCAGAGAATAGTATGGCCATAATACAGTAGCTGTGCACTCGACTTGCTGACAAGTGTACACGGTTTGAAAGCCACAGGTAACTCATGCCTGAGCTAAAACCCTTGATTTTATCCTGTAATTTGTGTTCCCTTCAGTGTGAAAATTTGGAGATGGTGAGCTTGTAGAGTGTTGCTCAACTCCTAAGTTGTCTTGGATTCAGTGAACCTAGTGCAGTTGTGTTTGTTTACATGTTCTCTGAACGTGGCCACAAGCTATTAAATCAAGTTTCCCCATGTGACTGCAATAAGTACAAACAGTGAGACTGTGTCTACACAGAGTGGACTAAAATACTGGCACGCTGAATTGTTGCTAACCCTACGGGTATAATCAAGCAAGAGAGAATACAGAATTGTTCTTAGCAATGTTGTTTTAGGGGATTGATTTCTAGGCCCTATAGTCCTTTTGAAAATACAGCTACATTCACACAAATAGTGTTCTGCATATGAAAAGCCAGGAAGCCTCTAAATGAAATGAAATGTGATTTTTCCACAATATAGAGGTGCTATGTAAAGTGAATGAGCAGGAACGAGCAGGAATACATATGTAAATATGAATTTTGCATTAATGACAGTTCTGCACTCATAAATCAAACCAAAACTTTTCACAGATTCAGTTATATGGTAGATTTGGGGGTTTTGTTATTATTTAAATAATAATAAAACTTATTGAGGTCAACATAAAATCTGTTCCCACAAGGCCTAGATGATGCTTGTTACACTTCTCTCTAAACCGGAGAGAAGGATGCAAAGGTTAAAATGTTAGGTGGATAGGGAATTGATTGGACGGTCACATCCAGAGGGCAGTGGTCGATGGCTCAGTGTCCTGATGGACATCAGTGGCAAGTGATGTCCCCCAGAGGTCCATACTGGGACCAGTGTTATTTAATATCTTCATTAATTACATAGACAAAGGGATCAAGTGTAACTTCAACAAATTTGCAGATGATGCCAAGCTGAGTAGTGCGGCTGACACACCTGAGGGACATGATGCCACCCAGAGGGAACTGGACAAGCTCAAAAAGTGGTCCACGGGCATCTCATGTGGTTTAACTA
Source organism: Pseudotriccus pelzelni (assembly GCA_035584735.1). Lineage (NCBI taxonomy): Eukaryota > Metazoa > Chordata > Aves > Passeriformes > Tyrannidae > Pseudotriccus > Pseudotriccus pelzelni. Next base: position 66,277,742 of record JAWMRA010000001.1, on the reverse strand, counting down.
AGACAAGTGCAAGGTGCGGCTCCTGAGTCAGGGAAATGCCTGATATCAATACAGGCTGGGGTATGAACAGATCAACAACAGCCATGATGAGAAGGACTTGGGGGTGCTGATGGACAGGCTGGACATGACCCAGCAATGTGCACTTACAGCCCAGAAAGCCAATTGTATCCTGGGCTGCATCAAAAGTAATGCGGCCAGCAGGGTGAGGGAGGTGATTCTGCCCCCTACTCCGTTCTGGGAAGACACCACCTGGAGCACTGCATCCATCTCTGGGGTCCTCAGCACAAGTGAGATGAGCACCTGGGTAGAGGAGGGACATGAAGAAGGAAGCATTGGAGCACCTCTCCTATAAAGACAGGCTGAGAAAGTTGGGGTTGTTCAGCCTGGAGAAGAGAAGGCTTCTGCGACACCTGATTGCAGCCTTCCAGTACTTAAAGGGAGCTTGAAGGAAAGATGGGAACAAAATTTCTTGCATGATCTACTGCAATAGAACAAGGGACAATGATTTTAAAGCAGAATAGGGCAGATTTAGACTAGATATAAGGATATAAGGAATAGATATAAGGGACAAACTTTTTACGATAAGGGTAGTGAAACACTGGAAGTGGTTTCCTAGAGAGGTTGTGGATTGCCCATTCCTCGAAACATTCAAAGTCAGGTTAGAGTGGGTTCTGAAAACCCTGACTTAGTTGAAGATGTCCTTACCTGTTGCAGGTCCCTTCCAAATCAAATTATTCTATGATTCTGTGATTCTATTCTCAGGTCTCATGCAGACTTCTCGTGACAAGCACTGGACTTGCAAAAATAGTTCTGTTCTTTCCTGCTACTCACATATCATGTGGAAATTCAGCTACTTCTAATTTGAATTAGAAGATCATCCTTGACAAATGACAATTTTTCATACATATGGCTTCATTTGTATGGTTTTCAAAGTGGCTCCTTTTTACCTCTCCAATGATTATTAGTCCTACAAAAAAATTGCTACTGCTACAACATAGTTTTGTGTGTGAGTAGTCATTTCTTCTTTAGTTAGTGTCAATAAAACATGAATATGAGTTTGAAAAATTTGACAATTGATATATTTATTTAATTAATCTAGAAATTAGTTTGCATTTTGAATGTAAGGAATATTATGTGTGCATAAAAATGAAATGGTTAGATCACAACTATTATGAACCTAGAAAACATCTCTGAGCTCAGTACCTTGTACAGTCAAAATACAAATTATTACACTGAGAGCTCTCATACATTAGTGTGGTCCATTTGAAACCCTAAGACACATAGAAGACATACAAAATGAATATCTAACTTGGAAAGCTGAGAGAGACAAAATTGTCTGGAAACTATAAAACTAGAATTTGCTTAACCATATAGCACTTGAGATGAATCAAAGGAATTTGGTGTCTCAAATCTGTTAAAACTTACAGATGTTATAGCTTACTTTCCTTCTCCTGGAGTTGTAGTATCTAAGGATTTGAGCTGTTATATCCACTTTTCATAGTTGACGTGGTAGGTACTGTCACACTCAGCATGGTTTTTTTCAGTGACTGAGCCATCTGCAGAGACACACTACGTAGGCAGACAGAAGGGCCACGATCAGTGCACAAAGATAGCACCATCTAAAATGTATTGATGTAGAAATTATTTTAATTGTCTGAAACATAGTCCCTTACTACAGTAGGAAAGTCCACCAGAGTGCCTAAGGTATCCATGAGTGCAGATGGAAGCTCTACAATATGCGTTTCACCCAGGAATTTTTCCCTTGCAAAACTGGCATTCATTATAGCTATCACATCGTACAGTACATGATAAAGGTTATTAATCATGGCTATAGCTATTACTATAAGTAACCAGAATGGCAGAGAATCAACCTGAAAAGAATGCTGAAAATTAGTTTTGGCCTGAAGTTGTATCAGGGACATTTAGGTTGGATATTAGGAAGAGGTTCTTCACCCAGAGCATGGTTGGTTACTGGAACAGGCTCCCCAGGGAAGTGGTCACAGCACCAAGGCTGACAGAGTTCAAGAAGCATTTGGATGATACTCTCAGGCACACGGTGTGACTGTTGGGGATGGTCCTGTGCAGGGCCAACAGTCAGACTTGATGATCCTTGTGGGTCCCTTCCAACTAATCATGTTCTGTGATTCTGTGATACTTTGTTAGCCCCACTCTCATTTTGTAGACGACCTTGATATGTTTTATTTTTTCTTAAAAGCTAACAAATAATACATAAACAAGTTGTTTCTGCCATTGGAATCATAGAATCATAGAATCATAGAATAGATTGGGTTGGAAAAGACCTCCAAGATCATCGAGTCCAACCCCTGATC
>JAWMRA010000001.1:66252289-66275312 GCA_035584735.1 Pseudotriccus pelzelni | reverse complement strand
GATGTTAAAAAGGACTGGTCCCAGCACTGATCCCTGGGGAACACCACTGGTGACCGGCTGCCAGCTGGATGCAGCCCTGTTCACCAGCACTCTCTGGGCCCGGCCAGCCAGCCAGTTCCTAACCCAGAAGAGTGCCCCTGTCCAAGCCATGTCTACTCAGAAAGGAGATCCCAAGCTTAATAACTGATATAGCCAGAACAAGGAGGACCCTGAATTTAATTTCACTTTTACACTTCCCACTTGGATACTATAGCAGGTTAGGCTGAAGTTCAGCTGGAGCAGAATTTTGAGTGGGTGCTAGGATGGTTAGAGTAATTGTATTTACAGCCACCAACAGTGAAAGTCAAAAATCAGTAAGAGGAACATGAGTTCTGTTCTGCTCTCTCCTTTCTTCTGTCCTGCTTCCCTCTTCCTTCCCCCAGGTGTACCTGCAAAGCAGGTCACAGGGAGCCATTTTAGTATGCTTTGTGTCCTTTAAGACTCCACTTAATAAGAAAATCCACATCTTTCTGATGTTCAGATTTAGCTTCAACCTTCTCTTCCTCTTCCATCGTGCCTTTCCTCATTTGCTTTTCTGGCACTTCCCTTCTTCAAAGCACAATCCCCTGCTGTGTTCACTGTTCTCTCTACTTTTTCCCCCTATTTCCCTCCTGATGTTTCTCCATTCATCTATTCACTTGCTTTTCATTTTCCCAGTACTGTACCCTTATGTACCTCCCGCTGTCTCGGATATCCTTTTATTTCTCCCCTGCTTCCTCAATAGATAGCAGATTATATACAACAGGTTTGCAAGAAAATATTCATGTAGACAAGAGTACTAAAAGACATACCATTCCTAAAATATTGAAAGCCCACTACAGGAACAAAAGACCTCCTTTTCAGTGTGGGGTTTGGTGCTGTGAACTAAAATGCTTTTCTTTCATAAAAATATCTTTTTTCCACAGAAGAAAAAATCCAGAAACAATGTTTAAATCCTTAAAACAATGTATATTTCAAAACTATGATGTCATCCATGAATTGTTCGAACATCATTCATTATTTAGGAAACCTTGAAAGCTCAGAAAGGAATTAATGCACAATTTTCTGTCACCTTCCTATTACCCAAATTCCGATTTACTTATGGCTGATCTCTTTTGGTATTCCTTTGGCCTCTAAGGCAGATCAGTGGCTTTTAATCTGCTTCTGACTTTCTACCAGAGAGGTTTTACAGATTCTTCTCCACTTTTTTCTTCATTTGATTTATATTTAATATTTTGTGTTTATTAGATCTTGAGCTATTTTTTGTATTGTTAACACTAGCAGGAATATTTCTCTCAGTCTATCATATTGCATTTGTACCCATTTTTGTTTCTTTCCCTTTTATTCCTATCTTAGTGTAGGTTAAATGGGAATATTTCTCACACAATTATTCATTAAAATGTTAATTTTTACTATATCTAGTATCATTCTCTCAAAAACTGACAGAAAATAGTTATAGGTTCACTGTATGACTTTGGAAGAGATCATGAAAAGCTTTTTTTACTGGGCTTGGCAGAAACCTCACGGGGCTGCAACTCATATGAAATGATAATGATTTGGCTTTTATTAAATTCCTTCATTTTATGCTCTAAATAGTAAATTGTTGCTTAGTGCTGTGATTAAAAGAGATAAATGTGGAACTGGTTCTTTCCTGGATTGGTGGAGGATACAACCAAAATGTAGTTAATTAGACTGTGAATCCCAGTCACATATCAAATACTAGAAACAATGGGTAAGTAAAGAAATATTTTCAGGTATACACTGGGATCAGCGAAGTCTGAGAGTCTGCTTCATACCAGAAAACTGCCCTGGCAGCCCATTACTCTGCCTTCCTGCTGCTTCACCTTCAGGTAGCAGTAGGAAATGTTTTGTGGTATGGATCAAACCTGTGAGATCTGATTTTGTGAACCCACTCTCAAATATCTCTGTTTCCCACCAGAGATGGACTGTTTATCACCAGAGAACAAGTATTAATTCTGTATTTGTTCCACTGGGTGCTTGGACTGTTTCCATACAGCTCAGTGCCAAATGAAAGGCAAGAGTCTACAGCCCATGGATACAAGCTTAGGCCAGATGCCACACAGATATCCATAACCTAGTCCTAAAATACTCTTTTCCTTCTAAGAAAAGGGCAGGATACCACTGGAGCCAAAATGTAAGCATTAACTTTTCTGCATACTGTCTCCAGAAAGCACCAAGTTATGGTCATTGGCACTTCCGTCACAGAATACTATCAGTCGGAGATTGATGATCGTCAGGGATCCAAAGATCTATGAAGTAAACTGTCTGCTGGCAGTTCTTTGCAAGCATTATAAAAAGTGTTGAAGATGAGAGCAGCTTCAGTGCTTGTCTCCGACATTAGCAGAACTGGGGATCAACAGAAGCAAAGAGAGCAGACAGTCAGCAGGGAGAAAATGCTGATGAGAATCAGAACAAGCAACTCCAGAGGAGAAACTAGCAGGGCAGAGACTAGATGCAGAAAAATAAAGGACAAGGGATGCTGGAGAGATGAGGGAAATTAGAGGATAGGGAGGGGAATCTCCTTGTTCAGCTCTGGGCTATGTAAAATCGGTGGTGTGCCTGCATCAGGCAGACAGATCCCATACCCCACATTTCTGAGATTTAGTGTGTCTCCAGAGTAAGGTCTCAACTTTGGCAACAGGAAACAAGAGATGTGTTTGAAAGCCTCAGCAATGACCTTTTTCCCCAAAGTTTAGACACCTGCACTATTGATTACAAGAGGAAAACAGGATTTCTCTCCACTGACAGACTGTAGAGGGAACATGAACACTTACTTCATTAAGGACCTAAAATTTCCCTGCAAGTTATGTGCCAAAGCTAAGCTAACAGACTGTCACCCAATAGTATTTTAAGCAGAATCTAGCTAGGAGGTTTGAACTCACATGCTCAGAGCTGAGACCATCTCCTTTTTTTTTGAAGACACAGAGAGAACAGCAAGTATTCCTAAGTTTCTTCAGTAAAAGTGACTTGTTAGGTCCCAGACATCAGCTTTCATCTCGGCTGCTGTATGTTAATAGCACACTTTATTTTAGGATTATGTATCAATCATATGTAAAGGGTAGTAGGGAAGGTATCCTGTGGTTTCTACCTTGTTAACTCAAAATTATTCTCAGTACTAAATGAGAAGGATTCCTGCAGTGATTAACAAAGGATGCACTTTACTGTGGTAGAGGAACCTCAGTTGCAGCTTCACAAGTCCTAGACCTCACTAACCTGGCTTCTTATTTTCCATGTGACTCCCTTTCAGTCAAGCAACAAATAATTATTGCTCCTGCCAAGGCTCTACAGGTTGATGTTAGACAGTTCATACCAGTCAGCCCATGGGGAGAAGAAAAGGTGATGGTACCAAACAACAGGAACAGAGGAGATAAGCACAGGGTTTTCTGTCATCCCTGTTTTCTTCACTGCTTTCTCACCACTCAAAGGGAAGATGTTCCCATTTTGCAAGTCTCACCAGTCTTCCTCCACTTGCTGCCTTTCATAGGTGTTCAGATGATGGAAAATCCCTTAATTTCTGTTAAAAATACCATGAATAGGGAAAGCTGTAATCAGGGTCACTTTTCTTCCTTAGTCCTTTTTCTCAGAGAAGTGATTCACCAGGAGGGATGTTTGCTGTCCTATGCTTTGTCCTGTATCTTCTGCTAAGGCAATTTCTCTCCTATCTGTGGGAAGTAATGGTTCACATTTCACTCAACAGAAACAAAATTCCTGTGAGGGGTCTTTCTCTCTATTCCCAAATTTTTGCCTTAATGTTTCCAATGACTCACATCAATACAAATTGCTGTGATAAGTATCAAATAGCCATTGTAAGAATATCCAAGCATTGAAGGGATGCTAACAACGCAAATTTATTTAACTCTGAAGTTTCCTGCACAATCAAATTTGAATAGTTAAAGAAGTCCAATTTTATTATTCTGAAAATTTAAGGTGTTTGGAATTTATTGTGCAAAACTGCACTAAACTTATGTTATACAATACCACACAGACAAATCAAAGCTAAATTAGGCAGGTCTGACAATTTCCTCCTTTCATTAAAATAAATTAAAATTAATTGTTACTTTTAAATTAACAATTTTCTCAGTGTACTGTAAAAATCAATAACATCTCTTTCCTTGTTAAAGCTGCCTCTACTTCCAGGTTCTTAGTGTCAATGAAGAAGTGCAGATAAAACAGGTGATAAAACAGAGGTAAAGTCATACTGTTTTCAGATAACCAGTCCATTACCATGCAAAATCATGGAAGGATGTAGCTTTTTGCTTGTTGATGGAAAGAAAGCTCTTATCATGTTCCATCCACATCCTGGATGTATCTTCTTTCTCCATGAGAAATAATGTGTGAAACGCAAGTTTCTGAAATTGAAAGAGTAGATGACATAGGCTGAGTGGGCACTAAGGAGTTTGGCTGATAGGAATGGTAACATCCTCATTTGCCCTTCTGTATTCTCATGGAAACTACAATGTCTGCATGTAGTCTGACCACAATATTACCATTTAAATGTAATCATACCAAAAGATGGACTTTTATATAGAACAGACTAACAATCCTATCTGTTTTCTAGACGTGCTTTTAGTAACTTTTGCTTGATTGTATGCTTGATTATTTATCTTAGTAAACAAAAATGATAAAGTTATATCAACAAAGAAAGTATCTGTCTTTTCTAACCCTCCAGTATGTACAGGAAAAGTTCACCTGTGTTTGAAAAGCAACAGATTTAAAAAAAGGTGGGTAAGTACAGGGAGTAGGTAATGAAGCATGGAAGGGATCTACAAAACTATTTAAAGTTAAGTGAAAGAAAACAGGATTTTTTAAAATTTTATTTTATTAGCAAAGAGTTTATATTTGAAAACTCTTGGGAATTTGAATAAAAAGTATGTGAGATTATTTTGCAATACAGTTTTTAGGTCCTATCTTGATATGCCTTTATAACCATGTTGGAAAAAGAAAATTACATTTGCACACAGCCAGTTTAGACTTCTGCTTGTAAATTGTCTCAATGCAGCTCAAAGAGAAAGGAGGCAAGTGATATGAAAAATAAAAGCAACATCTAGAAAAAAACATTGTGCAACAAGGATCCTAACAAGTTTGAGGTGGAATATTTTTTTGGTGAATATAGGAAAAGTAATTCCTTGAAGCGATTAATATGTAGTCCATACAGGGAAGGTGACATGGATAAAGTCAGGCAGACCAACTGAAACAGAAAGAGACGATCATTTCGCATAAATTTATTTAGTGACCTGTAAGTGAAGGAGATACACTTGCCATAGCATGCTGATATGTATCATTTCAGTTTGCACGGAGAAAGAAAAAAACAAATTTTCTTCTTCTTCTACCTGCCAATATTTTGTTACTATGTTTCAGAGTATTTTGTTCCTATGTGCCTGTCAGAGGAGCAGTTATCCCCAGTGATGACAGACGTCTTTCACATCTGACATCCAGCATCTTTCTAACAGTACTTTGAAGAATGATTCACATCAAGCTTATATGAGATTAGTCAGCTTGACAAATACAGCCCATCTACTCAATGAGTGTCAGAGGCTCAGGCCTCTAAAACTCTGGACTTAACAACTGTAGTCAACCTTAAAGTGAAGGTCATAAATCTTCCAGGGCTGTGGGAGCTATAGTTTATTTGATAGCTGCAAGTCACTGAGGACTACATCAACTCTCAGTGAAAGGCTCCTATTCTTCCAGGGTAGGACTTGGACCAAATCCAAAATCGTACTGTGTAGTTTAATTGAATGAAGGAAACACAATGTTGATTTGCCAGCTGTTATATTAGAACCCAGGCTTTTAATTCCTTGCTCACAAATTACTCTCTGCATGCACGCAGGACTAAAGGACTGTTCCATTTAACACCCAGCAATTCAGAGCCTGTAGGGAGTTCACAATGCAAATACTGGGCATAAATAGCAAAACATTCCCTAGTACGTAAATGAAACACCTTCAGAACTTTTAAAAAGCAACATAGTCTTAAGACTAGCAATTACATTCTGCAAGGAAATGTGTGCAAAGCATACTTGCATACATATGTTATATTGAGATACTTTAGCCTGGTCTTGGACTGCTAAGACTTGGCTTCCGTTAGTCTATTCCAATTTTGAATTCAAAAAAGCATAAACCCCAAATTTTTTTGCCTTCACCCTAACCAGTATCATGAGTTATGACAGCCTGTGCCCTGTCTGGCATCTTTTAAAATGAGCACTCTGAATTTCTGAAAATGTGACAGAACCAAGATAAAGATTTGGGTAGGCACAGAAACACAGCTTGAAGGCAGATAATGGTGTTGAAATGTAGCTGTCATTTCCAAATGCAAAGATTTGAAAATAATTCTTCACTTACCTGTCAGGATGATTTAGATAAAAGGAGAGAACAGTTGTTGATTCTTCAGTAAGTGAAGACCTGAGAAAAAGTCTGAGCTCTTAGCTTTTTAGTCTATTCTAAGAATGTAACATCAAAGAGTAGAAGGGAACTTTAGAAATCATGTTTTAGCCACATGGACAGTCATTTGGATACATTTGGATACCAAATAATTGATTGCAAGATCAGATCCTGAAGACCACCATTGCTATTGTATTTGATTCAGTCAGAAATGCCACACTACTTAAATCATATGTGATAATCAAATTCCCTTTCACAACTGAATATGGCTAGATACAACACTCCTTAACATCTGTACGAAGCTAGAGAAGGAAATTGCTTACCAAAGATATATACTTAATATTAATATTCTTAAATTATTAAAATTGACACTTTTAAAAACGAGAAGATATATCTTCAGTAAAAAAATACAATAGAGGAATATTCAAGTTCATTTGCATGTGTTAGCATGTTAGGAAAAGCAAACTTGGTCCAAAATTATTTTTAGTTGCCATTGCATCTTACCTGGAGGCAAAGTATGCCTGTGACCAAACATTCAAAGTTTAGGCCTGTTGCATTATTTACAAAGTATTAGGTGACAGTTTAAAGCCAGCTTCTAAATGTATAACTCCCACATTTAACTGAAGGAATCACAGAATCAAAGAATATCCTGTTGGGAGAGACCCACAAGGATCATCAAGTCTGACTGTTGGCCCTGCACAGGACCATCCCCAAGAGTCACACCATGTGCCTGAGATTATTGTCCAAATGCTTCTAGAACTCTGTCAGGCTTGATGTCACTTCCCTGGGGAGACTGTTCCAGTTCCCAAACACCCTCTGGGTGAAGAACCTCTTTCTAATATCCAACCTAAACCTCTCCTGACACAACTTCAAGTTATTCCCTCAGGTCCTGTCACTGGTCACCACAGAGAAGAGATCAGCGTCTGCCCCTCCTCTTCCTCTCATGAGGAAGCTGCAGACTGCAGTGAGGTCTCCCTTCAGTCTCCTCCAGGCTGAACAGACCAAGTGATCTCAGCCAGTCCTCGTATGACTTCCTCTCAAGGCCCTTCACCATCTTCATTGCCCTTCCCTGGACACTCTCTAATAGCTTAATATCTTTCTTATATTGCAGTGCCCAAAACTGCACACAGTATTCAAGGTGAGGCCACCCCAGTGCAGAGCAGAGCAGGACAATCCTCTCTCTCCATCAGCTGGTGATGCTTTGCCTGATGACCCCCTGGACACGGTTGGCCCTCCTGGCTGCCAGGGCACTGCTGACTCAGATTCAACTTGCTGTTGACCAGGACCCCCAGGTTCCTTTCCAAGGCACTGCTTTCCAGCACCTCATTCCCCAGTCTGTACATATATCTGGGGTTGCCCCATCCCAGGTGCAGAATCCATCACTTCCCCTCGTTGAGCTACATATCGTTGGTGATTGCCCAGTACTCTAATTTGTCTCTGCAGGGCCTCCCTGCCTTTGAGGGAGTCAACAGCTCCTCATGAATATAAAGTTTGCAAAAGAGAGAAGATCCAGGATGACGATTTTATGCCATTTAGTGCAATATCACTTTTTGTGCTATCGTTGCAACATATGCATTATGACACAGTACTGAATTTCTTACTATTTTAAATAAACATCCTTCCTCATGCAGTGGATGGCGTTATCACATCTATTCAATAGTTTTTATTCTTCTTGACAACATGTGTCCCTGTCACTTCTCATGCATCATACACTGCTAAAAAGACAATTATTTTTGTCCCTGGTAGGCCACATATTGAAGATCTTCAAAGATATCAGCAGGTTGATTGGCAACTATTATTGTCTCTGTTTTACAGAGAACTTTAGCAGAGAAATACAGTGGAAAGTATGAATGCTCTCTGGAGTATTGCATATGGATACTTTTCTACGCAGTTGAATCCTATTCTAGATTTCCAGTATGACTACTACACTGGGAACACAGACATTAACACACGTACAGACAACATATTTCTGAACACTATCACATAAATAATCTGTATAATAATCTGTATAGTAAATAATGTTGAAGATACGTACTGCTAACATGGCATGCTTTGATCCTTGGCAGAAAGGCAGCAAAATCTTATGTTTTGGCTGAACGAGAAAGGTTTTGTGGTTTCTTCCTGGCTTTGAAGACCCTTTATGAAGATTCATTTGAAATAACAGCACCTCTTTCTAGAAGCAGCAGTTGCTTTTAGTGCTTGTTCTGGGTGTCTATAAAACATTTGCAGCATCCTGGCACACGCAAGCTTATTTCTATCCCAGAATAGATAGGCATCTTTCTATTGGGATATTTGAGGTACAAATAGTACAACTGCAAAACCAAGCTACTGAGAAATTAGGAAATCCCAAAATTAAATCTGCTTTTTCAAGGCTTGTAGAAGTCACAGGATAGGTCATAAGAAACTGGAAGATGTACTTTGCTTTCAGATTTACTTAAATTTACTTAACAACGTCACATAGGGAAAAAAAACCACCATTTTTTCTGCCTTTAAATATGGAGCACATAGCAAAATATTTTGCAAAATAATTCTCCTCACAGTAACATTATCACCTTCCAGTGTGGGCACTGAAAGAGGTAGGATGGTAATAAGATTTTTCTTCTTACATATAGAGATTGGTAGGTCCTCTTTTGTGATTCAGCCTTCTTCACTAGCTTCTAAGGATCACCTGGATGCTTTGATTTCTCCTCACAGAATGCAGCACAAGCAATCTGTTAATCTATAAATATATATTACACCTTTGAAAGCATCAAGAGCGATACTGAATGCCAAGTGTTATTAGTTAGGAGGCATCGCAGATTATTTTGGCAGTAGGGACACTTAGAAATTAAAGTCTAAGTGGAACTACAACAGCAGTGAGCAATAACATTCTCATGTCCATGGACTCAAACATCCCTGGATACCAATAGGAATAACAATGAGGAACATAATCTGCTGAAATAAGCTCTTCATACATGCTTGGCAGACCTGCAAACAAGGAGGGGGAAGGAAAGGGTGTGGAGAGTTTTTAGCCAAAATTTGCAGCTAGATAAAGGTAAGCACAGCAGAGGTTGTCAGCACTTCCCTGGTGGGGTTTTGTTTGCCCAGCTGCTATTTTCCAGTATGGACTAGAAGCCATAATTGAAGGAACCCACTGAAATATGCCTGGTATCTTCAGCAGTCAGATGTTAACAACACATAAACACATGCTGCTGTGAAAGAAATTTAGATTCTAGCAGAACCCAACTGCAATAATTGAGATGGAACTAATGCCTTTTGTGATTTCTGCAGGGTAGTCTAAATTAAATCCTTTACAGAGAAGAAAAGGTGCATCAAGGATATTTTCTCTTATAGAAGCATATAAGTTCAGGACTCCATCATTTTAAACATTAGTGCTTGGACCACTAATATTTGAGTTCCCAAGTACATAGCACAGCTGATTTTTCAGCTCAAAAGCAAAAGAAAGTTCCTATTGAACATGTTTTCAATTACCAGCAATATAAAGCAGATTTACAAAGCATCATACAGTTTTACAAAGGGTTTCAGATGAATACACAACACTGAGGCTGTACCCCAGTACACATGATTTTTTTCCATTATTAGTAAAAGTCTGCTGCCCTTGTGCTGACCTGATAGCTTAGGGTTTAAGAATTTTTTTGTCTTTGCCTTTGCCTGAGCTGACCTTATCTTGCTTAAGCAACTACTCTGTGTTCAACTGGCTAATGCCTGTCCTCTTGTAACTTTTTTGGGGGGAATATTGCATGTGACAAAGGCCTGACAAACCTTGGTAGACATCGTGGGACAAGCAACAACCCTTTGTGTCAGGTGGGGAAGGTGGAGGCTGCTGTTCAGCTTTCACACTTGGTGGCTAATGCGGAAAATAACATCAGACACACACAAAGAATTTTAAGACTATTACTGGTTAGACATCTCTCTATTAATTTGAACAATAAGCATATATTTTTTGTAACAGGCTTAATTTTGGCTGTTAAAACATTAATTTGACTAAGAGTAGTTTCAGGTATATGCTATATTCCCTTCTGCTCATAACAACACTTGCAGTGTATTTAACAGTATTTACTACCAATTCTATGCTCTTCTGGAACAGCACTATAAACACAATTATGAACACGTGAATACATTTCTGCTGAATTAGCCAGAGCACGCAACATGAATTTTATGTTATTTATGCTATTATGCTGCCTTTATGTTAGCTGTGAGAAGACAGATGACACATGATAAAGCCTGTTAATAGCACCAAGTTAACATACTAAAAGTTCTGCATTAATCTGAGCCAGCATAGAAAGATTTTATGGGATCAGCACTTTGCTCTTTGCAGCTGCAACAGATTGATCTGCTACTGAGAATCCAAAGTTAAGCTTTCCTGTATCATAAAAACATGGTCTTAGAAACTCTGCTGTTACAGTTTTGAATGATACCCTATCTTACTCCCTTACAATTCATGTAGGCTCTAGGATGTTCATACGACAGAGAATGTTCCTTCAGATTCAGTAAGTCAGGGATACTGTGATGAATATGCTGATTATTTTTTCCTCAGTGCTTTTGTCAGTCACCTTAGCTTCCCTTCTTTCTCTCTTCTCCCTTCCATCTGTGTATATTATTCTCCATGATTTTCTCCTTTCTGGCTTTGTTCTTCACTACCTATCTCTTGGTTATTTCTCTCTTCTCTTGCCTTCCCTGGTTTTTGATGAGTCTCTCTGCCTGGCTTTCCTACAACCCACTCCACCCCTTCTTCTTGCCGATCTCTCTCCATTTGCTGAGCTCTGCAGACTGCTCATCAACATTCCTTTGCTGAGGAACGGGGTGATGAACTCACATTCTGGTTCCTGTTTTGAACAAGATATTCATGTTTATGAAAATAATTGTTCTGTGGGTAGCTCTGCTTTGGCTACAAAGGTATAAGTGGTGTTAGTAGTTTAGCACTTTTAATTTCCACTAAATGAGCAAATGGGAGGTAAATAATGGAATTTACCATAATGGCTATAAATACATTGTAATTTGATAATGTTCAACAAGTACCTGAGTTAAAAAAATGTGTAAGGTAGTGATTATTTGAGAGAGGTCAGGCTGGCAATATAAAAATACAATCATTTGAAATTAAGAAACATTAATAGAGCATTTCTCTCTAACTAGAGACTAACAATAAAAAGATAAGAACATAAATAGGATATTGTGGAGCATGGAGAAATTCTTAGTTTGGAAAAGCTCATACTCAGACAAATCAATCTTATCTGTCCAGGGATGGAAATCACACCTAGAAAAAAATGGTTAAAAAATAAAAAATCAAATCAACAGGAAAAAAATTAAGACTGTTTCAGATCAGAGTGGGATATTGACCTTGTAAAAGCTCCAGTTGCTGTTTCCATGGTACTGCTGGGTATACTGCGTCTCACAGAATGACTTTTGGTTACCTCTGTGAAGTGAGCTGATGACTTTGATCCAGGATGTAAAGTGAAGTCAAAATATACAAGAAATTAACATGAATGACAAGAAGAAATAGACATTTTTGTTGTTTCAGCTTGAGTTAAAAGGAGTTCTTTCTTCTTGGAAATTGTTTCACAGGAGAAAAATGGCAATTAAGGATTGCTGATATATCCAGCAGGCTAACAGGGTGAGATTGTCACATCAGCAGCAGAGAACAATAAAATAATACAATGCTAGCTGAAAATGTAAAATAAAAAAAGATATTTATAGAGGGCAAACCTTCATTAATATGAAAAAAGATTGTATGTCCCAAGGGGATCATTTCATACTTTGTCTGTGACTGCCAAAGGACAGAAAGTACTCAGGGACTCTAATTTCATGCATCCGCTCCCTTAGCAGTTAGTGAGCTTTCAAATCACCTCTCCCCTTTCTTGAGCTGTTTAATCCAGATCATAACTAGAGAATTTTATTGCTGCCTTTATCTCTTGAGCTTCAATATGGGATGCACATGGACACGTTTCTGAAGCCCCCTGTTCCAGCAGACCCCCAAGACCCTGCAAGGAGCCATTGCTTTTTGTTATAGCCTGGGAGAATACAGACAGTAACAAGGTGACTCCGGTCTTAAACTGACTAATTGTCTTCCAGGATTTCTCTGTGAGAAACTACAGGAGACATGTAGTCCTAATTATTGTTCCTAGGACAAATTAGGGATGAAGAAGGATCTAAACTAAATGTAATCCTGTGCAATGACATGAAAAATAAGCAATGGCCCTTGCGGTCTTTGCATTCCAGCCTGCTGGGAGATGTGGGTTTGTACAACAGGAAGACTCAGGGAGACATATTGTCTTAAGATCAAATTCAAAGCACGTTTAAGTAAATAAGCTTTGACTGATTTCAGTGGGCTTTAGCCTCTGCTTCCCTGTGGGCTGTTTGCAGATGTGAGCCATCACCTTTCACTTGTAGGAAAAAGTGAGGTGTGATGGCCTGTCCGACCAGCAAATGTTGTCTGCTCTGCTGACATCACTTGTCATGGGGAAAATGTGTTTCTCTATGAACTTTGTGCTTGCATGTTCTGTTGGCTTTCATGCTGAACTTACATCCTGCTTGTAATCCTCAGCAACATCTACATGCTGTGTGAGATGTCTGCATGTTCTACTGACCTTTCTCAAAGGCAAGAAGAGGCTACACTGCTGCATCCATGCTGACAGCTTCAGTCTGGGCTTTACATCTGCTGTCATCTTGCCAACCACTCTTCATTGCTCTTTCAAAAAAAATCCCTAATGACAGGCCTTATTCAAAACCAAATAATCACTGTTTGGATCACAACTGGTTTACTGAGCTTATATAAAACCTTGTGCTTGTGGAGGGCACAGCAGAAGAACAGGGAGATAGAATAGTAAATGCTTCACTAGTTTATTTCTCCCCAGTCTTTTAATTTAAGAGTGATAGAACTATTTAAATGCCAGATCTGACCAACCACTGAACTACAGATGTACAAAGAGATAATAATTAATCTGCAAATTATTTTTTCTATGGAAAATTTGGTAACATACATTATTGTTGCTTGTTCTATGCTCGTAGTTAGGCTGAGTATCCTCCCACAGGTAAAATTTATATTGGCATGTTTCAGCAAAAATCTCTCAGCCACTTCAGAAAAGGCATGTAAGATAAGAGAAGATTGTTTGCCCTCTTCAGTATGAGCAGGGTTTGCTCTGGTACTTAACAACTCCTTCATGCACAGTGATTTTTCAAGCTTGAAGAATATTCTTTTTATGGACTTGTGTGCACAGTGTTTTTTGTGTAGAAGTCTTTAGGTTTCAAGGAAGTAAACCATAACAATCTGAACTTCATCAGCTCTGTAATTTGAAGTAACAAGCACTTAGCAATAGCAGTGATTCACATAGGTTTGACACACAAAAGAAAAAAGTGGAACTCAAGAAACATGGATAATACCAAGCATTGTGCAATGTTAAATAGAAATATTTGGGATAACAAAGGCAATAGGAAACTGAATCATAATTCTGTTAGTGTGATACTTTTCCTGACCTAATTCCTCCTGATGACAAATGAAACAGCCTGGAGAGAGCTTTGAGCTTGCACAGTTATATTAGTTTAGGTATGGAACATATACATGTGTGGTGGTGCAACCCTTCACCCCCCATAGTCATGGATTGTGTAGTTTGGATTGACTCTTTTATCTAATTCAGAATCTAGTAGAAGTTTTCTGCTTGCAAACAGGCCATTCTGTCAATTTGCTTCTAATTTAATTTTACCTGGCCATTTGTAAGAGTGTCCCCACTGCAGTTCTTTCCCTTCTCTATTACTCAGGCTCATCATAGCCCATGCAGTCAGTCCCATTTCTCCAATTTTTGATAAAAGTGAAAGCCTCCTTGTCTGAACAACTCTTTTCTCCCTATTTAAACAACCAGGACCCTCTCCTGAGCCCACAGCCATGCTGTAACTTTTTAAGCACTTCCATTTTAGCAATACTGACTTGATTTTATCTAGCGTCTCACCCATGGTTCTTCTACCACATCCCTTTTCCCTGCCCTTCAGCCTTGCCTCAGTGTCAGGTTACGTTTATCTGCACTGTTACATTTTGTCCTTTGGCTCACTGGTTCTCAATTTGACTCTTCTCATTTAGACGCCCAATCTGCTTGCACTTCTTTTTTCTGCCCCCCCACCTCCAGTAGACTTTAACTTCTTTCTTCTATATTACCTCTTCCATTTTCACCCTCAGTCTCTTGCTTTGACAAACACACTATTCCAATCCTCATTTCCAGTCCCACTTTCCCCACATCTGCAATACAAGCTTACAGCATCCACAACTTTGCACCCCATCCCGTGCCCCAGGCCGTGTTCCCATGTGTTGTTCCATGATCCCACCTACTTTCCCATGCTATTTTAATGCCTTGACATATGAATAAATTACAGTCTTTCTCCAGATTTTTTGGGCCCAGCAAGAAAATTGCTACGAAACACACAATAGAAAAGGCCCATAAGATCTGAAACCTGGACTTGGCACAATGAGAATAGGTCACAACTATGATTTTAAACATGGCTTCATTCAACCACATGTTAGACCTGCTACAGCTGGGATTTTTAGAGACTTTATCCTAGAAATCTGTAGCAAGAGGATATCTATAGAACATAAGCTAACTGTGGCATTTCAAAGGCCAAAGCTGAGCAGCTTTTTCCATAGAGAGAAAAGGCACATGCCTGCCAAAACACACAAATGCATATGTGCGTGATCGGTCTTCTAAAAAGGAACCCCAGACTGAATCTTTTAACATGAGCAAAAAAAAAAAAATTACATATTTTTCCATTCCATTATTGTTACCAAATCATTTACAAGCTGATTTGAAAATAAATAAATTTATTGGGCAGAAACAGGCTATAAGCATGGAAAATTTGACTTGAAAACAGCTGTATCAAGGAAGACTTGCAAGCTGTTGAAAAAAGTCTTCTCATAGGAAGCATGAGGCATACTGATTGCTAACTGACAATAACAGCCCCAAATATACTATTTTCCTGATTTCTTTTATTATTATCTGTCACTTAATGCATAAGACAATCTGATAACAAGAAGGTGTCAGAGGCACGCATAACTGCTATGCTTTCAGAAGTGACTCAGGGATACACGCTGAAGCAAAAGGTAAGATTTTCTTTGTAAGAGTATTAATGAAATAGATAAACCACATACTGAGTCTAATCTGGAAATCTGGAGATGTTAAAATGACTTTCAAAACAAAAACGAGAAATAGAGGAGGAAATACTGTTCCAAAGCCTGCTCATTGATTTAAGCATTTTTGGTGCCAGTAGGAATAATAACAATGAAAACCATCTGCTGATCTCTGCAGTGAATTCTTTATCTATGCTTGAAAGGCTTATGCAGAGATGGGAAGCTGTGTATGAGAATGTTGATAAAACAAGGTGTGTATGGCAGTTGTTTGTGAGGTTCCACTCCCAGGAATCCAATTGCCACAGAGTTAAGACTTTTCCAGGGACTGGAGATCAGCTTCTTGTGGAGCTACGGTCATGAGAGCTAACAACACATTTCTTGTGATTTAAGTCATAAACCATTAGTTAAAAATAAAAGTAGGATTCTGAAAAGTATGGGAGTTCAAAAAATGACATTACCATAATAATTTAATATATATTGATGTAAATATAAATTGATGAATAAATAGAAATTGATAGAGTATATACCAGATTATTTTTTTCCTCCTGTGGAAAATTCCATAAATCCCTGACATCAGCTGGTAGGTTTTTTTCATTGCATGCACTGTCTCATCCAAATCAGGCTGTTCCACGCTCACAGCAGTTATGATTTCTAAATATTTTTCACAAAGTTCTAGCACATAGTATGTTTAAGAATGGTCTATTTGCAAAAGAGATTTGCAAAGAGATTTGACTACACAGGCAGAATGGGTAGAATTGGTGCTGCACAAACCAAAGGGAAATAAAAACTGAAGATTATTTTATTAGCATGGCTGAGGTAACCTTTACACTACTCCCACATAGTTGCTCACATGTTGAATAGTCACTTATGAATAGGTTAACAGCTTCTGTTCACCACAAGTAATCCCATAGTGTTAGTGTGCATCAATAAATCTTTTGCCAATAGTCATACAAGACCACAGGCTTGGCACAGAACTGATGGAGGAGGGGCTCAAAAGACTTCTCCAAGCCTGAGCTAGTTTTAGCAATAGTCAAGGGACTGCTGCCTGACTTGTAGCTTCTGGGACATTGTGTGGTAAAGATCCAACAGACTTAGGTAGTCACTGTGTGATGCACAATAGCCCTTCGTGTTCATAAGAGCTGGAGAAGGATTGGGGTGATGCTCAGTAAGTAAAAGCAGGTCTTGTTAATAAAACATGTAAAAATAGCAGCAGATGGACCCCAAGATCAAGGAGGAATGCATCCCCCCTATTACTGCTGTTTTCTTCCTGAAGAGTGCAGGACATCCAGGACTCATCACAGAGTCATAGAATGGCTTTGGTTGGAAAAGACCTTGAAGATCTAGTTCCAACCCGTCCACCAGGGGCAGAGATGTCATTCACCAGATCACAGACCTTTCCCCCTCCCTGCACACTCCTCTGCTTAAAGAAGACTGGAGCTATTTGCTGTAGAGCCCATAGGGACATTGGAAGAGTGAGCAGAGCTTCAGGAAATAGAGCAGATGTTACTAAGTCATCTTTTTAAAATAATTTTAAGAGTATCACTGAGGAGGTTTTTCCATATTACCTTGGCCTATAAGGGGTAATAGTGCTGGAATTGTCTGAGTAACTGTTAGCTGTATTTTGGCTAGATTGTTATAATTTTGATTAGTCTAACCATAAATTTTTTGTTCCATATATATATATATATATATAAAAATGTATATATATGAAGTGTTTCCTTCTGTCCCTATCAACATTTCAAGCATAACAGTAGCTGAGAGGTTGTCACACATCCTTCAAAGAGGAAATAATAGTGATAGATAGATACAGACCTTTTAGTGACAAGCATAGTATTTTATATATTATAACTCCAATCAAGAACACAGTTGGCTTTGTACAGGGACAGATCAGTGCTTCTGG
The DNA here is from genome assembly GCA_035584735.1 of Pseudotriccus pelzelni. NCBI lineage: Eukaryota > Metazoa > Chordata > Aves > Passeriformes > Tyrannidae > Pseudotriccus > Pseudotriccus pelzelni. Next base: position 66,257,892 of record JAWMRA010000001.1, on the reverse strand, counting down.
ACTATAACTAAGCTATTCCAAAAGATTTATTTTAATTGGTAACTGTTAGGGATAAGATGTGAGCTAAAGTTATTGTAGAGGCCTAGATCCAATCACAGATAAGACTAAGTCTAACTGGCTATTTCTATAATACTGCATCTCTTTAATTGCTTATGTATCTATATCTATTGTTTTCATGGTGCCAGATTCTAGATACAGCCTGAGATCTAGCTGTGGCTGGGTACAGCAGAAACCCCTCTCTTCCCAGCACAAGAGAGGGAGAAAAACTTAGTTTCACCCCTAAAGAAGAAAAGACGCTGCTTTGTGCAGCAAAAGTGGTATTTTTAACCACTGGGTAAGGTCAGGTGGAGGATGACAAGTAGTCAAGTCCCTTCCACCTGCTACAACCAAAAGGGACTGGAGTCCACTTAGGAGTTAGAATACTTCAAAGTGGTCTGATGTCACTTTACATGCTGACCAACAGAAAATATGAGAACAAAAGCCGTCAATGAAAGATCAGCACATAGAAACTCTCTGAAATTGCCTCCTTGCTCATTTATCCTTCACACTTTTCCTGGGTGTTGTAACAGGAGGTATCCTGCAGTGATGACTGTGGACCTTTTATTTGGAACTTGCAAGTCAGATTTGGCCTAGAGCCAGTTGTTTGAAAGCCTAGCACTACAAACGGAAACAATTAATTTAGTACTCGTGTTGTTCACTGATGCATTTACCTCTCTCTATTGCAGCTCCCTGCTCGGTGACTCAGAGCCAGTCCTCTAGGTGGCTAAATTGGTTATGTTGGTGATTTTTTAGCCCTATGGCTTTTCTTGTCAGTAAGTAATCTTGAAGAGTATCTGGAGAAAAAACTAGCAACTACTGCCAGCTGTAAAACAGAGCTAGAGAAATGTCTCCTTTGAGAACTAAGGATGCCCTGCAGAGATTGAAGGGCCAGTGTTGTCCTTGATCAGACCTTTAACATGTCTCTGATAGCAGAAGAGCTTTCCACTGCAGAAAGCAGCAGAAATGGTAAGAAGGGCACTCACTGACTTAGCAAAATTTGGGACTCTTTTGAGCACAGACAGGGGGGTCCTAATGACTGCTGAGTGAAATAAGCTCAAGCCTGTCACTTGCCCTAGCTCTGCCTGAGCAGATCTGTGTGTATTTCAGCATTCTTCCTCTACAAATTCCTTTCAAGTGTGCTCAGTATTCAGTAAGAGACTATGCACATCTGCTGTTCCAAGAAGCAAGTTTAATTGCTGATGGGATTTTTTCCCACTAGCATTTCAACCCATCTGCATGTTGCGATTACTGAAGCCTAATTTTGTTTTTGTCTACTTCAACCTTTTCAAGTGATATTCATTAATCCCATCTATGGCATCTCTAACATGTGGGAAATCTGCCTGGAGTAATTACAAAGTATTTCCTCTCCACTTAGTTCTCCTATAAGAGCATGGGAAGATAATGAAGGCTGATTGTAGTGTCATCATTCCATTGAGGAAATGAATGATGCTGTTCAAATAACAGCTGGCTTGTTACATAAAAGAAATGACAGATCAGAATAATAAAGGCAAACTCCCCTTTTACAGATCTTTCTAATTTGAAAGTCTCAAATAATTGTCTGGAATCCTGAAAATAGAGAAAATTGTGCAAAAAAGGCCCTTAAGTTTTCTTCCTGTATGGTTGTGTGTATACACACATATATTTATATTTGCACACACATATATGCCTACAAACATAGTATTTTTATTATTTTTACATATGAGACATAAATTTAGGTACATATATATAGCAATGAGATGGCGAGAAAGACCACTAAGAGTAGCATTTTTTGATCTGGAATGTTCAAGATGCAAAATAAAACACAATTTAGGGAAATTGCTTTTTTTATAGCTAAGTGACACAAATGGCACTTAGTGGGCATTTAGGAATGTGAATGTTAAGTATTATAATTGAATTTAAGGTTCAATGAGAGTTTCACCACATAATAATAATTTATACTACAGTATCTTTATAAAAAAAATCTTGTGAGGCAACAGAGTATTTTCTATTTTATATATATTTATATATGAGTTTATATATATAAACAGCATAAATATATAAATAGAAAACCTCAATTTCTAATGGTCCATTCAGAAGTGCCCGCTTCTCCACAGGTCAAATTTGTGATGATCAGCTCATACTCTTAGAAGACAAAGCACTAATTTCACTGTGTCTTTCTGTCTGAGGGTATGTTCCTAGATAGCCTTTAGGCTCTAAACCCAAGAGCTTTACTCCTTTAAGAAGGAAGAGATATCATATGGCACTACCAGACCACAACAGCTGATTTCTAATTAGAGTTTGAAGTAAAGACAGGCTAATAACAGCCAAAATGTGGTGTCTTCCAGGTCTAAGAATTTCCTTGAATGATGCAAGGAAAATGTCATTCATCGCAAGGTGTGACTTCAAATCATACAGAAGACAAAATCAAAACTACTAAAAACATTATAGTAAAATGACTAAAAGGCGATGAAGCCTTTGAGAACAGACCTTCTCAGCAGCACCAGCTACATTCCTAAACTAGATACAGGAGACTTCGGAAATTCCAAATGCTTCATGTACTCCCACTGTATGCTTTCAAGCTGCATCAGCTGACATAAACTGGACTCTCGGGATCTACAAATAAGATGGACCCTGATAAAGGAATTAATAATAATCACAGTCCAGCCTCTTGCTCCAAGAAACACCTGCTCGGATGAACTCCAAGGATGGAGGCCATGCCAACTGTTTGGGCAACACATTCCACTGCTTGACTGTCCTAACAAAAATCCCCACATTTTGTATTTATGCAATAATGTTTGCCGGTGGGGTAGCATAAGCTAAAATCAGTGCTTAGAGCTTTAACAAAGAAGCCAAGTAGATCATAAAATCCTGTTAAAGAGGGCAATAAAGTAGTTTAAATTGAGTGTATACAAAGTGGTGGAATAAAAATGAAACTTGATTCAATTATATTTTCATTATTATTCATAAGTTAAGAAATAGGCACCTATATTGCTATAGCAACAAAATACCATGTGTTATTTCTATATATATTTGAAAATGTAGTGTTCTCATATGAAATTAAAAACAGAGCCCAGGTGCGCAAAGATCATTTAGGTAGTGCATTTATAATAGGAAACTGATAATTTTCTGACCAACAGGTTTTTTCTCCAAATTAAAAGATGGTTGAAAGGGGTATTTGGCACTGAAGTTGATTTTTGAGAAGCAACTTTTCACTCCATAACTAAAAATTATCTCAGAGTCCAATTTTTCTCTAAGATTAACTCATGAAGGTTTGTAGAAATAATATGATGCTTGTTAACTCAGGGCATAACTCCTTTTTAAAGATATAATTGCATAGATGGAGGTATAAGCTCTGCTACACATGCAAGCTGATTCTGCCTCTTGAAAATGTAGCTTCTAAAGATGTTGTTAATTACAGACTTAGTGAATAAATTTAGTGAAAGACTTTTACTGAAAGTAAGTTTATCCAGCAAAGAGATATCTGCATGCATTTAGCACTGGATTCAGCAATCTTGAGTTGTGCACCTCTGCACATACTGAGAACCCTACAACCTGAATGCTTCTTATTACCAAACTAAGCTCATTTGAAAATTTAAAGCAGTAGAGGTTGAAGCCAAAATCAGAGTAAAATTGCAATCTTTTAGCTAATGGACAGCATTTGTATTTAGCATTTCAGTATCCCATTGAAATTCAGACATCAGATGAAACTGAGTTTTATTAGTTACTCAGAATGTCTTTTCATTAGCAGCAGACTTCTTGCAGCTCTCAGGAAAGTAGCTAAGCAAGGAGACTAATAAGAACCTCATCTACTGCTTACTCTTTTAAAGTCTGGATCTTAAACTTTCCTGCTTTTCTTAAAAATGACATCAGACTTTAAAGATTTGGGCACTTTCAGGAAGGGATAAAAGCAGGTCATTTTAATTCAAAATTTTGTACCTGACCTGCTCTTACTGATGTCATTGGAAGTTTTCCAGACTTAGGCATGACATACGTTAGAGAGTCTCTTCACTCTGTAGAACTTGAGATCCATGACAATAAGGGTGAGTGCTTATGAGTCAGAATCAGGGGGAAGGACAACAAGGCTGACATCCTGATGGGAGTCTGTTTTAGACCACCCAGCCAGGATGAAGTGCGTGATTAATTATTCTACAAGCAGCTGGTGGAGGTTTCAAAATTGCCAGCCCTTGTTCTTGTGGGTGACTTTTAACCTGCCGGATGTCTCCTGGGAACTCAACAGAGCAGAGAAGAGGCAGCCTAGGAAATTCCTAGAGTGTATGGAGGATAATTTCCTCCATAATAATTGCAGCTGATAAATGAAAATACCAGGGCTGGGGCCCTGTTAGACCTGCTGTTTAGAAACAGAGATGGGCCGGTGGAGAGAGTTTATCACCTTTGGAAAAAAAGGCAGGTAACTCCTGAAGTGTTTAGGAATGCAGTTAGGTCAGGTAGAAAGAAAACAAGAGAGGAAAAACCACAATTTGAACTTAATCTGGCCAACGTGCTTTTATAAATACATTAGTAGCAAAAGGAGGGTAAGGTAAACCTCCATTCTTTGTTGGAACATAGTTACCAAAGGCAAGGAAATGACTGAGGTACTTAACACCTTCTTTGCCTCATTTTTCAACAAGAAGGCAGGTTGTCCTCAGGACAACTGGCCTCCTGGGCTGGTAGACAGGCACGGGGAGCTGCACAGCCCCCCCTGAAGTCCAGGACGGAGAAGTTAGTGACCTGCTGAGGCACTTGGATGCTCACAAGTCTATGGGACCAGATGGGAATCACCCAAGGGTGATGAGGAAACTGGTGGAGGAGTTTGCCAAGCCACTTTCCATCATTTGTTAACAATCCTGCATCACCAGGGAGGTCCCAGATGATTAGAAGTTGGCCAGTGTGACACCCATTGACAAGAAGGGCTGGAAAGAAGAGCAGGGAAACTATAGGTCAGCCTGACTTCAGTGCCTGGCAAGGTTATGGAGTAGGTCATCCTAAGTGAGATCACAGAGCACCTACAGGATGGACAAGGGATCAGACCCAGCCAGCACGGGTTTAGGAACGGCAGGTCCTGTCTGACCAACCTGATCTCCTTTTATGACCAGATGACCCACCTGGTGGATGAGGGGAAGGCTGTGGATGTGTCTATCTGGACTTCAGCAAAGCCTTTGACATCATCTCCCACAGCACATTCCTGAAAATGCTGGCAGCCCATGGCTTGGACAGGAACACTGTGCTGGGTTAAGAACTGGCTGGATGGCCGGGCCCAGAGAGTGCTGGTGAACGGGGCTGCATCCAGTGGTGTTCCCCAGGAGTCAGTGCTGGGCCCAGTTCTGTTTAATATCTTTATCGATGATCTGATGAGTGGATTGAGTCCACCATTAGCAAATTTGCAGATGACATGAAGTTGGGGAGTAGTGTCTATAAGCTGGAAGGCAGGAGGGCTCTGCAGAGGGACCTGGAGAAGCTGGAGAGCTGGGCTGATTGCAGCAGGATGAAGTTCAACAAGGCCAAGTGCCAGATCCTGCACTTTGGCCACAACAACCCCCTGCAGCGCTCCAGGCTGGGCACAGAGTGGCTGGAGAGCAGCCAGGCAG